>CM070657.1:16097880-17297880 GCA_036346575.1 Dendrocalamus sinicus | reverse complement strand
TTGCACAATGAGACCGATGAGGAGCGTGCTATTAAATGCGGATGAGGAGCGGCGTCGGCGACAGCGCATCGCATGGCAATGCCGCCAAATGTTGGGATGGCAGCCGCGCACGCCTCGAGCACATGGGCTGGCCGAGGCAACGGCGGCCGGGGAGGAGGTGCACCACGGGGTGCCCACGGAGGAGGTGTGCATCGTGCACCTCGTAGCTGCGCCGATGCGGACGAGCGCGGGATAACGATTTCCGTCGACGACTACGATGACCGACAGCGCCACCACCGCAACAACGCAGCGCCCTCGCCACGACGACGCCGAGGATTTTGTCGCTAAGCCCACATTTAATCTTCCTATATTTTCAGGTGGTACAGATGTGGAACAATACCTCACTTGGGAGCTGAAAGTTGATAAGTTGTTTCGGATGAACAATTATTCCAATGAGAAGAAGTTGTTGCTTGCATCCAATGGCTTGGATGATTATGCCACACATTGGTGGGAGCAATTCATCCGTAGCGCATGGAGCGCCATGAGTTGCCGATTATCACCGGGAGCGGATGAAGCGGCATTTGCGGGCACGCTTTGTACCTCGCCACTACAAGCGATCACTATTTGAGAAGTTGATGTGGCTGCGACAAGGTATGAAATCAATTGATGAATATCATAAGGAAATGGAGACTATCATGATACATGCAGATGTCCACGAGAATGAAGAATGCACCATGGCAAGATTTCTAGTGGTATGAATCATCTTTGTCAAGAGCATTGTCAATCACCATCCCTATAATGATATGATTGAGTTGCTGCACCAAGCACGCGGCCGGCGACAAGTGATTGACGACGCGGTTCGCTGCCGGTCACGTTCTTCAACTAGTCCGGGACGGACATATAACAACAGCCAACCAAACAAGAGCACTTGGCTGCAAGCAATTCGGCGCGCGCATTCTGCAAGTAAGAAGTCGAGAGTACACCATCACCGGTGCGCCGACCTATGGCACCGCTGCTAGTGCGACCTGCGTCTATGGGGTCGACGGGCCGTTCACGTGACATTATTTGCCACAAGTGCAAGGGTGTTGGCCATTTTCGAGGGACTGCCCAAATGTCGAACTATGCTTATCACGAGAGGATGGCGGTTATGTGTCACCATCGATGATGATGAGTCGCCGATGCACAAGCATCCTGCACTGCGATGACATAGAACAATGTGAGTGCGATCACGAGTTTCCTAACACCGAGCGGTATTCCATTGTTTGCACGCCCAAGGTGCTTAGTGTGATGCCATCGCCATCACTCGAACAGCGGTGCAATTTGTTTCAGACTTGGGCAAAGCTTGATAAGGGTAAGGTGTGCAAAGTGATCATTGATGGCGGAGTTGTCACAATCGGCTAGCAAGGATATGTGTCATAAGTTGGGTTTGAAGTATTTACGCATCCGCGTCCTTATCATGTGCAATGGTTGAGCGACAAAGAGGAAGTGAAGGTGAACTATATGGTGCGCGTGGCGTTTTCTATTGGGAAGTACACCGTCTGTGGATGTGATGTTGTGCCTATGACGGTTTGTCACTTGCTCTTGGGACGGCCATGGCAATATGACCGTTCAGCTGTTCACGATGGGCGTACAAATCACTACACATTTCGATGGCACAATATGGATGTCATCTTGAAGCCACTTACACCGCAACAAATTGTCAATTCCTCCATGCAGAAAATTGAGATGCACGTTGAGAGTGCACAAGAGCGAGAGAACCATCGAGTCGTAACAAGAAACGTGAGGGAGAAAAAATTTAGTGATGTTAGCCACCAAATCGAGATGAGAGAATTCAGCGAGGACCCTAATTTGGTGCACGTGGTGTCTGCTGTACAAAGACGCATTGCTTTCGACTAATGACTTCACTTCTCTTCCTAGTGGTGTTGTTTACATTTTGCGGGATTTCAGCGACGTCTTTCCAGAGGAGGTACCACTGGGCTACCACCAATCCGCGGGATAGAACATAAGATCGACTTCATTCCAGAGCATCATTACCGAACCGACCACCGCACCGCACCAATCCCGAGGAAACAAAGGAAATTCAGAAACAAGTACAAGAGCTTCTCTCCAAAGGGTATGTACGTGAAAGCTTAAGCCCTTGTGCTGTTCTGTTATTTTAGTTCCTAAGAAAGATGGTTCATGGCGTATGTGCGTAGATTGTCGAGCGATTAATAATATCACAATTCGATATCGTCATCCTATACCTCGCTTAGATGATATGCTAGACGAATTGAGTGGTGCTGTTATTTTCTCTAAGATAGATTTGCGCATGGTTACCATCAAATTAGAATGCATGAAGGGGATGAGTGGAAAACAGCCTTTAAAACGAAATTTGGGTTGTATGAGTGGTTAGTCATGCCTTTTGGTTTGACTAATGCACCCGATACATTCATGCGCTTGATGAATCATGTTTTAAGGCATTTCATTGGTAAATTTGTGGTTGTGTACTTTGATGATATTCGATTTGACATGACCGATTCGAACACATAGACCATCTTAGACAAGTTCTTCAAGTTTTGCGTGAGAATAGGTTATTTGGTAACTTAGAAGTGCACTTTTGTAAAGATCGTGTCATCTTTTTGGGCTATGTTGTTTCGCACGGGGTTGAAGTAGATGAGTCTAAAATTGAAGCAATTAAAAATTGGCCAACTCGTGAGCGTAAGTCGGGTTAGGAGCTTTCATGGTCTCGCTGGTTTTTATCGACGTTTTGTGAAGGATTTTAGCACCGTCGCTGCCCTTTGAATGAACTTACTAAAAAGGTGTTGAATTTGTGTGGGGGTAGCGCAAGAAAATGCTTTACTGAACTTAAGAGGCGCTTGAGTGAAGCACCGTTGCTTGTTTTACTGATTTCACTAAAATTTTGCAATTGAATGTGATGCTAGTGGATTGGGTATTGGCGGTGTTTTATTGCAAGAGGGTAGACCGGTAGCTTATTTTAGTGAGAAATTGAATGGTGCTCAATTGAATTATCCGGTCTATGACAAAGAGCTTTATGCGTTAGTGCGTGCATTAGAAACTTGGCAACACTATTTATGGCCTAAAGAGTTTATTATTCATACTGATCATGAGGCATTGAAGTATTTAAAGGGCCAAGCAAACCTGAACCGTAGACATGCCAAATGGGTCGAATTCATTGAGTCATTTCCTTACATTGTGAAGTATAAGAAAGGAAAGGAAAATGTGGTAGCTGATGCTCTTTCTAGGAAAAGTGTGCTTTTAACTCAATTAGGAGTGCAAGTCACGGTTTAACGAGTTTGCGTGATTTATATGCTCATGACCATGATTTTTCCGTTCCTTTTGCACATTGCACGAGGGAAAAGGCTGGGATAAATTTCACATCCATGATGGGTTTTGTTTCGCACTAACAAATTATGCGTTCGAGAATCCTCTGTGCGTTTGCTATTCTGCAGGAATCACATGCGGTGGATTGGTGGGACATTTTGGACGTGAGAAGACGTTGTCTATCTTTGAGCGATCACTTTTTGGCCTAAGATGAGGCGAGATGTGGAGAGGTATGTGCAGCGATGCATTACTTGTCACAAAGCGAAATCGAAGTTGAATCCACACGGTTTATATACCCCATTACATTCCCAATGCCCCATGGGAGGATATTAGTATGGATTTTGTTTTAGGACTGCCTAGAACTAAGAGGGGAGTGATTCTGTTTTTGTCGTTGTGGATCGTTTTTGAAGATGGCACACTTTATTCCGTGCCACAAGAGCGACAATGTGTCGCATATTGCTGACTTGTTTTTCAGGAGATCGTGAGACTACATGGCGTGCCCGTACTATTGTGTCGATCGCGGCGTGAAGTTCATGAGCTACTCGGAAGGCGCTTTGGGTAGTAAGCGGGACGGTTGTTATTCAGACAACTTGTCATCCCCAAACAGATGGTCAAACAGAGGTGGTGAACCGCACACTTCGATGCTACTCGGACCATGATCAAGAAGAATCTACGCGAGTGGGAGGATTGTTTGCCGCACGTGGAATTCGCTATAATCGGGCGTGCATTCCACTACGCAGATGTGTCCATTTGAGGTAGTTTATGGTTTCAAGCCCTTTACGCCGCTTGATTTGTTGCCGCTTCCCAGTCAACACCATACTCATATGGAGGCGCCCAAGCGAGCTGAATATGTGAAGAAATTGCATCTCAAGACAAAAGAAGAGATAGAGCGCAAGGTCAAGTACTATCCGAGAAGGCGAACAAGAAAAGGAAGAAGATGGTTTTTCAAGCGGGCGATTTGGTTTGGGTACACTACCGCAAGGATCGTTTTCGAGCGCCGCAAGTCTAAATTGCTGCCGCGAGGTGATGGACCTTTCAAGGTTCTTGCAAAGATCAACGACAATGCCTACAAGATCGAGCTTTCCGCGATGACTATGGTGTGAGCTCACGTTCAATGTCGCTGATTTATCACCTTTCTTGGTGGTGATGACCCAGCGTCGAGGACGACGCCTTTTCAAGAGGGGAGGATGATGAGGCATCCCTAACACTTATACATCTTCTCCTATTGGTGGTCATGCACATATCGATGAGGACATCGCTAGTAATGCCAAAGCGAGTAATGAGACTTCAATAACGGGACCAATAACAAGAGCACGAGCTAAGAAACTACAATCTCAGTGAACCTGCTCCTTAATGAATATGTCATTAATTTTAATGAGAATTTTATACTACCTAAAAACAATGTTTTACTTGTGCTCAGTTTGAAGAGTCGTGATGGATGGAGATCAAGAATATGTGGCCGTCACCCAAGAAAGCACAAGTCCACGGCATGAGCAACGATCCCTCCATGAACAGCATCGGACCATGAATAGTACCCGCTACAAGACGGCCCGTGAATAGTACCGCTACAGTTCGGCCTGTGAACAGTACCGCTACAGTACGGCCCATGAACGAGACGCTACTGAGACGGCCCGTGAACAGTAGTGCTACAAAGTACTTGCGGATGAATAGTACCACATGGAGATTTTAGTGTTGAATGGTCTTAGGTTGAGACTATATATTGAGGGTAGACCCCATTGTAAAGGGAACCAAGTTTTTGCATAAGATTGAAACATAGCTATTGCTTGTTCTTTCAACACCGAGTTCATGCGAGGACTTTGAGAGAGAACTAGGCGATCCATTGTTCATTCTGCAATTCAAGGTCAAGCCGTCGTTCCATTGGGAATTGGGACTTGGCGTTTCGCCGCTGTGGTCTCGCGACGAACAATTATCCGTGTGTTTTGGGCGTATTCCGAAGAGTTGAGGGTTCGTGCATTGGCGCGAGTGTTCAACTAGCGACATCGTCTACTTCGCATCAACAATCTACAGTTCCTCACTGAGAAGATCGGGACCCCACCCCCGTATCAACCACGCCACTACGGCAGGTAATCCAGGAGTGCAGACCGTGATCCCCGCTGTTCCGACCATGCAGCCAGGTAAATCGGGCGCTCCGTCTACGACTACGGTGGAGAACGCCCTGCTGGCGGCCGTCAGCACGTTCCAGCGGGAGTTGGCGGATCTCCGCGGGGCCGTATGGGATATGCAAGAGGCTCAGAGTCAGCAGACTCCGCCAACGGTCGCGCCGGAGCCCACGCCGGAGCGGGCGGACAACCGAGACGCCCCCACGTCTAGTCGCGTCCCGCTGCGGCGCGTCGACCCGGAATCCCCACTCTCCGTAGGCTTGCAGCAGGCGACATGGCCGGAGGACTTCAAGTTCCCGAGTGCCATCGAGTCGTACAAAGATGACACGGACCCAGGGGAGTTCGTGCGCGTCTACGAGACCGCCATCGAAGCCGTCGGCGGGGACGACACCACGAAGGCTAAGGGGCTCCCCTTGCGTTGCAGGGGGTGGCGCTCTCTTGGTTCTTCACCATCGAGCCAAATTCCATCTACGCGTGGGAGCAGATCCGCGACCGGCTCTACAACAACTTCCAAGGGAAGTACGTCGAGCGCGTCGATGCGGATCAGCTCTTCGCAGTCAAGCAAAAACCCTCGGAGAAACTCCGGGACTACTTCAAGCGCTTCGCGAAGGTACGCTGCCAGGTCAAGGATGTCAACGAAATGACCGTCATCAATGCAGCAGTATAGGGTCTTCGCCCGGGGCCGCTGGCCGAATACAACGCACGGAAGCCAATCAAGACGGTGGCGAAGCTCTTCGACAAGATGGAGGAGTACGCCATAGCGGAAGAGGACGCGCGGCGGCGGCAGGGTGACGACTCCGACACCAATCATGCGGAGGACTCGGCGAAGAACAAAGGCTCGCCGAAGGAGGGCTCCTCGAAAGGCAAGCGCAAGCAGGAGCCATCGAAGGACGCATCCGGACGAAAGGATGCCCAGCACAAGGAGTCATCGAGCGACAAACCCAAACACGGTCAACAGAAGTCTCGGAAGGCCCGTTATGTCTTTGACATCGAGGGTGGCGCCGAAGATAGCACCCCCGTTGGCCGCAACGGCAGAGGACGTCGGGGCTGGGGGCTAGGGCGCGATCGAGGTCGCGATGACAAAGGCCGTGGAGAGTACGACGATCAGCACCACGGCCAGTGGTGCGAGGTCCATGGTCGTGGCAACCATGACATGCGCGCCTGTACCGATATCGCGGCACTTCGACAAAGCGTCACCAGGGATAGGAACCCTGAGGCGTGTCCGCCCGTCGTAGCCCACGTCCAACAACCCTTGGAAGTCCCCATTCGGATCCAAGATCAAGGGACGCAGCTCCAGGAGGGCCCCCTGCGGATCTAGGCTCACGTACAACAACCTCGGGAGGGCCTCCTGCAGCTGCAAGCCCCAGAGGGGGCCCAGCGCAGGGTCATCAATGTCATCTCCGGGGGCTCCTCACTGGAGTTCGCCTCGGCGCGGCAGCGGAAGGCCTATGCGAGGAGGCTGCATCACGTGGCGGCATACCCGGCGCAGGCGCTGCCAGACTGGGCGCAGCATGAGATCACCTTCACGCCCGCCGACGCCGAGGGTGTGGAATTTCCACACCAAGATCCCCTGGTCGTCCAGGTCGTCATCGCAGGATGCGACGTGAGGTGTGCCCTGGTCAATGGAGGAAGCTCCGCAAACATCCTATTCGCAGCGGCCTTCGACCAGATGGGGATCCCCCCGAAGTCGGTTGGTCCCCTCGGGGATCCCACTGCAGCCTTTCAGGGGTCAGCCCCTGCGAGCGCTGGGCCAGATATGCCTGCAGGTATCCTTTGGCCGAGGCGACAACGTGAGGAGCGAGGATGTCACTTTCGACGTCGTCGACATCTCGTACCCTTACAATGCCATATTGGGGCGACCAACCCTAAACTCTTTCGGGGCAGTTCCACACCATGAGGTCCAACGAAACACCTAGACCAGGCGCGCAAGCGCGAGGATCCTTGGCGGCTTCGGGAAGCACCTCGCCAGGCTCCTGCGCGGGTCGCTCCAACAACAGAGGCTCCCACCGCGCACCGCCTCGTCACCAGGGCAGCGACAGCCGCAGCCGTTCGCGCCTCCGAGCGATCAGCGGTCAATACCTCGTCTTTTGTAATCGCTGCCCGCACAAACGGGAATTCAATAAAGTTCACCGTTTGCAAAATTGTCTTCGTTTCCTGCAAAGTCACGCGTCCGCGCGCGCACTCTCCGTGAACAAAAACGCGGGTATGAGTATAAACAAAGTCACGCGTCCACGCGCGCACTCTCCGCGAACAAAAACGCGGGTATGAGTATAAACAAAGTCACGCGTCCGGCGCGCACCCTCCGCGAACAAAAACGCGGGTATGAGTATAAACAAAGTCACACGTCCGCGCACGCACTCTCTGCGAACAAAAATGCGGGTATGAGTATAAACAGTCACGCGTCGGCGCGCGCACTCTCCGTGAACAAAAACACAGGTATGAGTGTAAACAAAGTCACGCGTCCGCGCGCGCACTCTTTGCGAACAAAAACGCGGGTATGAGTATAAAAAAATGAGTATAAACAAAGTCACGCGTCCGCGCGCGCACTCTCTGCGAGCAAAAACGCGGGTATGAGTATAAACAAAGTCACGCGTCCGCGCGCGCACTCTCTGCGAGCGATAACGTGGGTATGAGTATAAACAAAGTCACGCGTCCGCGCGCGCACTCCGCGAACGAAAACGCGGGTATGAGTATAAACAAAGTCACGCGTCCTCGCGCGCACTCTCCGCGAATAAAAACACGGGTATGAGTATAAACAAGTCACGCGTCCGCGCGCGCACTCTCCGCGAACAAAAACGCGGGTATGAGTATAAACAAAGATGTCTGGGGGGACGCCTCCGCACGCACTCTACGGAGTATAAATAAGACGTAGCGCTGAGGTCCGCCTCCGTGCGCACTCTACAGAGTATAAATAAGACGTAGCGTCGAGGCCCGCCTCGCGTGCACTCCACAGAGTATAAATAAGACGCGGATGTTGTCCCTGCGCACTCTACTGAGTATAAACAAGACGCAGATGCCCCCGCGCACGCGTAGGCGTTATCCTTACTCGTACTCTCCGGAGTATGAAAAAGATGTGGTTGATGGTTCCATGCACTCTATGGAGTATGAATAAGATGCAGCGTCAACGCTTACCTCCGTGCGCACCCTACTAAGCACGAGTAAGGCGTGGTCCATGGTCCTGTGTGCCTCACAGAGTCGGCATGAGCCGCAGCAGAGGCTTGCCTCCGCGCCCGCCGCAGAGCCGGCACGAGCCGCAGCAGAGGCTCACCTCCGCGTACGCCTCGCAGATGTGGCACAAGACGCAGCAGAGGCTTGCCTCCACGAGACTCCACGGAGCGTCGACGAGCCTCAACAGAGGCTAACCACGACGCACATCCTGTGGAGCGCAAGCCCAGCCTGCGTCTACTTCGACTAGGCGCCAGCTCCGCTGCCACCACTTCGAAGGGTAGGGGACGGAGCGCTCGAGTGTGCGTCTGGCCGACTGGCGCCAGCTCGCGCCACCACTTCAAAGGGTAGGGGCGGAGCACTCGCGCGCGCCGCCCGACTAGGCGCCGGCTCGCTGCCACCACTTCGGGTAGGGAACGGAGCGCGCTCGCGTGTCTACTCCGTCGCGCTTACTTTGACTAGGCGCCAGCTCCGCTGCCACCACTTCGAAGGGTAGGGGACGGAGCGCCGCACGTCTACACCGATGCGCGCCTACTTCGACTAGGCGCCAGCTTTGCTGCCACCACTTCAAAGGGTAGGGGATGGAGCGCTCGCGCGTCTACTCCGATGCGTGCCTACTTCGACTAGGCGCCAGCTCCGCTGGCACCATTTCGAGGGATAGGGGATGGAGCGCTCGAGCGTGCGTCTATCTCGACTAGGCACCAGCTCCACTGCCACCACTTCGAAGGGTAGGGGACGGAGCGCTCGCGCGTCGCCAGCTCCGCTGGCACCATTTCGAGGGATAGGGGATGGAGCGCTCGAGCGTGCGTCTATCTCGACTAGGCACCAGCTCCACTGCCACCACTTCGAAGGGTAGGGGACGGAGCGCTCGCGCGTCTACTCCGATGCGCGCCTACTTCGACTAGGTGCCAGCTCCGCTGTTACCACTTCGAGGGATAGGGGACGGAGCGCTTGAGCGTGCGTCTACCTCGACTAGGCGCCAGCTCCGTTGCCACCACTTCGAAGGGTAGGGACGGAGCACTCGCGCGTCTACTTCGATGCGCTACTACTTCGACTAGGCGCCAGCTCCTTTGTCACCACTTCGAAGGGTAGGGGACGGAGCGTACCTACGTACAGGCGAGCGTAGAAGTATAGCCTCACGAGTCTACCGTGGAACAACGCGGTCTTGAGGAATGACGAAGTCTATATTCATCACAAGATGTTTACAAGGAGGCGTAGTGAAAGTATACAAGCATCTTCGGATGCGCGCAACCGCTACTCGGCAGGCTCCTCCTTAACGTGCATCCGCGTCGGAACTTCGCCTGAAGAAGCCCGACCTGCCCAAAAATCCAGCGACTCTTCGGCCCTTCGCCAACGTCGAAGGCACCGTCGGGTCATAAGGTCAGAAAATAGCGGCCGGTCCCGGCCACCTCGGCCCCGACGGCCCGAGGCGGGTCGCCGCCTTCCCTGCCTATACGTTGGGGTCCAGCCGGACCTCCGACATGGCCCCGCGACGAAGAGCGGGCCAAATGCGAAGACAAACAGGCGCCGATCTAACCTGTAGTACCGCCCAAGCACCGCCTGGCCCTCTTGCCCCAAGTCCGCGCGAAGACTCCAGGGTAGGCCCGACCAAGCCAAGCCGAGCGGTTCGGATCCCTGGGATCAAGGAACGCGACCGCCGGTGGGCCAACAGCGCAAGACACACCGGTAGTATCCCGCCACGCGTCCCGCCCCCGCCCCCTAGGGAACGGGCGAGCGGCCGCGGTCGTGCGACCGCGAAAACCCACGACGCGTCAATCGTGGCCCGCCGCGTGTACCCTCCCATTGGGACAGTGAGTACGGCTGTAGCAGCCTGTCCCTGACAACTCAGGGGTCGACGCGATTCTCGTTGCCTTTAAAGCACACTATTGGACCGCGAAGCCGCCCAGGATCGTCAGACCAGGCGGATCCCCTCAGCCAACCCCCACCCAGACGACCCTAGGGCGCAAGCATCGTCTCCGCTTCGACTTCAACTTCGCCACCACAGGAACGCACAGCCAGGGGTGGCCCGGGCAACTAGGTCGAGGTCGCGTTTTGGACTTCGCCGGTAGGCCCGCCAAAGATGCTCGGCCCCGACCGCTCCCGTCTCACCCAGACGGCTCCGTCGACACATTCAACCCCGTCGACACCACCCACTTCGGCTCTGCCAACACCTTTAGCTTCGCCAGCGCCTTCGACTCCGCAGCAAGCACACGTCTTCGCCACGGCTTCGACTTCGGCCTCGCTACCAAGGGGCCCTGAGGGTGAAGACGACCTCGATAATCCTCCCAACACTGCACCCTCGCGGAGAGACAGATCATAGCAAGCAGGTAATCCACCAAGCAATTCGGAAGTTCACAGGCCGCAGGGACGGAGGGGGCCAAATGGCTCGGCAACATGGCTTCGGTCCGTGAAGTCTGTCACCATGAGAGGCTCCTGTTGTAGGGGTGGCCCCTACCTAAGCCCAGCCAGCTTGCTAGAGAGTTGTAAGGCCCAAAATGGGATATGTGTAATGACATAAGTGCCCCTGAGAGGGATACTCAAATGTAAGGGTATTGCTGTAAAAGCACTCCCCATGTGAACATATATATATGAGTGGTCTCAGCCATGGGGAAACCCTAAGCACTTGCTCACCTAACTCTCCACTACCATACTCTCTCTCTCACTCTGTTTGGTATGTAGCCACAACAGTATGGCATAGATGTATATGTGATGCATGTGTGTTTTGGCGGCCTGTGTGTCGTATTAATCACAGCTGGGTTAAGCTGTTCTTTAATTGTATAACGACCTGCGTGTCGACTTGTGATGCTTGCGCTCCTCATGTAATTCATTTGCTAGCTATTAGTTGTAATAGTTTAGTTCTTTACCATGGAGGCTTCAAGCATGATGACAGAGGACAGGAGTGTGGCGAAGGACATCACCGTCGAACCATGGCGATGGCGACCACTACGATACAAAAGGCCATACCATTCACAGTATAATGTGATTATATGCATGTGATGTTTATTTCCTGTCATACTATTCTTTCATACCATACGTGTAGACGATGTATTTTTCATGACAGAATAGCTTCCCTCAAAAAAATTAAGAATTTATTTGATGCCCTTCCAATTGCTATGCCTATAAGAATTACGATCATTGTTTGGTAGGTCTGCCAAAGCAGAGTACCATCAACTATCTTGATCTAATAGGGTGGATGTCGGACATCCACATGCATAGTGTTGGTTTACTTGATAAGGCTATCAAATTGGATTTGAGCCTTGGGGCATGGTGTTGGGAGCCGGGGCATTGGATGCCACCCAACAAACAAGAGTCACATAAGATGTGATTAGTAAGCGTTGCTTACCTACGTCACTAGGTTTCTAGCGGTGATGCCAAAGCTCACTAGAACTTAGATGAACATGGATCTTGACCACTATATGTCGTTAGAGGGAAGACGATTACAAAACATATAGTTGAAGTGTCTTTTGTTAAATTGTTTAATGGAAGATCAAACATGAACATAGTGCTGAACTTTGCTTGTTTATTTTCTGTTGTAGATCATGGCTGCTTCTAGTAACAATTCTGGTTTTAACTTGCGATCTGTTCTTGAGAAAGAAAAACTTAATGAAACAAATTTTATTGATTGGTACCGCAACTTGAGAATTGTTCTCAGACAAGAAAAAAAGGAATACGTTCTTGAGCAACCCCAATGAACTCCCTGAAGGTGCAAACGTTGCCACCCGCAAAGCTTATGAGAAGTACTGCAATGATTCACTCGACGTTAGCTGTCTCATGCTTGCTACCATGTCCTCTGAGCTTCAGAAACATTATGAGAATGCAGATGCTCACACTATGATTGAAGGACTGCGTGACATGTTTGAGAACCAAGCTAGGACCGAGAGGTTTAACATTTCAAAGTCCTTGTTTGCGTGCAAGCTGGCGAAAGGTAGTCCAATCAGTCCTCATGTGATCAAGATGATTGGTTACATTGAGAGCTTGGAGAAGCTTGGTTCTCCCCTTAATCCTGATCTGGCTACGGATGTTGTTCTCCAATCTCTCCCTCCGAGCTACGAGCAATTCATTATGAACTTTCATATGAATAGCATGGAGAAATCATTGACTGAATTGCATGAGATGCTTAAGACAGCAGAGGAAAGCATTAAGAAAAACACCAATCATGTGATGATGGTTCAGAAAGAGAATAAAAAGAGGAAGCGTTGGACGCCCAAAGGCAAAGGCAAAGGAAAGGTTCCTAATGAGCACCTTAGCTCTAAGCCGAAGCCAAATGGGAAGGTCAAATCTAGCCCTTCTCCTGATGATGAATGCTACCACTGCCATGTCAAGGGGCATTGGTCTAGGAATTGTAAGAAATACTTGGAGGATCTGAAAAAGAAGAAGGGAAGCGAGACTTTTGCTTCAGGTATAAATGTTATAGAAATTAATCTTGCAATTTCTTCTGGTGAATCTTGGGTATTTGATACCGGATCGATGATTCATACTTGCAAATCGTTTCAGGGTCTAAGGACTAGAAGTTTTGTGAGAGGTGAGTTGGACGTGCGTGTTGGCAATGGAGCACAGGTTGCTGTACTGGCTATTGGCACTTATCACTTGTCATTACCTTCAGGATTAGTTTTGGAATTAAATAATTGTTATTACATTCCAGCATTGAGTAAGAACATCATCTCTTCTTCATGTTTGGAGGAAGATGGTGGTTATGAGTTCGTAATAAAGAACAAACGTTGTTCTATTTATTTGAATGATATACTCTATGCACATTGTCCATTGATGAATGGGTTATATGTTCTTGATCTTGAGGATAAGCCTGTCTATAATATTAATGCAAAGAGGCTGCGGCCTAATGATTTGAATCCTGCTTTTATTTGGCATTGTCGCTTAGGTCATATAAATAAGAAACGCATAGAGAAGCTCCATAAAGATGGTCTACCCAACTCATTTGATTTTGAATTATTTGAGACATGCGAGTCTTGTTTACTTGGCAAGATGACAAAGGCGCCTTTCACCGGTCATAGTGAGAGGGCAAGTGACTTGTTGGGACTTGTACATACCGATGTATGTGGACCAATGAGCTCAGTAGCCAAAGGTGGTTTTCAGTATTTCATTACTTTTATCTATGACTTTAGTAGATATGGATACATCTACTTAATGAGGCACAAGTCTGAATCGTTTGAAAAGTTCAAAGAATTTCAGAATGAAGTACAAAATCAGCTAGGCAAGACAATTAAAATTCTGTGATCTGATCGTGGAGGTGAATATTTGAGCCATGAATTTGGTGAACATCTAAAACAGTGTGGAATTGTTCCACAGCTGACTCCGCCTGACACGAGTGGAACGGGGTATCTGAACGGAGGAACCGGACCTTGTTAGATATGGTTCGGTCTATGATGAGCCAATCTGATCTTTTATTGTCCTTCTAGGGATATGCTCTAGAAACTGCTACGTTTACACTAAACAGAGTTCCATCAAAATCAGTGGAAAAGACGCCATACGAGAAATGGACCGGGAAACGTCCTGGATTGTCTTTCCTTAATATATGGGGTTGTGAGACTTATGTGAAACGTTTGACATCTGATGAGCTCCATCCTAAATCTTATAAATGCTTCTTTGTTGGATATCATAGGGAAACCAAAGAATATTATTTTTACAATCGGGAAGAAGGCAAAGTGTTTATCGCTGGAACGATGTCTTTTTGGAAAAAGAGTTTCTTTCAAAGGGTATTTGTGGGAGCAAGGTGTAGCTTGAAGAAATTCGGGAAACACCTGAAAATGTTTCAGCTCCTATTGAACCTCAACAGGATGTACAAGATGTTGTACAACCGGTTATGGAGGCACCACCCCCACGTAGGTCTACAAGGGCATGTCGCGCAACTGAAAAGTTCACGCTCCTAACCACGGGACAACGCGACATATTGTTGTTGGACAATGATGAGCCCAAGAGCTACACGGAAGCAATGATGGGACCAGACTCTGAAAAATGGCTTGGAGCCATGAGGTCCGAAATAGAATCCATGCATGATAATCAAGTTTGGAACTTGGTGGATCCACCTGATGGTGTAAAAAACTATTGAGTGTAAATGGGTTTTTAAGAAAAAGATAGACATGGATGGAAATGTTCACATCTATAAGGCACGATTGGTGGCGAAAGGTTTCAAGCAAATTCAAGGTGTTGATTATGATGAAACGTTTTTGCCCGTCGCTATGCTTAAGTCTATTCGGATCCTCCTAGCGATTGCTGCCTATTTCGACTACGAGATTTGGCAGATAGATGTCAAAACGGCTTTCCTAAATGGAAACCTAAGCGAGGATGTGTACATGACACAGCCTGAGGGTTTTGTTGATCCGAAAAATGCTGGGAGAATATGCAAGCTTCAGAAGTCCATTTATGGATTGAAGCAAGCATCTCGGAGTTGGAATTTTCGTTTTGATGAAGTAGTCAAAGGGTTTGGCTTCATCAAGAATGAAGAAGAGCCTTGTGTTTACAAGAAGGCTAGTGGGAGCGCACTTGTTTTTCTGGTCTTGTATGTAGATGACATATTATTGATCGGAAATGATATTCCAATACTAGAAGCTGTGAAGTCTTCTTTGAGAAAAAGTTTCTCAATGAAAGATCTCGGAGAGGCAGCTTACATTTTGGGCATAAAGATCTATAGAGATAGATCGAAGAGGCTAATTGGATTAAGCCAAAGTACATACATTGACAAGGTATTGAAACGGTTTAATATGCAAGATTCCAAGAATGGTTTCTTGCCTATGTCACATGGCATTAGTCTTAGCAAGACTCAGTGTGCTTCAACACTTGATGAGCAAAAGAAGATGAGTGCGATTCCGTATGCCTCAACCATCGGATCCATCATGTATGCTATGCTTTGTACGTGCCTAGATGTTTCATATGCTCTAAATGTTACACGCATGTATCAATCTAGCCCCGGTCTAGCTCACTGGATGGCTGTAAAGAATATTCTTAAGTACTTTAGAAGGACTAAGGATATGTTCCTTATTTTTGGAGGTGAAGAAGAGCTCGTTGCAAAAGATTACACCGATGCTAGTTTCCAAACTGATAAAGATGATAGCAGATCGCAGTCTGGTTTTGTGTTCTACCTCAATGGAGGGGCAGTGAGCTGGAAAAGTTCCAAGCAAGAGACGGTAGCTGATTCGACAACTGAGGCCGAGTATATTGCAGCTTCTGAAGCTACAAAGGAAGCTGTTTGGATCAAAAAATTTATTTTTGAGTTGGGTGTGATCCCTAGTGTGTCCAGTCCAGTGGATCTCTATTGTGATAATAGTGGAGCCATTGCGCAAGCAAAGGAGCCTAGGTCACACCAAAAGTCCAACATATACTTCGGCGCTATAACCTTATCCGTGAGATCATTGATAGGGGTGAAGTGAAGATTTGCAAGGTGCACACGGATTTGAATGTTGCTGATCCGTTGACGAAGCCTCTCCCACAACCAAAGCATGAGGCACACACGAGTGCAATGGGTATTAGATACTTACATGATTGACTCTAGTGTGAGTGGGAGATAATTGTATCAAGTCTATGTTTAGGAAATTTTGAATAAGGTGTTATTTGGTTCCTTGAATAATGATTGTATGCATTGATTGGCAAGTATGTGACTTGTTCGTGAAACTCTTTGTTTTATTTAATGTTATCCTAAAGATCCCTAGTCTTATGTCATTACGTGGGACAACAATGATTTATGGACTAGCACATGTATTGATTGATGATCATGTTTCACGGATCATGGAAATAGGAATATCAAATCAATAATGTGGACACATGTTAGAGAACATGGTGTTGGATTGACCCACTCCGAGACGATGCTGGGATTGTTATGTTAATATGTGCCATCAAGCGATCTCAAGTGGTATACCTACTAGATCCTTCGACCTGAAATCGCCATTGTTTCTCACTATGTGTAGTGGTACGCTTTGGGGCTGCCAAACACTACTCCGTAACTGGGTAGCTATAAAAGTGGTCTTCAGGTGTATCATGAAACATGGAATGGGATGTGAGCAGATTAAGATGGAATTTGCCCCTCCTACATAACAGGAGAGATATCACTAGGCCCCTCGATGTGGTTGGATTAGGGAAGTGCATGGCCATGCCAAGGTGATTAAAGAGTTAATCACAATGTGACTAAAGGGTTAGTCATGAGTTGTAATCCACCACAAGATCGAGTGAATGGTTGAGCTATCACAAGGGTGGCACGAATCTTGCCTTAAGTTCGACTGGTATCGTGTGGTAAAGGGATCCAAGTGTGTGTATATCAAGGTTTAGCCGATATGATCTTTATTTGTATTCGGGAGTCGATATGCCCTGCTAGGTGCCACTATTGACTTATGGCTTGAAAAGGGTTTTCGGGTCATGGCTGTCTACACATGAACCTAACGGGTCACACACTAAGGGGTTGGAATTGGAAAGCTTGCCTATATGATTGTCTCTAGTGCAAGTGGGAGATTGCTAGTGATGTGCGCATGAGGCAATCATAAACAATTCAGTTTTATAGGCTAAAAGGGATATTGATCCATATGGGATTAGAGTTCTAATGGGCCTACAACGTGGAAGCCTATTAGCATGCTCTATAAATATGTGGAGGCGGGGTTGCAGGTAGAATAGACTACTATGCTGAAAACCCTGGCCGCCACCTCCCCTTGGCCTATCCCGAAACCCTAGCCGGGCGCGCGGTGCTAGCACACCAGCGCACGGTGTTCCATCCCGAACGTATAGACTCCGTGGAGGCGCCGCTGCTGTTGCTGCTGTGCTGATCGGCGAGAAGCACAAGGCTATTGCTAGGACGCGAGGAGAAGACATTCAGTTCGTGAAACGATCGACTGCTTCTTCTTCATCAACGTGCATCTACGTTGGACCGGGCTACTCAACTCTTCTTCATTGCGCGCGCATCTAGTGGTAACTATCCATGACTCCCTTACACGCATGTTTTCTGGTTGAACGCGGTAGAAAATCAAATGTTGTAGCTAGCGTAGCCTACCCGTTCTCCTTCACGCCACACATCAGCTTAGGGGTGCCGTGACGGCATGGTGGGAGAACTACCTTGCCTGCCGTGGAAAGAAGAACCCCTTGGGCATCAACTCTAAACAAGAAGAATAGGTAAACAAGAAGAATAGGAAGCAGCAGAAGAAGAACAAGAACAACAAGAAGAAGAAGTTGAGAACCCAGCAGCAAATGCTCAGCAGGAAGAACAGGAAAACGAAGGGAACCCCAATGAGGAGGAAGAAGAACCAATAGCAGAAAAGTCCGTCATCACCTGGGCCAAGTTCAAGACTGCCTTTCGACAAAACTTTGTGCCAGCAGGTATCATGAGAATGAAAAAGAACGAGTTTCGAAACTTGAAGCAAGGCAATATGTCCATCTCTAAGTACCTCACACGATTCAACCAGCTAACTACCATACGCTCTCTGTCGCTCAAAAAACCAGAAGGTCTACGAGCAGACCTGAAGCTGTTGCTGGGTCCGACTGCTATGGGAGAGCAAGTCGGAGCACTAACAACACGCTGATGTCACCGCGGGTAGCTATCTTGACGGGGGAAACGAGATCTACCCTCAAGACCAGAGGCATATCGAGGACGAAAACCAGAAAACTTAGAAAATCCAGGTCCTCGATGCTGCCCAACACATCAACATGATCAAACCTAGACCCCGTGTTGGTCTTAGGTGCACTCAAGGTCTGGGGCTGACCCTGAATACGCCTAAGAGCCTGAATACGGTCTCTACGCGCGATCTTGGCGCGCTTGAAGCATCTCTCGATCCTGTGTCCATCCTTCTGACAGAAGGTACAATGATACTTCACCTTCTGAGATGTAGAAGTAGCATGATGCGGCTTCACCTTCTGAGAAGTCGAAGCAACAGGTGTTACCACCTTACTGTCAGAGATCCCTTGGACAAAGCTCGCAGATTTGAATTGAACTTTCTTAGTTCTGGGCTCGACCTTGATCGCACCTGCTGCTATGGGTCTAAGAATAGCAGATAGATGCTCCTAACATCCTCAGAAAAATCGTATCCTAGACCTTGATTGAATTTGCAAATCTTGGATTGATCTAGAATAAGATTTTTCTTCTTTTTGCCTCCAACAAATCTCTCAAGAGTGTTCATAAGATACTGACACTCCTGAAAGAGAGAGGTGCAAGAAGAGCTGGGGGAATAAGAGACAGCAGAAGGTAAGGGAGTAGAAGAAGAACCAACAGCAGAAGAACGAATGGCATGTGCACGCACAGCCGCCTCAGAAGGGACAGTCCTACTGCTAGCCATTTGGTTCTCGTCACTAAGCGTCTCTACCCTACCCTTAGGTTCTCCCCCACAACAGCACACACATCACAACAAGATTGTGGCTTCTCTAGTAAGTTCTTAGTTAACTTCACACATTTATCATCCAAAGTAATGAGTTCAAGTTTTAGTTTTGCACAACTATTGCATGATGAGCTAACATGGTCCTTAGTCGCATACTGAGTCAATCTATTGTTGTGGTCAATCATTTCTTGAAACTGTTTTGAGATATATTCAAGTTCAGCAGTTAATTTAGGACAGTTCATATATGAAGCAATGGGCTCAAGTAAAGAAGCATACAACTCAGCAATTTTATGATCTGCCTTCTTTAAGTTCATTTTCAAATTATTGCAATTTTCACATGTTTCTGATAGATCAAGGAGCATAGTGTAAAGACCTCTAAATGCATTGTCCTTATCCTCACATGAGGTGCAAGATGTAGTCTCAACAACAGTAGATGAAAGAGGAGCTACCGTACTCATCTCTATTTCAGCTAAAAGACTAACATTCTCCACCTTAAGCATGTCAAGCTCAGAAGACAGACTATCATGAGAGGTCCTTAGTTTCTCCATATCTCCAAGCAAAGTAGAACATACATCACAGTCGTCATGGGAGGGAGCAGATATAAGTGAAGCAAGCTCCCGTGACAATCTCTCTACTTCCTTCTCCAACTTACTACACCTAACTCTAGATCTAGCATGAAAAGCATCATTGAGCTGGTCATAGGAGGGATATACCTCATCGGAGTCGGAGTAGAGCTCGCTGTCGCTGATGTCGCCCTCAAGGGCCATGAAGCATATGCCGGTGAAGTCATCGCCGTCCTTGGGTTCTTGATCATCCTTCCCATCGTCGTCACTCCACCCCTCCACCTCGCTGAGGTCGATGTCGTCGAAGGCGGTGAGGACGCGGTGGAAGAGCTTCTTGGCTTTGCTAAGGTCGCGGAATTTCTTCCCTTGGGGGCTTCTTGTTGCGGTTCTTGTTGGTGTAGTCGTTCTTGCTCGAACCGCCGTAGTCGTTCTTGCCCTCCAGTTTGGGACAGTTTGCTCGAATGTGGTTGGGGCTACCACACTCAAAGCAAATCACACGTTCTCCTCTCTTTCTCTCCCTAACCCTCTTGTATGCATGAGAAAACTTTCTGGCTAAGAGGGTAGTTGGTTTTCCGGAAGCTGCTCTAGATGATCATCATCAAGTTCACACAGAGTAGCAAGAGAGAAACCAGAAACAATGTCAGCAGAAGATCCAGAGGCAGGACTGAGATCGGTGACCAAAGCCATCGACTGAGACTTCGACTTGCGAGAGACAATGTCAATCTCGTGAGTCTTGAGGCGTGAATACAACGCATCAAGAGTCAAAGTCGAAAGATCTATCGTGTCCTTGATGGTGGTCACTTTCATCTCCCAAACACACAAATCCAAGGCCGCAAGCATCTGTCGAGCGTTGTCCGAGTCGGGGTATGTGAGACCGACCGCTCGGAGGTTACTCAAGATCTTGTGAAACCTCGCAAAGCACTCATCAAGGGACTCACCAATGAGTATTTCAAACTTGTTGTAATCTCGCTTGAATTGGTCCTGTTGAACTGTCTTAATTTGGGTGGTGCGGTCACCCAAATATCGAAGGCCGACGTAAGATGAGAAATACGATCAAACTCGTTTCGGCTCAACCCTTGGATGATGATGTTCCTTGCCTTAGCATTTGCCTCAACATCGGGCATGTTTGCCATATTGATGTTCTCATCGGTAGGAACAACAAAGCGCGTTTTAACCTTGCGCCAGATAGCATAGCCCTGAGCCTGAATGTAGGTCTCCATCCGACTCTTCCAGAAGGGATAGTCGATCCCATTGAAGATCGGGGGCTTGGTGCCATGGCTCACAGACTGGTTAAGATCTATCGAAAAGAGCTAACTGGCTCTGATACCAATTGTAGGATCGGAAACGACAACAGAGGGGGGGTGAATGGTGCCTTTTAAAAAACGTCCCCAAAGTATCCACACAAATCTCCTCCGATAGCTACAGCAACTATGAAGAGAGAAGAAATTCATTCACTTGAAGTAGAAAACATTTTTGTCGATTGACCGAAAATGCGTGAATCTAAAACACACTGCAGAAAGACTGAGAACAGACCAAATTAGATACTACAAGAACTGAAACTGCAAACAAAAACCAAAAACAAATAGGCCATAGGCTGCAGACAATCTCAGAGAAATCATAGAGCTGAACGGAGAAAAATTGACAACAGACAATACTAAGAAGGTTTCAGTTTTGGTTTTGCATGTCAAATTCAGAAAATCGAGCACAGACAGCAAAAGCTTTTGCTGGAGAACTGAACTCAGAGAAGTGCCAAAAGGAAACACCTGTAGTTCGGCACTAATAGAAAAAGAGCAGCAGCTGGAAATGAAAGCACAAAGAGAAATACCATTGCTGGCCGAAAACTGACTGTACTGCACAGTGGGCTTTTGGTTTGACTGGGATCAAATTAGCCGCACCACATAGAAACCAGAAAATTAACAAAGCAGCTCACCACTGGACAGAAATCTGCATAGGCCGAAACACTAAAAGAAAAAGAGAGGAAACTGCTAACCGAAAAAGAAATGCAGCAAACTGAAAACTGCCAGCAGCTGACCGAATGAGTGAAGATTGTTGGCAGCAGTAAGGACAGCCGAAAGCAGAAATCTGGGCAGACCAAAAGAGCTCAAGACTGAAAATAGATAACTAACTGAACATGAAACCATAAAAGCTGAAAACAGAAAATAAATTGCTGCAGGCCGAAAAACAGAGATGCATAGTATAGGCGGACTGCTGCTGTTTTTGAATCGAGCTGACTGCAAAGATTTAATCGATTTTGAATGCTGTAATTTGATCACCGAACCTGCAGAAGAAAACACAGTAAAAATAGCTAGCTCCCGATTTTCAGTCTGCACAAGTGCAAAAAATGCAAACTGCAGTCAAGCACTACTGCTGGCCGAAAGCACACAGGAATGAAACTTGACAGCCGAAAGCAAAGAGCAGTAAACACTGATGACAACTGAAAAAATAGAGAAATTGATGAGAATTTGCTGCTCTTCTCTGGTTGAATTAAAAGGACTACACTCTAAATACCATAGAGACCTCAGGAGAGGGAAATCTCAGACAAAAACTCAATCACAAAAACAAATCCTGTTTTGCTAAAAAGAATCTGCAGGGAGCACCAAAATCCAGATTTCTTGAGATTTTCATATCCAATGAACTTGAGGCTTGAAACTTAACAATACATGGCCTCATAAGGAGAAGGGACACAAATATGAAGGAAACCTGCTCCTAGGCCAATGGGAATAAGCCTCAACTGCCATCAAACCCTAGAAAGGGTGCAAATAGAGGAAATCTTGATCAAGCTAAATCTTGAAAAGAAAGCTGCTGCTAGAGGGTTTGTTCTCAGGGATAGCTAGCAAAAAGGCTTTTGATGAGAAACCCTAGTTCTGAGCAAGAAGTTTCTGCAGCAACAAGCTCAAATCAATCAGCAGAAAGCAAAGAACACAAAAACTCAAGAACAGAGAATAACAAGACACAAGAAGGAAATGGAATCAATATCATCTCAAGCTCAAGACCTCTCATCTGGATTCAAGAAGATGAATGATTACAAATAGATGAATGATTACATAGTTGCAACAACCTCTCATCTCACTACATGCTTGAGATGAACACACGTACACACACAGCACAACACAGCCAGAACACAACCCACTGCATCTCTTGCTTACCTCACCACACAGCCAACTCCCCTCCACTAAATAGAGGAGCTCATACCTCAAAATAGGAAATCAAGAAGTGGCAGACAATGCCCACTCCATTTCCACACATACACAAAAGGCAAACAAGTCAAAGCCAAACTAGGAGGGAAACTAGAATTCAAGCCCACACATGCTCCAAACCCTAAATCTCTTCTTTCTGTAGACTTCCACTAGCAGGTCTCCAACCCGTTATCTTCACTGAATCAAAGGCAAACAAGTCAAAGCCTTTTACTAGGAGGGAAACTAGAATTCAAGCCCACACATGCTCCAAACCCTAAATCTCTTCTTTCTGTAGACTTCCACTAGCAGGTCTCCAACCCGTTATCTTCACTGAATCCGCTTCCAATTTTGCAGCCTTGCGCATTTTACCGAAATGCCCCTGCCGCAACTTCATGGAAGCTTCCTGCTCGCACAACCGCAACCGGCACCTTGACCGTCTGGACCTCGACTCCTCCCTGAGTCTAGTCCCAGTCCGCCTCGCTGTTGCCCGTCGTGTCCACCACCGGTAGTTCCAGCTTCGGTTCCTCGTCTCCCGACTCGCAACCACCTCAGCAGCCTCGATCATCTTCGACGTCTCCGACCGTCTAGACCTCAACACCTCCTGTGCCTAGTCCCGGTCTTTCCACGCCTCACCATGACCTAGCTTCGAAGTCCTACAGTCACACAGACAAGCAAACCGTCACATAGCACCGCACGAAACAGCATAATCATCATTAGCATTAACAAACCATACTCAAACACAAAAATAGCCCGAACGACCGATCGAGAAAAAGAACCAGCGTCCTGAAACACCTCCGACCGCGTTCGACCAGGTCCAACCGAACCGAACCGCGCCATGCACCGACTCGACGCGAATCAACCAAATCAAACTCAAACTTTGTAGAAACCGAGTCAATTACTCGTCACAAACATGGGGACACCTCCACATGGTCTCTCACATAGAGGTCACTAATTGACGTTGAGTTTGGTCAGGTGGTCACAGATGTGACTAGAGAGTCAAATTCAGCATCAAGACCTACAAGCAAATATGAGATAAATTCTTCATCACAAAGTTCTCCAATAGATGCCATTGTATCGGCCAGCCCCTTCAACCTGCTGAAATACTTCATGGAAGAAAGTTCCCTCTTTTTGAGGTTCGAGAGCTGCATGCAGATTTGCATCATCTATGCTCTCAATTGTGAAGAAAAGAGGCGATTCAGTGTTGTCCACACTTCATGTGAGGTGGCAAGGAAGAGCACCTAAGTCATCATGTCGCTGGACAATGACGACAAGATTGCACCCAAGACCATCTGGTCCTACTATAGCCACTGGATGTACTCCGGATTTGGAGTCTGGGTGGCGCCAGAGTTAGTCGTCGAGGTTGATCATCGGCACGGGGCACTTCTTGGTGCCATCTATGTATCCTTCCAACTGCTTGTTTCGCAAGTATGGTAGGAACTGGGCCTTCCAGATGATATAGTTGCAATGTGTCAACTTCACCTTCATGAGATGGCCAAAGGATGGAGCTGACAGTAGTCCAGCAGAGGTAGAGATAGTAGAGGTGTTTGCTAAGTTTGTGGAAGAAAAGGAATTTGAAGTTGTCATGCCTACTTGGGTTTAGAAAGGCTCTGATACCATGTCAAAATAGGTGAGAACTTAAGAAGAAACAAAAGCAATCACGCGCAGCCAAACTGCTGGATGCAACTCTATTTATACAGTAGAAGATGAGAGGATGCCATGCTGCTCAGCATTGTTACAAATACGGTAATATTAGATTGTTACAATAGAGGAATATCAGGAATTGTTGAAGATTACAAACATACATTTGTGCTTATCTACGGCAAGCATATCTTCAAGATACTCAACTGAACTTGATTCCTTGACACATATCAATACTCACTATTGCACAAAGATGAGGTTGAAAGGCAAGTGGCCAAGATGTTGGACGTGGGAATGATCAAACTAGGCAAGAGTCCATTTCATCTCTAGTTCTCTTTGTACAAAAGAAGGATGGATCATGGAGTGCATGGATTATCATCGGCTGGATGATCTCATGGTGAAGAACAAGTTTCCCATGCCGGTTATAGATGAATTGTTGGAAGAGTTAGCCGGAACTCAGTATTTCTCCAAACTGGACATGCAAGCGGGATATCATCAAATCCATATGAAAGAGGAGGATGAAGAAAAGACCACATTCAAAATGCACCACGGACACTACCAGTTCCAAGTTATGTCGTTTCGGCTCACAAACACACTGACTACTTTTCAATGTGTCATGAACTCGATGCTGGGACCGTACCTACGGAAATTTGTTTCAGCCTTCATCGATGACATATTTATTTACAATCCAAGCTTGGCAACCCATGCAAAACATCTCTCATTAGGGTTGGAGCGTCTACGAGAACATCAGTTGTGTGTTAAGAGATCAAAGTGTTCTTTTGCTCAAAAACAATTGGAATACTTAGGTCATATTATTTCCATGGAAGGGGGTGGCAACCAATCCAAAGAAAACACAAGCTATGTTGGCAGGGCCAGTTCCCTAGAATGCAATTGAATTGACGGGATTTCTGGGTCTGACTGGCTATTAATGAAAAGTTTGTGAAGAATTATGGGGTGATTGCCGAGCCACTAACCAACCTGTTGAAAAAGAAGTCTTTTCACTAGGACCAACAAGCGCAATCAGCTTTCCAGAATTTGAAACAAACAATGTCAACCACTCCAATACTTGTTTTGCTAGATTTCAATAGGACTTTTGTGATTGAAATTGATGCATGCGATGGTGGCATTATAGTGGTGTTAATGCAGCAAGGACACCTTGTCGCATTCCTTAGCAAGGCCTTGGGTGTGGTACAGCAAAATCTGTCCATATACGAAAAAGAGTTCCTAGCTTTGATTATGGCGGTGGAATGGTGGCGACCATATCTACAAAGAGGGGAATTCGTCATCAAAACCGACCACCGCAGCGTGAGTTACTTGGACGAGCAACACTTACAATATGAAATGCAGATAAAGGCCATGACTCTGTTAATGGGACTGCAAATCAAAATAATCTATAAGAATGGAAAGGAGCACAGCATGGCTGACACTTTGTCACGCATTGGCCCCTTGATGGCTTTGCAAGCGATTTCAATTAGTAGACCCACTTGGATTCAAGAGATGATCAACTACTATGTCACCGATCATGAAGCCCAACAGCGGTTGGCTAAATTGGCATTGCACAGTCAGATGAACAAGGCTATGAACTGCACTAAGGGCTAATTAGGAAGCAAGGGAAGATATGGATCGTTGACAATTCTACACTGCAAATGAAACCCATTGATGCATTTCATGCAAGCACGGTGGGCGATCACTCGAGCATTCAGGCGACTTACCAGTGTCTGAAGAAGTTTTGTTGGGAAGGGATGAAAAGTAATGTGGAGAGTATTGTGAAGCAGTGTGGAGTTCGTCAGCAAGCTAAGGATGAAAGATCACATTCTACAGGGCTTCTCCAGCTGTTGCTGGTGTGGGCAGGCGCGTGGCAACACCTCATGATGGATTTGAATGAGGGTTTGCCAAACTCTAAAGGCTATAACATGATCATAGTGGTGGTAGACCACTTCGCTAGGTATGTTCATTTTGTTGCCCTTAAGCACCCCTTTATGGTGAAGTAAGTAGCCAAAGTGTTCCTGGAGAATGTGGTTCAGCTGAACAAGGTTCCACACACCATTGTTTCTCACCGAGATAAAGTCTTCACCAGCAAATTTTGGAAGGAATTATTTGCAGCAATGAACACAAAACTGCTCTACATCATGGCTTATGATGTGGTCCTACAAACCCTAAATTCTTCAATTTGCAATTCTAAAACAACTGGACAGGTCAACTCTATTTTTACATGTTAAATCTGAATTAATTGATGAGAAGTTCATTTGGCTATGAGGGAGGAGGAGGAAGGCCATGGACACATAGGACCAGAGAAGGCAGTGGGAACCAAGAAAGGAAAACAGTGTGGGTTGTGCAAATGCAGCACATGATAAGGGAGAGGAAAGGTTCAGGCATGTTTCAACAAAGTTCCATGCATGTTACAAGTTCCACATTTCAATAATTGGGCAAGTTTTAGATAATAGAATTCAAGTTTTAAGTATGTCTCAGAAAGTTCCAGTCTTGTTTTTATGTTTTAGGTTTTTAATACTTCAACTAGTTTCAGGTTTCTAACATACTTAAGAAAGTTTTAGACTTGCGTAAAGTTTTAAATAAAAAAAAATATTTTCAAATTTCATGATTTATAAGTGTATCATGTTTCAAAGAAGAATCAAGCATATGTCAACCTATCTTCAAGATTGAAAGTAAGATAAATCATCACTGGGAAATTTGTTAAACATAACTTACATACAAGACGCACAACAGTGATTGGAAATCAGTGAGTTTTAGGGAAATGATTCCAATAGTATAGCAAGTTTAATCTGTGTTTCATGCTTCGGCCAAGTTTCACATTCATGTTTCACTTAAGTTTCAGCAAGTTTCAAGAAGATTTCATCGCGTTTCAAAGTAGATTTCATAGAGGTCTACTCAAGTTTCAATAGGCTTTCAATAGGTTCTAGAAAATTTCATCACCTTTCAAAGAGTTTCAAGCAAGTATCATTGTGTTTAGTCACATTTCATAGTGTTACAAACAAGTTCCAGAGAGTTTCGTGCTTTGGCAAACTTTCAGCTAGTTTCAATAAAGTTTCATCATGTTTCAAAGTAGGTTCTAGAGAGTTCCACTCAAGTTTCAGCAGGTTTTAAGAAGATTCCATCACGTTTCAAAGTAGGTTTTAGATAGTTTCATCATATTTTAGAGAGTTCAAGCAAGTTCTATAGAATTTCATGCTTCAACCAAGTTTTGAGTTCATGTTTCACTCTTGTTTTAGTGAGTTTCATCATGTTTCAAAGTAGATTTCAGAGAGCTTCTGTCAAGTTTCAGTAGGTTTCAAGAATATTTCACCATGTTTCAAAGTAGATTCAAAAAATTTCATCACGTTTTAAAGTGTTTCAAGTAAGTTTTAGTGAGTTTAGTCACATTACATATAGTTTCAAACAAGTCACAGAGAACTTTTTCGCTTCAATCAAGTTTCAAGTCCATGTTTCACAAAACTTTCAGTAGGTTTCAAGAATATTTTATCATATTTCAATGTAGGTTCCAAAAGTTTTATCATGTTTTAAAGAGTTTCGAGCAAGTTTCAATGAGCCTAGTAACATTTCATAGAGTTTCAAACATGTAACACCCCAGCCCTCCACAGGACACAAGATGCTACCACCACACACTTACCATTTCAAAGGTGTTGCTAATCTAACTTTATGTCACTTTATAACTCTATAACTGTAATATGTAAATCAACTCTATAACTGTAAGCTGTAAATCAACTCTGTACTGTAAACTGTATCACTTTCTCTGTCCCTTTCATGCAATGCAATGCTATGCAATGTGATGTGACCATGCCACCAACACATACGACCATAGCGGCGAATATCAAGATTGAACTGAAGGTGAATTCGTTTCTTCAACTTCAACACATTTTAAATGAGAATATGATGCTACCTAATGATGAAAATATATATATTTGTAGCACCACATCACTTTGGAACCAATTGAAGCAAGGGTTCAAGTTGGACAGGTTTTGGAATCCAATTCGGCCTCTAGATCAATTCAGATTCAGCCTGACAGGCCAACTTCAAACGGTCATAACTTTTGATTCAGAAGGCTTCTCGAGGCCCGTGAGTACTCGTTGGAAAGCTCTTGGAATCTACTTTCAGATGGATCTAGTCTCACCTCCAAACTCCATCCGAGCAGATAAAAAACTACAAAACAAGTTACGTTATTTTCCTAGTCCGAGTCAAAGTGGGCCGAGGGCCTTGTAACTTAGGCTTTTTGGGCCGGTACTGTTCACATGAACAGTACCACGGCCGCCTGAACAGTAACCATGAATAGTACCGCACCTCTTTTCATTAGATAAGTGCGGCTTCCCCTCCCCTATTTAAGGAGGTCGCACCCCTTTAGTTTTCCTTGGGTTTTCTTAAGAGATTATTCTGCTTAGCAGTTTCACCACATGTTCGGTTAATGAACTCCAACTTGTGAACTTAATCTTTATTCACAATACAATTTCAGATTGCATCTTGAACTCACTTGCTTGTGTTCTCGATTCTCTTTCAGGAGATAGCCTTCTTGGCGAGGTCAACCGTGTTCGGCACGGTTGATAACCAATGGAGCAGTGGTGTAGTGATTGTGAGGGGTTCAATCTGTTTTGGTCGGAGCCTTTGGATCTTCAACGTCGAGTTCTCCACAATTGACTTATCAGTACCTCTCGGAAGATTGGGCCATCGTCACATTAGTTGGTATCAGAGCAACGGTTGTCCATGAGGTAATTTGCCACTTTTAGATTAGTTTATGTTCATCGTATCGTACCAAAAACTCCAGAAAAGTAGCCTACAAAAAAAATTGTTCGTAGTGTTCTTCCGCTGTCCAAACCCCGTTGTGCCTTTCAATCTGTTAGTTTTGGTTTGCTAAATTGAATGTGTCCGTCATAGCATTGTCTAGTTGCTGATCATATCTTTGTTCCATTAAAAATCCAAACAAAAAAATTCCCACCCCAAACCCTAATTCCAATTCGGCTGATTTTTCCTTTCTCTGCAGTCGCCACAAAAAAGGCCATAACTTTTGATTCCGAGATTATTGTTTAGTGAGACCACCGCCATTAGATTCAAAAATTCATTATCCATCTATCTGTAAAATTTCACATCATTCCAGCAAGGCAGTTAATAGATATATGCAGTGAAAGTTGATCCAATTATCTGTTTTGAATCTGCAACAGTCAGTAGTTGGGATTTTTGTGCGAATTTCTGTGTCGGGTTTTGGAAGTTGGCCCCAAAAGAAAATCTGTAGAAAAAGCCGTCAGAAAACATAGAAAAAAAGAATCAGCGAAAAAGAGGCATCTGACAAAAAGTTACGGCCAAAATACCGACGTACTGTCCAGTGGACAGAAATCTTCAGTTTTCAGTTTGGGTCAATCCTTGTGTTCTTCAATTCCAGATTGCATTGGATTGAATTATCTTGTATTTACCACTCCTACACATTGCCATACACTTTTTTAGCCTTCTTCCATTCTTGGTTAATCAGCAACATAGGCTAAGTGCTAGATACGAACTATAATTTAATTCTATGCAATTTCTGAAATTAACTGATTGTTCTCCTTTGCCACCATATTGTGCCTTCCAAGCTCCACCTACTCTTGATCAGAATAGGTTCCCTCTTGCAATCGTATCCACGCTCGACACGGTGTCACGAACCAGCCACCGGTTGTACCACCTACTGCATTGGCAAGAACACTTGTAAGAATGTGGTAAGACGCTTGAGAATGTGTGATTCCACCTTCCACCACCTAGTAGTTGATAGAGATAATACCTTTGTGTTGCCTTTTGTTTTCTACTATACATGACAGGTGGGTCATCTGATGATCAAGAGTGTGTTTTAAAGGGAGAGTTCATGACGCTCTTGGATGAACCACGCATCAATGGGAAGCTGGATACATTGTAGCATTCCATCAATGAGTATTGCAGCACTCACTGCATGCCTTGATAGAATGGTGAATCGACCACCAAATAATGGACGCGAGTATGATCACGATGCAGGCCATGATCGTGAGGAGGGAGATGATAATGAGAGACAAAACCGCAACGCCAGTGCCTCATTTGCTGCCCAAGATGCACGCCCATGACACCGCCTACAACACAACCGTCACGGTATGGGAGGTAATTTTTAGCACTACAATGCTTGTACTAATGATGAACCATTTGCTAAAGTTAAATTTACCATACCATCTTTTGCGGGTGTTTATGATGCTGAAACTTATCTAAATTGGGAGATGACAGTTGAAGAAAAATTTAATGCCCATCTAGTTCCTGAAGTGCATAGAGTCAGACAAGCTACTAGTGAATTTAAAGATTTTGCTATCATTTAGTGGACTCAAATAGTTAATTCTGATTTAGCACCTAATACATGGGATAGATTGAAGGTAGTTATGCGTGCTAGAGTTGTTCCTCCTGCTTTTAAACATGAAATGCGTAAGAAATTGCAGTGCTTAGACCAAGGTAATAAATCTGTCAAGGAATATTATCAAGAACTACAAATAGGCATGTTGCGTTGTAATGTTGTAGAAGACGAGGAGGATAAGATGGCTCATTTTTATGGGGGCTTAAGGCGTGAAATTCAGCACATAATTGATTACAAAGAGTATAACGATATCAATAGATTGTTCCAGCTTGCTTGTTTGGCAGAAAAGGAATTGCAGGGTAGGCAACAAAGGACAAGGAGCAATTTTGGAAGTACGTCTACATCGAGATCGACGCATGCGCAAGCCAAGACAGCCCCACCTCCTGTTTTTCGAGCTGTTGCACCCTCTGTGAGTAGGGCGCTCAGCAGCAGCGCCGCCACCATCACGTGCACCCGAGACGAGCAAATCTACTAGTGTGCAAGCACCAGCACAGAGCTCTTCATCGTTTGCTTCCACGGGCCGTACGACGGGCATTGTGTGCCATCGTTGTAAAGGGATGGGCCACGTCATGAGAGATTGCCCAAGTCAGCGGGCGTACATCGCGACAGAAGATGGTGGTTATGTAAGTGCTAGTGATGTTGAGGATGAATATGCTCTTGCAGCTAACCTTGCAGGCAATGGTGATGATCATAAGAGCAAACCTATGTTTGTGCCCTTTTCTGTGACTAACAACTTGCAGATAGTTGAGAACCATGCCGAAGAGGAGCATGAGCTGATTGAATCACTGATCCCAATGGTTGAGAATGAAGATAAGGAGATGGATACACTTACATCATTTGAGGAGAGCCAAAAAGGTAAAGACCATAGTGCTATCATCGCTCACGGTACTGATTTGGTGCTACAACAAGACATAGAACAACCTTGTGAGTATATACCTGCTATAGTGCAATCTTTTGATGTTCCTTATGTTGACTTAAATGAACCATATGCTGATCTAAATTCTCATAAGTTTGCACATGTCGAATTAATAACACATAAAGAAGTTTTGACTAGAATTTCTCCTGCTAATTCATTTTGTAACATCATGTTGGATCTACCTATGAAATTGTCACATGCTATGGAGAAAGTTTCTGAACTTGCATGCTCGAAATTCTTGTTTAGTGTCTACACCCCTGGATATAAGTTTAATTTGATTGGAGATTATGGTGTGAAAAATCAATTTCTTGTATATCGAATACGCATAACTTGCGATCACATGGATGAATTGAAACTTGCTGTTTGGGACAACAATTCTTGTATGCTGAATCATATTGAATGTGAGAGGGAAGTAAAATTTAGTACTTATCCAATGTCTATGTGTTCAACTCTTTTTGCACCATCTAGTATGGACAATCTGAATAAAGATGAATTATGGCAGAACATACAAATCTCTTCACCCTGGCTAGATGAATTTGCTATTGTTCGATTGAGATATGATTATATGGACGAACTTTGCTTGATTCCAAAAGTTGTAGTTTTGCCCATATGTGCCACCACTACAAGTTTACAAATTCAAAGATTTGAATTGCATAAATGCTTCACTTACATTTGCAAAATAAGTTGCAACAATTACTGTGTGAGAAATTTTGAATTGCTCATTAACATATATGATTACTCTTGGGTTAATAATACAATGAACTTTTATGAGCGCTATTGTTTTATAACCTTAATTGTGCAACAACGAAAAACTGTTAAAACAGATGACATATACATATACCATGCATATACCTTGGCTTCTTTGTTACCATATTTTCAGTTTATCAAAAGCCGAGGACGTCTTTGTTTGCAAGAAGGGGAGGATGATAAGAACATGTACCCTATGGATACAACCATATTTGTTATACTTGTTCCAATTACAAGAGCTCATGCGCATCACTTAGATTATGAGGTGAGCTCGTTTCAAAGAGATTTTACTTTATTTGATAAAGAACTTATGATATTACATAATGAGAGTTTGTTGCGTTTGTTATCATGTACCAAGATTTATGATCAAGATCATACAATACGTGACACTACACATATGTTAAAACCAATGACGGTTTCTGTCAAGAAGGAGAGGATGATATGACCACGCTACCAACACATACGACCATAGCGGCCAATATCAAGATTGAACTAAAGGTGAATTTGTTTCTTCAACTTCAACACATTTTAAATGAGAATATGATGCTACCTAATGATGAATATATATATATATATATATATATATATATATATATATATATATATATATATATATATATATATATATATATATATATTTTGTAGCACCGTATCACTTTGGAACCAAATGAAGTAAGGGTTCAAGTTGGACAGGTTTTGGAATCCAATTCGGCCTCCAGATCAATTCGGATTCATCATAACATGCCAACTTCAAATGGTCATAACTTTTGATCCAGAAGGCTTCTCGGGGCCCGTGAGTACTCATTGAAAAGCTCTTGGAGTCTACTTTCAGATGGATCTAGTCTCACCTCCAAACTCCATCCGAGCAAATCAAAAACTGCAAAACAAGTTACGTCACTTTTCTAGTCCGAGTCAAAGTGGGCCGAGGGCCTTGTAACTTAGGCTTTTTGGGCTGGTACTGTTCACATGAACAGTACCACGGCGCGTGAATAGTAACCATAAATAGTACCGCACCTCTTTTCATTAGATAAGTGCGGCTTCCCGCTCCCCTATTTAAGGAGGTCGCACCCCTTTAATTTTCGTTGGGTTTTTCTTAAGAGATTATTCTGCTTAGCAGTTTCGCCGCATGTTCGGTTGAGAAACCCCAACTTGTGAACTTAATCTTTATTTGCAATACAATTTCAGATTGCATCTTGAACTCTCTTGCTTGTGTTCTCGATTCGCTTTCAGGAGATAGCCTTCTTGACAAGGTCAACCGTATTTGGCATGGTTGATAACCAACGGAGCAGTGGTGTAGTGATTGCGAGGGTTCAATCTGTTTTGGTCAGAGCCTTTGGATCATCAACGTCGAGTTCTCCACAATCGACTTATCAGTACCTCTTAAAAGATCGGGCCATCATCACATTACAATGCATCTGTAACTGTAGCTTATACCGGTATAGCGGAGGGTACACCCGTCGATGTCACCCTCTCCCTCCATCCCGTGGAGGTGCCTACTCTTGTAGCTCTTATTCAAGAGCACTCCAGACTAGTTATATGACTTTCTCACGATCTGGCTCTTATGCATTTTGCATGATGTAATATGCTTCAAATGTGGATGTCTAATCATAAGCGTTACTCCTCAAGGTATGATTAGCACAATTCGCATACATCATCTCATAAATACTGTAAATTATGGTATGGAAACACGAATAACAAACATTCACAATAATTTACTATTCTAATATGTACTTGCCTGTTAACCTAGCGGACAGTGCGTGGACGGCACCAAGCTCGAACCGCCACCTGAATAAGCATTAACCTTTTCAATTCATTGCTAATGCAATACATTCATATACGAGCAAATGACATCGCTCTAACGTCCAACCCGACATAATCAAACCGTCCCACCGGGCAACTCCTCATTTTCCAATGCTTTACCAGTCTGTAAAATTAGCGATCTCATTATTCATACTCGCTGATCATATTCTACTTGCTTAACCTCTCTTCAATCGATTACACTTTTTAACCTCAATTTATTCTCTCCTCCCTCTTCTGCCACGGATCGACCAGATCAATAGTTGTCGTACCGATTGCACCGATCAGACATTCATATTAATAAACGATATTTAAATGGTCACATGCATCAATTCTAATTATCGACATATTAACTTATACCCGACTCGGTAAGATAAGTATGGAGAAGGATTTTTGAGGCGTTACCCTCACCCCAAACGACTGGATCAGGGCACTATCTTCCTTCCTTCGCTGGATCTAATAGATCTAGCAGTGGGTCAGATTTTCCCTCTGTTTTTTCCTCTCTTCTTTTTCCTTCTCTTTCTTTCTCTTTCTTTTTTTCAGCCGTCCGACTCTCCTCTTCTTTTTTTTCCTCTTCCTTTTTCCTTCAAGCGCCGGTGCCCCTGGCTTTCTTCTTTTTTTTCCTCCGACCAGCGTCTCCCGCATCTCACTCCCACTCCCCACCGCCACCTCTTCTTCCTCTTTCTTCTCGCTCGGCCGGCGACTCCTGTGTCACCTTCCTCAGCCTCGATCCTGGCTGGCTCCTCTTCTTCCCTCAACCAGCGGCCCCTCCCTGCTCACCTTTTGGCTGGCTGGCCCTCCTCCACTCCCGTGGAGCGGTGGCGGCAGCGAGAGCGGGGAGGCAAGGCGCGAGCGAGAGGCGGCAGCGCGCAAGTTGGGGCGGCGTTCGGTAGCGAGAGGGGAAGGCAAGCCGGGAGGCGACAACGGTGGCTATCGACGACGGCGCGCACGGGCGATAGCGACACTGGTGAGTTGGGGACGGCGACGGCGGCGCAGCAAGGTGAAGCAGCGGTGGCTGCCAGAGGGCGACACGCAACGGCGCCGGGGGCTGGCAAGGGGGAGCAACAGCACAAAGGTGAGCGCAGGGGAGAGAAGCCAAAATGGCTTTTGCCTCTCCCTCCACCTGGCCCTCCTCTCTTATAGGGCTATATGTGGGCTGAGCTGGGCCAAATCCGACCCAGGTATTACAAAACAAGTTTTAGAGAGTATGAAGCATGTTTAAGAGAATTTGAAATGACATTTCAACGGATTCACAAAATTTTATGTACAAGAATGTTTCTTACAAATGTCGCTACCTACTATTACTAAATAGGTCTAAATTTGACCACAAATCACACTGGTTAGTATGATGATACCAATATGACGACCTTGTCATTCTCCTCAAATTTCTCATATATACTAGTCAGCTGTGTGATATACTTATTGAAGACATTGAGATAGTCAACGAACTGTGCACCTTCCTCCATGCGCAACCTGTACAGTTGTCGTTTTAACACTCACCGGTTATCAACGATTTTACTATATACAATTATTCTAAGTCTTTCCAAAATTTCTTCAGCGAATTCTCTTTGATCACCGAGTATTTCCCTCATTGGAGAGATGTAGACGAATTGTACTAACAACCTTCCGCTCAATCACCTTCTAGTCTTCATCAACGTCTTTTCGATTTGTCCTATTCAAGAGCATCGATTAGCCCTACTGGATAAAAACATCCTTCACCATGTATTACCACACGTTGAAATTTCCTCCACCGTCAAATTTCTCTATTTGATTCCACATCATCGACATCGATCTTGATTTTGTACCACCATAACCGATCTTCTCACAAATCAGATTAATCCAACCTTAACTTTGATAGCACTTGTTACACTCTGATAACCCTTCTTATATGCAACAACCCCCAAATCGGATTATAATTTCTGAGATACAGCATGAGCATACATGGTATCAAGAATGAAGAAGAATCTCGTAGAGAGAACCAAAATAACGACGTTGAAGTAACCATAACGATAGAGAAATTTTGACAAAATCAACGACAAATTCTTTAAGCACAACCTAAAAAGAGTATAAGCGATTATTGCTCACAACCTTCTCAAATCTTTTAAGATCCTCAGATCTTTGTTCTATACAAAAATCTATTGCTAAAATATATTCTAACATCTAATTCTCGTATGTCCTTTGCTTTGGATAAATAGGCTTATTGCTAGGTTACTTGATTCCTCCCTATAGTCACCTCTATGGTTTATATAGTCCCTTCTAGCTCTTCTTCAACTTAAGAGTATGAATTCTAATCCAAATAGGAGTATTAGGTTCTAATCCTATTAAGATTAATCTAAGACTTTTTATAGCACACATTCCAAAATCCTACAATACTAAGAAATGCCAATAAAAGAGGTTGGCAAATAATTGATTCTCCCAAACTAAATATGCTAACAATCCAAGGATAATGGATGATGCGAAGCATCAAGAACAGCCTTCCAACTGACACCACCACCACCCAAATTCATGAGTGATCAACAATCGTCTTTGGCAGAGCCGCAGAGACCTTCCAAGAAATCCCAGTCAATAAAACTTATTCGTAACTTGTCTCTACAAAAAAATCTGTCATGCCTATTGATCACTAGAGAAAATACTCGGAAGTGAGCATTTGGTAATGACCGTCATGTTCGTAACTTGTTGGTATGCGTGGATTAGTCTCATCATGCAACTGAAAGGACTGATGACTAGAGTAGGAACTTAAATTGAGCATGGAAAAATGGAGCACCGTATGTCTTATTGACTTTAGTAATGGCTACATGACATTTCTCTTATCTACGAGGCTGATGCTGTTTTTGTCTCTTTTGCACACCTAAAACCTGACTCTTGGTGTACGCATCTTAATATCAATCAAGTTTGATTGCACAAAGCTGAACAGTCTAAAACTCTAAATCACTTTAACCAACGAGCTGAATTAGGCCAAAGTCCATGGCAACAAAGGCTGGACCGCTGGAGACTAGAGCAAACCAGTGAAAATTTTCAATGCTCACAGAAAATTCTCGTTAGTTAATGCCTATGAGCACTCCGCCGGCCGAGTATCAATTGCGGTCCTTTTAATAATTGCTGTAGATTATCTGCTGGATTTGCTGATCGCTGTATGCCAATTTGACAAATCAGATTAAACCACTGCATGAACGGGCTGAGATCCTTCTTTTTCTATTTGTGAGCACGTGCTAGTCCCTGCTGGAAATCAGCAAGCCATAGCATGTGACAAGTTTTCCACAGAATTTGCACCTGCATTGGGCGGCAAAAAATGAAGCATCCTCACTTTGAAGGTACTCCCCAAAAGCTCGACCTGTAAGGCGGCTCCAATCTGTATTGATGATAAACAAAATCTGTGAAATTTGTGCCACCTAATTAGATGCGTAGCCGTATAGAGCTACTGATAGATCCTTTACAAGGTATATGTTTGAATTTGGTAAATAATCAAATTCTCCACTTTTAAATTTTGTACGTAAACAGAAACAAAGGTCAGCTATGCATTTAACTAAAGTGGGCACACCAAACGGAAGTGGTTTCTATGTTTTCAGTTAAAAGAGGGTTTGCACAAGACATGTAAACTTATATCAAACCTACTTGAAAAAAGTCAGATTTACCACCTTCAACTATCACCTCGGTTTAATTTCCACCCTCAACTTTGATACCATTTAGTTTACACCCCTCAACTCCCGATACCAATTAAAATACCCTCCTAGCCCTATTCCACTGTGATTTTGGTCCACCGCGGCGGCAGAGTGGATAATGTGGCCTCCCAGCCACCAAATCTTGTGATGACATGGTGTTATGGATTCTTACTGGGGACGGCACTATGTCCGAAGGGCCAAATTGGCGGACGCATCTGTTGCACAGTAGCAGTATTATTTCGGTCTGGAGTCCGGGTTTCATTCTAAATAGGAAAGTCTTTATAAGTTCCTTAGTCAAGGAATCGTTTAGGAGTCGGTCTCCTTATGAGACAAGGATTGTAAGACTATAAATACCTTCCTGCGTTTGAGCGGAAGGAGGAGAGAAGTAATAAAGTGTTCTATTCTCCCAAACCCTAAGTTCTATACCCAGGCGGCAACCACGGTGGGACAAGAAGAATCCCGCTGGGAAGCAGCCGACTACGCCCAGCCCCATCACCCCTACAACCTTAGATCCAAAGACAAGGCACATAACAGATTGGTATCAGATTCCATGGCTCTTGATTCCCTCAACACGGAACTTCGTCAATTAAAGGAGATCTTGGGAACGATCTTGAAGCGGCAAGAAGAACAGGCGGCGGCCCACGCAAATCTTGAGGCGGCTGTTCTTGCTCTTGAAGGACGTTCGTCGTCGCCAACTAAAGTCAACCATTCGGCAAATTCTTCAGCACGACCAATGTTCAAGAAAGCGCTAGGTGGGCGGCGAGGTGGGGCCTAGCGCCTAGGGGGCCTAGGCGGTTAAATCAAAAATGAGGACAACATGCAAAGATAAGCAATCATATATATGTTTTTGATGTTTAAATGAAGAAAATTGTTACCTCTGTCTTCTTCTGCTGCTGACTGCTGTCCAGACCTTGCCTGCGACGTGTCGGCGGTCGGCACTTGGCTGGCTTCGGTAGTTTGGTTCACTCGGCAGTCTCTCTCGGCTTCAGTTCACTCCCTCGGTCACTTGACTGGCTTCAAGGTTCAAGCAGTCGGTTCACTCCTCCCCCCGCAGATCCTCTCCCCGCCGGCGTAGCGGCGCTCCTCCTCCCCCGCAGGTCGGCGCTCCTCCGGTCCTCCCCGCAGACCGGTGCTCCTCCCCCGCAGCTCCTCCGGCGCAGCTCCCGCACGCCGGCGCAGCTCTCCTTCGCGGCTTCGCCTGAGGTACCGTACTAGCTTAGCTCCTCCTTCGCCTGGATTCGGAGAGGTGGCGGCCACAGTGCGGAGGCGGCGTGGCGACGGCGCGGAGGAGGCGGCACAGAACCCTAGCTCCCGTCTCCCGCTCGTGGTACTGTGGAGTGTGGAGTGTGCACTATGGAAGTGTGTCTATGGCTTGTCTTTTTTGTGGTCCCTCTGTTCTTGTGGTCCAGCCGCCTCACGCCGCCTCGCCGCCTAGGCGGCCGCCTGGCCTCTTCTTCCCCGCCCAATACCCCTAGGCGAGGCGCCGGGTGGCTGCCGAGCGCCTAGGCGGGGCCTAGGCGGCCGCCCAGCCCGCCTTTCAGATCACTGGGCACGACATCCTTCCGGTGAGCATACTGCGGCTACACATCCCGGTCGATTTTACAAAGTGGACTTTCCTCTGTTTGATGGCACTTGAGATCCATTGGAGTGGCTTGCTCGTTGTGATCAATTCTTTCGTGGCCATCATACCCTTGAAGAGGAAAAAGTTTGGTTGGCAACTTATCATATGACAGGCATAGCTCAGCAATGGTATTACAAATTGGAGCGAACCGAAGGAATCCCGTCTTGGCCAAGGTTTCAGAGTTCTTGCAAACTGTGGTTTAGGCCTCCTTTTCGATCAAATCCAGTATCAGAACTTGCCCTTCTTCGTCAAACAGGGTTAGTTGAAGATTATGCTCAGGAATTCTATAGAGTACTCTGTCGCACGGACAATCTCTCTCCGGAACATGAAGTCGGATTGTTTCTGGCCGGATTGGGGGAGCTCATCAAGTCAGACGTTGAATTGCAGAGTCCAGTTTCGTTGGACACCGCTGTAAGTCTAGCCAAAGCAGCGGAAAGGCATTACAAACTACTATATAGTTCAGGGATGTTTCTTCGCCAACCGCATTCCAACCAACAATCGTCCTCTGCAAAATATGCTCTAGTACAACGCACGGCTCCTCTACTATCCAAACCACTGGACCTTCCGCTTCTGACGGCACCTCCACCAGGGTCAGCGGTACAACATCAGTAAGCGTTCAGGCGTCTCACTCCATCCGAGATGGCGGATCATCGCCAGAAAGGCCTTTGCTTTAATTGTGATGAACAATTCACAAGAGGCCATCGGTGCAAGCGCCTGTATTGGATTGAAATCTTGGATGAAGATGATGTGGCAGACGACAAGATCGAGGATGACAAGCCTCAAATCTCTCTACATGCATTGACGGGTATATCTGTTGGAAATACTATGCAGTTGACAATCAGTATTAGAAACCACACCTTCTGTGCCTTAGTTGATTCGGGATCTACTCACAATTTCATTAGCCTGGAGGCTGCCCAACAGTCTGCTATTACCTTGCAAGATCGCACCGGTATCAATGTGGCAGTTGCCAACGGCGACAGGATACCGTGCCCAGGATTCTGCCCGTTCGTGTCATTTAAAATAGGGCCTGAAGAGTTCTCAATCAATTGCTATGCTTTACCTCTTCAGGGTTTTGACGTCATTCTAGGTGTTCAGTGGCTTCGCACATTAGGACCAATCCTCTGGGATTTCTCCAATCTATCGATGTCCTTTTGGCACGGCAAGTCAGTTTTTTGGGCATACCACACAGGCCATCCTCCAGGCTGTTAGCGCTCACCGAGCCAACACAAGCACTTTTGCCAGCTCTGCTCTCAGACTTTCAGGATATCTTTCAAGCGGGCTCAGCTCAAGTGGTGGCGGTTGATGAGACCTTACGTGACCGTGATGAATTCTTGCGTGAAATACGTGAACGTTTACTGCTCGCCCAGCAACGAATGAAGGATTTCTACGACAAGCACCATCGGGAAGTTGAGTTTGAGATGGGTCAATGGGTCTTACTTAAGCTCCACCACCGCCAGGCAGTGGGGATTACAACAAAGTTCTCCAAATTGTCACCCAAGTATTACGGTCCTTATCAAATTATTGCTCGGATTGGTCCAGTGGCATATAAACTTCAACTTCCGCCATCTGCCCGCCTCCACAATGTGTTCCATGTGGCCTTTTTGAAGCAATTCCGGGGTACTCCACCGGCAACTCCACCGGCTATCCCCGACATTCTTCATGGTCGGGTTCTGGTTACCCCTTCCTCCATTGTGCTCTCAAGTTTGTACAAGGGCGCGTGGGAAGTTCGGGTGCAATGGTCGGGTCAGTCCGCCGCAGACGCTTCTTGGGTTCCAGTGTCAGACTTCAAACGCCAATATCCAGATTTCCAGCTCGAGGACGAGCTGTTTCCTCAGGAGGGGGGAAATGTTATGGATTCTTACTGGGGATGGCACTATGTGTTAGTCGCTGGACTCTTGCTCTTGGTGATAGCAAGATCCTTACTCTCATGGAGAGGATGACACTAGGAGATGGGGCAAGTTTTCTTGTTTATTGCTCACACAATGCCATGCCAACTTTGAGGGTTGGAGATACATATTTATAAGTCGCTAGTCACCAAGCATATGCCAAGATGCTATCTGGACTAGTCCAAGATGCTGTCCTAAAGCTAGTCTAAGATGCTAAAGCAAAAAGCTGCTAAAGCAAAAAGCAAGTCCTAGATGCTAAAGCAAAAAACAAAAACACCATGTACACCATGTGCAGACAACACAAAGACAACACAAAGACTTATCTATCATTCTCCCCCTAAGTCTTGTGCGTCGTCTTGTGGGAGAGTTGAACCATCCTGATCTTGGAGCAGAGCTCAAGGAACTTGATCCTTCCAAGAGGCTTGATGAGCGATCCGTAAGGCGATCCGTGGTGTTGATGTAGCTTGCCTTGATGCTTCCTTCATCCAAGCGACCTCGAATGAAATGGTACTTCACCCGGATGTGCTTGCTCGCTCATGGAAAACGGGTTCTTTGCGTGGTTAGAGCGGACTTGTTGTCCACCCCGAGCTCCACCGCCTGTGTCCCGCCGAGAGATCACCAAGCCGATCGAGCGAGAGTGCTCGAGTCGGCGGTGGAAGCCGCTATGTACTCGGCCTCACCAGTGAGACAGGCCACCACCGCCGCTTGATCGATCGCGATGAAGCGAGACACTTGCCGAGGAAGAAGAGAATCTCACTTGTGCTCTTCTTTGGTGTCAATGTCGCCGCGTGGTCACTTCCGCCGCATTCGACGGTGTGCGCGCCAGACACCTCGGGTAATGGAGGCCGTGGTCAAGGGTCCCCGCAACGTAGCGGATGATCCTCTTCACGCGACTGGCGATGCTCGTCGTCGGTGCCGTTGCATGAACCGACTAACGAGCCGACGGAGAATGCCAAGTCCGGTCGTGTGTGGGCGAGGTAGCGAAGGCTCCCACAAGACGCCGTGCTCGCGTAGCGCCCACCTCCTCCGTCGTCTTGTCGCGGCTCGGCCCGACCTCTCCTCCATTGGAGTGAGAGCGGGTTGCGATCGGTGAGCCCGCCTAGCTCAACGACGCGCTTGGCGTGGCGATGCAGTCGAAGTGTGATCCGGAATCATCCCGTGCACCTCGATCCTAAGTAGAAGGAGAGACCCGTGTCACTCATCCGGAAGGTGGCCTTCATCTTTTCCTTGAATGCCGCCACCTCCGCATCCTTGGTGCGGTGATCACCAAGTCGTCGACGAGACACCCACCAGAGCATTTTCTCCACCGCCCGCCGGTAGATGGCGCCTCGTGCGGACTTTGCTCAAGCCCATTCCTTTCGGGCCGTGGAGTCCAACTTGGCGTTCCACGCCCTCGGTGCCGTCGCAAGCCATAGAGGGCCTTGCGCAGCGAGCACCTTGCCCTCCTTGGGGATCGCAAATCCGTGCACGATGCACGAGACCTCCTCCTTCAAGTCGCCGTTAAGAAATGCCGACTTGACATCCATGTGATGAACACGCCCGCCTTCCCGGTGATGAATAAGTCTCATCTTTGTGGTCTTTGTGGGGGTGTGGTAGTTTTTGTTTTTGATCGCTTTAGGACAGCATCTGCTTTTAGGACAGACATCTGCTTTTGCTTTAGGACAGCATCTGCTTTTAAGACAAAGATTCGCTTTTAGGATGACATTCGCTTTAGGACAAGATTCGCTTAGGACAAGATTCGCTTTAGGACAAAGCATATTGACCGCTTTAGGACAGCATCTAGGATAGCATCGTAGCATATGCTTGGGTGGTTCTCACCTATAATTTGTATCCCCAACCCTCGGGTTGGCATGGCATTGTGTGAGCAATAAACAAGAAAACTTGCCCCATCTCCTAGTGTCATCCTCTCCATGAGAGTAAGGATCTTGCTATCACCAAGAGCAAGAGTCCAATGACTAACAAGTGGTATCGAGCCTTAGTATCCTGTAGCTCTGAGCATCTCCTGCTCATCTCCTTCTCCGCCTCGCAGCAGCCCGACCCAAGAGCAACAAGCAGCTCGGCCGCCCCGCTCACTCCTCTCCGAGACGGCAAGCGGCTCGTCGGCGACCCTCTCTCCGCGCAGCCCCGATGGCGCGCCATGTCCGCGCGGCGATCTCGGCGCTTCGATCGCCTCGAGCATGCGGCGTCGTGAGATGCCGAGCTTCGCCGCGCGAGCAGCAGCGCGCGAAGCGGCGGCAGAGACGCTGCGCGGAAAGAAGCGTCAAAGGCCGGCGGCGGAGCTGGCAGCGGCAGAGCGGAGGTGGAAAATGGCGGCGCAGATGCGCGCGCGGCGCAGCAGAGAGTCAAAGCTGCAAGCGCAACAGCGGCTCGGCTCTGATGATGCGGCGACGCGGACCCTCGCTGGAGAGGGAGGCGCGCAAGGGCGAACGGCGCAACGGGCGGCGCGCGACGCCACGCAGCGCGGCGGCAGCCTGCATAGCGCGGACGCGCGGCGGCGCTCTGGCGAGGCGACACGGCGGTGGCGCTCTAGAGGAGCGCGCGCGGCGGCGGCGTCTGGTCGACGGAGGCGCGGCCTTCACAGTAACGCGCTCTCTCCGGTTCGCACCGTGGTCACCACAAGTACCATTGTCGTCGGGGGCGTCGGCCCGGCGGCGGTGGCCTACCTCACCAAGACCAACTACGCCGAGTGGGCTGCGGTGATGAGGGTGAAGCTCAGTGCGGCATATGTGGGATGCATCCCGACGGCGACGTCGACTACGATCAGGATCGACGGCGCTGGATGCTCTCATCGCCGCAGCCCCGCCCGAGATGCGATTCTCGCTTACCAACAAGCGATCGCCAAAGAGGCTTGGGACGCCATCGCCGCAAAGACGACGGCGGCGGCGGCGCGCGCGCAAGTCTACACCGCAGCACTACGCGCGGGTGGGAGAACACGGCCTTCAAGCGGTGAAGGCGTTGATGACTTTGCTCTCGTCTCAACACTGCATTGCGAGTTGGTGCGGTTCGGTGGCGACACCTACAGGCGAGGAGAGAGGCGTGGAGAAGCTCTTCCATTGCGCCCCCGAGAAGTACAAGCGGATGGCTCGCTCGATCGGGTCTCTCGCTGGACCTTTCCACGATGACCATCGAGGCGGCGGGTCGCCTCAAGGTCGCCGACATCGATGAGCCACGAGCCTCTCGGGACCCGTCACCATTGGCGGGAGCTCCTCCTCACTCGGAGCGGTGGGGGTGCGGCCAAGGTGACAAGAAGAAGGGGAGCCTTCTTCCACGACAGCGCCGCAAGAGTGGCAAGCGCGCAAGCCGCGCAAAGCGCCAGGCGCGTCTTTGGCAAGCAAAAGCGAAGCGAGGCGACTCTTGCCACAAGCTGCGGCAAGCTTGGTCATTGGGCCAAGGAGTGTCGGCGACCACGACGCGGCCAGCCCACGCCGCGCAAGCGAGGAGGAGGAGCGGCCGGTCTGTTCATTGCTCATGCGAGCATCGAACTACCTCCGGCGGCACCGGCCGCGATGGCTCTCTCCACCTTGACGAGCCAAAGCACACGCCTCCTCGGCGGCGATTCGGCAATGACAAGACCGACGGGTGGTGCCTCGACACCGCGCCACCCACCACATGGCCGGGCGGCGGAGTTCTTCTCGAGCTCGACTCAGCGTTCGAGGCACCATCAAGTTCGGCGACGCCCGCCGTGGAGATCAAGGCGTCGGCTCTGTCATCTTAAATCGCCAAGACGGCGAGCACCGGCCGCTCACCGGCGTCTACTACATCCCCGATCTGCGGAACTCCATCATCGGCTTGGGACGGTGGATGAGAACGGCTCGCGTGTCAAGATCGAGCACGGTGCTGCGGATTTGGGATCTTCGACGCCGCCTTCTTGCCAAGGTAACGAGAGGCGCCGTCGACTCTACACTCTTCACGTGCGGTGGCACAACCCTCTGTCTCGCGGCTCGTCGGGACGACGAGGCGTGGCGAAGGCACAGCGCTTTGGGCACCTTCACCGAGGCCCAGGCGGCTCGGTGCCACGGAAATGGTGCGAGGCTGCGCGTGCCTTGACCATGTGGAGCGGCTCTGCGGCGTCTGCGTGTTGACGGCGCAGGCGACTCCTTTCCCAAAGAGGCAGTTTAGGAGCCAAGGAGAGGCTCGAGCTCGTGCGGGACTTGTGTGGCGGTGACACCGCCACACGGGAGGACGACGCTACTTCCTGCCGCTCGTCGGCGACCTCTCCGCTACATGTGGGTGATGGTCCTCGGCGGCAAGCGGAGAGGTGCGGACGCCATCGAGCACGCAGTCGCTGCTGCGAGGCGAGTGCGATCGCAAGCTGCGCATGTTGCGCCTGGACAACGGCGGCGAACGGCGGCGGTGGTCGCGTCATCTTTGCGATGAGGGCATTGGCGCCACTACTCGCGCCGTCTGGCCGCAGCAGAGCGGCGTCGCCGAGCAGCGCAACGAGGCGGTTGTGGGGATGGCTCGCCGCCCTCCTCAGCGAGGGGATGCCGGTGTCTTCGGGAGAGGCGGTGGTGACGGCCGTCTACATCCTCAACCGCTCGCCTACCAAGGCGCTCGGCGGCGGACGCCGCACGAGGCTTGGCATGGCGCAAGCCGGCGGTCTCCCACTTGCGGGTCTTGGCTCCTCGCGTTCGCCAAGGAGCTTGGCCACATCGGCAAGCTCGGCGGCGAGAGCACTCGGGAGTGTTCGCCGGCCACGCGGAGGGCTCGAAGGCCTACCGCATCCTCGACCTGTCACACACAAGGCCCGCATCTCGTGACGCGTGTTCGATGAAGGCGGTGGGCGTGGGACAAGGCGGTGGGCGGCGGTTGGCCTCGACTCGGGGACTTTGTTGTCGACTCGCCCGCCGAGAGCGGGAGCTAGCGGCTGCGTCTTCACCGAGCTCGTCCACCTCGACACCTTGCTCGCCACGGCTCGGCGAGTGCTCCACCACCGCCGGCGGCCACGCCCCACCCTTCACCACCGCTCACCACTCTCTACACCGGCCACACCACCGAATCGCCCCAACGGCCGGTCCACGATGAGGCGCATGGTGGAGTTCGCTACTCACCGTCCCACGACGAGGACGCGTCGGCGCCTACCACGACGGCGAGCCTGCGCTTATCGTGCCATGGACAACATCCTCGCGAGCCGCCGTCCACGGATCGGCGCGCGCGCATCGCGAGGCGGAGTCGCGCTTGGCATGCGACGGCGGCGAGCCCCGCTCGCCGAGGCGGAGGAGACGCGGCGTGGCATGTCGCGATGAAGCGAGAGATGGACGCCGTCGAGCGAACCGGGCGTGGGGCTGGCGGATCTTCTGCCGGCCACCGCGCGATCACCCTTAAGTGGGTGTTCAAGCCGAGCGGGATGAAGCCGGCGCCATCGTCAAGCACAAGGCTCGCTTGGTGGCACGAGGCTTCGTGCGCAGAGGAGTCGACCGATGACGCGCGCACGTCGCCGCGGATGGAGTCCGTCGCGACTCCTCCTGCGCTAGCCGCCGGGAAGGCCGGCGTGTTCATCACATGGATGTCAAGTCGGCATTTCTTAACGGCGACTTGAAGGAGGAGGTCACGTGCATCACCGCGGGATTTGCGATCCGGCAGGAGGGCAGGTGCTCGCTGCGCAAGGCCCTCTATGGCTTGCGGCGAGCACCGAGGGCGTGAACGCTGGGTGGACTCCACCTCAAGCAAATGGGGTTCCAGCAGAGCGCACACGCAGGTGCGATCACCGGCGGGGCAAAGGCGCAACGCCTGGCGGTGGGTGTCTCGTCGACGACTTGGTGATCACCGCACCAAGGATGCGAGGTGGTGGCATTCAAGGAAGAGATGAAGGCCACCTTCCGGATGAGTGACACGGGTCTTTCTCCTTCTACTTAGGATCGAGGTGCACCGGGATGATTCCGGGATCACGCTCGACTGCACCGCCACGCCAAGCGCGTCGTTGAGCTAGCCGGGCTCACCGATCGCAACCCGCTCTCACTCCAATGGAGGAGAGGTCAAGGCGAGCCGCGACAAAGACGACGGAGAGGTGGGCGCTACGCGAGCGGCGTCTTGTGGGAGCCTTCGCTACCTCGCCCACACACGGCCGGACTTGGCATTCTCCGTCGGCTCGTTAGTCGGTTCATGCAACGGCCGACGGCGAGCATCGCAGGCCGTGAAGAGGATCATCCGCTACGTTGCGGGGACCCTTGACCACGGCCTCCATTACCCGAGGTGTCTGGCGCGGCACGCCGTCGAATGCGGCGACGATGACCACGCGGCGACATTGACACCGGCAAGAGCACAAGCGGGATTCTCTTCTTCCTCGGCAAGTGTCTCGTTCCATGGCGATCGATCAAGCGGCGGTGGTGGCCTGTCCGGTGTGAGGCCGAGTACATAGCGGCTTCCACCGCTCGACTCAGCACTCGCTCGCTCGATCGCTTGGTGATCGCTCGGCAGGACATCAAGCGATGGAGCTCGGGGTGGACGACAAGTCCGCTCTAGCCCTCGCAAAGAACCCGTTTTTCATGAGCGAACAAGCACATCCGGGTGAAGTACCATTTCATCCGAGGTCGCTGGATGAAGGAAGCATCAAGGCAAGCTACATCAACACAACGGATCGACTTGCGGATCGCTCACCAAGCCTCTTGGAAGGATCAAGTTCCTTGAGCTCTGCTCCAAGATCAGTGGTTCAACCCTCCCACAAGACGACGCACAAGACTTAGGGGAGAATGATGAATAAGTCTCATCATTGTGGTCTTTGTGAAATTTGTGGTAGTTTTTGTTTTTGATCGCTTTAGGAAAGACATCGCTTTTAAGACAAACATCTGCTTTTGCTTTAGGACAAAGATTCGCTTAGGACAAGATCTGCTTTTAGGACAAGATTCGCTTTAGGACAAAGATCGCTTTTAGGACAACATCTCGCTTTAGGACAGCATATTGACCGCTTTAGGACAGCATCTAGGATAGCATCGTAGCATATGCTTGGTGGTTCTCGACCTATAAATTTGTATCCCCAACCCCTCGAGTTGGCATGGCATTGTGTGAGCAATAAACAAGAAAACTTGCCCCATCTCCTAGTGTCATCCTCTCCATGAGAGTAAGGATCTTGCTATCACCAAGAGCAAGAGTCCGTGACTAACACTGGCGGCTAAGCGCAAGGAGTTGCACGGACTCCATCCGTGCGACCAGCGCGGCGTCATCGGTCGACCCCTCCGCCGCACGAAGCCTCGTGCCACCAAGCGAGCCTTGTGCTTGACGATGGCGCCGGCTTCATCCCGCTCGGCTTGAACACCCACTTAAGGGTGATCGCGCGGTGGCCGGCGGGAAGATCCGCCGGCTCCCACGTCGGTTCCGCCGACGGCGTCCATCTCTCGCTTCATCGCGACACGCCACGCGCGTCTCCTCGCCTCGTGAAGGAGCGGGGCTCGCCGTCGTCGCCACGCTAAGTGCGACTCCGCCTCGCGATCGCGCTGCGCCGGCCGAGGACGAACAACTCGCGAGGATGTTGTCCATGGTACGATAGCGCGAGGCTCGTCGTCGTGGTAGGCGTCGACGCGGTCCTCGTCGTGGGACGGAGTAGCGAACTCCACCATGCGCCGCTCATCGTGGACCGGCGGCTGTGGGGCCGATCCGGTGGTGTGGCGCCGGTGCGGGAGAGTGGTGGCCGGTGGTGAAGGGTGGGGCGTGGCGGTGCGAAGGTGGTGGAGCACTCGCCGAGCCGGTGGCGAGCAAGGTGTCGAGGTGGGCGAGCTCGGTGAAGACGAGCCGCTAGCTCCCGCTCTCGAAGTGGGCGTGAGTCGACAACAAAGTCCACGTGAGTCGAGGCGAACCGCCGCCCACCGCCTTGTCCCGTCGGCCCGCCGCCGTCGAACACGGCGCACGCGAGATGCGGGCCTTGTGTGACAGGTCGAGGATGCGGTAGGCCTTCGAGCCCTCTGCGAGCCGATGAACACTCGAGTGCTCGTGCGTCGAGCTTGCCGATGTGGCCAAGCTCCTTGGCGAACGCGAGGAGCCAAGACCCGCAAGTGGGAGACCGCGGCTTGCGCCATGCCAAGCCTCGACGCGCCCCGCCGCCGAGCGCCTTGGTAGGCGGCGGTTGAGGATGTAGACGGCCGTCACCACCGCTCTCCCGTAAGACACCGCATCCCCTGCAGCGAGGAGGGCCCGAGCCATCCCCACAACCGTGCGGTTGCGCCGCTCGACGATGCCATTCGCCGCGGCCATGCGGCGCGGAGTAGTGGCGTGAATGCCCTCATCGCAGCGATGCGACGCGGTCACCGCCGTGGTCGCCGCCGTTGTTCAGTGCGCGAAGCAGCGCGCTGCTGCGCCGCACTCGCCTCCGCGGCGACTGCGTGCGCTGATGGCGCCCGCGGCCTCTCCTTGCCGCCGAGGACCATCACCACATGTAGCGGGAGAGGTCGCCGACGCGCGCAGGAAGTAGCGTCGTCCTCCGGTGTGGCGGTGTCACCGCCACACAAGTCCCGTGCACGAGCTCGAGCCTCTCCTTGGCTCGGAAACTCGCTTCTTGGGGAAGGAGTCGCCTGCGCCGTCAACACGCAGACGCCGCAGAGCTGCTCCACATGGTCAAGGCACGGCAGCCTCGCACCATTTCCGTGGCACCGAGCCGCCGTGGCCTCGAAGTGAAGGTGCCCAAAGCGCTCGTGTTATCGCCACGCCTCGTCGTCCGACGAGTGCGAGACAGAGGGTTGTGCCACCGACGTGAAGAGTGTAGAGTCGATTTGCGCCTCTGGTTACCTTGGCAAGAAAGCGGCGTCGAAGATCCCAAATCCGCACACCGTGCTCGATCTCGACACGCGAGCCGTTCTCATCCACCGTATCCCAAGCCGATGATGGAGTTCCATGGTCGGGGATGTAGTAGACGCCGGTGGCGGCCGGTGCTCGCGATCTTAGCGATTTAAGATGACAGAGCCGACGCCCTTGATCTCCACGGCGGAGGCGTCGCCGAACTTGACGGTGCCTCGAGCGCTCGAGTCGAGCTCGGAGAAGAACTCCGCCGCCGGTCATGTGGTGGGTGGCGCCGGTGTCGAGGCACCACCGTCGGTCTTGTCATTGCGGAATCGCCGCCGAGGAGGCGTGTGCTTTGGCTCGTCAAGGTGGAGGAGAGCCATCGCGCCGGTGCGGCGGAGGTAGTTCGATGCTCGCATGAGCAATGAACAGACCGGCCGCTCCTCCTCCTCGCTGCGCGACGTGGGCTCGCCGCGTCGTGGTCGTCGACACTCCTTGGCCCAATGACCAAGCTTGCCGCAGCTTGTGGCAAGAGTCGCCTCGTCGCCGCTTTGCTTGCCAAAGACGCCGCCTGGCGCCTCCTCGCGCCCCGCTCGGCGTCTTTGCGCGGCTTGCCGCGCTTGCCATGCTTGCGTCGCTGTCGTGGAAGAAGGCTCCCTTCTTCCTGTCACCTTGGCCGCGACCCACTACTCCCGAGCGAGGAGCTTCCCGCCAATGGTGACGGGTCCCGAGAGGCTCGTGGCTCATCGATGTCGGCGACCTTGAGGCGACCCAACGCCTCCTCGATGGTCATCGTGGAAAGGTCCAGCAGAGACCCGATCGAGCGAGCCATCCGCTTGTACTTCTCGGGACGCGGCGGAAGAGCTTCTCCACTCTCTCCTCGCCGTAGGTGTCGTCACCGAATCGCACCAACTTCGCAATGATGTTGAGGCGAGAGCAAAGTCATCAACGTCTTCACCGGCTTGAAGGCCGTGTTCTCCCACTCCGCGCGTAGTGCCCGCAATGTAGACTTGCGGCGCGCCGCCGCCGCCGCGTCTTTGCAGATGATGGCGTCCCAAGCCTCTTTGGCGATCCGCTTGTTGGTAGCGAAGCGCATCTCGGGCGGATCTGCGGCGATGAGGGCATCCAGCGCCGTCGATCGGTCGTAGTCGGCGTCGCCGTGCACGGACTACATCCCACATATGCCGCACCGAGCTTTACCTCATCACCGCGACCCGCTCGACGTAGTTGGTCTTGGTGAGGTAGGCCACCGCCACCGGGCCGACGCCCTCGACGATACCGGTACTCGTGGTGACCACGATGCATCGAACCGGGAGAGTCACGTTGTTCTGAGGGCCGCGCTCCGTCGACCCGACGCCGCCGCCGCGCGTGCCTCCTCGAGAGCGCCACCGCGTGTCGCGCTCCTTCAGAGCGCCGCCGCGCGTGTCGCTGTCTCGGCCGCCGCCTCGTGGCGTCGGCGCGGCCGCCATTGCGCTGCTTCGCCCTTGCGCGCCTCCTCTCCAGCCGGTGAGGGTCGCGCGCGGCCATTGTCATCAACGAGCCGAGCCGCTATTGCCGCGCAGAGCTTTGACCTCTGCTGCCGCCGCGACGTCTTTGCATCTGCCGCCGCCGCTTCCACCTCGCTCGTTCTGCCCGGCTCCGCGCCGCCGCCTTGACGCCCTTTCGCCGCCGCTGTCTGCCGCCGCCGCTTCGCTCGCTGCTGCTGCGCGCGGCGAAGCTTCGGCCGTCACGACGCCTCGTGCTCGAGGCGGCCGAAGGCCGAGATCGCCTCGCGGACATGGCGCGCCATCGGGGCATTGCGTGGAGAGGGTCGCCGACGAGCCGCTTGCCGTCTCGGAGAGGAGTGGCGGGACAATGCCGAGCCGCTGCGCACGCACTGGGCCGGAGGCTGTGAGGCGGAGAAGGAGATGAGCAGAGATGCTCAGCTACAGGATACTAAGGCTCTAATACCACTTGTTAGTCATTGGACTCTTGCTCTTGGTGATAGCAAGATCCTTACTCTCATGGAGAGGATGACACTAGGTGATGGGGCAAGTTTTCTTGTTTATTGCTCACACAATGCCATGCCAACCTGAGGGGTTGGAGATACATATTTATAGGCTGCTAGTCAGCCAAGCATATGCCAAGATGCTATCCTGGACTAGTCCAAGATGCTGTCTTAAAGCTATAGTCTAAGATGCTAAAGCAAAAAGCTGCTAAAGCTAAAAGCAAGTCCTAGATGCTAAAGTGAAAAGCAAGTCCTAGATGCTAAAGCAAAAGCAAGTCCTAGATGCTAAAGCGAAAAGCAAGTCCTAGATGCTAAAGCAAAAGCAAGTCCTAGATGCTAAAGCAAAAAACAAAAACACCATGTACACCCTGTGCAGACAACACAAAGACAACACAAAGACTTATCTATCACTATGTCCGAAGGGCCAAATTGGCGGACGCATCTGTTGCACAGTAGCAGTATTCTTTCGGTCTGGAGTCCTGGTTTCATTCTAAATAGGAAAGTCTTTATAAATTCCTTAGTCAAGGAATTGTTTAGGAGTCGGTCTCCTTATGAGACAAGGATTGTAAGACTATAAATACCTTCCTGCGTTTGAGCGGAAGGAGAGAAGTAATAAAGTGTTCTATTCTCCCAAACCCTAAGTTCTATACCCAGGCGGCAACCACGGCGGGACAAGAAGAATCCCGCTGGGAAGCAGCCGACTACGCCCCAGCCCCATCACCCCTACAACCTTAGATCCAAAGACAAGGCACATAACACATGGAGTATTAAAATATTTTAAACAGCAAGAAAACTAGGCCCACCTATGGTGTCACCCAACTCCCTTCTCTTTCTTTACTGCTTTCTGCCCCAGCATGAGCTCTCGGCCCGAGCACCAGTGTGCCCGCACCATCGCCCCACTCCTTGACACCGAGCCCACTTGCCGGTCAACTGGTGCATGCCGCCCCATGTCCACCTGCTCCCACGTGTGCCATGCAACTCGTTGAGCTGCTACCCCTCGCGGCGCACATGGCCACCATTGGTCGTTTTCAAGAAAGGAGGGAGTGAGAGCATCACTCGCGCATGCTACTGGAGCAATGCTGCCGCGTCGCCCACTCCACAGTCCACACACGAACAGAGACGTTCACAAGTAATTATTTGTTTATCATTTCAAATAGCTCATCGCCACCCAATTTGTCTTGTTTCCATTTCGGCTCGCCTTCCCATTCCCAGCTGGCTCCAACATGCCGGAGCTGCCGCACTACTAGCTCGTTGAGCTCCTTTCCATTTCTTTCAATCAATTCTGCACATGGCTCACGAGTATAAATAATTACTTGTGCAAGATCCAAGCCATTCCAATGTCTTAACTGAAGCCAAGTGGTCACCAACTAGGCTACCACCACCACGGCCACAGCCATTGTAGGCTGCAGCTGCTGCTGGAGTCGGTGTGGCTTAAACTCCACAAGCCCATCTAGCGCCAAGAAACACCACAACCATCTAGCGCCGGTGTGGTGCTCCGCCGCCTCAGGCGCTGCTCCTTTTCTTCAAGCACCCTCCTCAAACCACACCATCATCGCTGCCAGCCTTGCCATCCCATGGCAACTGTACATCACATGGCGGCAGCCAGAGCTGAAGCAGCGTGAGGGAGAGAGGGGGAATGAAAGATCGATGGGGTAAAGTGGCCATAGGACATATATCTTTTTAAGGATTTGCTAGCGCCCGGACATCGGACCCGGGTGCTAGCTCCATACGCTCGGTTGCAACATTTCTCGGTCATGTATGCAACAAAAAAAGAATGATAGGAGATGCAACATTCATAGATAGTGTGTACAACAATTTTAACCACCGTATGCAATAAAATATTTTCACAAAAATCTCTATGTTGCACTGATTGTTGCACACATGAAATCAAAATGTTGCACATAACAACACCTACCTCTAAGGCAAGCGGCAGCAAGGCCTCAGCTGCAGCGATGGTGGGCAGTGGTAAGGTGGCGTGTGCAGCATGGATCTGGCGCTGAGAGAAGGCCACCCGCGTCCTCACGGTGTATGGACAGGCTGGGCTGGAGCGGCCGCGTCCCTGCCCACTATCTAGATCCTCGGCTTCGACCCCAAGGATGGCTCCTCTCACTCCCGAATGTCTATGCCTTCTTGTCCCACAACGCACTAGACCTCCCTAGGCTGCCGGGGAAGGGGGGAGGCCAGATGTAGCGGCACCGTGCCCGAAGACAGTCGAAGAGGAAGTCGATGGCGATAGCTGAATCTGAAATGCCACGCCCAAGGACGGCCGAAGAGGAAGTCGACGGTGGCGGCCGGATCTGACGGCAACGGCCTGATCCGGCACCGCCGACGCGGGGATGGGTTGGTTGGGGCTCATGGTTGTTGCCGTGCATGGGGTTCAAGGGGCGTGCGGAGAGATGGAGCAAGTGAGAGAAGGGAGAGAATGAGATAGTGAGAACTGAGAAGGTAGACCAAGCGTCCAATAAAAATAGGGGCTCTGTATGTATGTATAGTAGCAATTCCCATCTTTTTATTTATTTTGCTGGCTTGACTGTCACAATAGTAAACTTTGGTGATTACAACTGCTTATGTGGTAAAACCACCGTTGAGGGGTTAAGTGCTCTGGTTTTGATTGTTGGCGGATGTAAACTAAATAGTATTGAAGTTTAGGGTGGAAATTAGACAGAGGCAACAATTGAGGGGGTAAATTGAACTTATTCCAACCTATTACATATTTAGCAAGTTACAGAGGCAATCATAAAGTACATTAGAAGAAAAAATCAGACTGCTCATACCTCAGCTTTGCCATCCAAGTTTCCAATGTTGCAGGAGTAAATATTGACAGTAAAGGTCCATCTTCCGAGGACATCGATTGCTTGGTCTATCAACAATAATAATGACAGCCTAAATTCTCAAAATTCGGACCAACTTGTATACCTGCAAATATGTGCTTCTGTTTAGAAGGCATTCATACCGTTGTAAAGGGCTAGTATTTTTCATCTACCTACCTGAGCACTTCTAGATGGTAATGCCAACTCCAAGGAGTTGCGACAGCCATCAACCCTACAGGAAGTAACACTGCTCAGGTTGGTCGCATGATTCTAATGAACCCAAAGAGAATAACAAAGCAAAAATGCAGATTATCCGGGTAATGCAAATAACACCTTTTGTCACTGGTCCTTTTCATATACTGACTGCTCTTGAGCTCCCCACGTCCACCATATTTAGTTTCATCCGTATTTAAGATAAGCTGGTCAAGTGTTTAAAAAAGTCGTAGCATCTCAGTAATGAAAATGCAGCTCTAAAAAGTGAACACAGATGGAAATAAGAGTTTACTAGTTTTCAAACTTCACACCTGTACATTGAAGCATGATGAATACATGCCAGTAGCACATGATAATAAGTTCAGATTAAGGTACTTCCAGAACCAAATAATTGTTCCTACTCTAGACGATAAGAAACAAGAAACTAAAGTTTGCAAGATCTTATCCAGGCATCAATTCCACCTCTTTTTCCAGATTTTCAAGCGTCCACTATTAATGGCTAATAGTTTTCTGATACGAGCCAAAGCTTTAGCTAGTATGTGCTGTTAAATGCAGATATTCATACAGGCCCGCTAGCCTTGGTTCGCCCTTGTAAGTCCTGTATATATATCCCCTCTAATAATGAATGACATGCACCGTTGTGAATAGCTATTTTCCTATCTTCAATTCTAACCAATAAGAGCAAGGACAAACCCTAGCAATCACCCCCGTGTCTTGCGGCACCGGCACTGTCATTGGTCAGACTTTGGCAAGTTACGCCAACACCATTTTTTTCCTTCTACTGTTTCCACCACCATCATCCTCTCACGAGCCAAATTCGCTCAGTTATGGTGTCGCCGTCCCTCCCCCAAGCCAGATCCACCGTCCTGGCCAGTGAGTTCGTTGGATTCAAACTCGATCCAGTCGGATTCACTCCAATTCACAGGATTACAGTGTCATTGAAGCTTGCCTCCACTAGATTTGTCCCATCAGCTTCGATGGCCTCAACAGAAAAGTGCACTACCGTTGTGAAGATGTGCGTGCGTTGTGTTGCTGGTGCGATGTGTCATTATCAGGGTTCAAGAAACCGGAATTTGCAAAAAACCAGAGGCCGGGTTCCGGTTTCTTGGCGAAAACTGGTTGAATGCTGCCAGTTTTCTTTTTTAGTTTGAATCTTTCAAATTTTTTAATTTTTCTATATTTGAGTTTTTGGATTTAAATTAGATACAATTATAGGCCTGTTAGCATGGTTCAAAATCCCGGCGGTTACCGGTGGAGACCGATAACCAAAAAACCGGCCGGTAGATTCTTTGATTTTTCGAATTTTGGCCGGTTTTTTCCGGTTTTCCGGTTACCGGCCGGTTTTTCCGGTTATCGGTTTCAAAATATCTCAAAATTCAAATTTTGATTTTCAAATTGTGACCGGTTTTTACGGATTTTCCAGTAATCGCTGATTCTACGTTACGCCACGATCGATTTCTTAGGTTCGGTTTTGGAACCTTGCCTGTTAGTATATAAGATGAATTTAAAAGAAAGTTTTTAGGCAGGTGAACCGATGAACTGAAACCGGGGAACAAAAAATCGGACCCGACCAAGTTTAGCCAGCAAAAGCCTGCTCGCTGAGTTATTTGATAGGGTGTTTATGGGTCAACCAAACCCCCCAACCCACACCAGTGCATTTTTCGTGGATCTCTCCAATACCTATCAAATTCATCACTCCACCATGATGTCTTCATTGCTACCTATTCTCTAGAGTCTATTGTTGAGGCTTCCTTTTCAATTTGGGTAGTTACTGAAGTTTACAGAACAAAGTCATTGCATAAACAAAAGAATAAGTTGATGCAAGCAGCATCAGTAACTTACCTGATATTCCCCAGCTTCATCCACACCTACACGATACAACTGATAGGAGACTTCCAGATTGAAATTAAATACAAAAAGGAAAGGTCCTCTCGTGTATGATATGACCTGCAATAATGAGTAACTATGATCAGCAAGATTATAAATTTCAATTGACAATTGTTGATATAAAAAATGCTGGTATTATTCTCTGTCGATTTATCTTGTCTTTCTAACTCCATATACGTACAAATTTCAAGTAGGTATTTAGTTCATCAAGTCCACTGGCAGTGCTGCATGATCAACATTCTACATTATGAAAGGTTCTCCCTTATATGCCTTCTATTAGAGAAAGCACTCGGATGTGTCATCTTTTTGACGAAGCTACAACATTAATCCAGTTGTATTAGGATATAGAGTTTGTATTCTATTCCATATATGCCTTATCTCTATATGGCATATCCTCTTGTACTCTCCTATATATATGGCCCTTTGGGTCTCATATCAATACACACAATATTCATAACATGGTATCAGAGCTTAGATTAAAAACCCTAACCTAGATCTTCTTCGACTTGTCTTCCGCATCTACTGCCCCCGGGAGGATCGATCTACGCTCCCCGGGGCGGCCACCTCGTTGGGTTGCCGCTGCCTCTCGTCTCGGATCTCGCTCCGGGCGCGCGCCATCGCTAGATCTCGCTCCGGGCGCGCCGCCGCCGCCGCCACCGGCATGAAGCCGCCGCCTTTCGGCTCTAGTCGCTGTCATCTCGGCGGAGCGGGTTACCTCGATTTTCGGCGACGGCCGCCGCCACCCGATCGCCCTGGGTCGCTGTCTCCCGGATCGAAGCCCGCGCTGGATTCGGCCTTCCGGGCGGATCGGCGCCGAGGCCGCCGAGCCGTCATCCGCGCCGAGATTGGATCTCGCCTCGCCCGCTGGATCTCGCCGTCGCCGCCGCGACGACTTCGCCGTGCTCGCCTCCGCTGAGATCCGGCTCGCCTCAGGCCGGCTCCGTTCGGCGCGCCGGATCCGGCCGCCTCTGGCTGGATCCGATGCTCTCGCACCAACGCCATGCCTCTTCACCGCCGCTCTCGATGGGATCGCCTCGGCGTTGCTTTCTTGTGCCTCCGGTCGGATCCGGCCGTCTCTTTGGTTGCTTGGCTCTCTCGCTTTGGGTCGGCCGCCGCCTAGCGTCGCCTCGTGCTCGCGGTGTGAGGAGAGAGATGGAGAAATAGAGGAGGAGTTACGGGTGGGGAAGAGGTGAAGAGAGAGAGTGGGGGTGAGGGTGTTTTTGAGCGAAAGGGTATTTGTTTTTCATTGCTAGTATCTGTTCTTTTGAGTCGATTTTGAGTCTTTCATTATGTCCATTTAAGTTCGTAGATTTTTTTAGTTCGTCTAAAGTCATGCGAGTCTACAAATTTATTGTCATCATAGAAGTATAGGAATTTTTCTTTTGCATGGCGCATGCACGCTTCTTTTCCTTGAGCCGCAGATCGTAGAAGTCTTTATGATGCATTGCTTCTCTTTGAGCCGCCCGAAGTTTTTAAGGCGCGCGCTTCTTACGCACCGCGCCTCGTTGCACTTTTTGTTTGCTGCGCGCCGCCGTCTCGGGCTTCGATCTGCGCCGTCATGCTTTTATATATTCCTTTTCGGCTTGATTTGACAGTTTATTCAAAGGCTGCACGCAACGACGACATCATCAAGACTCGGACTTTGGATTTTTTCTTGTTTTAGTGTTAACTCCTTTTTCAAATGCAATGCTATTACATACGCCTTGCATTTGAGGGAGGGTGTTAAGGAGATAGAGATAGAGTTGTATTAGGATATAGAGTTTGTATTCTATTCCATATATGCCTTATCTTTATATGGCATATCCTCTTGTACTCTCCTATATATATGGCCCTTTGGGTCTCATATCAATACATACAATATTCATAACAAATCCATCAATTTTCTTTATGAGGAAAAGTCAATATTACCCCCTCTATGTTCCAAAAAGTTCAGCTTTCACCCCCCCCCCCCACCCCACCCACCCACATAGAAACCAAACAAAGTGATGTGGGATGTCAAGTTTACAGTCACGCAAACCATTCTAGCACATGAACATTTTGATTCCAATTCAGAACAATAAAGCAATACAAGATGTGATGGAACAACACCACCTTGTTATAAATGCAAAGCACAAATTGTTGAATGGCCTGCAACATGTTGTATCAGATATCATTCTGGCAATAAAGCAAGCCACAGGCTGTAATAGAATAGAATACTCCTAAGCTCTTGGAAACACAGGATCTAATCCAAGATTACACTCCAAGATGTTTATCATCAAGAAATCAACTAAATAAATATCATATGATAATCTAGATATACTTTCAAATGATACACACAGACCAGCCCCCACCCATCACCCACCTCCAGAGGGCACACCTGGGGGAAGAGGAGAGGGGGTACGTTTAATCAGTATGAATTTGTTTTGGGCTTGGGCCTGTGAGCAGTTGCCACGTGGCAAGGCAGCAGCAGCTGTATGCTGCAAGGACCAGCAGACACATGCCGTGAGGATTTGCATGGGGGTTGAGTTCATTGGCTACACATCTCAAGATTAGGATTAGAATTATTAGTTTCCTTTATTATTTGCACAGGTTTCCTTTTAGATAGATTCCATGTATCAGGGATTAGTTTCCTTAATCTAGAGAGATATTTCTTAGGGGTCAAGCCAAGTTATACCTATAAAAAAGGACAGAATTGTATCTGTTATGATTGAGCAAGAAATAAAAAAATCTCCCTCAATCGTCAAACCCATACCCAACCCTCGATCGTCAAACCCATACCCAACCCTTGATCGTCAAACCCGTACCCAACCAAAACCATATCAAAATTGTTCGGAGATAAATCAAGGGTTTTCTTCTTTGCTCTGTTTCTAATTAGATTGGTCTAGAACAATGGATGTTGAAAACTATAGGCATGGTCTTATTGGTATGTAGTTTGACTGCCAGAAAAAATCACTCGGATGTCCAGCTGAAACTATATGAATCTGAATTCAATCCCTTTCCTCAAATTAACACATTTGAATGAACTAGTCAGTGAATGACAAAGCTCAACAATAATGCCAATTGTGAGTAATCGAACAAATTAACATATCTGCCAATCAAGCCTGACCAGTTCTTAATTAAAGGTTATTCTGAAGAGGAGAAGAACAAGCAAAGTACCAAGAAGCAACCTCATTAGTAAAATGCAACGTGTTTAATTGGATTTATCCAAATGTTTGTATCATGAATTGAAATAGATAGTGCAAAATCACATGTTAGTGTACAAGAATTTATTCCTGATAATGAATAAAGTATAATTAATTGTAGAATAAAACCAACCATTTGTTTTTCTTAACTTGTAAAGTAGATTTGAGCTTTTATTAACTGAAAGATGTACATACTACATAGTACATACTACATACCATGCTCATGTCATCACAATGATGGATGTTGAGTGAACCTCTAGAAATTATCCCTTCATTCTCATCCAAGCTCATAATATCCTGGGATGAAATTGCTGAGTTAGTAATAGGTCAATTCATCTCGTAGGAATACACCTACAAGGCTACAACATTTGAATGATGTGGAAGCCTTTAATAGTTGAGAAATAAAAAAATGTTTTGAAGAAACATCAGATGTCCATTGCAGATTTGCAGGATGCTAAATGATGGCAGTTATGGATTGCATATATTGCACCTGTCATGTGAAACTGAATTGTCTGATATATATTATCACTCATTGAGAAATAAAAAAATAATTTGAAGAAACATCAGATGTCCATTGCAGATTTGCAGGATGCTAAATGATGGCAATTATGGATTGCATATATTGCACCTGTCATGTGAAAGTGAATTGTCTGATATATATTATCACTCCACTCGACTTTTAATTCCACAAACAAATGAATAATTAAAACTAGCAAAGAATATTACCGTAAAATAGAGAGCCAAAATTGTAAGTTCACAATATAGTTTTGACATGTCAATAAATAAGACTAGTACTGAAATCTAAATGTAACAAACATAATGTCAAGTTAGGCGACCACTCTAGAAGAATTATAACACCCCAAGGTAGCAAATTCAGTAAAGCCCACCCCCCATGCTTGAAGACATAGAGCACTCGTAGCAACTCTCTTGGGTGTCATGCTCGCTTAACATAAAGGCTCAATCAAGAGTTTCTACATTTGGAACCTCAAGCATTATAGACCGAAATAGAGTCGATCGGTCAGTCAACCAAAAGGAACCGAAGCAGAGGTGGTCTCAGGCGGCTCCGACCTCACCGACGGCGGCGATCCGGGCGGAGTCGGCGGCGGACGATTGAAGCAAAGGCAGTCGCAGCGGCCTCCAACCTCACCGATAGCAGTGATCTCGAGCAGAGTCAGGTGGCTTTGACCTCACCGACGGCGGCAGTCTCGGGCGGCGGCCAACCTTAAGGAAGCCCAGATCAACGGCAGTGAAGAAAGCCACGATCTGAACAGCCACAACAGCAAGCGGTCGGTGGAGAGCAAGCACGACTCAGTCGACACAAATCAGTGGGGTGGTGGCCAAAGGATCCGATCGAGCCGGTCGACGGCGGAAAATGTCGACAGCAGAAGATGTTGAGCGGCGGAAGACCTCCCGAGATCTGGCAGTGACGGCAAGCCGCCGCCGGTGACGACAACCTCATAGGCGTGTTCACAACGGGAGGTGACGGGCGAGTGGGCAACGGTCAACGGCTAGAGTCGACAGTGAGCGCGAAGAACCCCTAGACGATGGTGGTGGTTGGAGAGAGAAACCAGCGGTAGCTCGAAAAACCTAGATTTGGCTCTGATACCATGCTATGAATAGCACTTGTATTCTTCATGAGGTCAATTATATATACACGTACAGGTATAGCATATATGCAAATAACCCCTTACATAACAGGGAAATACACAGTTATAATACACATCTAACAATACCAACTTTTTATGAAAAAATACATCTAGTAGATTAAAAAGTACTCAAAATAAACTTGAAGACAAATCTAGTCAAAATTAACATCACTTAGGTGGAATAGTGCAAACTATTTTGGTATCCACACCAAATAAAAGATGAAAATGCCAAAACAAATTGTGAAGGCAATTCCTTTAAAATTTCAAGTTGAAATCCTATTTGTGTTAGAAGAAACAACGGGAATCCCTTGACAAAATATAATGTAAAGGAAAATAGAAAAATATAAAAAGAAAAGGTTATATTTACAACAAATTTCTATTTTTGTTTCTCTTAATTTATGTTGAGTCTAAATTTGGAATTTTGAAGGGAGTGTAATCTTTTTGTTTGTGCGGGACTATAATCATATATTAAATCATTGATACAAGCGTCTTATGAGAAAGTGATTAATTAGGGAGCTTTTTTTCAAAGGAATATAGTATTGGATCACGCTAAAATGCATAAATATAAATAGGAGTAAATTTTCCAAAACTACACCTATTGTTTCAAAGTTGTCAGAAAACTACATAGTTTGGTTATAAACAGGGAGGCCCCACCTGTCAATTGCACTGACAGGTGACACCTGTTAGATTTCGTTGCATTTAATGGGAAACAACAGATGTATAGTTTATTGCAACGTTATGCCAAAAGTCTATGTACTTGTGTGAAATATAAATTAAAATATGTAGTTTTTTTATAGTTTTACTTCAAATGTGTAGCTTTGTGAAATTTACACAAAAAGAGAATGAGAAAAAGATGCACTAAGCAAAGAGAATTAACATTCAATAAACCATGAAGAAATATGAGGTATAAAAAAACATGGGTATTTGAAATGCATTTATGGAAAATAGTTACATCCATACCTTGTCAAAGCTGAATACATGTTTATGAACACCCTTGTCCAACAGTTCCCATTGCCGATTAGCTAGGTGGAATGAATAGTCATTGCTTGACATAGGAAACTCAACTCTCTGAAATCAATCAATAAAAAGCTTAAGCTCTAGTGGACAAATTGAGTAAACTAAAATGGAACAAGTTCAGAAAATTGAGAAAAAAATAAAGGTTGTTTGATTCTAAGGATGATGTAAGTAGCTCACCTTTGGATGTGCAAATTCATTGCCCATGAAGTTCAGATATGCACCTCCACTCGTTGTAAAAGTAATTAGTTTGATTATCTGAAACACAATCAAGAAGATTGAAGATATATTTTTGTTGCAGAAAGTAATTGATAGTGCTTAACCGCAAGTCAAGGTTGTTAAATAAAATACATGTAGAAATGCATCAACATAAAGGTCCATATCTTCCTCTACCCATTGGAACTCTCTCTCGTCAGACAAGGAGGAAAGGGTCGATGCACACATGAGAGCTCAAACAAGATAAGCATAACCCTTGATCTATTTCCTTGTATGATCCATCAAACAAGAAATGCATGCATTATCAAAGGATAACGACTCCGCTATACGCTATCCGCTATAAAAATAGTCCACTATACTTCCGCTACCCGCTATTTAAAACCTTGGGTGACGGCAATTGGCGGTTGCGCAAGGGAAGGATGAGCATATCAACAGACATAGTTAGGGCTGACAACAGAGGAAGGAGCAAGGATGGCAGCAATTGGTAGGGTTTGCTCCCTCTCCCTTACTACCTTACCACCCCCCCGGGGGGCGCGTAGCTCATGTGCGTGTCCTAATTACCTCGTCCCTCATTTATTCTCTTGTGCAGCACTGTGCTGCCTTTCCTGACATTGGGCCACACAACCCTTGAGCCAAGTCACCCGACCAGCTACCCCTCAATGACGACTAGTATCCAAGTCACCCGACCTGCCAGCGCAAGTAAAATAAATGCCGCAAAGCAGGCCTGCCAGCAACTGGAAGTTTAGTCTAGTCGACGACTTAATACCAATGGTTGGCTCACCAACAGTAAAACAGCGACCATGGTAAAGTTTACAAAACTAGAAACAGGCTGATCTTGAAAAGGTTTGATAACAAGGCAGCTCTGAATTTTAGCCAAAACGATGTATCCAAGACAGAATCAAATGAAATGTGATGTATGCTAGTACAACCGGGGTAACTACCGTACAAAGGAGGGCCGGGATGGCACGGCTAAGGGGAAGGGGCTTTAGGAGTGGGAGATCAGGGACCGGGAAGAAGCTTGGGAAAGACCTTGGATTAATTCATTCTTATTGTTTAATTCCAATGGTAGCATACGACTCCTCTTTAACAACACAATCTAATCTTCCCAACTAATTAAGATCACTCCAACTAGATAAGATCCTATCCTATCTCTAACTAAACCATACTTGATAGCTAAGTAATCTGCAGCCAACCCTAGCTTGTTGCAACTGCTGCTTCTCCTGACAGTGCGCAATATTCTGGGCCCTAATGGACTAACATCTCCTGCCAGCCGGCTGGCCAGCCATAACATGCACATGACATGAAATCACTTCGGATTGGCCATAAATTGAACAAACTTGGAACAACACCTAAAAACAACCGATATTTAATATCCTCCCTCTGGTTGGTTTGAATCAGAAACCAACCGGAACCAGTTAAATCTGATAGGGTTCCTGAACTCTAGGCTGGAAATGGGTTCAAACAAATCGGTGAGTTATGGATACCTACACTCTACAGGGACCTGGGTGTTTCTGGTCTTTTTTGGTCATTTTTTTCTTTATTTTGTAAAGTTCCCATGATTCCATGTTTTCTATCATGTAATTCATATTAAATGTTGTTCCTAAATTCCATCAAAATAACAAAAATCTGGGGCATCCTTGCTAGTTTTAGAGATCCCTAAATTCCATCAAAATAACAAAAATCTGGGGCATCCTTGCTAGTTTTAGAGATCCCAATCAACACAAAATAACACACTGAGTGTAAGTCGGATAACTTGGACTGAAAGTACTGCGCAATCCAAACTAAAAATTTTGCCCCGTCTGTACTGACACAAAGCACCAGGGAAAACATTTTCGACAAAATTTCGCAAAATTCAGCGAATTTCGGTTATCTCGGCCCCCTCTGAGAAAGCCCACTTTAACCAAAAAAGTCGGCCCATTTTAAATTTTTTCAAAATTTCCGAGATTTTGCTGAAGTGTGATGTATTTCTTGAATTCAAACTGTATGTTTGAATTTTTTTGCAAGATTTTTCAGAAAAAAAATCTGAAATTTTCGAAATTTCCGAATTTCGGATTTCTCGTAGAGGTTCGAAAATTTTTCTAAACTGCAATTCTTTTCCCTGCACAGCACTGTGATCTACTAAATAATAAACGCACAGCAACTAACATGGTAAGCCCATTACATTTATGTCAATCTTCATCATGTGTTATTAGATCCTCACATATTAATTTATGCATGTAAGCGATATTAAAAACAAAAGTATTATGGTTACTGGCAATCATGTTAGTTGATTGTATAGGTAGCTAATAGGAGCTATACATATGGAATTCAAGAGGTGGTACAATCATGAATGGATGTACATAACAAGTTAGGAATAAATTCATACTTTGAGCAATGAGGAAGCCCTGAAAATCGAATCAACATCAATAGAACCATTGGAGCACTTTGCTGTATTAAGAATTATTTCAGCAAAAGACTTCCGCCCTGATATTGACTGTATCAGAATATCAGATGTGAGAAGAGAATCCAATCACAAAGTCCATCAAGAACAATAAAAAATGAGTAAATTTCACAAAACTACATATATTTTAGCATAAAAACTACACATCACAGTCTGCATATCACAACACTACACATGCTTTAGCATAACAATTTAATAAACCCCAGATGCATTTATTTTTGTTAAATGTCACGGAATCCAATAGGTCGGACCCACTTGTCATTGGCCAAAACATTGAAGTTATGTGTATAGTTTTCTGCACAAAGGAAAAATCCATTTTTCAACCTCCAACTACCGCCCTGGAATGGGTCAAGGGTAGTGTTTTAGATGGTTTCAATTTAAGTGTTGTGTTTTAGACGTTTTGGAGTTGTGGGTTGGAAACGTATTGGTGAAATTTTATCTTTGGGTAAAGTTGAGGGTTGAAAACAGACTTATTCCTTTCTAAAAACCATTATATTACAACTGTGGACACATAAAATGAGAAGAAACATTTTGCACTCAAAAGGAAGTTCGAAATTCTCTCCTTGGAGTAACTTTTCTGTCAATATTAGAAAGTAGACATTTTTATGCTATTTGTTTAAACCTAAATGACACTCAAAAAAGTTGTGGCCCGCAAGCATTCATTATCTGCCCCAATACACCTACTGCCTGTCTGAGGCCAGTGCCGAGCATGCTTGTTGTTCGTGCACACTGCAATTGCAGCTTGCATGTCATTGCATGCTGCTAGCCTCGCATGCATGCACTGCCATCTCAATCTAGTATGCATACACAAGCCACTGTCACGTCTGCCCTACTGCACTGTTGCCATATTCCCTTGCATGCCAAAATGGTGCTATGCTCTATGTCTAGGTGAAGGATATTACTGTTTATGATTTCAACAAAAGGAAAATAGCCAAAGCTATATGTTATCCATGTTTTAGTATGGAAGAACATGCATTTATTTTTCTTCTGCAGAGTAAAGTCAACATAAAAACTTACATAGCTGTATGCTACTTTGGCAAATCCATAACTTGAACACATTTTTAGGGCAAAGTATATAGCCAAATATTAAAACTGTGCATCTGGGATTCTGGGGTTTCTCCAAAATGAAAAAGAATTAGCACTTTAAATTGTACAGTGCTACATACCATTCCATAACCCCCAACAAATGTTGTTCAGGCTAAGATTAATCCTTGAAAGAAAATAAAAATAAAATATTACGTTGGCTATGATACACAAATACTACACATACAGCCATATAGCAGGTTCACATCCATTTATAACAAGAATCAAGTACTCAATCCAAATTTTTTGAGATTAGATAAGGATAATAGATATCAAATGCAGTTTGTGTAATATTATGAAAATAACCCTCTTAAGGAAATGTGCATAATTAGAGAAAAGGGGATACGTGAAAATAGAATGCTTTAGAATTTTAGAGAGGAGTCGTTTTCCTGAAACGAGTCATACGGGAGGAGATGGAAACAGAATAGAACTAGTGCCATGATAATGGGGGACATGGGGGAGAGGAGGATCCAAACCCCAAAACCCTAGCCGCCATCTTCCTGCTAGAGATAGGATTAGCACGTTTCACGTCCGAGGTTCGATTAGGAGATGGGTTTGTCTGCCATAATCTTCAGTTGCGAATTCAGGCACTGTGTGGGCATAATATGAAAAAAGTCATCTACTACATAGTTGTAGAAAATTTCGTTAACTTTCTGTCGAGTGCTTAATCACGTCAATTGATGGGTTAGATTAAGAGTTATGAATTTTGTGAGCTTGCTGTCTAGAGAATTGTCGTCATTTGGCAGTAGTGTGGTAAACTGTAGATTAAAATTACTAAATAGATTAATTAGGGTCTTTGCTCTACATGAAAACTGCAGATAATTGTCTAAGGATTCTAGAAACTTCAAGAATATGAATTTTTGGTTGGGTAGAATAGAAGTTATGATTTTATGAAGACTGCTGTCCAGAAACCAGTTGCTACTAGATGCAGTCATGGAAACCTATTAAATTGACTTGGTAGATGGCATAATTGACTTTTGAGCATAACTAAAAACAGGTAGCTGCCATAACGAGAGGTAGCTAACTTTCTGTAGTTTTTGAAAATACTATGGTTTATTGTAGTTGCATGTGTAGAATAATAGTTATAAAATACATAAGCCAGCTGTCCAGAAGATGACAAAACTGTTTTCTGGGTTAAAAATGGGGGTTTAAATGGTCTAATCAAGAAATGTGGCCAACTAAGAAATTGAAGGGAATTGTGTAGATTACAGAACTGGTGTGTTTTGTCATGTTAGGGCTTGGAAGTTGAAAATTATACTGCTTTTAGCATTGGGACAACAGGGGGTGACTGTCTAGTAAAGAGAGAGTATTGCGGAATTGGGAAGTGTATAGGTGCGACGTCGTTAAATTATTATTCTTGTACTGTTGTGGCTTTAAATTGAGATTAGGTGTTTACTGTAGGAAGAGTGGCATCGGGTTTGTTGTTATCTTCAAATCAAACCATTTCTCATGACTAGCAAACGTAAGTGCATGGTAGAATGGTATTCGAGTGTTTGAACTTACGGTTATGTATAGAATTTGATGAGAATAAAAAATGTGAAATTGAAATAATAGTGAATGGATATGAACTGTTAATACGATACTTATCTCGTTTATTATTCTATTGTGTACTTGTTGGGTCGTGAACTCAATCTTACTATGTCGTTTTTAGGTGCTTATTGATGACGACGTTTATGGGTGAGAATTAGCACAAGAATGTTATTGCACTTCTTTCACTTAGTGATTACCTGTTCATTGTTAAAAAATAATTCATTCCATCCATGCAATCCTAGTTAAATAATGATTACCTTTAGCACTTAATGGGTTTTTTATTGTCGCTACTTGTCATTTTTCTTGGTTAAATTTATTATTGATTCAGATTATTGTTAATTGGTTCATCTTAATGCCAATCAATGATTTCTGCATTGCTGAAATTTATATGTTTATGGTTATGTTGAATATTTACATTTAAAGCCTAGCTAGTGGTAATGTGATATTAATGGTTTAAATTGATAGTAATTGTAGTTGTGGGTGACATTCTAGGCTTTTGTTAAACCGGGGTGTTACGGTTCGCTCAAACTATGCAATAGGATACGGTCATGTTGCAATTTTTCCAAACCTTTGTCCAAGCTTTGTAATAGCTTCTTTCAAACAAAAAGGGAAACTGAAAAACATTGAAAAGCCTAAGGCCACTAGGCCAGCATAGTTTGACACCCCCTACCCAAAAGTTTGACACCCACACCCCCAAACAACTAACATATCTTCTTATAAATTTCAGTGCAAAAGAAGTGCTAAAAAAACACCCCATCATCTCAGATGCCCCATGCCTTTTGATAAGCATCCAACAAGCCAAAATGCATCTTTACAATTCGAGTATAGACCCCACTAGAGAACTCTCTTGGGGTGCAATGGGGGGCACACAAGGTTCTAAACCCACCCACCCAAGCTCGAGTCTTATTTCTACCTTAAATTTGAAGTGTTGGATCGAATGTCTTATATCATCACATATAAAAAACAAAGTATAGACCCCACTACAAACTTCTAAATAATTATCATTTAGGGATTAGCTCCACCATAAACGCACAAATTTCTAGAATCATCACCTTTAGAGCCTAGCCTTCCAGTATATCTTTACTATTATAAAAATGAGTTGGTGGTTGTCGGTCCATTCTCTCTCCTCTCTTCCCAGTCATTTGATCAAAGATCAACCGTCCAGATCCGCATATAGGTAATTCTTCCGCTCCTCGTAGAAAAGGTCGGGCCAACGCGTGGGTCGTGCTCCTCTTCTCTTCCCTCGCATCCTCCGTCTACCGCAACCACTCCACCTCCCGCAACCGCCGCCTCCTCTCCCTCGAACCCTCATGCCACGCCTCCTCCTCAGCGCCGCCACCAAATCCTTCCCCGTACAGCAACGTCTAGGCTGTGGTCAAAGGGGGCCGTGGTTGAGGGGGGCCATGGTCGACGTCGGGGCTGTGGTCAATGGGGCCGTGGTTAAGGGGGACCATGGTCGACGTCGGGGCTGTGGTCAAAGGGGGCCATGGTTGAGGGGCCATGGCCGAAGTCGAAGATCCATGGTTGAAATCGATGCCGTGGTCGAAGGGGGCGGTGGTCGAAGGGGGAAATGGTCGACGTGGAGGAGCCGTGGTCATCAAAGGGGACAGTGGTCAACGTCGAAGGGTCATGGTCAAAGGGGACAGTGGTCGACGCCGAAGGGCCATGGTCGAAGGGGACAGTGGTCGAAAGGGGCAGCGGTTGAAGTCAAAGATCCGTGGTCGAAGTCGAAGCCATAGTCAAAAGGGGTCGTGGTCGAAGTAGACAGCGGTCGAAGGGGGCCGTGGTCGAAGGGGGAAGTGGTCTACGTCGAAGGGTCGTGGTCGAAGGGGATAGTGGTCGAAGAGGCAGTGGTCGAAGTCGAAGATCCGTAGTCGAAGGGGGTAAGTGGACGACAAAGGGCCATGATCAAAGGGGCAGTGGTTGAAGGGGCCAATGGTCGAAGTCAAAGATCTGTGGTCAAAGTCAAAGATCCTTGGTTGAAGTCAAAGCTGTGGTCGAAGGGGGTCATGGTCGAAGGGGGAAGTGGTCGGCATCAAAGGGCCATGGTCGAAGGGAACAGTGGTCAAGGGGGGCGGTGGTCGAAGTCAAAGATCCGCGATCGTTGTCAAAGCCGTGGTCGAAGAGGGAAGTGGTTGACATCAAAAGGCCATGGTCAAAGGGGGCAGTGGTTGAAGGGGGCAGTGATCGAAGTCGAAGGGGGCAGTGCTCGAAGTTGAAGGGGGCAGTGCTCAAAGTCGCGGTCATGGTCATAGTCGTAGCGCCCGTAAACGTAGTCATAGCGATCATGGTCGTAGTCGTAGCGCCAACCCAGAGGGCACCTACTGGTTCGTTTACAACCTCTACCGCTACGAATTCCCCCTCCAATTGGACATCCTCGTTGCCTACCCCCAGCTCAGCCCTAAGATCGAGCTCCCTACCCTCGACAGCAAGACCCACAAGGTGGTCGAAGCCAAAGCCATAGTCGAATAGGGAAGTGGTCGACATCGAAGGGTCGTGGTCGAATGGGACAGCGGTTGAAGTCGAAGGGGGCAGTGGTCGAAGTCGGGGCCGTGGTGAAAGTCGGCGCCGAGCAGGCTGGTGTCGGCAGTCGGGCAACAGGGCACAAGCGCACCGAAGGCCTGCCAACGTACAACCACCAGCGATGGTCGACTGCTCCCGACCTACGATCATGTGCGATGGTTGACGGCTTCTTACGACCACGAAGTGTGATCGACGGCTTCTAATTTACGACCATGAGCATTGGTCGATGTGTTTCGACTTGCGACCATGAGGTGTGGTCAATGTCTTCTGACTTACAACTACGAGCGCTGATCGATGTGTTCCGACTTACGACCACGAGATTGTTAAGGAGATAGAGTTGTATTAGGATATAGAGTTTGTATTCTATTCCATATATGCCTTATCTCTATATCCTAATACAACTCTATCTCCTTAACACGGACCACTAGAGGGTTGCAGCCCTTTAGTGAGCTGAATTTCCATCTCCATCCCTCTAGCCTGCTCTACCACGGACCTAAAGTCACGTGGCACAGTAGCTCCCATGACATGTCGGAACTCAAGGTTGAGCCCTCGGTGGAACCTTTTGGGGTTCTCAAGGTCATTGCTCGCAACCGATGGTACGAAACGGATCAAATTGTTGAATCCCGCCTCGTACTCAGCTATGGCCATCTTTCCCTGCACGAAAGTCAAGAGGGCAACCTCCATGCTCTCCACAAAAGAATCTAGGTACTATTTCGCCTTGAACTGCTCGATGAAGATTTCCTAGGTAGCAGGACTATGGGCAAGGTTCCTGACCGAAAGAACCCCGTCGCACCAGATGTCCGCCTGGCCCTTCAACTGGAAAGCCACATAGCGAGCTTTCAACTCAGAGCTCATCTCTAGGGCTTCGAATTGCCTTTCCATGTAGCGCAACCAATGCGCAGCTTGGACTGGTGTACCCACCCCATCAAAGGTATCTAGTCGCAAGGCCAACCACTCGCGAAGGCCTATTCTTGCCTCCGGTACGACCGGAACAGTAGTAGGGGCAGCAACGGGTACGGTCGCAGTAGCGGTTGCCAGCGCTTGTCAGCGAAGCGCACGAACCTTCTCTATGAACTCCTGCAGCAAGGCTGCAGACCTCACCGGATCTCTAGCTACGGACTGCTCAACAGAAGCAACCTCTGCGTCAGGTGCCTCTTGCTGAACCTCAAACGGTGGCTCCACTTAGGCATGACCACCGCCACAGCCCCAGCCGCGACCTCCACGGCCTTGGCCACATCCGCATTCTCTATCTCTCGGCATCTCTGTTCATGACAGATAGCCATTCACATAACTAACCCACAAACATCCACCTCAACAATACAAATCAACATCAAAACTAACGAAAGCGTAAATGCAATGCAAGAACCATTCCCCATCCTATGGTGCACCAGTGTATCAAATTTTAATTTTATTATTAGTCCTAAATCAAATTTTAGTTGAAGAATTAAGCTCTTTTGTCAATTTGCTTTACCACAAACCTAACGCCCGCTCTAATACCAACTGTAACACCCCGCCCACCCTCTGGACCTAGAGTGCTACCATCATTGCATACTTTTACCCTTTTTTTCAACTGCTAATCGTTTTAAGCAAACTCTACTTTATTTATAATGTAGCGACCACATTACAACATATCATTATAAGTAACTATTCTAGCATACTAGTGGAGTTTAATCATATTACCAAAAGCTGATATGCGAAGTGCCACTAGTACGTGAGGTTATTCATGTGCTACTCCCGCCCGTGGGTTCGAGCTCACCGACCACGGCTTGCAGCCGGCTGGCCAACCCTCCTACTACCCGCCTCTAGTACTCCTTCCCTTACTACCTCCTTTCTACTCTGCGTGTGCACTTGGTCTTGGGAACGCCTACGGGGGCGCCGTGATGGGACTGGGTGGGGAGATGCGCCAGGGAGCATGTTCTCTCTCCCAAGGACACACGGCGACTCCTACGGGCTCGCCGCCACTAGTGCGCCACGGTGGTGCTATTCGGGGGTTGTGCTACGCCGTGACATGGGTGAGATTGAAAGTATTAGATATATGTATACCCTTTCTTGTAACACAAGTTGTACATGGCTATATATATGAAAGTCACCCCCACATTGGGTGTGAGGTGTTCCCCTAATTCTCTACATGGTATCAGAGCGATTCCTGGGCATCTTCCGATGTCCACTACGTCCGAACCTTTTGCTTTAGCTCATTGTGATGTATGGACGTCTCCAGTCCTTAGTACTTCGGGTTACAAATACTATTTGGTCATGCTTGATGATTACTGATCACTTTTCTTTGGTCCTTTCCATTGCGTCAAAAATCCAAGTCTATGGTCACTTTGTTGATTTTGTTGCATACGCTCAGACTCAATTTGGTTCTATTCCTAAATACTTTCAGGCTGACAATGGCACTGAGTTCGTTAATCATGCCATGTCCACCTTCTTGGCGAACCACGGCATCCTTCTTCGTCTTTCTTGCCCCTACACTTCTCCACAAAATGGCAAAGCCGAGCGTATGATCCACACCATCAACAACACCATTCGCACCCTCCTCATACATGCTTCCATGCCGCCAGCTTACTGGGCCGAGGCTCTTGCCACAGCCATCTATGTACTGAACCGGCGCCCCTCCTCCTCTGTTGGTCACCAAATCCCGTATCAGCTCCTTCATCATTCCGTACCAGATTACTCGCACCTTCGCGTGTTCGGCTGTCTGTGTTACCCCAACCTTAGTGCCACAACGCCCAACAAACTCGCACCTCGCTCTCGCCTGCGTTTTCTTGGGTATCCCTCTTCTCACAAGGGTTACGGTGCCTCAATATATCCACACTCGCGTGATCATCTCACGCCATGTCGTGTTTGATGAATCGATGTTTCCATTCGCCGCTCCATCCGGTGCATCTTCACTTGACTTTTTGTTGCGGGACGCTTCTTAGCTCGTCGGTCGCTCCACCGCCGGGTGTTGGCGGCGCCTTCTTCTTCGGTTGCTCCTACGCAGCCGTTCCTCGGCGACCGGCCATCATCATTGCCGCCCGCCGCTCGACTCATTGGACATACTCGGCGGTCCGCCGCTCAGCAGCGATCTTTGGCGTCGCCGCCACGCCCTAGCATCCACGGCACCTCTGCTGCAGCTCCGGCCATTGTTTCGGCAAGGTGTACCAACGTCGCCCACTCGACCTTCTACACACGGTCGGGATTTCCGTCGGCGCTGGAGAGCCGTGGGAACGCCGCTCTGCTCCCATCTGCGAACGGTCGCCACCAAGACCGTCTGATCTTCTACTCCCGCAGCGCCCATGACTCGTTTGCACGGGCGGGCGATACTGTCAACTCACAGGAATCTCTCCGCTACATCGACTTCTCCATCGCCACCCAACTACCGCGTGCGTTAGCGATCCCAATCGGCGTCGGCCGCCATGGCGTAAGAGTACCAAGCTCTCTCGACAATGGCACTTGGCGCCTAGTGCCACGACCACTGGCGCCAACATTGTGACGGGCAAGTGGATTTTTAAACACAAATTCCACTCCGATGGATCGCTTGCCCGCCACAAGGCTCGTTGGGTTGTTCGCGCTTCTCCCGGCGGTAGGGTGTCGACTACGACGAGGCGTTGACCCGATGGTCAAGCCGCCACCATCCGCTGCGTGCTAAGCATTGCCGCATCGCGAGGCGCCTATTCATCACTCAACGTGAAGAACGCCTTTCTTCATGGCGACCTTGCGAAACGATCATCGCCAGCACCGCCCGGCCGTCGACCCTTCGCCCCGACTCGCCTCTTTTGCACAAGTCACTATACGGTCTCAAGCGGGCTCCTCGAGCATGGCACCGCCGTTTGCTTCTTACATCTGCGGCGCACGGCCACGGCGGCGAAGTCGACACGTCTCTCTTTATTTATAAAGATCGAGATGATGTCGCCTACCCATCGCTCTACGTTGGCGACATCATCTTGTGGCGTCTTCCCGACTCTTCTACGGCTCATCACCGCCGGCTCGGCTCGAAGTTCGCCATGACGGACCTTGGTGTTCTCCACCACTTCCTCGGCATCTCCGTCACACGCTCCTCCGACGGCCTACTTGTCCCGGCGACAATACGCCGTTGATCTTCTTCAACGGTGGCATGGCCGAGTGTCACCCTACAACGACACCTATTGAATCTCGGGCCAAGCTGTTCGCCACGACGGCGCTTCGCCGAAAGCCCTGAGTATCGGAGTCTTCTTTGGCGCTCTACGATGCCTTACTCACTCGTCGGACCGGCCTACGCCGTTCAAAGAAGTCCGCCTCTTCATGCACGACCGCGGAGAGCGCATCTTGCTCGATCAAGCGCATCTGCGCACGTGAAGGGCACCTCGACGCAGCTTACATCTCGCACCGCCGATGTGTCCTCCATCACCGCCTACTCGACGCCGCCGGGCCGGCTGCCACGACTCTCGGCGTTCCACCTCCGCCATCGCATCTTCCTCGGCGACAACTTGGTCTCCCGGTCTTGGCGGCGGACTACGATGTCACGTTCGGTCAGAGGCCGAGTATCGGTATTGCTCATGCGATTCTTGAATGTTCTTTGGTTGCGACAATTGCTTCAGAGCTTCATGTCTCGATCCTTCGCGACTATTGTCTATTGCGACAATGTTAGTGCGATCTACATGACACCAATCCGGTTCATCACCGTCGCACAAAGCACATCGAGATTGACATCCACTTCGTCGCGAGAAGGTTGCTTTGGGACAAATCCGTGTGCTTCATGTTCCTCCTCACATCGATTCGCGGACATCATGACTAAGGGACTACATGCATAGCTTGTTTAATGACTTTAGGTCCGATCTCTGCGTCAGATTCCCTCCCATTGTGGATCGGGCGGGTATTAGATATATGTATACCCTTTCTTGTAACACAAGTTGTACATGGCTATATATATGAAAGTCACCCCCCCCCACATTGGGTGTGAGGTGTTCCCCTAATTCTCTACAGAAAGGGAGGTGGGGAAAGACCTGCTCACTTGTCGGCTATCGTCAGCTTACGGTCGGGTTGACGTCCAACCCTCCTAGAGCATCCTGACGGTCGTTGATCGTCTTGACTCCTTCGTCTACCCCTACACCTCATGCTCCTCTCCTCAGGCTTCCTCTTCCTTACCTCCTCTCTGCGTGGCTATGGGGGGGGGTGGGCTTGCATGGCTTCACTCCTTATCTGGGCTAGAGGATGGAGTGGCAATATGGTTCTTGGCTTTTGTTGGCTTGCTCTCGGTTGTGGTGAAATGGGACTGAGGCTTGTGAAGGTACTGGCCAGTGCTAAGTTTTGCTTTGCCCTTGGCTGAGCTATACACTAGCCCTCGGTTGGGAAATGAAATGGGGCTGGGGTGAACTTTGCTTGTACTATGCTAGCTTAATGGCAAAGTTAGATAGCCCCTGACTTTGTGCATTACCAAAACTGCCATTCACCTTCTCTCTATCTGACTCTCAAGTCACTGTCGGCTTTTAGGACTTTTTGGTCCAACGGTTGGGCTTGCACTGCTTGATGGCTTTTCTATTGCGGTAGGTAAATCGATAAAAGGTAAGAATGAAATTTCCTGCCGATAATGAGAACCCAAACGCGAGATGGTGCCGACTGGCCATGGACGGTTTGGGAACCTCTGTGAGCGCTACTTTTATTCAGCATTCTAAAGCCGATGGGTCTAACAGTAAAACTCTACTTTATTTCCTTTATTCTCCCTTGGATTGGTTTATTTCTCGCATTTCTTCTCTTCTACACTTTAGCGGTGTTACATTCTACCCCCTTAACAGAATTCGACCCCGAATTCTGGCGCTCCACAATCCACACAGAATAAAATAAAAAGAATTGCACATAACATTAACTCATACCCGTAGAGAACAACTCTGGGTAGTTCTTGCGCATGCGAGACTCCAAACTCCCATGTTGCTTCTCACTCAAACTGATGTGTCCAAAGCACTTTAACATACTTTATCGTTTTATGCCTCAAACACCTTCTCTGATTCCTCCAGAATCATACTGGACAGGGTTCGAAGGTGAGGTCTTGCTTTATAGACACCGGTTCTAACATAATCTAATGTTCTGGATCTCGCAAGTACTTTCTTAACATAGAAACATGGAATATATTATGTACTCCTCGTATGGACTCAGGGAGATCGAAGCGATATGCCAACTTTCCAATCCGTATCAGAGTTGGAAATAGCCCTATGTAGCTCGGGCTAAGTTTCCCTTTGGTACCAAATTGCACTATACCTTTAGTGGGAGATACTCTCAGGAGCACCTGATCCCCCACTTCAAACTCTAGTTCTCACCTCCTGACATCTGCCAAATGATGAGAACCCAAACGCGAGACGGTGCCGACCGACCCCGGATGGTTTGGGAACCTCTGTGAGCGCTACTTTTATTCGGTATTCTAAAGCCAATGGGTCTGAGGGTAAAACTCTACTTTATTTCCTTTATGTTAGTCGCTGGACTCTTGCTCTTGGTGATAGCAAGATCCTTACTCTCATGGAGAGGATGACACTAGGAGATGGGGCAAGTTTTCTTGTTTATTTCTCACACAATGCCATGCCAACCTGAGGGGTTGGGGATACAAATTTATAGGCTGAGAACCAGCCAAGCATATGCTACGATGCTATCCTAGATGCTGTCCTAAAGCGGTCAATATGCTGTCCTAAAGCGATCTTTGTCCTAAGCGAGATGCTTTCCTAAAGCAGAATCTTGTCCTAAAAGAAGATTTGTCCCTAAAAGCAGATGCTGTCCTAAAGCAAGCGCAGATGTTGTCCTAAGCGAATCTGTCCTAAAGCGGGCAAAAACAAAAACTACCACAGCCCCACAAAGACCACGATCTGAGACTTATTCATCATTCTCCCCTAAGTCTTGTGCGTCGTCTTGTGGGAGGGTTGAACCACTGATCTTGGAGCGAGCTCAAGGAACTTGATCCTTCCAAGAGGCTTGGTGAGCGATCCAAGGCGATCCGTTGTGTTGATGTAGCTTGCCTTGATGCTTCCTTCATCCAGCGACCTCGGATGAAATGGTACTTCATCCGGATGTGCTTGCTCGTTCATGAAAACGGGGTTCTTTGCGAGGCTAGAGCGGACTTGTCGCCCACCCCGAGCTCCATCGCTTGATGTCCTCGCCGAGAGATCACCGCGCGATCGGCGAGCGAGTGCTCGAGTCGAGCGGTGGAAGCCGCTATGTACTCGGCCTCACACCGACAGGGCCACCACCGCCGCTTGATCGATCGCCGATGAACGAGACACTTGCCGAGGAAGAAGAGAATCCCGCTTGTGCTCTTCTTGGTGTCAATGTCGCGCGTGGTCACCGTCATTGTGCATTCGCGAAGTGTCGCGCCAGACACTCGGGTAATGGAGGCCGTGGTCAAGGGTCCCCGCAGCGTAGCGGATGATCCTCTTCACGGCCGCCGATGCTCGTCGTCGGTCGTTGCATGAACCGACTAACGAGCCGACGGAGAATGCCAAGTCGGCCGTGTGTGGGCGAGGTAGCGAAGGCTCCCACAAGACGCCGTGCTGCGTGGCGCCCACCTCCTCCGTCGTCTTTGTCGCGGCTCGGCCGACCTCTCCTCCATTGGAGTGAGTGGGTTGCGATCGGTGAGCCCGGCTAGCTCAACGCGCGCTTGGCGTGGCGATCTCGTCGGCGTGATCCGGAATCATCTGGTGCACCTCGATCCCTAAGTAGGAGAGAGACCCGTGTCACTCATCCGGAAGGTGGCCTTCATCTCTTCCTTGAATGCCGCCACCTCCGCATCCTGGTGCCGTGATCACCAAGTCGTCGACGTAGACACCCACCGCCAGGCGTTGCCGCCTTTGCCCCGCCAGATGCGCCTGCGTGTGCGCTCTGCTGGAACCCCATTTGCTTGAGGTGGAGTCGGCTTAGCGTTCCACGCCCTCGGTGCTGTCGCAAGCCATGAGGGCCTTGCGCAGCGAGCACCTGCCCTCCTTGCCGGGATCGCAAATCCCGCGGTGATGCACGAGACCTCCTCCTTCAAGTCGCCGTTAAGAAATGCCGACTTGACATCCATGTGATGAACACGCCGACCTTCTGGGCAGCTAGCGCAGGAGGAGTCGCGACGGACTCCATCCGTGCGACGGGTGCGGCGTCATCGGTCGACCCCCTCGCCGCACGAAGCCTCGTGCCACCAAGCGAGCCTTGTGCTTGACGATGGCGCCGGCTTCATCCCGCTTCGGCTGAACACCCACTTAAGGGTGATCGCGCGGTGGCCGGCAGAAGATCCGCCGGCTCCCACGCCCGGTTACGCCGGCGGCGTCCATCTCTCGCTTCATCGCGACACGCCACGCCGCTCCCTCGCCTCGGCGAAGGAGGCGGGGCTCGCCGTCGTCGCATGCCAAGTGCGACTCGCCTCGCGATCGCGCCGCGCCGATCCGAGGCGACGGCGGCTCGCGAGGATGTTGTCCATGGTACGATAAGCGCAGAGGCTCGTCGTCGTGGTAGGCGTCGACGCGGTCCTCGTCGTGGGACAATGAGTAGCGAACTCCACCATGCGCCGCTCATCGTGGGCCGGCCGCTGGGGCCGGTCGGTGGTGTGGCCACCGTGCAGAGAGTCGTGGCCGGTGGTGAAGGGTGGGGCGTGGCCGGCGAAGGTGGTGGAGCACTCGCCGAGGCGGTGGCGAGCAAGGTGTCGAGTGGGCGAGCTCGGTGAAGGCAGCCGCTAGCTCCCGCTCTCTCGAAGTGGGCGAGTCGACAACAAAGTCCACGAGTCGAGGCCGAACCGCCGCCCACCGCCTTGTCACGTCGGCCCGCCGCCGTCGAACACGCGCCACGCGAGATGCGACGCCTTGCGTGTGACAGGTCGAGGATGCGGTAGGCCCGAGACCTCCGCGTGAGCCGATGAACACTCGGTGCTCACGCCGTCGAGCTTGCCGATGTGGCCAAGCTCTGGCGAACGCGAGGAGCGAAGACCCGCAAGTGGGAGACCGCCGGCTGCGCCATCCCAAGCCTCGCACGGCGTCCCGCCGTCGAGCGCCTTGGTAGGCGGCGGTTGAGGATGTAGACGGCCGTCACCACCGCCTCTCCCGAAGACGGTAGGCATCCCCTCGCGAGGAGGGCCCAAGCCATCCCCACAACCGCCGTGCGGTTGCGCGCTCGACGCCGCTTACCGCTGCGGCCATGCGGCGCGGAGTAGTGGCGTGAATGCCCTCATCGGCAGCAAGACGACGCGAATTCGCCGCCGAATTCGCCGCCGTTGTCAGGCGCAACACACGCAGCGACTTGCGATCGCACTCGCCGCAGCAGCGCTGCGTGCGCGATGGCGCCCGCGGCCTCTCCGCTGCTGCGAGGACCATCACCCACATGTAGCGAAGAGGTCGTCGACGGCGCAGGAAGTAGCGTCGTCTCTCGGTGTGGCGGTGTCACCGGGCCACACAAGTCCGTGCACGAGCTCGAGCCTCTCCTTGGCTCGAAACTCGCGCTGGGGGAAAGGAGTCGCCTGCGCCGTCAACACGCAGACGTCGCAGAGCCGCTCCACATGGTCAAGGCACGGCAGCCTCGCACCATTTCCGTGGCACCGAGCCGCCGGGGCCTCGAAGTGAAGGTGCCCAAAGCGCTCGTATCGCCACGCCTCGTCGTCCGACGAGCCGCGAGACAGAGGGGTTGTGCCACCGCACGTGAAGAGTGTAGAGTCGATTTGCGCCTCGCTACCTTGGCAAGGAGGCGGCGTCGAAGATCCCAAACCGCGGCACCGTGCTCGATCTCGACACGCGAGCCGTTCTCATCCGGTATCCCAAGGCGATGATGGAGTTCCGCAGGTCGGGGATGTAGTAGACGCCGGTGGCACCGGTGCTCGCGGCCTTGGCGGCGAAGACAGCAGAGCCGACGCCTTGATCTCCACGGCGGGAGGCGCCACCGAACTTGAGCGGTGCCTCGAACGCCGAGTCGAGCTCGAGAAGAACTCCGCCGCCGGTCATGTGGTGGGTGGCGCGGTGTCGAGGCACCACCCGTCGGTCTTGTCATTGCGTAAGCGCCGCCGAGGAGGCGTGTGCTTTTGGCTCGTCAAGGTGGAGGAGAGCCATCTGCGGCGGTGCGCCGGAGGTAGTTCGATGCTCGCATGAGCAATGAACAGACCGGCCTCCTCCCTCCGCTGCGCGGCGTGGGCTGGCGCGTCGTGGTGGTCGACGACTCCTTGGCCCAATGACCAAGCTTGCCGCAGATTGTGGCAAGAGTCGCGTCGCGTCTTGGCTTTGCTTGCCAAAGCATCGCATGCTGGCGCTTTGCGCGCTTGCGCGCTTGCCACTCTTGCGCGCGCTGTCGTGGAAGAAGGCTCCCTTCTTCTTGTCACCTTGGCCGTGACCACCGCTCCCGAGCGAGGAGGAGCTTCCGCCAATGGTGACGGGTCCCGAGAGGCTCTGTGGCTCATCGATGTCGACGACCTTGAGGCGACCCAACGCGTCCTCGATGGTCATCGTGGAAAGGTCCAGCAGAGACCCGATCGGCGAGCCATCCGCTTGTACTTCTGGGACGCAGCGGAAGAGCTTCTCCACGCTCTCTCTCTCGTAGGTGTCGTCGCCGAATCGCACCAACTTGTGCAACAGAGTGTTGAGACGAGAGCAAAGTCATCAACGCCTCACTGGCTTGAAGGCCGTGCACTCCCACCCGCGCGTAGCTGCGGTGTAGACTTGCGCGCGGCCGCCGCCGTGCGTCGCCGCGGCGATGGCGTCCCAAGCCTCTTTGGCGACCGCTTGTTGGTAGCGAATCGCATCTCGGGCGGGGCTGCGGCGATGAGAGCATCCAGCGCCGTCGATCCCGTCGTAGTCGACGCCGCCGCATCGGACCGCATCCCACATATGCCGCGCTGGAGCTTCACCTCATCACCGCGGCCCACTCGACGAGTTGGTCTTGGTGAGGGTAGGCCACCGCCGCCGGGCCGACGCCCTCGACGATACTGGTACTCGTGGTGACCACGCATCAACCGGAGAGAGAGCGCGTTCGCGAGGTCGCGCTCCGCCGACCGTCGCACGCCGCGCGTGCATGCCTCTCCAGAGCGCCACCGCCGTGCGCGCCTCTTCAGAGCGCCGCCGCGTCCGCTATATCGAAGTGCCGCCGCGCGCTCGTGGCGCTTGCGGCCGCCCATTGCGCTGCTTCGCCCTTGCGCGCCTCCTCTCCAGCGGTGAGGGTCCGCGTCGTCATCATCAACAGAGCCGGAGCCGCCGTTGCCGCGCGCAGCAGCCTTGACTCTGCTGCCGCCGCGACGCGTTGCATCTGCGCCGCCGCCGCTTCCACCTCATGCTGCCGCCGCCAGCTCCGCGCGTGCCGGCCTTTGACGCTTTTTCGCCGCGCGCGTCTCGCCGCCGCTGCTCGCTGCTCTGCCGACGAGCTCGGCCGTCTCGCCGACGCCGCGCATGCTCGAGGCGACCGAAGGCCGAGCGCCTGCGGACATGGCGCGCCATCGGGGCTATTGCGTGGAGAGAGGCGCTTCGACAGTGCTGCCGCCTCGGAGAGGAGCGAGGGGCGGAGGCTGCGCCGCCGCTACTGGGCTGCTGTGAGGCGAGAAGGAGATGAGCAGGAGATGCTCGGGCTACAAGATACTAAGGCTCGATACCACTTGTTAGTCATTTGGACTCTTGCTCTTGGTGATAGCAAGATCCTTACTCTCATGGAGAGGATGACACTAGGAGATGGGGCAAGTTTTCTTGTTTATTTCTCACACAATGCCATGCCAACTTTGAGGGTTGGGGATACAAATTTATAGGTGAGAACCAGCCAAGCATATGCTACGATGCTATCCTAGATGCTGTCCTAAAGCGGTCAATATGCTGTCCTAAAGCAGATGCTGTCCTAAGCAGATGCTGTCCTAAAGCAGATGCTGTCCTAAAGCAGATGCTGTCCTAAAAGCAGATGCTGTCCTAAAGCAAAAGCAGATGCTGTCCTAAAAGCAGATGCTGTCCTAAAGCAGTCAAAAAACAAAAACTACCACAGCCCCACAAAGACCACAGTACAGAGACTTATTCATCACTTTATTCTCCCTTGGATTGGTTTATTTCTCGCATTTCTTCTCTTTTGCACGTTAGTGGTATTACAAAAATTTTGCAACAATGTATGAGCTAAGTGCACCTACAGACAATGTATGAGCTAAGTGCACCTACAGATGTCATACATGGTAGGTTGGCAAAAGAAGATGCACAAGAGAAAGAATTGAATAAATGCCTAAATTGAAATAAGGTACAATGAAATATACAAGAACAATCATCACTAGAAGTTAACCAAATAGACCAAGTACCTGAGAAAGTGATCAGAAAACTAAGATTTGATTTACATAGTGATTTAGAAGTTCTTCGGTTCTTCCCCTTCTTTCTAAGTATGATACTAGAACATGGTATAATTGGCAAGGCCAGAACAAAAAATATGCAAATAGATAGCATCACCTGGTTATGATTTTCAACGTAAGATAGCATATTATGGTGGTCACTGCTTATTAATACTTTCATAATCTGCAAAATGATCCGAAATAATCATTAGACAAGAAATATGATACTTCAAGATGAAAAAAGCAAGGGAAAATATTATTGAAGCATTGGAAAACCATTGTCTTAGCAATGTAGAATCAAGATGAAATTCCACAAAGAAACTAAAAGTTCCCTTCATTCCAAGTCCAAATACATCCCACCACATAAGATGATAGCATGCAAACCTTATTCATGCTCCATTCTTTCTCGGGAACATTTTCAAGATGCCACAACCACATTTCTGGAATAGAAAGATTGACCCAGTAATCAAATCCTAATCCACCTTGAGTGGTTGGCTCACATAACCCAGGATAATATGTCGCCTACAAATATAAAAAACAGTATTAGCAGCAAGCATTGGCTGGATTAACAAAATATCAGTTGGACTTTGCAAAAAAAAAATTATCCATTGAATAGTAGGTAAGAATAGTAACCTACAGACACTGAAGAAAAAGCATATATGCCTTGTATTCTTTTTAGCTCTGTTAGACAGGCCTCTCAATGTTAAAATCAGTTACTACCTCAAAAAAAGGCAAACACCAAGTTCAACATGGGTGATAATCAACTATAACTCAGTACGAAACTGCATCTCTCTGTTTACATGAACAAAAATTTACATGAAAGAGAATATCTAGTACAGCAGTAACTTACATCCTCTGCTATTGTTACAATATCTGGATGAAGTTCATGTAACATCTCATTTGCTAGAATTAGATATATCAGCGCATCCTTGTCAACATATTGATTGCAATACCTACAATTTAACATTCTGATAAGCATAAAGCGTTTGGACAAAAGTGACAAGTATATTAGACAAATCATAGTCAGCAACTTAGTATTGTTTTAAGAAAATAGAGACACATCAAAAGAGCTTGAAAATTGAAACAGTGAATAGCTTCACAGTTTCACACTGCAACACGAAAAATAAGACTCCATATAGATCACAAGACATGTATTCAAGGACCAAAAGATCACCTTCCCTTTCCATGATGTCTAATCAATACGGCGGCATTGATATGTGGTTTATCTGTTTTGAATGTTTAGCCAGAAACATATAATAACTGCAGCTTCAGAAGGGGTAATGATCAATAACTAAGGGCCGCAACGGATCCTTTGCAAATAGCAACCGTCCATGAACATGGCACCAGCTTCCCACACACAATTTATCAATCAATTTCTCCAAATTGAGTTTTAGAGGTTAGACATGTTGCAAATCAACCTAGCATCTGATTATATTTAACCTAGCCTTAATTCTGGATCAATTTTATATTATCCAGGGTTGTCAAGATCGAGATCCTAAGCAAGATTGTTATCATGTTGAGAGGAGCAAGATCATAGGGTCATGGTACGGTAGGATCCTACCTCAAAAATCGCAATTCTAAATATTATAAAATCAGTCTAGACCCCTGTTTTATATTGCTCTACTTTAATTTTGATCAGGGTCATGATGGTCCCACATGATTGTAGGATCCTACAATCCGGATCAATATCCTGACAACATTGTCTTATCCCACAAGGTTGATGACAGAAAATGAATATAAAAGGAAAGAGGGGAGTGGGGGTGAGAAGGAAATTTTCATTTTTAGTTTGCTGTGGTACTGCTACCCACACCACATGCTAGTACAGAGTACAGATACTCCTGGTGCCAAGTTCACGTTAGCTGGGTAGACAAACTTGTCCCACTTCCATACAATAGAGAACAGCTCAGTAACATCCAATACAAGACAATCAGATAATATTAACAATGAAAAGCAGATACCACTTACTCTTCCATGGAACCAGTAAAAGTAGAAAAACCATTATGAGTATATAACATAGAAGACAATGAGTGAAACTGGAATCCATCAATCTGGTATTCAGTGACCCACCTAGTAAGATTAGTAAGAGATCCATAATTAACTCGGTAGATAGTAGAACAGAAAAACAAATTCATTTGCCATATTATTTTGCAAAGTAAGAATGTAGTACAGAGACTTTACGGTTTTACCAATTTAAATTAGACAATAAGAAGTGCAGAACATCAACATCGTCATATCTGAACATTCTGGTGCCCCAATATTTGTGATGCCCTCTTTTCCCTGCCAAGGATCCATTGCAACCAGGATATTGTAGTTTCAAAGAAGCATACAAGAACCTCAGACAGGCATAGGGATGAAATACAATATGAGAAAAAAAATTCAAGGTGAACATCAAAGAATATTTACTAATAAGACATTACAGCGTATACAAAATTTAAATAATATATCTTGTCAAATCATATTCAGCAATCAACATTAAGGCTAGGCAAGTTGGTATAACTGCCCATAGATGTAAATCAACAGTATTAATATGTCACTTCTACCATCCATTCAGTAAGCCATAACAGATACAGGGCACAAATCAGGTCAAATAGCTACCGACAATCATTAAAATCTTGTAAAATTTACAATATAAAGTATTGAGTTTAAAGGAAGTTGCACTAACCAATGTGGTTGGATTGGCTTACCTAGGTCTGCATGCTTTAAGCTTAGCTGTTGACTGTGATATCATTTACTCATGATATAGGACCAAATGATTTATTGGGTTCTGCTCAGTTCAAGAACAACATGCTTCCACCATATTAAGCAGTTTAACCCACCTATAGACGTTCCATACTAAACTCAAAATTTTAGCTCATGTTGACAAGGACCATGCCCTTGTTGAGTCCATCAAGTCAAACTGTATTCAGGGTAGCACACGTGCTATAGTGCAAACATGGTCATTTAAGTTTCCCATTTTACTAATTCAAAATAGCACATGTCTTCAAAATCTATTCTTCCCATGATGGCTCAAGAACACTACATAATTTTACAAAGTTTCAGAAAAAGAAAAACCAAAGTTTATCTTATATTACCGCTGTGGAAGTAACAATCGTTGGAGCCATCAAAAAGGGATAAGCCAACCAGTTCATCTGCCGATGCATAGGAGTGGGCAATATCAAGAATCACCACTAATCCAAGGCCTGAGCAAACCAGGGATGAGAAAAAAAGAAAAGATGTTAATGTTAATCAGTGTTTCACTCTTTTCAATTATTGCATTGTAAAAATATGTGAACAGCTGCTACAAATATGTCACAAGATGTTTCAAAATTACTTGCATAACGAAACATAACGCATGAAAAGCACTAAGATGCCCAATCAGCCAATCACACACAAGCAGTATTACTGTAGTAAAAATAAGGAAAGAACTTCCATAGTAAACATTTCGCTGTTTCAACTATGACCTGTAAATGGCAACTTATGTCAAAAGCAAGAAAAAAGAGAATTTTTCAATGGTCCCTTCCCTCCCTCCCTCCTAGACCACCATATAAATGTACACAATTTTTTAAGACTAATGTATGAATTTCCATGTCACAGCCCCTGGATCGCAGGGCGTAGCCGTGACTCGTCGCCGGAAGAGCTTGGCCCTGGCAGCGGCCAAGTCTTCCCTGGCTGCGCGCCGCCAGCATGAAGTCGGGAACAGGGGAGGAGGTAAGCTAAACAGAAACTCTTTATTACTTCTTGCTTTCTTAAACATTGGATCTCCTAACTATATATATATAAGAGATCCTTACAATTAGAGTCCGATCTGGACTCATACTCACACCTATTCTTATATGGTAATAGAGTCCTAATAGGACTCGGCTGAATACTCTAACCCTTAGCCGGTAAGGCTGATTCTTTTGGCCGGCGGTGGTAGACTATAACATCTCTCCCCTCCTCGCGAAGCAGCTCGTCCTCGAGCTGAAAGTCTGGGTAGGATTCCTGAAACTGAGCCAAAGGCGTCCATGTGGCATCTGCTAAAGCTGCTCCAGTCCACTGTACTAAGAGCTGCTGTTGACCTTGACGCCTTGAAGATTTCAACACATGAAGTGGAGTAGGCAGCACCCGACCATGATGAAGTTGGGGCAACGGCAGTGGTGACGAAGGTGGAGCCCCTTGAAACTTCTTAAGTACTCCAACATGGAAAACATCATGGAGTTTAGCGCCGGGAGGAAGTCCAGGTGGTAGGCTACAGACCCAATCCTTGCAATGATCTTGTAGGGACCAAAATATTTCGGTCCAAGCTTGTTGGCAGAGCTTATACCAAGAGAGGCAGCTGGCCGATGAAGAAGACGTAACCAAACCAAGTCTCCCACCTCATAAGAAACATCACGATGGTGCTGATCATGGTATTTCTTAGCATATGCTTGAGCTTGAAGGAGACGATCACGGATGTCCTGAATGAGTTGATCCCGAGCTAGCAGTGAGACTTCCACGGCTTGAACGACGGCCTCACCCTTTTCATAAGTGCGCAGAGAAGGTGGATCCCTGCCATAGACGACTTTGAAAGGAGTCGCACAAAGGGCTGAGTGGAAGGATGTGTTGTAGCAATACTCTGCCCAGGGCAGCCAGTCCACCCATTGCCGAGGCCGATCGCCAGTTAGACAGCGCAAATACATGGCGATTACCTTGTTAACAGCTTCAGTCTGGCTGTCGGACTGTGGGTGGTATGCCGAACTGAGGTGGAGGCGAATTCCCGCTAGACGAAACAAGTCTTGCCAAAAGTTGCTTGTGAAGACCCGATCGCGATCACTGACAATGGATGTAGGAATCCCATGTAGGCGGACGATCTCATCAAAGAAGACGCAAGCGACAGTTGTAGCGGAATATGGATGTGCCAAGGGAATAAAATGGGCGTACTTGGAGAAGCGATCAATGACCAAGAGGATGACCGATTTACCATGTACACGAGGAAGCCCTTCAATGAAATCCATTGCAATGTCAGACCATGGTTGCGTCGGAACGTCAAGCGGTTGAAGGAGGCCTGCTGGATTGAGATGTTCGACTTTATTGCGTTGGCAAACGTGACAATTGCGCACGAAGTCCTGAACAATCCGTTTAGCTTTGGGGATGTAGAAATCCTAGCGTAAGCGACATAAGGTTTTTTGAATGCCTTCATGTGCTGCATGGCCTGAAGTGAGGATTTGTTGCAATGAAGATGAAGAATCTGACACATAAACTCGGCCGGAGTGGAGAATGAGGCCGTCCTGGGTCGACCATGGTGCAGTCAACTTGCCCTAAGTAATCTCAGTCAGGAGCTGCTGTAGGGCCGGAGTTTGTAAAACCTCATTGCGCAATTCAGGGAAAAGTGAAAGTGCAGGTGATGAGATGGCCATCAAACTGGTCGGATTGTAGTCACGCCGAGATAAAGCATCAGCCACGGTATTGAGGCGGCCCGGCCGAAATTCAACTGAAAAATCGTATCCGAAGAGTTTGCTCACCCAGTGATGCTGTGGAATCGTGGAGAGCCGCTGATCAAGTAAGAATTTCAAACTATAGTGGTCTGTGCGGATAAGGAAAGCGCGGCCCCAGAGATATGGTCTCCAATGACGAACAGCTTGGACCAAGCCAATCAATTCGCGCTCATAAGCAGGTAGCTTGGAATGGCGTGGTACGATCGGTCGACTAAAGAATGCGAGGGGTCCCCGACCTTGGTGAAGTACGGCCCCAATGCCTGATCCGGAAGCATCACATTCCACAATGAACTGCTGGGTGAACTCAGGCATATGCAAAACTGGTGCCCAGGATAAAGCTACCTTAAGTGCTTCAAAAGCTTGCTGGGCGGTTGGCGACCATCCGAATGCCTCTTTCTTAAGCAAATTTGTTAATGGAGCTGCAATTTTGCCAAAATCTTGAATAAATTTGCGATAATAGCCCGCAAGACCTAAAAACCCGCGTAAGGCTTTAATTGTCTTGGGTTGTGGCCAGTCTGCAATTGCTTGGACTTTTGCTGGATCCATGGCTACTTGGCCGTTGGAAATAATATGGCCCAAGTAGGAGACGGCAGATGATCCGAAGGAACATTTAGACTTCTTGAGGAATAAAGCATGTTGGCGAAGAAGCAAGAAAACCATGCTGATGTGTTGCAAATGTTCAGACCAGGATGAACTATAAATCAATATATCATCGAAGAAAACAAGGACGAAAAGGCGCAAGTAAGGGCGTAGAATTGCCTGCATTAAAGCTTGGAATGTGGCGGGTGCGTTGGTCAATCCAAAAGGCATAACCAAAAACTCAAAAAGACCTTCATGAGTCCGGAATGCAGTTTTGAAGATATCATCGGGATGCATGCGGACTTGGTGGTAACCCGATCGAAGATCGAGCTTAGTAAAAAACCGAGCTCCTTGCAGTTCATCCAATAATTCATCTACCACAGGAATCGGAAACTTGTCCTTGATTGTCAACTCATTCAGGGCCCGATAGTCCACACAGAAGCGCCAAGTACCATCATGTTTCTTAACCAATAAGACTGGAGAGGAAAAACAGGAATGGTTGTGCCGGATCAAACCTCGTTGGAGCATACCCTTGCATTGTCGTTCCAATTCGTCTTTCTGGTGGTGTGGGTACCGGTATGGCCGCACGGAGACTGGAGCTGCTCCCGGACGGAGAGTAATACGATGGTCTTGCGGTCGAGCTGGAGGGAGTCCCGACGGCTCAGCAAAGAGATCATCAAATTCCTCCAGGAGAGGCTGCAGCGAATCCTGGCCGGTCTGAACTAGAGCATGCACGGTTGGAGCAGTTGTTAGTCCCTGCCATTGCACCTTACGGCCTGCCAGCCAAAACATCATGGTCAGGTCATCAAAATCCCAAAGAATTGGCCCAAGTGTCTTCAACCATTGGACCCCCAGGACGATGTCAAAACCATCCAAGGGTATGCCGTAAGCTTGGATGATAAACGGGGTCTGATTCACCATGAGCTGGAGATTGCTGCAAAATCTGGTACAGGCTAGCTTCTCGCCATTTGCTATTTGTACACTGAGATTCTGGCGGGGAAGCAATTGTAGTGCGGCTAATTGGACAGCCCGACCACTCAAAAAGTTATGAGTAGAACCTGAGTCGACGAGGGCGACGAAAGACTGAGTACCGATGGTCACTGCCAGCTGCATGGTGCCCCCGTTGGATGCTCCTGTGACTGCGTGGAGAGATATCTCAGGTGAGGATTCTTCGGCCTCAATGGCATGCAGTCCCAGCTGGTCTATGCCTGCATCGCTGTCCTCATTCATATCAATGTATGCCAAAAAGGGCTGCTTGCAACGGTGCCCCGGCAGAAATTTGTCGTCACAGTTGTAACATAGGCCTTTGGAGCGGCGGTCGGCTAATTCAGTTGGGGTAAGCCGGCGAAAAGGTTTTGCCGGGTGACCTCCCGAGGCTGCAGCCGGTGGTGTCGTTTCCTGTGATTGTCCTGTAACTGGGACTGGTGTAGAATGAAGTCGCTGCTGTGGACGCCAAGGATGGGGTGCTGATGATGTGTTGGCCGTGATGTGCGCACGGCGCTCATATGCACGGGCGAGGCTCATTGCCACCTGGAGATTGGCTGGTTGTTGCAATTCAACATCGGTTCGAATGGGCTCGACAGGACCCGCGGTGAAGATTTGCAGCTGCTGCAGGGGTAGTAGGCGATCAGCCCGGCAAAGCAAGGCTAAGAAGTTGGTCTGGTACTCACTGACTGATCCAGTCTGCCGCAAGCGAGTTAATTCCCCCAAAGGATTACTGCGGGTTGGCAGCCCAAACCTCATGTGACAGAGATCCGTGAACTGGCTCCATGTTTGTTGTCCCTCGTCGCGTTCTAACTGAAAATACCATTGTTGGGCGATCCCCGTGAGGTGGTATGGGGCAAGCCATACCTTGTCACCTTCTGTGCGCTGGCCGCGAAAAAATTGTTCACACCGGTTTAGCCAAGACAGGGGCTCGTCGGTGCCGTCATAAGTGGGGAAATCCAGCTTGTGGTATCTTGGTGCCGTGGAATATGAATTGGGTGCCCAATGCTGGCGCTGGCCCATGGTGACTAGTGATGGCGCAGGCGGTTGCTGAAGGAACTGTGGTACCGGCGGTTGCTGAAAGAATTGCGGCATGGGCGGCGGAAGGCGGAACATGGCGTCGCCTGTTGAAGCCGGATAGCCCTGAGTGGACGTCGTCGGTGGTGCGTAGCTGGTGGAGATGGGCAACAACGATGGATCTGCGGAAATGGAGATGGGTGGTGTGGAGGCTGCGGCGGCAAATGGATTTGGGAGGATCCCGGATGCAGCGAAAGAGGGAAACTTCTCCAATTCGAGAGCAACAAGCTTGGAGTTGGTGGTGATGCTCTGGCGGGTCAGATCGGAGATCTTGGCTTGCATCTCCGCTATCTGCTTCGCAATCCCCGCCATCTGCGCTTGCAGGGCTTGGAACATGGCGCTCACGGAGGAGGCGTCGTCCCCAGAATCCGAGCTGGGCATCTCTGATACCAAGTTGTCACAGCCCCTGGATCGCAGGGCGTAGCCGTGACTCATCACCGGAAGAGCTTGGCCGTGGCGGTGGCCAAGTCTTCCCTGGCTGCGCGCCGCCAGCAGGAAGTCGGGAACAGGGGAGGAGGTAAGCTAAACAGAAACTCTTTATTACTTCTTGCTTTCTTAAACATTGGATCTCCTAACTATATATATAAGAGATCCTTACAATTAGAGTCCGATCTGGACTTATACTCAAACCTATTCTTATATGGTAATAGAATCCTAATAGGACTCGGCTGAATACTCTAACCCCTAGCCGGTAAGGCTGATTCTTTCGGCCGGCGGTGGTAGACTATAACATTCCGGCATTGTTGAAAATAATGGTTGTTGTGGCTACAGACCAAACAGAGAGATATGTGGTTGTGGAGAGTTGGGAGAATAATGGTCCCTTCAGTCCTCTCCCATAGCCCATGTCTTATATATACAGGTACCCATGTGGGAAGTGTTTTTACAGTTGTACCCTTACATCAGTATATCCCTATCAGGGGTATTTAAGTCGTTATACATATCCTACTCTGGGTCTTACAACCTTCTAACAGGCCTACTGGGCTTAGGTGGGGGCCACCCCTACAACAGGAGCCTCTCATGGTGAAGGGCTTCACAGGCTGAAGCCATGTTGTGAGTCCTTTGGCCCCCTCCGTTCCCGCGGCCTGTGAGCTTGTTCGGACCTGCGGAGCCTTATTGTGCAGCGGAGCCTGAGGCCTGATGCCGAAGTCGAAGTCAATGTCGGGACTGGAGCCTGTCACTGTTGGGGTGAAGGCGTAGACGGAGTCGACGACGGATCAAGGTCAGGCTTCGCCTAGCCATAGACGCGAGCGCTCCGTCCCTTATCCTCCTAAAGGGTGGCGGTGCTTGGCGTCTAGTCAGCAGACGCGTGCGTCTCGCCCGCTACCTTCGAGCGGTGGCGGCGGGCTGGCGCTGGTCGGCGACGCGCAAGCGCTCCGCCCCTACCCTTGAGCGGGCGGCGGAGGAGCTGGCGCTGGTGAGCGACGCGCGACGCGCTCCGTCCCTACCTTCGAGCAGGCGGCGGCTGAGCCGGCGCTGGTCGGCAGACGCAGCGCGCTCCATCCCCTACCCTTGAGCGGGCGCGATGCGGGCCGAGTCTCATTGTCGGGAGGCCGTGTCGGGTCTTGAGTGAGTGTGGGAGCGGCGGCAGCCTCGTGTCGCCAGCGGCGTTGTGCGTGGAGGCAATTGTGGCCCCGTGGCCCGGTAATGCTCTTTAATGGTGCTCGAACGCTACCGCCCCGACTTGTCGTGGTCACTGTTGCGCCGTCGCGATCGCCTTGGGCACGCAGCGGCTTGTGATTGGTGCGCCGTGGGATGTGAGCGGTTGCGTGCCCGCGGCCGTTCGCCTCGTCCCCAGGGAAGTGGGACGCGTGGCGGGCACGTGTTGGCACTCCATGCTGCCTGGGCACCTACCGGGCGCGCTCCTCCAGGTGTTGGCGGTTCTTTTCAAGCCGCGCGTAGTCGAACCGACGGGGTCTTAATCTGGTTAGAAGGCGGGCGGGCTTTATAAGGTGCCATCGTTGTAATGGGGGCGCTTTATAATAACTGTTGTGGCTACAGACCAAACAGAGAGAGATGTGGTTGTGGAGAGTTAGGAGAATAATGGTCCCTTCAGTCCTCTCCCATAGCCCATGTCTTATATATACAGGTACCCATGTGGGAAGTGTTTTTACAGTTGCACCCTTACATCAGTATATCCCTATCAAGGGTATTTAAGTCGCTATACATATCCTACTCTGAGTCTTACAACCTTCTAACAGGCCTGCTGGACTTAGGTGAGGGCCACCCCTACAACAATGATCTTGAGAAGTGAATAGATCACTCCCTCCTAGACCACCATATAAATGTACAATATTTTTTTAAGACTGTTGTATGAATCTCCAGCGTTGTTGAAAAATAATGAGATTGAGAAGCATACCATGTGCCTCATCCACTAATTTCTTGAAGTCATCTGGGGTGCCAAATCTGCTACTGACTGCAAAATAATTGGTGACCTGCAAGTAAAATGCACTTATTTTCAGACACCTACAAAGAAATAGAACCTTCCAAAAAAGACTAAGAAGTACTCCCTCTGTTTCACAATATTTGTCCATGGCCTCAGGAGTCTGTTTCAAAATGTTTGTCCATTGAGGGAATCAAAACTCAAGAGTGTAGTTATTGTAATGTTTCCACTTTCTACCTATACTTAAATGTACTTAAATGCTTCAGAGGTTAAGTTGTTGTAATATATCATTTAATAGGGGTATGTATGGCCATTTATCATTAACTTTTTCATTTCGTGTTCCATTGGTTTGTGCACATGATGAGCCAACAAATAATGTGAAATGGAGGGAATACAATTTTATGACACAATGGAGTAATTGTTACATTGTTTATTTATAACACAACGGAGTAATCATTTAGATTATAGCATCAGATGATAATTCTACAAATGACAAAATCCAACATTTGCAATTATTTTAACAATATAAATTACTCCGACAAGAACAAAGGATTCATTACTTTATATTCTCAAACTCTGAGGGAAGCTAACTAAATACAAAAACATCATGAAATGCCATGTATAGTAGTTTCTAAAGTTTTACCATGTTGAGAATTATTGTCTGACCTTATGTACCACCTCAGCTTAATATTTGAATATGAACAAATTCCATATGTGCGGACTTGCAATATGAATCAAGGTATTGTTTGACCTTAAGTACCACCTCAGCTTAATATTTGAATATGAACAATTCCATATGTGCGGACTTGCAATATGAATCAAGGTGGGACAACATCAAATAATCTAGTATCCTTTCAAGATCAAGCAAACCATGATGAAAATACACTTTGGAGGTTCAAGTGTTCTAAGTTCAAGTTTAAATGACGATCAACTAATGTTGAGATCTATGATGGGGGCTATCTCAACAAATTGTCAGTTGAAAATGACAAGAAAGTTGGGGGTCCCTTGCCAGAGGTTCAGCAGGCAATTATTGCAAATTCTGCAGTCACTTTCATGGTCAATTCTGGACCAATCAAAAGGCTTCAAATGTTCAAATTATACACCACTGGAAAGTTTATTAAACCTAGTTTCAAAGCATCAAATGGTGAGTTGTTTGGAGTATTATACACAAAGTAATGGCTTCCAGAAGGTTTGTTGCACAGGCTATCCAGACAGACAAACTCTGGAGTTTGAACTACAGACAGAAGAAGTCCAACAGCAGCAAGGTATAGCTAGAATCTATTAGTGATATGCCTTAGAGGTATTCATGGCGATGATTGTATCAAGATATGTTTATAAACACTTGGTCTCTTGGATGATATGTAAGTCTGTCCCATGACTCAACTATAACCTTATTGGTCAGCAAGTATCATGGTTATCAAGGTGTTGCCTAGGCGATGCCAAGGTGTCCTGGCCACCGGAGGGGGACACCGTGGACGATCGCCCAGCCCGTGAGGAGTTAGGCTGTGTTGGGCGACGCCTAGGCGTCCAGGGCGATGCCAAGGTAGTTGTGGCGGCCGACTGGGGCGGGGGGTGGGATGGGGGCTTCAAAGGCCCGTAAGTCCAACTTGGCACCAACCCGTAAGTCTTCTCTTCACCGGCGCCGATCTGCGCTTCTCCCTCCGCCGGCGCCGACTGCCGCTTCTCCCTCCACCGGCGCCGATCTGCCGCTTCTCCCGTCGCCTTCCCCGAGCTGCTGCCTCCTCCCCCCGTCGGGGCAGATCTGCAGCCGAAGGAGGGCGGAGGTGGCCGAAGGCGGCGGGAGGAGGTGGCCGGAGGGGCCAACGGGAGTGGCAGGTCGAGGCGACGGCGGTGGCCAAAGTAGAGGCGGAGCTGGCTGGGGCGGCCGACGACAGCAGCGAGTCGAAGCGGCGGCGGCGTCGAGCCCAAGGTGACGAAGAGGAGGTGGTAGGGAGAGGCGTCGGGGGCGGGGCGGGGCGCGAGAGGAGAGGCGGGCGGGCGGGAGGCGAGGGGGAGGCGCCGGGCTGGGGGAGGAGGCGACGGAGAGGGGAGCGGGAGTAGAGTCGGGAGAGGCAAGATGGGGGAGAGAACGGGAAATCTGGCTGGCGGCTAGGGTTAGGCATTTTTTTTGGTTTTTTTGTGATTAAGTCCTCAGAGTTCATGAAAATTATGAACAGACCCTTCCTTAATGAATTTCTTCTGATTTAAACCTCCTAAGACATGGTTATTTAGATAATTTGTGATTCTGATTTAAACCTCCTAAGACATGGTTATTTAGATAATTTGTGATACTATGTTGTATGGTTATTTAATTTTCGATCATATAAGGTATTATTTATCGTCTAACTGTCACCATGACGGGCGTCTAATCGACTAGGCGTCTAGGCGCCCTGGCCTCGCCATGACTTGCCGGAGCGCCGTGACAACCTTGGCAAGTATGTAACTCCCTTGTTAGACCTTTCATTTACTTGAGGACAGATGTTCTATACTATCATTTGTTGTTTTATAATTAAGTGGTACAGTAATGATCTTCCAACCAGCACAGGCATTGATTGCTGACGATGTTGGACGGATAATGGATATAGGATATCAAGTCAATGACATGGACACATGTTGGACTCACTAACTTCGAGACACAGCCGGGATTGTTATATAAGTGTCTTCAATTTGTCTCAAGCAAATGTGTATGATTGATCCTTAGACGGTTAGACCTAAGGTCATCATGGATTTCAACATGCATAGTGTTCTTCAATGGATGATGCTACATAACGCTTCTCTTATGTCTTATCCAGGTAGTTATAAAATTAGTGTTTGGGCATGCTATGAACCTAAACCATATGGAGGAATATAAGTGATCAAGATAAGATTCACCAATCTCATATAAGGGAGATGTATCCCTAGGCTCTTTGATGTAGTTGGACTAAAAAGTGCATCGCCATGCTGGGTGCGGTTGGGTTGTCAACTGTGGGTACGTTGTCCACTGCAGAATCAATATTTGAATTATCCAAGATGGCATGCACAGTACCTTGATTTCGATTTATCAGCAATCAGCATAGAGAGCATTAATTGTAGAGGTTCATCAGATATAATCTCCATCTGTTCATGTAGTCATTGCTGCTAGGGAGTAGGGAGACCGCCATCAACTTGCATTTTGTGATGGTTTAACCAAAGCAGTAAAGGTTACCCGGCTCTCAGAGAAAATTTTACCCAGCGCGGGAAAAGGTTTACCTGGCAGCGTGGAAAAGGATGGTTTACCCAACCACGGCCATGTATATGTGAACCTACATGTTCACACACTTAACGGGTTGGAGGACGGAGATTGGATAGCATCCATTATGGCTTTTTATTCCGCATGGAATCCTTACATTGCTAATAGGCAGTTTAACTCAAAAAAAAATTGCTACAGGACTCCAAAGAAATCTTGCATATCAATATAATACATTATTTGTATCAGCAAAGTCGCACCTTATAGCCAACGGATGAGTAATCCTTATGCTCCACAACTCCAATTAATTGAACAGCATTATATCCAGCATCTTTTATATGAGGTAGGACCTAATAAAAGAAAAGGTTAGAGAAGCGAAGTTACCACAAAAAACACCCAAAAACAAGGGTTAGGAAATACATTGGATGTGAACTCCTGAAATGATGATATTTTTTGCTCGGATCCACTTATTCCAACATGACATTCGTATATCCTAAGTGAACCTTTGACTTTTGGTCGTCCAAATCTCCATTTGTAAATTTCTTCCGGAGGAGGTTCCCAATGTACTGCATAGGACTGCTTCCCTTCAGCATCTACAAAAAAAATTAGAATATTTGAATCAACATTTAATCTGCGTTAATGAATTAAGCATATAGAACCAGAGCACTAAGCTAGACAAGTAAGATCATATTAACAAGGTAATCTAATAATGTTCTTGAGAAACAAGCATTAATGCATACATAAGTAGAGGTGAAAACGGATTAAATAAGGATCAGATAGTGCTCAAACCATATTCGCATCCATATTTTTTATTCGGATTTGAATACAAATCGAACAAACGTCGAATACGAATACGGACCGAATAAATGCCGGATACAAATTCGAATCGAATATCTACTTAATTCGGTCGGATCCAGATATCCTCATAACTTATGTAACATGAAGATATGAATAACATTTTATCCTCGTACAATCACGCTTAATCATTCTAATTCATTTACATCATTTAAAGAAACATGAATTTATGTTCAATTAAAAAAACTTATCCAACTAATTAGTCGTATTGTAATAAGATATACATATTGTTTTGTGGAATACGAATACAGATACGGATAGTCCGGATAAAATAATATTTCAGATAGTAAAAGTTCATATCATATTTGCATCCATATTTTTAATGCGAATTCAAATTCGAATACAAATAGGATAAAAACTGTTAATCGGATGGAAAAATCTATACCATATTCGTATCCTATTGAATATGGTAACTGGATAATACGGATAATTCGTATCCACTTTTCACCCCTATACATAAGTACAACAGCTAGTAAGAGTGAACTCATCAACATTACACGTTAAAAGCATTTTTTTGCAAGAAAAACAGGGAAGATTCCAACTTCACTGTAATGTCAGTATGTCACAATACCCTTTTGGAAGTCCCACGATAGTAATCATCAATGAAATTCTTAATATTAATTAAGGCTCTCAGTCTCTGCCACTCCTCCCTCCCCCACCCAAAAAAGAGGGACAGCTACCCTAATTAAATTATGAGTTTTCCTCAACAACATCACAGTGTTCTATGAAAGATAAAATAGAACATTAGTAATAATGGAAGCACATCATTACAAAGATAAGTTGGATGAACCTGGAAGAACATATGTAGCCCAAGCAGGAATACGTTCTAAAGCACCATCAGGAGTATTAAAATAAACCCTGTACTTATCTTTATGAGAAATTGCCGGAACATATTTCTCTGTCCATGCTTTTCGCCCTTTCCTCATTTCAACCCAGTAAGCAAGCGGAGTTGACTTTGCTTGAAACTTTTCAAATGATGCTCTATCAGTTACAACATTGAAAATATCAAACTCCTGCCCACTGTCAATGATATCATAGGAAGGCGACGAACTTGCCGAGTCATCCTTCTGCAAGGCTTTCCACTCGTTATATCTTGTTTCAGCATCAGGTATTTCACCTAACTCCTCCTCTGTTTGTGGACCATTTGGGCCAAACATCTGCTCATATAGCTTGGCAACCATCTCTAACTGAGACTTGTGTGACCTAACTTCTCCAGGTTCCCAATATTCTTCATTCATTCTACGGATTAAATCTTCAACATCAACACCATTGTCACCTTTATCATAATCATCCACATAATTGTACTCTTGGAAAAAATACTCATCTGGTTCTTGCCCTTCTCTGAGCTTATCTTCAAGTATGACAAACCAATATCCAAAATCATCATGTCCCAAATGACCTTCTCGTGCAGAGTTTTCAGTTGCTGACCACTGATTAAAATCACCAACGAGGGAACAATACCGAGCACCTACATGACAAACCTCCTTTCAATAAATAAATGTAACAAATGTTAAGTTTAATGTTAAAACACAAAAAAAAACTTGTAACAAAGAGGATGCAGCAATGCCCAGAAGTATATCAATTATAAATCACACAGCAGCATCTCAATAGTCAAGTAAGATGACAAGTTCAATGGGGCTGACATAGCATGGTCAGTCTGACAAAGTGACAATAAAACAACCAAACAAGGTGCATACTAAAATATTATTAATGTACATACAAAAGGAAACCTAAATTTGGGAAATAACACAATTACAACAGCCCAAAACTATAGGTACAAACTTAATGAGTTATCACTTAAATGACTATTTCAAACTGTCTAGAAGAAACAAATAAAATAGGAAGATTGCATTGTCAAGATATTTCATAGCTCTTTAGGTCTTCTCTTGTCTTTGCCCAACTGCTGTTTAGGATGGATGGGCCAATTTGTACACTTTCTACTCTTCTTAAATGAAATAGCAGAACTCCTGTTTGCTCGTTAAAATAAAAAACAGACATTTCATTTATTTTATAATGAATGCATGTTGAGATGTAGAATTGTAGACAATCTAAAATACACATGGAATAAATGAGGGCCCTTGTGCGTTGAAGCAGGTTGAGTTGCTCCAACTGCTGGAAACATAACCACAAAAAGCTATTCTCTTTTTGTGCAGAAGAGTGACAGGGTAAAACATGCCATGGGATATGACATGTAAATAATAGGATTACAATAGTTACATCATCTGCTGCAAATGTAGCTAAACCTACCGTTGAACTTTACCATCTCCCATGCCCATGAACCAAGATTCAAGGTTATCATCTCTGGCCATATAACAGAACCTACCAACACAGACATAGTCCCAAAAAAGACCGGTACCTGGTGCCCATTCCATGAAATCCACACGGTGCTGCCGATGTCGATGCATGCCCATTAACTCAAACCTACCAGAAAAACACAAACAGACCACTGGCCACATCACCCAACACAAACAGGCCACTGGCCGCATCACCCCACGAAAGAATCCGAGCAAAACAAGATCAAAACAGCAGACTTACCCAGAGGACGCCTCTTTCAGATCAATAAATCGAGAGTACAGCTCCCATCTGCGGTCCTTCAAAGCCTTGTGCCTAACAATATAAATCCAATAAGCAAACAAGTGCTTCCGTTTTTTTTTTTTTGCCCCTAATGGATAACCAAAACTCGTGAATCAATCCCTACTCTGCTAGTCAGCAATTAAAACCTAGAAAACCATATATTTGCATATCATTTCTGCCAAAAATCTCAACCATTCCCACGTCCCATGTTTCAATAAGAGCATGTATAACAGTATAGACAACTGTTGTCTATAGCACTCATCTATGTCATCTATAGACGGCTCTTACAATGGGTTGTCTCTTATCTTTATAAGACTGCACAATCCTTTAATTCTTGCATAAACAAATATTAGTTATAGAAAACAACTCATGCAATGATGTTGTGTGCTATCTATAAGGGCCTTGTAGACTGTCCGTTAGACAGCTTCTTCCTGACTCCTCGTTATCTCTCTTCCACATCATCAAAAACCTTACATGGCAAGGATTGTAGACAGCTGATGATGACCTAATGCGGGAATTGGTTGGAAATACGTACTAAAATCCCATCAATGGATCAATTCCAACAAATTCAGTACAGAGGGGACTGGACGTTGGACGGGGAATTTGTAGGAAGACAATTCGGATGCCCATTCCCCAACCATACCAGACGGTCGGCGAACGTACCGGTCACGGAGGAACTGGGCGAAGGCGCGGTCGGAGACGCCGATCTTGGCGAGGAAGCCCACGGGGTCCACGACGCCGCAGCGGCCGGGGCGCTGCGTCCGCTGCTTTTGCTGCCAAAGCCTGGACGGGCGCTCGCGAGGGCCAGAGGAGGACGAAGACGAGGAGGAGGAGGAGGCGGCGCAGCGGCAGCCCTTCCGATGGCGGAGTCGGGGGCGACTGCTGGTTGGGAGGTGGGCGCGGCCAGCGAGGGGAGGATGGCTGTGCGCGACGAGGGGAAGAGGGGGTCGTGGGGCCAGGAGGAACAGAGGACAAGAAGCCATTCTTAGGGCTAGTGCGGTATGGTGGTGATGTTGGGGAGGGAGGAGCCCCGGGAGCCGCGACGACCGAGGAGAGGGAGGGGATGGGGGTTTTGGAGGGGATAAGCTCATGGACAGAGTTGAGTTCGTCCTGTTCATTTTCTGGTTTTGGTTTCAACTTTAAACTTTTCTAGAATAACTAATTATTAAACAAAATATTTTTAAAATAAGATCTGTTAGTTAATTATAATACAAACTATATTAACTTTATTTATATCGATAAAAATCACACGTGAGTTTCTGTTACTCTATAATCTTTCGCACGAAAAGCCCAAAAGCCACAAGCCGTAGCCAATGGCCCTGTTTTTTTCAGCTTCTAAAAGCTGTTTTTCGGCTTTTCTACAGTAACTAGCTTTTAAACGGAGTATTTTTTCAAGATAGGGTCTACTAGTTAATTGTAGTACATACTTTACTGACTTCATTTATATCGGCAAAAACTGCACGTGAGTTTCTGTCATTCTATAATCTCTCATACAAACAGCCCAAAAGTCACAAGCCGCAGCCAAAAGCCACAAGCCGCAGCCAAAAAGAATAGGCCCAAAAGTCATAAGCCTTAGCCAAAAAGAATAGGCCCTTGATTTCTTTTGATTCTTTTTTGGTACTATTTTACAGGAGCCAGCGCCCACTTCCTCATCTGCATATGTGTCACTGTTCGTATCATCCCCTCACTCGCTCCCTTATACGTCCATTTGTCACTCTGCCCATACCGTTCCCCTCGCCCGCCCGCTCATTCGCACCGGGTTCTCTTTTTACTCGGCTACAAATACGAACCTCTCACAGTTGCTCATCGCTCATCTCAACTGCGTTTCGTTTTCTCGTTCTCATGCTTGTGACAGTAATATACCATGGCAAACACCGACAGACCAATCCAACTGGGGTCGCCAACGCAAGACCTCCCCATTAAAACGAGGGAGGACTCCGGCCGAAACCCGCCACCACCAGTGCCATCTCCTCCCTGGCCACCCCCAGCCCAATTCCTTGCTCTAAGAGGACCACCTCAGCATCCCTGAGCTTTCTCAACCGCCGCTCGGTCCCCTCTTCGCCCCAGCTCCTCCCTCCACGTGGGCCTCCCCGCACCGTCCACGGCTCCCGTGGCCAGCTTGACTCAGTCGTCCTCCACCTCCACAGTCTGCTCGGTAAGGTTTCACTAACCTTCCTCATGCTCATGCACACCCTACTCTTTTCCCTCCCCCTCCAGTCACATGTGCCTTGTTTCCCCCTCACTGCTGGCCGCCTAGAGCCGCCACCAGCTCACCACACCGCCACCCCAGCCCGAGCTAGCCTCCCCTGGCTTCCGCAACACCTAAGCATCCCATTTTGTTACTCGGTGCCTCCTCCCTGGCTGCCCCTCGCTGGTGTCGCTGCCTGCCTCCCCTGGCCGTGCGCCCTCCCTGCCTCCCCTGTTTTCTGTCTGGCCGAGCCCCCTGTCTTTCTCTCTCATGACAATTGGGCCCCTCCTTTTTAATCGAAGGCAATGCAAATAATTGATAGTTGTACTGATTGTAGTTCATGTAAAGTATATGTGATAACTCACAGCTGGTATGAAAATTAGTCCCCAATTTGGAAGTAATTGTGTAAACTCAAATGAATATCATGGATTCAATAAAAAGAATGCTAAGACAAAATTTTAACTATGAACTAAATTAAAGGGTTGTGCAATTTAAAAGTGTTATAATTTAATCTTGATTAATTTCATGCCGGCCAAGAAAATTAGAAGTTAATCATTGTAAGGAAAATTTAATGCAAGAGTTTAAAACATTGCATATTATCATAAGCATGAGATCTTAAAATTATTCAAAGATTATTTTGATGCTTTCAGTTACGGCTTGACGAACTCAAATACTAAGTGCACGTCAAGCCTCCCTTATATCAACTTCAAAAAATCAATTTTACTAATTTTCAAGAGCTTTTATATTTATTGTACTTTCAAAACAATGCTTTTAGTAACTAAAAGAACCTCAAGCCTCCCTTGATAGCTTTGTATCTGTTATTATTGCATCCTGTGTGGTGGCTTGCTGAGTACCATTGTACTCACACTTGTTTAATTACTATTACTCAATCAATAAGAAAAGAAGGTCAAGCCATGCGGTGCTTTAAAGGGATTGACAAAGCTGGAAGACGATGAGGCCAAGAATTAGGTCACGAACCCCAGTTGATTGCTTATGGGCAAGTCCTGAGGGTCCTTCCTAAGTGAAGTTTGCACTGCTGTATTTTATTGATTTTGGCCTGATCAGCCCATGAGTAAGTTATTACTGTATTATTTACGCTTCTGCATGATATATTTTTGATAAAGTAATGTATCTGTGAGCACTATCTACTGATCCAGGGAATAGTGCGGTAGAATCATAGAGAATCTGGGTTTGCTAACCCGGGGTCTGACACAAATTGTCCAGCTTAGGTGGAGCACAAGAGCAGATCATTGTTCTAGAGAGGGTTTTTACTATACTCCTAGGTTTTTCGATAGAGATGAATAATTCGGGTCAGTTGGAGCATGGGACGGATCATTGTTCTAGAGAGTTCTTTTACTATTCACTTGAGAATTTTCTATAGAGGCAGATAATCCGGGTCTAAGCAAAATTGACCTAGAGCATTGATCCATAGAGTTCCAAAATTGAAGAAGTGTTGAGGCGGATGATCCGGGTCCACATAGACTATTGAGGTGATCATTCGAATAGAGAGTTTTCAAGTTAATATGTGAGGTGGATGATCCGAGTCGAACCAGACTATTGAGGTGGGCCATTGGTCAAATGGATTAAAAGGTAACCATTTTACTCGGTGGATGATCTGGGTAGGTCAGATAATTCGGGTTGGGTTGGATGATCTAGGTATGTGCAACATTAAAAAAAAATGATTGTTGGAGTTCTAAAAAATTGACCTGAGCTGGATGATCCAAGTCAAGCTAGACAATCTAGGTATGCAGACAATTTTTTAGAAAAATGTGTCAAATAGCTAGTTATTGAATGGAGGGTCTATTTTAAGAAGTTCTAGCCATTCATTCTAGTACTCTTGTGACTCCTAAGCCACAGCGAACCCATAGGGGAGTTTAAGGGTCATTCATGAGCATTGATTCATTCTTGTTGTGCCTTTCTTTGTAGTAGTCTTCTCTTCCAACCTATGGCACGGAACACAATTTGTTTGTCCTTCCAAACAAAAGAACATTATTGCGTACACACTTTAGCACCATGTTCACGGCACAAAAGTTCACCCAACAACCAGTGATAGGAAACCATAGGTACTGGAATAACATCGCATGCAATTTCACAAGAATATGCACGCAATGAAAACAATACCTTCACTGGACTCTTGATCTTGACAATGTAGTTGTTCCATGTCAGCCGGTACGATCTTGGATGTGGTGTCGTCTTCAACTTCAACTTTTCGATGAGCTTGACACTAGCGGCATTGATCGTTGTGTCACCATCAATCAACGAGTCAATGATTTTCTCACCCATTTTACAGTGAGAGTGGAAAGGCCATATCTTGTCTAGCCTTCCTCCTTCATCAGCACGTTGAGGCTCAACACACCACAACTTTCCTTTGAAGGTGTAGTAGCAACAACATTAGCACCACCATGAGCAACCATCCTTCTGATACCAAAGGATGCAGATCGAGCCTCAAAACGAGAATAAATCTAGGGGTTTCCCAATCTTTCACGGTGGTAATTCCCAACTAGATATGTGAAGTATGAATTATAGGATGCAACTCACACCAGGATAGATAATTTCACTCCGGTGCACACCACACCACACGATCGAGAAATAGAGATCAAAGATTAGCGGGTAAATACCTACACCACAGTAGGAACCAACACACCAAAGATGAAATTCTAGATTGGAATTTACAAGAACACAGTAGAACAGGGATGAACCCTAACGCCCAAAGGCCAACACGCACACATGTTTTAATTCATAACCTAAAACTCTCCCTTATAATGGTGCACCCCATAACTTTTTATAGGCGACACATACCATGACTAGACTTGATACAAACAAACCCTTGAAGGTTCGGCCAATAGAATAGACATGCACACCACCACAACTTCCTAACTTACGTGATAATCAAAGAATCTAGTTTTTGCAAAGGTTCTCAGAACCAACTTAGTTTCCTATACAAATAAATGACCAAACTATTTGTACTCTGATTATTTGGTGCACCATTCTTGTTCTCTGATTCATACATGTTGATTTCCACGTGGGCCCCAGCGTAAGGCACGCAAGGATAGGAAGAGATAAATTGAAAAACACCAAGATATGTGGGCCTTCCAGTTCCATATGTGAATAGAAAAGAAGGATGGCATTTTGCTCCTGATTTCCTGAGCATGATCTCCTATTTCCCCTCTTATCTCTTTCCCTTGCATGCACAACAGAATATGGTAGGAGTTAGATTCCAAGCTAAACTGAACTGGTCTCCCATTGAACTCAGTTTTCCTTTTATTCTGGACGTACATGGATGGTTCCTAGCTTCTATCACATGCACAAGCCTCTATCTTAACTTGAACTACTTTACATGCAAGTACTGCCTGCATGCAACATGCAATACGCATCCAACAATTCCTCTTTCCTTCTTTTCTTGTGCGCAAAACTCAAACCTTCATTTGGCTCCACCAGGATCGAACTCACCATTGGCTGGATCATGTACCGTGCTCTCACACAGATGCACAGGCACATATGCATCTTCCTCTTTCTCCTCTGGTACCATCCAAGCATCACAATAATTCTGTACTGAGATCAGAAACACAAATTGATGGCGTGGTGCATCTTAGGGCCGTATCTCCTAGTTTGTACATTACTCTTAGTTGCTTGTCCTAGTTGGGTTCAAGTGGCCATCTTGGGCTTATTTGATATGGCACCAAGTACCATTGTTGTTTTGGTTTGTAATTCCACATTGCAATCTGAAAATACATCTTGTGATGGCGCTATTGTGAGAAAGGGAGATGAAGCCAAGGGGGAGGGAGGAATGGATGGCAAAGAGAGAAGGCTGAGAGGGGGACCAAGCCCTAATCCATGCGGTACATGAAGGGAAGCCAAGTCCAAGTTGCTGGGTGCACATGGGTCAATGCATGAAGTCTCGGGCGCATGAAGGTGTATGGCGCATGGGTCATGGGGCGCATAAGGGACCTGTCTGTGTGGTGCAAAGGGGAAACCAAGGGAGATGGCCACGTGCTTGCCGTGTGAAGCTAAGGGAGTTATTTCTTATGCATGAAAAATAACGGCCAAGCCAGGAAAACAAGCCAAGCTAGGAAACTAAGCCAAGCCAGGGAGATTATTTCTTGTGTGTGAAGAAAGAGATGGGTAAGTGAGGAAAAAGGCCATGCTAAGTCAGGCATTGTTGGAGCCAGAATGAGAGCCAAAGGAGATGAGATAGGAAAGAAGCCATGACAAGGTGAGCCAGGAAGAGATAAAATCAAACATGAGTTTCCTTGTTAGGAGAATCTGAGTCCTCTACTAGTTAGTTTTTGTTTCCATATGCACATCATTTGTTTTTGAGTTCGAATTAGTTTCCTTTTACATTTTGATTTGTTTCGTTTGTGGTATAGTCCGAATAGGAGATTTCCTTTTGAGATTGGATTTTGTGTTATGGTAGGAGTCGGGCTTAGGCCAAGAAGTGTGAGTTGAGTTGTGTTCAGTCATTGACTGTGCGTGGGTCATGTTGGCCATGCTTTGAGGCACCAATATAAGGCCAGGGAATACCCCATGTAAAGACCAAATCAAATTGCTTTGAGAGAAAATACAGAAAAGTCACAATATTTGTGGTGTAAACCTGTGTGCTTGTGATTGCATGAGAGTTTTCCAATTAGAGTTTGTTACGATCCCGTGGATTGAGAGCCCCATTGCTGTTCCCAAGTCACCGATCGAATATTTACGATTCCCCTCCTCAATTCATGAACAGTACCCATGGTTTAGAGAGTTCTCGGTTGATTGCTTCCAATCAGCAACATTCCTGATTAGTGCATTGCAACCCTACCTTTCAACTATACTTTGGTGCAAGGAGAAGAAGGGGGTGCTATTTGATTTGGAGTACCATCACCTAGCCGAAACCCTAATTGCTATTGTTGGCTGCAAGGAGGAAGAAGACCACCAGAAGCCCTAGCAGTAAGGGAGAAAAGGGGAAAACCCTATTGTTCACACCATGAAGATTAGGGCACCCCTACATGCATCAGCTAGTTTTACTAGTTGGTCCATATCATTATTACTCTTGGAGATCGAAGTCTCCTACACAGGTTGGAGGCATTGACTCGGCGATCTCTCTCGGAGGTGCTTGTGGGAAGCATTGAGAATCTTGTGAAGGTTTGGAGTTCACCTATCTAGAGTGGGGAAGGACTACCACAAGTGGATGGCTTGATTCCATGCGTGGTTTCAAGTCAGAGCAATACTCTTGCAAGATGCTCCAACGAGGAGTAAGAGAGATCACTGAATCGCCAAGACTTGATAAAAAAAATTAGTTATGTTCCTTATCTATTTTATGTTTCTGTATTTACTTTCTTGTCTTTCAATTTGTATAGTAATAGACTTATGTAGTATTAGAAGTTATGTTGCAAAACTTCACTAGACCTGTGCAGGAGTTGTTTGGAAATACTAGAAACCTTAGGCACTTTGGTTGCATTAGAATGGTTAAGTTTTTAAATTTGGCCATTAGTGAAAAAGAATCCCAATTCACCTCCTCCTCTTGGACATCCAATCTACTTCATCCTACTTCCACTGTCTTCTGTCATCGACACTCTAGATCTGTCATTGTATCGTCCTCCCTTTCTGGCATGGAGTACATTGTCACTAGATCGACACCTCAAGTACTCCAGTCGCACGGTACTTTGGCTGTCGTGCACTTCGTTGCCTCGAGTACTCTAACCTCAAGCACTCCGCCACCTTGAGTACTCTAGTGAACATCTTCATCCTCAGTGTTGGTGCTACAACTTAATGCCGACTCTCTCTCACTTTGGCGTACTATGCTATGTGGCCACGAGTACAGCTCCACCCAAGTACTCATCTTTGCAGTCTAACTGCAATGGCGAAGTACTCCACTGGCACTATACTTGGGTGCTGGAGTACTCATCTTCACCACCAACCGGAGTACTCGTATTTGGCTATACATGTATCGTACAAAGTCATGTATAGTATGATTTTGTTCTATGTGCAATGTATGTGCAATACATGTAGTGTACCATGTAGTACATGTATTTACAAGTCTTGTACATGTACAATATGTTTTTTTTGTGTTTGTGCGATATATATGGAATTTTTTAGTATTTTTTGTATGCAAAAGTGTAAGTATTTGTTCTACAGTACATGTATGCCAATACCCTAGTATTTTAATACAAAACATGGTACAACTACAAGTTCTATGCAAAAGTCTTATGTTTTCTTCAAAATTTGAAATTCAAATATGACGAAGTACTTCATGTCCAAGGAACCTCCACATACAAAACAAATACAACATTAAATGAAATCATACACAAATGAATGCAACACATGGCACAAATCTTAAAGCAATGTGCATGGCAAGGATTTGGGTTGTGAATATAGTCAGCTGTAGATTCGACTTTCTACACATTAGATGAAAGTCATGGCGCACTATAGAAAATAGGTTCAACAAATTCCATGCTATCATCGCCCAACTGCTTATTTCAAAATTTTCAGAGAAAAAAAATTAATTTACTTAATTTAATTTAAAAGAAAAACATGTGTTCTTTGGTTGCCTGGTTTTGGGAGATTTTATTTATCTGTTTTCAGTTTTCAAAAATACTTTTCTTCAAAGTAATTTAAGTAAAAATATGAAATAGTAAGGTAATTTGAATTTTTGTAAAAAATGCTATTTAAATTTAATTATTTTAAAGCATTTGACTTTTATCTAGATTTTCTATGTTTTTCTTGGAAAATTAAAAAGCTAATCTAGTCTTAACTTCCCCTCGGGCCGAGAAGTGTCAACCCAGTTTGTCTCCATCTTCGTGTGGATGAAACCTAGCCATCTGCTTGGTTGCCCTCTCTCTACTCTCTCACTGACCGGTGGGGCTTGCTTGTCATCCCCTTCCTTCCCTTCTTCTTCCTCCTTCGTCTACCACTGATGCCCTCCAAGTTCTTAATGGCCGACCATTACTCCCCAAAGCAAATACTGCCAATGAAAGCCCTCATCATTCCCCACTTTCTTTGATAGTTTTTCCCCACTTTAAACCTCATCATCAACCATGATTGTGCGCCACTACACTGTCCATAAATTCGGTGTGATGCCTCTCGGCCATTCCTCTCCCCCAAGCCCTATAAATACCTTCCTAAGCATCTGCTGCTCACACTGTTCCTCTCCCACCCCTCGATTCTTACTCTTGAGTGCCTAAAACATCTGCACCAAGTTTATCCTCTGCTGCCTTAACTTGAGCTTCAATGAGCATCTCCGGGGAGTCCGAGATACTTCGCGCTTCGCCGCCACCGCCTTTGTCTTCACCGAGTCCACACGGCCGACTATTGCCCCTTCGCCAATCCAGTCTATCACCAGAATTCCTGCACCATCAATGACCGAGCCACTTCCACCGCTTCTTCCTTGTCGCCGACCGATTTGTGATTCTTCGTAGTACGCACTAAGGTGCTTAACTTCTCTCTCTGTATCTTTAGATTGCTACAGTCTTTTTCGACCATTGTTGCTTTTGACCATAATCACTTTTGACTACTGCCACTTCCGATCATCGAAGCCTTTCGATCACTATCATTGGTTATGACCATCTCGGTTGGTTACAACCACTATCATCGGTTACAACCGCTCTGGTCGATTGCAACCACTCTCGATAGTCCAACAACTCTCGAAGGTTTCGATCACTACCACTACAACCACATATAGCCTCCGATCGCTAAGCTTCGATCATTAAGCTTCTGACTACTCTTGTTTTCGACTACTCCCTATTTCTGACCACTCTTGATTTCGACCACCTGAAGATCCGCCCACTATAACTACTATGACTACGTATAATTTCCGACCCTTTCGACCACACACAAAACACTCTTACTTCCAACCACTGACCACTCTATAGAGTTTCTGACCACTGACCACTCTGTAAAGCTTCCGACCACCAACCATTGTTATAGCCTTCAAGTACCGACCGCCTTATAACCTCCGACCCATTTGACCACGGTAAGCCTTCCGTCCCCATGTTTCGACCACCAAGATTCGACCACTTTATAAGTATCGACTAGATATTATAGCTTTCAAGTATCAACTAGTTCCTGTAGCTTCGAGTACCAATCGGTTGCTAAGTTTTTGACCACTCTAAAAACTCTAAACTTCTGACCACTATTAGCGTTTCAACCATATATAGTTTTCAACCAAGTATAATTTTCAACCAAGGCTTACCGACCATGGCTTTTCAACCACTACTTCCGACCACAGCTTTCGACCACTCAGAAAGCACTGTATCACGGACCACTCATAAAACACTGTAGCTTCACCTTCCAACCATGCACTGAATGTCTAACCACTCTGACCATGGCAAAAATATTTCCAGAAGCCCGTACTTCCTTATCCTAACTCCTATTAGGCCCTTTCAAATTTCTAAATTCTTCTAAAATCCTAAACTATTCATTTCTAGATTTCTTTTGAATTCTTGAGTTTTATTTGGTTTTTGTTTGTATTTATTCATTTGGTTTTTGTGCACATAGGCTACGACGACTCCAGCGAGTATGATTTCGATGATTCACAGCACCAAGATTTCGTGCAAGGCAAGTTACACACCTTGATCATATTGATGCTAGTTTGCACATAAAATTATATTATTTTAAATTATTCTACATGACTATTTTTATTCAACTTATTTCAATTCAGTTTTAAACATAGTTATTGCCTACTTGTTAATACCTCATTTGACATTGATTCCAAGATACCTTGTCATATTAGAATAAAACTCTGGTAGTACACTAGTAATGGCTAGAGAATTTTGTAGCAAATACTTAGACGGGCTTAGAAATAATTCTAGGCTTAGGATACCTTTTCATATATAATGTTGAGTTTTAAAGTTGCATACTTCACTTCGGTGAGTCATGAAGGTATATGAAATATTTCAAAACAAAATATAAAACTTGGTTTAGATTTAGGCTAATGGTTAGGTAGTGGGTGCTGCCATGCATTGTTATTCGGTGACACAATGTTGATTGTCAGGCACAAGGGGTTTGTGGTTTCTAAGTTAGTATATGGTTTCTAAGTCAAATTAAGGACCGGTCTGTGTGCTACTGCTATAAAGCCCTAACGTACTACCATAAATCTGGTATGAGATAGTCCTGACTGACTAATTTATAGGTCCCAACCAGAGTCTCACTGTAGGTTAAAAGTGAGCGTGGCGTAGGCCATACGATGCCTCACTCAGCTCAAGAGGAGGTCTCGGTCTAGTGAATTCTTTACTGGGGTGAAACTTTAGTGTTGGCTTGGCCAGGTTGAAGGCTTTGCATTGTAAAGGCCTTATTATGATTTTCTCAGTCGCCCGCTTATAATAGCGTGTAATGACTAACAGTACGAGATAATCATATCTTGTAGGTAAAGCTATACAACATCTGCAGAGTGTATAAACTATCCTGGATAGTCATGCTCACGATCATAGACAAGCTGAGTAAAGTTTTCACGGATTAGACTTTGTTTTTAAAAATGGTTTACAAAATGCTTATGGATGGATGGATGGAATCCATATGAGACCTTTTTGGAGAAAGATGGTTTGGGTGCGATGCCCATGCATAGGTTAGTGTGGGAGATGGACTAAACTAATGGTATCTATTTTGATTATAATGTTGTTTTTATTTATTGTATTAAATTCAACAATTTTTAATCTATTTATTGTATTTCTTTAAATGTTGATTTACACTAAAATAACCCTATATGCCTTCATTTGTCAGCCTTGTATTATTATGCATTTCCCCACATAACTTTCAGAGTACATTGTATGTGCTCATGTCGGAACCCGGAGCAACAACTCCTGGATCCTCTGTGTAAATCGCACTAGTCCAAGATCAGCTAGTGCACATAGTGTACAACAAAGATAAATGTCAACCATAATGACATTTATTAACTAAATATGGGCATGATTGCCAGAGTTTACATCAACGACACATAAGCCAAATTAAATAATAAGCAGCGGAAGAAAAACACCGAAGCGGAAGAAGCCCACTGAGCCTGCCCACAAGCAAACGACAGTAAGACGCGGCCTACTCGTCCATATCTTCACTGTAGTCGACATCATCTTCCTCTGTGTGGAAAAAGCAAGGTGAGTACAAACTTGTGCTCCGCAAGTCACACAGGAAAATGCACCATAATGATAAAGGCATCAATGGAAGGCTTATAGGGTTAGTTTGCATAAAACAGCATTTAAGAAATACAATAAGTAGATTGAAATTGTTGAATTTAATACAGTAAGTAAAAACAATACTTGTAATAAAAAATAATACCGTCAGTGCCGGCTCCGACCAAACACCAACCTATCCACGGGAATCCCATCCGGACCATCTTTTCCAAAGATCACGTATGGATTCCATCCATCCACACGCTTTCACTGCGCAACTCTGATGAATACCATCCATTCACCAAATTTCAATCTCTCACGGATTCCATCCATCCATAAGGTTTTCGAAAACATTTTTGAAAAAGCAAAATCTAATCCATGAAAAACTTTTACTCAGCATACCCATGACCGTGGGCACGGCTATCCAGGATAGATTATACACTCTGCAGAGGTTGTACAGTTTTACCCACAAGACACGATCATCCCGTTGTACCACTAGATTACACACTTCCGTAGGTGTGCGGTGGGGAGTCGTGACAAGACCTTTACAATGCAAAGCCTTCAACCTGGTCGAGCCAACTGTAAGGTTTCACCCCAGTAAGGAATCCACCAGACCGGGACCCCCTCTTGAGCCTAGACGAGACTTCTCATGGCTTAACCATGCTCACCCAAGTGAGACTTCACGTGGCACCAACCACGCTCACTTTCAACCTACAACTTGACTCAGGTTGTGACTTTGCAAATTATTCAGCCAGGGCTGTCCCATACCAGCCATGTGGTAGTACGGTAAGGGCTTTGCAACAGTAGCTCACAGACCGGTTCTTAATTTGACTCAGGCCCAACCACATACTCCCGTGCACGACAATCAACCACTGCGGCTCCAACCAACAGGGCATGCCTGCACCCACCACTCTAACCAATTGCCTAAGTCTAAACCAGTTTTATATTTGTTTTCAAAATAGTTTCATAAACCTCATTGACTCACCAAAGTCAAGAGTTCATAACAAAAGAGTATCATTTTATGTAAACAAGGTTATCATTTTATGCAAAATGGTATCCCAAAAACAAATAATATAACTTCGCAGGGCTAAGCATTTGAATAAACTCTCTAGCCAACACTAATGTATTAACTAGAGTTTAAATATAGGGTGACAAGGTATTGAGGAATTCAAATTCAATGGAGGAATTAACTAGTAGGCATTAACTATATTTGAAACAGAATTGAAATACGCTGAATAAAAATATGCATGTAACATAATTTAAATCAACATAATTTTATTTTGAAAACTGGGATCAACATGATCAAGGAGTGTGACTTGCCTTGCTCTTCAAATTGGCTTGAATCTTCGTCGAAGAAATCTCCCGAATCGTCGAAGTCTACACGTGAAAATAACCCACCAAATTCAAATAAATTCAAATTAACTTCAAATATTTGAATTGAGGCTAGAAATAGATAGAGCGGAATTTTTGATGAATTTAGAAATTTGAATGGGCCAAATCGGAGTTAAAACGAAGGAGAACGGGCTCCGGGAAATTTGAAAAGAGGGAAAATGGAAAAAGAGGATTTTTGGAATTATTTTTCTGCTGAAAAACCTGAATTATTGTGTCACCCTTGCGTCAGCCCGAGGGTAGACCCACTGACAGTGGGCCCCGGGTCTATGGACCGGGCCCATGGAGGGGGAAGGGTGCTGAGGTGGCGGGGTGGTGGCGTGGCAGCTGACAAGGCGAGGGGAGCCGAGGTGCCTGATGCGTGGCGCCACGTCGGCTGCCACGCAGCGCGCCGGCCGGCGTGGTCGGCGGCGAGGCGCTTCGGGGCGAGGACTCGCCGGCGTTCGCGCGGCGCGCGCGGCGAGTGGAGAGGACGTGGGGCGCACGGGGAGTCGTGTGGTGGGTGTGAGGAGTACCAGGGAGGACGGAGATGCATCGGCGATGAGGAGGGCGGTGGCGCGGCTCGGGCTCTTCGGCGCAGCGGCGGAGGAGTGGCCGGGAGGGGAAGGGGGAAGCGGAGGGAGGTGGGGCGGAGTGAGGTGAATCCGGGCGGGGTATTTATAGGGGCCGAGGAGGGGAGGGTGGCTGGGGATTTCTCACCGGAGAGACTTGGGGCGGCGGCGGTTACGGGGGAAGGTGGGGCGTGCTGAGCGGGTCGTGGGGGAGGCGGGCGTGCGGCGCACGAAGGGGCCGGGCGACGTGCGCGGGAGAAGAGGGGGTGAGAAGAGTAGGGCGGCGGTTGCGGCCGGGGTGGTTGCGGCGGGGCGAAGGAGAGCTCGGGGAGGGGGAGAGGCGGGGCGAGGTGGAGTGAGGGACGAGGAACCTCGGGGCGGGTTTAAATAGGCGCGGCGAGGGGCGGAGCGAGAGGAATTTCTCACCGGAGAAGTCGGGGGTGGGCGTCGGTTGCGGAAGAAGGGGGGAGATGGGGCGCGGAGAGGACGGAAGTGGAGCGCGTCGTGCGGGAGAGAAGGTGGCCGAGTAGGCGCGCGACGCGGGAAAGGGTGCGGGTAGGGCGAAGGAGCGGTTGCGGCGGCGGCGCGAGGTAGGAGGAGGCGGGGGAGACGAAGGCCACGACAGGCGGGCCCACGCGCAGCGAGAGGGGAGGCGACGCGCGGCCGACAAGCGGGCCGCGGGCGAGGGACGGAGGCGGGAAGCGCGTCTTCGACAGTGGGGCGGGCGCAAGAGAGAGGAGAGAGAGAGAGGCGGGCGGAAGGCGGACGGTGGAGATCGGGTGGGGGAGGCGGCGTGGCGCAGCGTGGGCCGTACGCGTGGCGCCCAAAGGGGAGGGGAAGGCGGGATCGGGCGGCGACGTGGGCAGCAATCTGGCCGTCCACGTGGCGGCCGGAGGGGAGGGGAGGGAAAATTTATTTTCAGAATTTAGGTTTTGATTTTCAGAAAACCCCAGAAAATCCATTAAGCCTTAGAAAAATACAAAAATATCTCCAAAAATTCCAGAACAATTCAGAGAACCTCCTGCACACTTTTTGGACAAAATAAAAAATATTTCCAACTAATGTTGGTATTTAGTTTTCATATTTAAAATACTTTTTATTTTCAAAAATACATTTTAAAACTCCAGAAAATCCAGGAAACCAAATAAAGGCCAACTAAATCCAAATAATTAATTTGACATAAGATTTTTATAGAAAATCAAAATATCATTTTATTTAAATATTTTTTTAGGTGTTCTTAAAATGCTTTTCAAATCAAGCTTTTTCAAAACAGAAATTCAGGGCAAATCCAAATTTAAACTTTAGCCACAAAAATACTTATTTTAATTTAAATTTTATTTTAATCAATTTTTATTTATTATTATTTTTTAGCAAAAATTTGGGATGTTACAGCTCACCTTGCTTAATTCTGTTGCTAGAGGACTGCTTCGAGTTTGATGAGGAACAATACATATAGGATGCATCTTATTGTCGTTTACCTATGGGCTGGCTTGTTGGGTTTCTTCCGTTTCAGTTTTATCTTCCGTTGCTTATATTAATTTTGGCATATGGGTCGTGGATGTAAACTTTGGCCATTAGGCCGTACTCTTTTAATTTATAAAGTTTGTCATTATGCTTGATATATGTCCCTGTTACCATTGTGTGCACTAGCTGATCCTGGACTAATGCGATTTATGTAGAGGATATAGGACTTGTTGCTCCGGGGTCCAACACATGCTATAGTGATTATTGATGCTACAATACTTGGTATAGCATGCAGATTGATCTGATGAACCTATCTTTGATCCAATGGTTGAAATTGATAAAGGCATTGTGCCTTAAGACTACATAGGCAGAGGATGTATTTCCTAAAAAATGATGATTGACCCTATTATAGCATTAAAAAATCCCAGCATTTATTAAATCAGACAAGGAAGAACATAATTCAAACATTCAACTTTTTAATCAGCGACCATCTCTACCAGCACCCCTAGCCTGTGGCTTTTCGTGTCGTCTTTCGCATCTTCACCACCTGCCATACATCCTCCACCACTCACCCACTGTCCCCAAAACCTAACTCCTTAATATCACTATCCCTATGCCATTGAAACCCTATATTATCATAGTATTCAAACACGCTACTATTACCTACTCCCTTGTCGGAGCCAGATTTTACAATCCAGAATTCTTTGTGATTCATCCGCACTATTCTCCAGATCAGTAGATAATGCTCATAGATACATTACTGAATTATTTCATACATCACATGAACTGTACCATATATTAATAGTACATAACATAGTTTAAATACACCATCTCACGTAGTAGTTTACATAAGGGCCGTCCAGGCCAAATATTTACAGTACAAAAGTGGAAGCGGAAGAAGTCACCAAAGTAGGACCATAAATATTTACAGGCAAGCGACTGGGGTAAAAGTGAACGATAGATATTATCTATGTTTAGATAATATATGTGTACACAATCTCCTTCAAGTCTGCTCATCTAGGACAAGCGTGTGGAGCGGATCATCCTAATTCCTTTCATCAACTCCTCCATCTGGGCTGGACGTGTTGTCATAGGCATAATGATCTTGTTCACTTGTTTCTCTTTTTATCGACTGTGAGCACAAGCTATCATGCTCCACGAGCCAACACGCAATATGCAATTATGTAGATGCATGGCTTGTCAAAGCATGGTTCAGGTTGCTTTATTTGCTAAATGCCTTCTAAATTTACCATGTTTTTCAAAAGTGTGTGAAAGATTGCAATAGTAACAATGGTATAGATCTCATCCACCGTTACATGGCCTCTGCACCTCATGCTAGTTTTTCCAGCATTATATTCACTTAATTCCATCACTGGGATCAACATCTCAGGGCAATATAAACCAAAGCCTTTATTGCCTAACAAGTTTCCATTCCCACCCCAAAGTTTTTGAAATAGAACTATATCGATCTTAAGTTTCCATGCCCGCCCATGACCGTTGGCATGGTTGTTCGAATGGTTTTCACTTTGTAGAGGTTGTATACTTTACACACAAGAGACAATCAGCTCATTGCTCCACATGATATCTTGGTCATGCAGATGAGTATATCATCATAGCAACCTTTCAAATTACCTTGCTCCTTTGTCAACTCATCCGTATGGGCTTTCCCACGCACAGTGGGTCCCACATGTTGTTTCGGATGTTTGTCACAATGACTAGCGCAGCTGGACTACAACTTTCCACAATGACTAGTGCAGCTGGCGAATTTCACCTTCTAAGGTGTCCCATTCGAGCTGGAACGCATCTAACCACTTGCACTACTTCGCTGCTCCACTGGCGAGATGACTCCAAGGTCTAATAAATTTACTAGGATAAGTTGTAATTTACAGACTTGTGGTCGTACTGTATTGCAATGGGAGATCATGACAAGATTCAGTCATTGGGGTTATCTAGACGATTCTACCCTAAGCCACACATTCTTGTGCACTCACTACACCAACCCCTCTTACCACCTATCTAGATAAATAAGCCTGTTGTTGTTTTTGAGAATATAAAATAATCATGTTACATCATACTAGTCTTTATCCCCAAAAGACTGCCCAGAACGAATTCTCATGATTTGAAAAAAGATGCTTGGGGTAGTTTACTGCCCCCGAGTATCTAACCAATACTATTCATGGTGTAGAATCATAGATTTACTTGTAATATGCTACCATTTACATTTTCTAGGGCAACAAGGGTTGACTGTTCAATTGTACCAGGGATGGGAATATAGTAGTCACAACAATGAAAAATAGGCATGTATATAAAATCTTAAGGTGGACATAGTTTGCATAGTAATTAACAACATGCAATTTAATAATTTAAATAGAAATAACTTGCATAAAATGTAGGTTCAATATGATCAAAGTGTTGACTCATGTTATTCACAAGTTGATTGGTCTTGCAGATCTTAGCTTGCCTTAGCTTCTTCCTCTTGGGCCTTGCATGCTATTTAAATGTTGTGGGAAAATTGGATAAAAATTAGCAAAAAAAGAACTAAATTCTAATAAAAATTCAAATGAACTCCACAATTCATAATTTCAATTCCATTATATAGATCTTGATTTTAAATGAATTTAGAGACACATTTCACTAAATCTGGATTTAAGATGATTAGAACGAGCCATTTGAAGTTTGAATTTGAATTAATTCTAAAAAATAAAAAGAGAGAAAATATCTCTTACTGATAGGTGGGACTGACTGGGGTTTTTAATTTTATTTGTTCATTTCCTTATTAAAAATGCTACTATGTATGGCAAGTGAGGCCCACAGGTTTTAATTTCTTTTAGAATTTTTCTTTTATTAGAAATCAACACTGTGACTGACAGGTTGGACCCTTTACCATGTACACAGTATGTCAATGGCTCACTTTCCTTTAAACAGTGTTAAACAAGTTTTTTTAAACTACATGGGTCCACATGTCATAGACTAGTTGACTTAACTAATGGAGGGCCCATAGATCAGTGAGTGCTTAGCTTAATTAATCATGGTCATTAGCATTAAATTAATCATATGTTTAAATAAATCGCTCGCTATGGTAGCATCGTCTTCCTACCGATGAGAGGGAAGCTCACCACCAGCGATGGAAGAGACTGCATGTGAGCATGATCCTATGTGCTCACGTGCACCTCTGGGCCAAATCTTACCAGCCAATTCGATTGGTGCCACAGCTAGTGGGAAGCTCACGGAAGGCTCTACGACATTCTACGCTACCAGGGCTCAATTCCTCGTGATGGAAGCATATGGAGACTACTAGAAAGCTACCTGGGGTGTTGGTGAGCCTTGAGAATAGCTGAGGCGCTTGACGTCAGTGACACAAGGTGGTGGTAGATGAGACCATGGCACTAGTGGTGTATGGGCAATGACAGTTCAAATCGATGATGGTGTCGGGTTGGCAGTGTTACTGTGGTGCTCTAGTGTAGCGGAATTGGTCGGGGTCGGCTTCTATCAACTGATCTCCGATTGGCTGGGTAAGAAGGAGTCTCTAGTGAGCTACAAGCAACTATAGGACAATTCCTTACGGTGGGAGGGACAATGGGGTGAGGCAAAGGCACTGGTTGCATGCTCAAGTATTTATAATGGCCGAGTTGACCGAGCAATGTGTGAGGATGTGGTGGTGGTTGGGTGCAGAATGGTAGCAGTGATGACAACGCCCCTCGGCATGGCTACAGGGTAGCAGGACAGTCATGCACGCTTGCTAGAATGAGTAGGTGAGGAGTGATTGGGACGACGTGGCTCATACGCTCAGGTATAGGTGATGGCACAGAAAATGGCCCACGATGACGCACGGTACGTGGCAGGGGAGGGGGAGACAAAGGGGCGGGGGAGGAAGAAGTGAGTGAGGGGGAAGGCAAGGCGATGCGCAATGTGGGGAGGGGCATGCAGACACTGGAGGGCATAGTGGCCAGCGTGTGATGCACGTCATGTTGGGAGCGTGCGTGGATGCAGCTAGGCCAACCTTGAGCTGAGCCAAAGTCCCAGCAGGCTAGAAAAAGCAGGCCAAGGCCGAGTGGGCTGGGCCCAATTATCCCTTCCCTGATTTTCTGATTTTCTACAATTTTATATATTAAATTTGGATTTTAAATGGCTTATTCAATTTAAGGCCGATTTGAATTTGACCAACTTGGGATTCGACTTAACTGACATTTTCTAAAATCTTGTTTAGGGTTTCTTGAATGGCAATGAGACCAAACCTCCCGTTGTTTTCTCATTCCAGTACAACTAATCTTGATTTTCCATTGGATTTTGAATATTGAAATAAGGTTTTAGTTTATACCATGGTCAATTGAATTAGGGTTTAAGCCAGACATGAATTTGTTTCACCTTGGTTCATAAGCCTTCCAAATGGCAAATTTTTGTATTTAAATGGCAATAACCCTTCTATGCTTTATGGATTTTAATGGAACCACCATTCAAGCTTCCCTTCGTTTGGATTTCACAAATAGTTCTAAATTTTTGGCTTTATTGCATTTTAATCATGGCTTCCCTCTACTTTACTTTAGGATGTTTAAGCTCAGATTTTATTTTGAAACCTGAACTTACGATTAAAGTGTGTCATGCCCTTTTAACTTTTAGTCTTTACACCTTATTTTCGTTTAGCAAAATTTTGCTACAAATTCTCCTACCTAACTTTCTAGATTATCTTTTCAGATTTGGACTCCCATTTAAATTTAATTTCATCATTTGAACTTTCCTTCTAAGTTGCATTTACAGTAGATTTCCACTTTATCGTTATTATTATTACTATTGCTTTAGGAATCTCAACAAAAATCGAAAAAACCAAATGCGACAAGATGCAAAGCAAAAAAATTTTAAATTTCACACATTTTTGAACAACAAACTTATTTGGCTGTTACATCCCTCCATCCCTCTATTCTTTTTCATGTGAAGTTTTCGGCCTTTTGTAATCTCCGAGACATGATTTTAACCATTACTTTTTATAACTTTATTTATTATATACAGTTAAGCTTATAATTCATGAAAGTATTTTTAATGATAAATCTAATGATATAGCTTTTATGAAGGCAATCTAGATAGTTTTAAACATACCCCTACGTGTTATTATGTATGTATGTATGTATGTATGTATGTATGTATGTATGTATGTATGTATGTATGTATGTATGTATGTATGTATGTATGTATGTATGTATGTATGTATGTATGTACACACATTTGTATATATATCTTTACTATTATAAAAGTGTGAGTTGGTGGTTGGTTCATTCTCCCTCCTTTCTTCTCAGCCATCCGATTTGATCTGGACCATTCGTCTCTCTCCTCTCTCTCTCTCAGGATATAACCGCCCACCCCTTCCACTTTCCCCATCTCCTCGCGCATTTTGGCCACCCTTCTGTCTCTGTCGCTTGCTCTCCAATGTTTGATGTGTGAAGTTGACCAGGCATTAAGTTCCGTCTCATTATTTTTATGACTCCGTTGCAACGCACGGGTCTCTAACTAGTACATATACATATATGTGTGAAGGATATAACTACCCACCCCTTCCACTTTCCCATCTCCTCGCGCATTTTGGCCACCCTTCTGTCTCTGTCGCTTGCTCTCCAATGTTTGATGTGTGAAGTTGACCAAGCATTAAGTTCCGTCTCATTATTTTTATGACTCCGTTGCAACGCACGGGTCTCTAACTAGTACATATACATATATGTGTGTGTATTGCCGATCTTACGAAATATGAGACAAGAAGCTGGATTCATTCGAAGGATTCAACAGGAGAATGGGGATGATCTTTATTGCTATGAACTAGTTATAAAATGCTCTCACTAAGAGATTACAAAAGGATGTAACTAACCCTAATCTCTACAATATTCCCACTAGTCAGAAGACTATGAAAGTTGGAGTTGTTCGCTATCTTGATATATCTATCAATCTTGTTTTCCTATATCTATGTTTTCTCTTGTCAACCCTTAAATAGTGCTAAAGGGGTGTCAGTTATCCACATGAGCAAGCACCTTGTTGAATCGTCCCGTCTGGTCGAGGGGTACTTGCTGCCAGAGAGAGATCTGATAATAACTAATCTTCGGTTATTGTTAGTGAAAGATAATTGTGGAGACAGCTGATAATGGTTGTTGTCAGAGATGCAGGGCTGAATCATCGTGCTGTTTGGAGCAAATAAAACACATGCTTAATTCACCACATGTGAGGAATTCCCTGGAGGTAGGTCCTTATGCCAGTTCATGAAATCTCTAGGTGGACTGCTGGTCAGGTGAAATGTATAGTAAATCTCTGATCAGGGGTACTCGAGTATTTACCTTTGGAAGCTTACAACCACATGGGTCTTGAGGCCTTAATTGAGTATTAAAACATTATTTAATGGAATATTTAATCCTCGTCAGCTAGCCCCCAAGCTTTAAGTGAATTTATAACTTGGATTTTCTCGGACTGGAATGCAAGTTAAAAAATATTTTTTGACAAGAATAAAGAAGAAGTTTTTATTCGCTTAAGGTTAAGAAAACTAACATGGAAAAACTGAAATGTGTTATGTTCATTGGGCTTCAAATCTAGTAACTACTATTTTTGTAGTTGGAAAAAACTTTTATAAAAATCAGCATGGTACCTGTTGGTTTCACGCTTTCCACATCTTCTTTGATTTTCTCTGCCTCTTCGCCCCAGAGTCCTTCAATTATAGTTTCGAATCCCTTCAACCCACACTCTTTTATCTTCAACCATCACAATAAAAAAATGTCTGATTTCATTATTGATTGGCCAGCATTCGAACTAGGATCAAAGCAATTGAATGCCATGGAAGATGCGGGAATAATCCTCGATAAGGTTCTAGTCCCCTAGAGGTTAGCAATGGGAGGAATTTTCTGAGCGAGAGCAACGACGAGATTCTAATCTTTTGGGCATACGTAGAGTGTGGATTCAGACTACCAGCGTATCCCTTCTTGTTGGAGGTTCTTGAGTTTTATGGGATTGAGTTGTTGAATCTAGCCCCCAACTCAATTGTTAATCTCAGCATCTTCATCCACCTGTGCGAGGTGTATCTAGGATTCTAGTGAACTTGGAACACTTAAGATACTACTACAAGATGATGGGAAGGACTGGAAAGGTAGCGGTGTCGCCTAGGAACTACTCCTTGCAGCTTCATGATGGAAAGGCGAGGGAGTACATTCTGATGTTCTCCAAATCTTCGTGGTCATCATAGAAGAAGTTCTAGATCTACATGGTAGTCAGCAAAGAAGACAACCTATCCTTCGTGGGATGGACAGCAATGGAGTTCCCGATATGGAGATCTTCTTTGTTGATACCTGAATATGTAAATTCAGACTCCTTGTGTATTCTGTACTAGTCCAGGATCACGCTAGTGCACACAGTGCAAACATAGATGAAATATCAACCATGATCATGATTAACTATGAAAAGTCAAATATTATTATCAGAATTGCGAACTTATGGCCAAGCTTACATATTGTTGTTGAAAAGGCCTAGCAAGACTAGTAGAGGATAACAACAAGACACAAAGCGGCCATTTGACATGCCCATAGGCAATCGATTGGGAAGTGAATTCGTACTTCAAGAAGCCATTGGAGAATCCTCCTTCAAATAAATCCGACTGATATGGTGCTTCTTTAGCAACTAAGCAATAATAGATGTAGCTATGAGTACATAGAGTACTCATCAAGTCATTTATAACAAGATACAATATAATTATACAAGGCTTAATAAATAATGGTTGAGTAGTTATTTTTGCAGAAGGCATCGATTTAGAGTAAATATAATGAATAGATTGAAAGCAGACCTTGAAAATAGGTAATAAGTAACTAAGTCAAAAGAATTAAGTAATCCATAAGTGAACTGACCATTTTTCCAATGAACTACTGTTGGGACCCGGAGCAACAACTCCAGAACCCACTGTGTAAATCGCACTATCCCAGGAAAAGCTAGTGCACACAGGTTGAACAGTGATACATATCATACATGATAACTAAGCTTTATTATAAGACAAAAGTACGGGCCTTATGGCCAAGTTTACAATAAGGTGGCTTCATGGCCAAACATAAACGTAAATAGCGGAAGGTAAATAAAGGAGTAGCCCATCCTGCCTTCCCACAAGGCGAATTGACTGTAAGACGTGGCCTATTCGTCGCAATCCTCAATATAGTCGATGTCGTCGTCCTCTGGCAACAGTGTTTAAGCAAGGTGAGCACATAAAGTACTCCACAAGTTACACCAGGAGATATAACAGATTTGATGCATGCATAAGGGGTTACAGATGAAGGCATGTTATGGTTTATTTGCATAAACATCATCATTGAATTAAATACAGTAAAGTAAGTGCAAAAGCTGAATTTGATACAATATGAAAACATTCCTTTAATTAAAATAATAACGTTAGTGCAGGCAACAACCTAACACTAACTTATCCACGGGTATCCCACCCGGACCATCTTTCCAAAAGATTTCACAAGTGTCCATAAACCAAATTTTATTAAAACCAAAGTCTAATCCGTGAGAAACCATACTAAGCATGTCCTTGACCGTGGACACGGCTATCCAGGATAGTTTGTTACTCTGCAGAGGTGTACAACTTTACCCACAAGACATGTCCTCTCGGTTTGCCACGCGATTTACACACTGCCTTAAGTGTGCGGCTGAGAGTTCATGACAAGGCTATTCCAATGTTCCATTGCCAAATTAGTTACGCCGCCACTAAGGTTTCACCACATGTTGGAGCCCCCTCTTGTGCCATGTGAGACTTCCCATGGCCTACGCCACGCTCACATTTAGCCTATAGCGAAAACTAAAATAGAATTTCACAAATTACTTAGCCAGGTCTGTCCCATACCAGACTTGTGGTAGTACGGTGTGACTTTGTACTAGTAGTTCACAGACCGGTCCTTAATTTGACTTAGGCCTACCCGCATACCCCTTGTGCCTGGCAGTCAACATCGAGTCAACGAACTACAACGCATGCCAGCAAGCACCCACCACCATACCAATGCCTAAGTCTAAGAACAAGTTTTATAATTTGTTTGAAAACATCTCATAAACATTCTTGACTCACCAAAGTTAAGAATACATTCGAAAACTTTATCATTTTATGTGAAACAATTCTTCCCACCCGAATTATTCTAAGCATGGCTAAGCAATTCCATAAAATGTTCTAGTTAATACTAATGTACCAACTAGGTTTTCGTCTATGGTGACAAGGTAAGTTTGTTCAATATCAAGATTGGCCATACACAAAGGAAATTGGGTATAACTAAAGTTTTAAGCACATTTGAACTAATTTGAATAAAAGTACGCATGCATATAAATTTAAAAACAACATAAATAATTTAAATTACTGGGATCAACTTGGTCAAAGGTGTAACTTGCCTTGCTCGAAGTCTTGCTGCGATTCGTTGAAGAAATACTCCCGGATTCGTCGTAAAGAAAATTCAAACAAAATTCAAAAATTTGGGTAGTTTAGGATTTTAGAAAAATTTAGAAATTTGAACGGGTTAAAACAGAGTTAAAATGAAGAAGTTATGGCCTTCGGAAGATTAAAAGGAGGGAAAAAGGAAAAAGCCGGATTTCGGGAATTATTTTTGTACTGAAAAATACTATTTATGACGTCAGCCATTTTGAATTTTCCGGGCGGGAAAAATATTTGAATGACCGGTGGGCCCGGTCTACCGTGAACCAAGTCTACGAGAGGAAACAACGGCCGAGGTGGCGCTCAGGACATTTGGCGCCACGCGGCGCGAGGTGGCGGCCACATGGCGACCACGCGGCGAGGCCGGCCACGCGGCGCACGCACGGCAGAGCGGAGGCGACGCGGCGGCGCGCGCACCGCGGCCGGCGGCGAGTCGGGCGGCGTGTGGCGCGGTGAGAGGTAGGGTGGCGCGCGCTACCGTGGGCGGCGGGACCGGCGGCCGCGCGGCGCAGGAGGTGGTGGCCGGGGCGGCGACAACCGGCGGCAGGGTGGCGGCCGAATGGGAGGGGAAGGGCGGCGGGGTGTGAGAGGCCGAAATGGGGAAAGAGCCGGTGCATGGGGAAGGCTTTTATAGGTGGAGAGAGAAGAAACGGTCGCGGCTTTAGAGGGGAATTAAGGAGAGAAGGCGGCCGGCTGTGGGTGAGGAGTGATGACGCATGCTTAAACAGGAATTAAAGTGGTAGTAACGACCGGGATTGAAAGCTTTTAATTGTCATCCATGGTGGAAGAGAGCGAAGGCTAGAGGAAGAAGAAAGGGGAGGAAGAAGAAACATATGATATGTGGGTCCCATGCGTCGGTGAGAAAGAGGGTAAGTGAAGGAGTATCGGCCGTCGGATTTGCGACACGTGGTAAGTGGATGTTTCATGGCTCTTGGATGGTTATGAAGGGGTAAGTGACTTTGTATGGCTAGGATTAAATCGTGGAGAGAGATTGATTTAATCAGAGAGCGACACGTGGCGGGCTACGAATAATTTGATTTTTATTTTCGGAATAAATTTTTAGAAAATACTAGAAGCTTTATAAACACTTGGAAAAATAATAATTAATGTCTACAAATTCCAGAAAAATCATATAATATTCCTGGAGCTCTTTTAGACTTAGGACAAATATTTTTAATATCAGATTTTCCTTTAATAATTTTACAAAATACTTTTTAACCTTTAAAATTGGTTTTTAATTCCAAAAAATTCTCAAAAATTAATTAAAATTTTTGGGAAGGTTAGGAAAAATAAAATAAACTCTTTTTGGCTTTAATAAAATATTTTAAATTCATTTTCTTGCTTTAGACTTTGAAATAAAATCCAGATAAATCCAAATGAACTCCAGAAAAACAATGAAAGGCAAATAAAATTTTTGGGATGTTACAACTACCCATGAACCAACCTTTCACGTAATGAATCACCAGTGAACTAACCGTTCACTTCTCAAACTTAGCCTAACCAGGTTTTTATAAAATAGGTTGTGAATCGCCTTTCACTAGTAATATGTGAATTTCGAGCACCTAAGCTACTCGGAGCCCTGCCAATAAACCTTCGTACTCTGCCATATTATTTGTAGCAGGAAAATTTTAACTGAATGGCATGTTTTATATTTTCTCCAGTAGGAGAGACCAGGACTACGCTAGCCCCTAAGCCCTTTATTGTCAAAGACCCATCGAAGACATAGTCCACTAGTTGTGGTTTTCATACATGGGCCCTTGGATGGGTTCAAGGTTTGTCTACTCAACGATGAATTCTGCTAAAGCCTAGGACTTAACAGCTATTTGTGTAATTAAATGGAGTTCAAACTCGCCAAGTTGGATCACCCATTTTGCTATCTGTCCTAATGATTCCGTATTTTAGAGAAATTGACCTACAGGATACCCAATCGGCACCATAATTTTATGGGCCAGGAAGTAATGTCTTAGCTTCATCGAAGTCATAAGGAGGGCATAGACCAATTTTTGTATTTATGGATATCTTTCTTTTGGTTCATGTAAGACTTCAGTTATACAATATACTGGCTATTGGATATTGATGCAGATACGCTCATGTCTTGCACTTCTCAGTTAAATATATTATTTAACTGGAAGAAATTATTGAGCTGCATTAAATATTATCAGGTGAACTCTAATTTAATTGTGTCTTTAATGATTATACTTGGAGATACAGATCTACTACTATTTTATTTAATTATATACAGGCCCATACTCGATCTGTACAAACCTAAAGTGAAGATGCATTCAGAAAGGCTCGTCGACACTAGTACATCGTCCATAACTTCAAGTGTACAAGATAATGAGGACATCCCAATTGGAACGATTACACGAGTACAAGTTAAAAGATTAATCAACAGGTGAACTCGCTCCTAGTTGAATTTGGTTTTAATTTATATGCGAATTGACCACTACCTAATGCTAGTATTTTAATTGGTCTTAGGTTCTTGCATAAGGAGATGTTGGGATGCCGAAGCCAAAAGAAATCAGCTGAGCAAGAAAATCATGCATGTGCAGATGAATCGAGACAAAGAAAACAAAACAAAATATGTGCATGCATGAGCGAGACCACAAATGGGATTCCAAGTCAAGACACTAGTTAACCTGTGAAGATGGAATCCTACACGGGCGAAGCCAAATTTGATTGCTTGCTATGAACATCCACCACGGGAACACACTAAAAGGATGACGCTCAGTCAGCATGTTTCGGCCGTGTAGTCTTGCTATTTTGGTTTAGTCCAGACCGAACATGGTATAAAGTCGGTGGGCCTGACCAAATCAGATGATGTTCTGTGGTTTGACCGAGTGCAATTCCGCCGGCCCTAGGCTCGCGTACAGAGGTTGTTTTGGCACTTTAAATTGGCAGTAAGTCCGGATGAAAAACACAGACCACTATGAATCAATCTATTATTTTCAGAGAGAGTCATGCGCTTGTTCCTCCTAGGATTTAACATATGATTGCAATCTAGAGGGGAATTGAGCGTTCTTCCCCGTCGTTCTTGTGATTGGCCGGAGCGATGACGCGTCTACTTGGTGGTCGGTTAGATGGGATCATGAGCGTGTGGTTGCGTGAATTCTTTTGTCGTAGGTTGCTGTTCTAACAGTGGTTGGCGCCATCGATTCGTCAGGTTGCATGGATCCAAATTATCTCCATCGATCCTACGCCGTGAAGATCGGGCAATCCCCCGAATTATCTTGGTATCAGAGTGCGATTGACACGGTAGGATCAATTTACCCGTAATTAGATTTTTTTTCCTATACACAAAAAGCCAAAAAAAAATCTAAACCCTAGTTTTTGCATCTGTTATTTTTCGTGAGTTTTGTTAAGTTTTCGTCCATTAGAATTTTGTTTAGGTGCTGATCGTCGTGTTCCTTTGCGTCGCTTGATCATTGTGTTATTTCCTTTATTTCACCTAAACCAGAAAAAATTCTGATCGCTACAGTGCTGTGAACAGTACCATGAATAGTACTACTACAGTACCCACGAAAAAAATTTGGTTATTTCTATTAAATATATCCATAATTTGTCGTTCATCTTTGAGACTAGTCTTTGATAATTGCATTAAGGGCTGTTCTTGGTATTAAATTACACCTACTGAAGTTTTATTCTTTTGTACAAGGGAAAGCTAAACCTTAGTACTAACTACAAGTAAAAAAAGAAAGAAGAAGAGCCTCGTCAAAAAAAAAGAGTGAGCGTTGGCCAAATTGGGGTTAGCTAATTCTAATTCATAATTTCAGCTTGTGTATTTAATTCCTTTGAGCAATCTTGTGCCCTTACATTCATATTATTGCAATTGACTAGCATTTCTCCTAATACTTGGAGCAAAATGAGCTAATTAATTCTTAATTTCAGATCATCTTTATTTAGCTCAATCCTTTGTTTGCATTGAGTCACATTGATCTTTGCGTGTGCATTCATACACTTCACTTAAACTTTTTGGATCAGCACTTACGCAAAGTATTCTAGCTTGGATTATTACTTAACTTAACAACATCAAGAATTTCAGATTGCATAGGTTGATATTTTCCCTCCAAGCTCCACATATAATTCATTGTTATAACAGTGCTTGTGCAATTGAAATCGCTTGATCTATCACCTTGTGTTGTCTACAGACACCAAAGTGCGTGCAGCTCTTCAATCCCAACAAGGACGCATAAGAACTTCGGTTGGTAAGAGAAGGCGAGGATGAGTGATTTCACATAAATTCTACATATTCTTTGCTATTTTTTTGCAATACTAACAATGGCAGGATATTCAACATTTCGTTCCTCATGGTACGACTGTCGATACTTGTATTTTTCATTCTATGGAAGTACAGATCCAGAGGAATATCTCAAATGGGTGGGACAACTCGAATGTGACCTCAAGTTTCAGAAGTTGTCCGAAGCCAAGAAAGTGACACAAGCCACCATGGAGTTTGAAAAATATGCGTGCACTTGGTGGAATCAATATCTTGAGAAGCAATATGTCACTACTTGGGAAGAATTGAAGCAGGTCATAAGAAATGAGTTTGTGCCATATGAGTATGAGCTAAAGTTACTTCATCATATGAAGAGCATTCGCCAAGGACGTCGATCTATCCAATCTTATTATAATGAGCTAGATTATGCTATGTATCGTGCCAATATCACAGAGGCATGTGCAAAGAGAGCTTACTTCAAAAGAGGTTTGAATTCTGAGATCGCTGCTACTGTTCGTTGAAATATGATGGTAGTATGGAAGATCTTGTGAAATATGCTATAGAGCAGGAGAAGAGAATTAAGGAGAGGCGTACACCATGTTTCAACCTGAGTGCACACTTCAGTTCGTGTGCCTTTACTAGTGTGTCACATGAGAAGACGACCGAGAATGGGACTTTCCCTTCGGTCAAGGCGTCATATAGTGCTGCCCCGTTGCTACATGAGAAGATCGAGATTGATGGTAATTGTGCCATTGCTGGCCCACGATCCATAAAAGATGAGATGTTTCAAAACCCATGTGAGGATGAGAGCCATATAGCCAAATTGAGTGGGAGTGATAAAAAGAGTGAGTTGTATGATTCCACAATATATGGGGTTGAGAGCATCCAAATTGAGAGTGAGAGATATACACAAAAAGAAAAGAGAGAAGTAGATGATAGACCAAGTGAGGTTGATTATGAAACTAACATATTAATATCTACTTCTAGTGTTGTTTCTCACATTGTGCAGGTTGACATTAAAGAAGAGGAGTCGAATGGTCCACAACCAGTACCACTGGAGAAAACCGATGAGAAGATAACCACAGTTGAAGATGAAGTACTTGCTGCCCCGTTGTTACATCATGATGATTTGATATCTATAGCACCTACATCAACAGAAGGGAATGATAAAAGTAACCATATTGATGCAGAATTTAATTGGGAAAAGGTGAGTAATTGTGAGAACTCATGTGTTCCATCAAAAATTCCATGTTCTAAAATTTCTTGAGTCAATTTACATAATGTGAAATTGCATATTTTGGATAAACAATCTTTTATACCATGTCATAATCATAACGAGATGAGCTCAAATGTTAGTACTTGCTATTTTGAAAGATTTCTTAAGCCTACTTGTTCATTCTTTAATGTACAATCATGTACAAATAATCAGAGTAGCGCAGTTGAAGCATGGAAGGCACTAAAAATTTTCTCCCCCATATTTGAACAACTTAATTTGGTTTGGCCCATTAATGACTTGTCAATGTACTTAGCAAAGTCGAGGACGACTTTTTCTCATGGGAGGGAGAATAATATGAATAACAGTATTGCAATGCATACATCTTATAGCTACTGTTGTACTACATGGTATGTGCAAAATAATAAGAATAACACAATAATTGATTCATGCATATACCATACATATGTGTTATTTTTTTTATTTACTACACCTTCAGATGTGCATGATGTGCTAAACAGAAAAAGTGTGAATAACATATATATATATATATATATATATATATATATATATATATATATATATATATATATATATATATATATATATATATATATATATATATATATATATATATACACACACACACGAGCATATACGTTGTATTCTTTGTTTAGTATGATTTCAGACTATCAAAAGCCAAGGACAGCTTTTCTTGAAAAAGGGGAGGATGACGCGGATACGCTCATGTCCTGCACTTCTCAGTTAAATATATTATTTAACAAGAAGGAACTATTGAGTCGCATTAAATATTATTAGGTGATCTCTAATTTAATTGTGTCTTTAATGATTATACTTGGAGATACGGAGCTACTACTATTTTATTTAATTATATATAGGCCCATACTCGATCTGTACAAGCCTAAAGTGAAGATGCGTTCAGAAAGGCTCGTTGACACTAGTACATCGTTCATAACTTCAAGTGTATAAGATAATGAGGACATCCCAATTGAACAATTACACGAGCACGAGCTAAAAGATTAATCAACAGGTGAACTCGCTCCTAGTTAAATTTGGTTTTAATTTATATGAGAATTGACTACTACCTAATGCTAGTATTTTAATTGATCTCATGTTTTTGCATGAGGAGATGTTGGGATGCCGAAACCAAAAGAAATCAGCTAAACAAGAAAATCATGCATGTGCGGATGAATTGAGACAAAGAAAAAAACAAAATATGTGCATGCATGAGTGAGACCACAATGGGATTCCAAGTCACACTAGTTAACCTGTGAAGATGGAATCCTACACAGGCGAAGCCAAATTTGATTGCTTGCTATGAACATCCACCACGGGAACACACTAAAAGGATGACGCTCAGTCAGCATGTTTCGGCCATGTAGTCTTGCTATTTTGGTTTAGTCCAGACCGAACATGGTATAAAGTCGGTGGGCCCGACCAAATCAAATGATGTTCCGTGGTTTGACCGAGTGCAATTCCGCCGGCCCTAGGCTCGCGTACAGGAGTTGTTTTGGCACTTTAAATTGGCAGTAAGCCCTGATGAAAAAGACAGACCACTATGAATCAATCTATTATTTTCAAAAAGAGTCATGCGTTTGTTCCTCCTAAGGTTTGGCATATGATTACAACCTAGAGGGAAATCGAGCGTTCTTCCCCGTCGTTCTTGTTATTCCTTGTGATTGGCCGAAACGACGATGTGTCTACTTGGTGGTCGGGTAGACGGGATCACGAGCGTATGGTTAGGCGAATTTTTTTGTCGCAGGTTGCTGTTCTAACAGTGGTTGGCGCCATCGATTCGTCAGGTTGCATGGATCCAAATTATCTCCATCGATCCTACGCCGTGAAGATCGGGCAATCCCCCGCATAAGATATTGTCACATTCAATGACTAATACTGCAGTGACTGCTTGTGGCATAGCAACTAAGTATATGAGCTAGGATTCCCCCGATTTTGGAAAGACTAAAACTGGAGGCACTAATCAAGTATTTCTTGACTTCTTCAAAGGCTTTAAAGGCATCATTGGCTCCTTTAGTCCACACGAAACTTCTATGTTTCCGAAGTATTTTCAAAAAGGTAATCCTTTTTCACCTAACCAAGCTATGAAATGACTTAACGATGTCATATAGCTAGTTAGTTTTTGTACCTTTTTATTTGTGGTCGGAAAATGCATCTGTTCGATGGCCACTATCTTCTATAGATTAGCTTCAATTCCTCTAGCTGAATCAAGAAAACCAAGAAGCTTTCTAGAGAAAACTCCGAACACACATTTCTCCAGATTTAACTTATGGTTGTGCCCTCTTAACTTACCGAAAGTTTCTTGTAGATTGTAGATATTGTCTCCGATGTAGACGCTTTTTACTACCAAGTCATCAACATAGGCCTCTAAGTTTCTACCAACCTATAGAGTAAAAGGTTTTTTGCATTAATCTTTGAAAAGTAGCACCAGCATTCTTAAGACCAAATAACATTTTCACATAGCGGAATGTTTCGTATAGTGTGATGAAGGAAGTTTTATCTTCATCTTTTTACTCATATTAATCTAATGGTACCCAAAATATGCATCTAAAAAGCTTAATAACTCACTTATGGAAATGAAGTCAACAAGCTGATCAATACATGGAATGGAAAAATCATCCATCAGACAAACTTTATTAAGATCTGTGAAGTCTACACACATTGGCCATTTCCCATTAATTTTCTATCCATTACAGGGTTGGCAAGCCACTACCCCAGGTCGACTTCACGAATAAACCCAGCCTTGAGGAGCTTGTTGATCTTTGACTATATTGCTCCTTTCGATCGGGTGCAAAACACCATGATTTTTGCTTAACTAGTTTTTTGTCAGGTCGGAGGGCTCGCCTATGCTTGATCACCTCCCAGGGGAAACCAGGCTTGCCATGCGAATATATCTAAGTTTGCTCGGAGGAAGGAGATGAGCGATTCTTCTTATTTAGGATTGAGTTCTGTCTTGACCTTGATGGTTCCCGAAGGACTGTCCATGTCAAGAGGTACCTACTTGACTTGGTCGGAGGGTTTTGGAGCCACCTTTGTCCTTGAGTTCTTTACATGTACAGAAAGTGGGTTAGCATTCTTGGTCAGCAATTCATCGACTAATTCGAGAGACGCAGGATCACAGGCATAAACCATTTTTCTTTACCTCGAACCATTATGACCCTTTTGGTCATAGCATTTTGAGACTTTGGTAACCGTAATGCGTGGCTACCAAAAACACGGCTAAAGCTAGTCGGCCAAAGATCCCATTGTATGTCATTTCAAAATCTACTACATCGAACGAGATCATTTCTATTTAGAACTTATCAGGACTTCAGAATGTAACTGGTAGGGACCCTTGCCCAATCAATTTGGTCGAAGATCCTAGGACTATGCCATGATGGCATACTTCACAGGTTTTGTTTTTAATTTGAAACTCGCATTTCTTCTATGCCTCCCATGAATAAAATACTAAGAGAACTATGTCCATCAACTAGAACATGATTAACCTTACAGTTATTTGTAGTAGGCTCTACAATGATAGGTAACCTACCTGGTCGAGTTGAAGGGACGGGACAGTCTTCTCGACCAAAGGATATGGTTGTTTCCAACTATCTAGATGGCTTGATGGTGACTAGTCCATCGATGAGGTTCACCTCATGTTCTATGGTCTTCAGTTGTCATCTACACTCGTAGGAGAAGGATCCACCAATGATCACATCAACGGTGTGATCTGGCTCCTGGTACTCCATTGCTTCATTGCCATCGTTATCCTTTTTGGTGCTCGTTTTTTCAACCTCCTGTATAGAAGGGAGAGGACCCTTACCTGAGTAGTAATCCTCAAGATTTTTTTGGCTAGGCACGGTAGTTGTGGAGGCTATGCCCTATCATTTAGTGAAGTGGACACCACCTCCTGCTTTTCTTGGAGTCATAGGTCGAAGCCTTTCCTTTATTCTGACTAGAATAATCCTTTTTACCCTTGGTGTATTTCTCTAGAATTGCAAGAACTTCTTTGGTATTGGGCTTATGATTCTTCTTACCCTTTGGTAATTTCTTCATCTTCTTTTCTTTCTTCTTTAGGCTTGGTTGAGAAATCTTTTCTATTCGATCGATGGCTTTATTCCATTCGACCGCTTCACTAGTTGTAGTATATTTATCGGCCATGTCGAATTTCTCAAGAATTGTCCATGGAGGGTTCGTTGCGTTGTCCTCCATAAACTGCATGTTCCTTAGTCTAGTCTTGAACACCTAGATAACAGAAGAATCTATGACCTTTGGTATATACTTATGAACCTAACTGAACCTTTTGATGTATTGTCACAAGGTCTCATTAGGCTCTTGTCGGATTCGATGAAGGTCATCTTCCTTCCTAGGGCGATCATACGTCCTCTAGAAGTTGGCGATTAGTAAGTCACAAAGTTTTCCCAAGTGTAGATTGATCCTACTAGTTGGTTAAGCAACCACGACTGAGCAGAACTCTTGAGAACTGTTGGGAAATAGTTTGCCATCACACGTCGCCTCCCACAGCCTTGATTACAGTAGTGTAAATCTACAAAAATTCTAATGGATTTCTCAAGATTTGCCGGTCAGAACATTTCCTACCAGTGCACTGCTTGAAGGCCTACTGAGAAAGCCTAACAACCTGTTATTAGGTCGTGGCTCCTTCTCTATAAAGGGGGTGGATTGTAATCTATTAGAAACCTATTCCTTCGATAGTCATAGCGAGGAGCTAGTGCCCCTATCCGATCATGACACTCAAATTGTGTCTCCGACCAGATACATAGTTCAGATGATGACGTAAATCATCTGGACCATATCTCTAATTTCATCTTCCATGACGAGGGGGAGGAGTTGCTTCATTTTCAAAGAGTCTTCTTTCCTTGTGGCTTCCTTGCTGAAACCTTTGAGTGGGTCTTGTGCGTGCTGATGGATTATTGTCAGCTCGACCATGTGGGATTCTGTTGTGCGAGGAATACACAGATGAAGTCAACGTTTGGCTATGAGATTGCTTTTGCTCCTAATACATCTCCGTGTCACATGGTCCACTGTAGAATTTCTAATACCTAACTTGCAACTCGAACATATCCTGGGCTTTCTATCAAAGTAGGGTTTAGGTTATATAGAATATCAGGCACATGTTATAGGTTTTCAACAATTATTAAAGGCCTCAGAGCATTCCTACCAGCAGATGGGGTACAATGACCCGAGTTGCACTCTGAGTTCCTTGCTCACTCCATGTGACTCAGCAAGTGTGGAGGGGTAGAAATAGGTTGACTAGATGGTCGATGTCCATCAGTTCCATTTCTTCTAGGTGATGCGACATCATTTGTACCATTCTAACCAATGGATTGCGGAGGAGTCTATCAGGAATAACCATGCACAACATCTACAGTGGTATCTCCGATTGCATTAACTTCGTGCTTCCAGTAGGAATCTCCTGATGAACTCTGGTCAAAACAAAGGGAGAGCCTTCCATCGCATCGAATCTCCTGATGAACTCCCGTTTGATTCGGTGGATTGCCAATCAAATTATGAGTGTTATTATCTTTACCTAGCTTTCCGCTAGGGGTAGTTTTATTGACATCGTGACTAGATGCCGACCAGCTCCTGCTATATGTGGGACCGTTGGTGAATAGCAGTCATCCATGACTACATTGAGAGTACTTTGACCCTCATATCATGGTATCTTTCTCTTATTGTTGTGTTTGTCGGTCGATAGTACCGAGCTTGCCGTGGTACTTGGGCATTCTAACAAGGTCAGAATGACTTATTCCCCTAGTAACGCTGATGACGAGGGTGGTGTGTCTTCTTCCATCCAGTCGACTTCACTGGTCTCAAAACTGGCGAGCCTGGAAGGGAGGATGATGATGAGGAGGCATCATGTTCCATAGTGCGGATGCATGTGTCCATTTTGAGGTTGGTGTAGCCTGCCAGATTGAACCAGTTCTCCTCATCCTATGCATGGGCGATGTTGATAGAAACAAGAGAGGATGTTGACAAAAACAAGAGAGGATTAGGCTTGCTGACGAGAAACTTTACGGACTTAGAGCCTTCTTCCCTATGGACGACACTAGTTGTTAACGATCGAGTCGTCATTTTTATGAAATGTGAGAAAAAGGCTGGATTCCATGGAAAGATTCAGCAGGAGAATTGGAATCATGTTTATTGCTATGAACTAGTTACAAGATGCTCTCACTAAGAGATTATAAAGGAATGTAACTAACCTTAATCTCTACAATCTTCCCCTGGTCGGAAGACTATCAACATTGGAGTTGTTCGTTATCTTGATTTATCTCTCAATCTTGTTTTTCCTATCTATGTGTCTTCTCTCGTCAACCCTTAAATAGTGTTGAAGTGGTGTTAGTTGAATCATAGCAGGCGCTTTGTTGAATCATCCCATCTAGTCAAGGGGGTAGTTGTTGTCAGAGAAAGAAATCTAATAATAACTACATAGCAGTTGTTGTCAACGATGCAAGACCGAAATCATTGTACTATTTGGAGCAAATAAAGCACGTGCTTTATTGGCCACATAGGGGGAATTCCCTTGAGGTGGGCTCTTATAACGGTTCATAAAATCTCCAAGTGGTCTGTTGGTTAGGTAAAATGTGTAGCAAATATCCGATCAGAGGTACTCACGTAATTGCCTTCGGAAGCTTACAACCACATAGGTCTCGAGGCTTTAATTGAGTATAAAAGCCGTATTTAATGGATCATTTAATCCTCATCACATATACATACATATACACATATATATGTGTATGTATAATTAATTGGGATACCATGGTGTCAGGGCACCATGATCTAAAATAGTTGTTTTCCTATGTATCACGTGCGAAATTTTTTGAATTTTTTAAATATTGAGTTTAACTAGTTTTCTAACTAGTTCAAAAAAGTTTGAACTTAAATTCAAATTGCAGTGGCCTTTTTATAATAGTTTTATTGTAGATACATGCTGATTTTACATGAAAATCTGCGAGCATGTTATCTAAATTCGTTCAAATTCTTTTAATTCAAGTATATTTTTTCAAAGGTATGCATTTCATTTGATTGTTATATAGGTATATAATCTAAAACTGAAATTTTTGAAAAATATACCATCGTGCGAGCGCCGCCTCCCCCAATCCGCTTACTCCTTCCTCCCCTCTGGCAGCACCACCAAACTTAGAAAGTTTAATGGTACAGATTCTAGAGCGCCAAATAAAATTGAACGGGAGAGCACAAAGGAACGATTGTTTCGGTGCGCATAATGTATGATTGTTTAGCTTGGAACTATTTATCAGCATCACATGAAACCAATCGTTCTAAGCAAAGGATAGCGGCTGAACAAGTTGCTTTCTGACCCATGCTTATAGCTAGATATCCACGTCCGATAACACCAAAGTCTAGGAGAAGGCAAAGAAGATAAAGTCCACTTGGATTATGGACACAGTCCAAATCCATTCCCTTATACATGATATGCAAAGCGGTGTTGCAATTTGCAAAGAAGACGGGGTACACCTGGATTAGTGTCGTGATAGATTTCTAGGATATCTTGCGTTGTATGTTAGAAATCAGAGATCTACACACGCATGCACACACTCCTGGTAAACACACACACACACGCACGAGAGGCAAAGATTTGGTGCTGCAAACCGCAGCGTTTTTCCCTTAAATTTTCTCAATAAACAAGGTGCTAAATACATGCTTCAATAGACAAGTTACAGGCTAGCGTACGTGCGCCACTAGCAGCTGCAATCCCGCAAGTCACGCTCGGCCACACGACCAAGCCATCCATGCACATAACGGGCATCTCATGCAAGAAGTGGTCTACGTTTCCTGCATGCCCACAAATTGTGATTAGCCAAGATCCTAATGATCCGGCCACTACGCTAATGACTCAACTAGTTAACTCAACCACTCTACTGCATACATGCAGCGACAACCCGGCCGTCCCGGCCACTCGCCGTCTGCAAATTTTCTACCTTGAACTTGTTGCCTTGAATCCGCAGGTTCTAGTGGCACACCGCTACTCCGGACTCTCCGGTTCTCCTGCATCAACCACAACTATGTGCAATACTACACTAGTTGGTACAATTTTAGACACACCGCCTATTGTACCATGCATACTACTCATGAAACAAAATGGTAAGATAAGACCAAGTCTAGATTATTTGCTAACAATCTCCCCCCTAATCTAGACTCAACTAACTTAAAGCAACGTTGGTTCATCTTCTTGTGCACTCATGAGGTTCACCTGTTCCCCACGGTCGCGCTTTGGCTTGAGGCACTCGGATGCATAGTGCCCGTAGTCACTGCAATTGAAACACTTGATGTGGCTCTTGCCGCGCTTCGTCTTGGAATCGCGACCACCGCCTTGTCCTGATGATCGAGCTTCCCATTGGGCTTTCGTGAGAAGGAGATGCTCCTCATCCCCGTTGCTGCGATGACGGTGCTGGGTGCGCTCCTCATACGCCTTGAGGGAGCCAACGACCTCCTCAAGAGCCATGTTGTTGACGTCGCCAAAATACTCGATCGTCGTCGCAATATGGATGAACTTGTCGGAGACGGCTCGCAGAAACCTCTTGACGACATTCTTCTCTTCTATCTTTTCTCCAAGTGCCTGCATCTGGCCAACAAGCAATGTTACCTTCGTTGCGAAATCGTCCACCGATTCCGTATTGCCCATGCTGAGATTTTCAAACTCCCAGCGTAGCGTCTGGATCTTCGCTTCCTTGACTCGATCAGCCCCCATGTGCATGGTGCGGAGAGCTGTCCACACCTCCAAGGCAGTGTTCTTGGCCGCAACTTGCATGAGCGTCACATCGCTCAACGCCTGGGAGATGATAGCCATGGCCTTTTCTTCTTTCTTCACATCAACAAGACAACATTCCCGTGGGCTCAATTGCTTCCACACGCCTTGCGCCTTCATGAGGAATTTCATCCTCGTTGCCCAAGCTGTGTAGTTCGTCTTGTTCAGCACCGGCATCGGAGAGACATCCTCCCTCCTTGCTTGCCGTCGGCGCGCCTCAACGATCGACATCTTCTCAAGCCGCAAGTACTTGGGCATACACCGCTCAAGAACTCAACCTCGGCTCGATACCAAATGTTAGAAATCGAGATCTACAAACGCATGCACACACTCTGGTAAACACACACACGCACGAGAGGCAAGATTTGGTGCTGCAAACCGCAGCGTTTTCCTTAAATTTTCTTAATAAACAAGGTGCTAAATACATGCTTCAATAGACAAGTTACAAAGCTAGCGACGTGCGCCACTAGCACTGCAATCCCGCAAGTCACGCCGCCACACGACCAAGCCATCCATGCACATAACGGGCATCTCATGCAAGAAGTGGTCTACGTTTCCTGCATGCCCACAAATTGTGATTAGCCAAGATCCTAATGATCCGCCACTACGCTAATGACTCAACTAGTTAACTCAGCCACTCTCGCATGCATGCAGCGACAACCCGCCGTCCGGCCACTCGCCCGTCTGCAAATTTTCTACCTTGAACTTGTTGCCTTGAATCCGCAGGTTCTAGTGGCACACCGCTACTCCGGACTCTCCGGTTCTCCTGCATCAACCACAACTATGTGCAATACTACACTAGTTGGTACAATTTTAGACACACCGCCTATTGTACCATGCATACTACTCATGAAACAAAATGGTAAGATAAGACCAAGTCTAGATTATTTGCTAACATTGTATACTCAGTGACTGCGTATATGTGACTATTTCTTTATTTTACAAAAATCAGTCAGATTTTGAGACTGTTAGATAAAGATCAAATGCCCTAGGTCTACCCCCTCAAATCCTATACAAGCCCTCAAACCCTAAGTCCCCCCTCTCTCCCTCCCCCAACTACCACTGCCTCCACCCCTTCCATGCACCGCCACCCACCTCCTCGTCAGTGAGGCCTGCCGCGACCAACTCCCTTCGCCTCTACCACCCCCTGCTACGGCTGCTTGCGCCACCCACGATGCCAATGCTGCATGACTTGTCATCCGCCGCTCCTTCACCATCTCCTAGCCGCTGGCGTACCTTCTTCCCAGTTTTCGGCTCACCTCCGCTTGATCCGTCATTGCCACCGACCTTAGCCGCTTACCACCCTCCTCCTAGCCTGCATCCAGTGGCGCCACCGCCACCACCGTCACCCCCAACCTCCCTCTAAGCCTTGTGGACACTAGTGAACTCAAACCCTAACCGATAAGCCCTAACCCCAACTCGCTGCCTCCATTGAATATGCCGCCGCCGACAGTGGCTAGAGAAGAAGACGACGATCAAGAGCCTTGCCGAATCTTTGTTAGAAACAGAGATAGAGGTAGGCCGGAGCATGAATCTTGGTGCAAATCAAACGATGAGACCTGTTCTTTACGGCTTCTAAAAGCGGCTTTTGGCTTTTGCTACAGTACCTAACTTTCAAATGAAGTATTTTCTCAAGACGGGGTCTACAAGTTAATTATAGTACACGTTAAAAGCCTAACATTTGTATAAACCAAAATCGCAAGTCAGTATCTCTCTATAATCTCTGTCGCAAACAACTAAAATTTAAAAATTTCAGCAAAAACCATAAGCCGCAGCAAAAAAGAACAGGCCCAAGATTCCCCTTCCAAAAAAAATAGTCGAATGATGTCTAGCATTTTCGTACTTGTATTGCTGATACATATAGTTCCAGAAGGCCGAGATATAGTTCAAGAGAAAGAACGTCAAACCTGCCAGCACATAGCTAACAACTTATGAGAGCATGTATATCTCTAGGTACTAAGGTAATGTCATCGGAGTGAAAAATTTCTTAGCACCAATACCAACTGATGGGAGAGTGGGTGCTAAGACCAAATTGCGTAGCACGGAAGCAAAACTTGGAAGGTAGTGCTAAGCTAGAAAAAGTTGAACATTTAGCACTTATAGGTGGTGCTAAGGATTAAAGTAAAAATAGCTAACTATGGTATTATAGAGAGACATAATCATTTGTTGTGGATGCTAAAGGATGTTCATACTCTGGGAGCATTTTAGTTAGGCTCTTCCCCTTAGCTAAACTTTCGTGTAAAACTAGCTCTCGTGTACTCGGGACAGATTCTCCTCCCTCTGTTTCGTTCATTTTCATGTGTCGCCTCCTGATTATGTTTGAATTGAGCTGGATTTCCTACAAAAGATGGTCACATACTCATATGCATAAAAAATCTTTCCCAAAATTTCTAGAAAATATCTCATGGCATCGTGTTATATATACATTATAGAAATCAACAAGTTTAACAGCTCCAAGTTACTCGAACAAAATATAACAATATGGGGAATATTCCTTTTCTTCTTTGGACAGCGTGTTCTTTGCGGTTGGCTCAAAAGAATCTATTTTCGTTACTTTGAACCCCACAGGTTACCACTTTGTTCGATTTGATCTTGCGTATGTACCACACGAGTCCCCCAATGCCGATGGCTGCTGAGATTGAGAAGACAACACTTGCTGCAAGAAAATGGCCAAATTATTTCAGAATCCTACTGTTTCATCTGAAGAAAATGGGTCGTAATTGTTTGTTCAAACTGGAGCAAGTGTGAGCCAGGTTTTGGGATATATATTGTTCTCACCGGCTACAACTCCGGCCGATGCCTGATACCTTGAGACGCGGCCATCTGTAATAAAAAGATCAGTCTGGCACTGCATATCAAATATGAACTAGTAATCTAGTATGATTTCCACCATAAAAAGGTAGGGATATAGCAGAACAAATATACCATTTTTGGTATATTTCGTATGCAGATCATGGCACTACAGGAATTAAAGTAGCGCTCTAATATGCAATTTTAGAGTTCACAACTAAGGAAGAGAAGGAGAGGGGCAAAATGGTTAATACAACAAGGAATCAGTCATAGGGTGGCAAATAATTAAGAAAAAGTCTATATAACCCCATGAACTTTGCTCGAAAGTTCGTTCAACACGCTAACATTAAAATCAGGTATCTAATTAACATCCTGGATTATGCAATTCCATCCATATAACACCCTAGCCTAGTTTTGCACGATGGTTTCGCATACGTGGCAATTAAGTAGGTGGTTTTGCCACGTAGAATGGCAAGCTAGCCATGTTTGGTGACTGATTAGGTGGGGCCCACATGGGCTTCTCCCCAAAATTGAAACAGATAATAGGGAGCTTCATGCAGTGTCGCCCATACGAGTGCGGCTAGGAGCTCGACGTTGCTGAGAGGAGACGACGATGGCATGACGAAGGCATGGCTTGGGTTGGCAGCACACGGCTTTGCGCGAAGGCGGCTATGGCACATTGCCACCATGAAGATGGCGACTTCGCATGACTATGGCAACAATGCATTGCAACCGTGATAGAAGGCGGTCACGCAAAATGTTGGTCATCTCACGGTCTTCAATTTCCCCACACAACATCCTCTCGTTCACTGGGCCACTTAGAACAATCACACCATCATCGTCTTCCCCAAGTTCGGTGGAGATGCGGCCTTCTCGATCTCCTGCTCTAGTGAGCCAATCCAAATTTAGTCCACGTCGAAGTGTGTTCCACATCCATTTTACTCTTTTCCCTCACCCAATTTCATATATTCCATAGCATGTTGCTCGAATCATCCTCATCTTCCTCTCCAAGCCTGAGCTCCACCACCGTAAGCCACCACATTGACCTCCCCAGTCAGTGTGTGCCCGTCCTCTCTCTACACTTCAAAATGTATTCCAGAGCAGTGTGAACTTGGTAGGCTAGGCATGGAGCCTTGTAACTCACTGTACTTGTGCCACCACAAGAGCTTCGTCGTGTCGTTGTTGGTCACCATGGGTGGAATCGCAAAGGGCACCTCACCACACGTTGACGCCACCCTTAGGGTCGCTGTGCTAGGCGTGTTCCATTTTGTGGGTCACTAGCCGCTGCCCCTATCTCCCCCTCATCGGCGCTGAGCTTCTAGCCACGTTTCTAGGGTCGCCACCCGTTATAGCGTCCCTCTCTCTGTTTTGATTTGGAGAAGTTTCTGTGGGCCCTACCTGTAATTCACTTACAATCCCTCTAGCTTGTCATCCTACGAGGCAAAACTACTTACTCATGATACCATGTAGGCAAAACCACCGTGCAAAACCCGGCTAGAGGGTTATATGGACAAGATTACAAAGGTCAGGATGTTAGATACCTGCTTTTAAAGTTGAAAGTGTTGGACGGACTTTCAAGCAAAGATTAGGGGTTAGATTGACTTTTTCCAATAAGTAATGAAATGGGGGAGAGGTTGTATATCCTAGAAGGCCAATGTATGGAGTGAGGTATAATTACTTATCCTCTCTTTTTTTTGGGCAAAATCTTGACCAAACCTCACTGTCAAAACTCTGGTAACACTAAATTTTGGCTCAAACCAAAAACCTCATGATCTTACCCCGATGACCGAGACGTTGCACTGAAAAAAAAGGGACCCTACAATGAAGAAACCTATACCTCATATGAGAGAACATGATCTACACCTCATGATCCTACACCGATGACAGAGACGTTGCACTGTCTATCCCTCATTCGAATTTTTTGTCTGAAACCAGTCAGATTTTAGCCCCGGTAGATCTCAATCCAACGAGCCATCCACCTCCCCCACCTCCTATTAAAACGAATCACACCAAACCCTAACCACTAGTTGCCTTCCACCTCCACCTACCCCTGCTGCCGCCACCTTGACAACGGGAAAAATCATTCGGTTTGAAAAGAATTTCGGAGGGTGATGAAAGTGACGAAATGATAAAATTTCATTCATTTTGGCTAAAAATTCAGACAAAATATTCAAACAGCATTTGAATTTTGACGAAATTTATCCAAACTTCGGACAAATTTTAGGCAAATTCAAGTGAGGATAAATTCAGCCAAAATTTAGCTGAGCACTGTTCCTTTCAGTACTCTCCGAAAGGACCAAAATTCCTGAAATTTCGGCAAAATTTTGCTGAAATGTTTAACCATGCTCGACACACCACAGCTCCGCTGCCTCGCTTGCCAGCAAGCCTCTCCCACCACCACTTCTGACTCTCACAATGGCTGCCAGTGCCACCCCGCCTCCTCCACCATAGCCCCACCTCCACCTCCGTCATCGCCCACCTGCTTTCTTCCTCGTCTTTGGTAGCTTGTTGCTGTCGGATCCACCACTGTTGACTACCTCTCCCTCCTAATTGGTCATCAATTCTTGTCGCCTCTCGTCACCCACCCCCTCTTCCGACTTGCGGCCAGTGGCACCCCTTGCCACCCCGTCGCCGTCGTCACAACCCGCCCTGACTTTTCTCTAAGTTTAGAGGTTCCGGTGAACCTCGAACCTTAACCAGTGAACCCAAATCCTTAGGTGGTGGCAATGATAGGAGACGGTGGTGTATGAAGTGATGGAGCCTCGTTGGAGAAGAAGGTGGGTGGGCGCACGAATCATGATACAAATCATAAGGTCAAAATTCGACTCGTATTTCAAAAAAAAATCGTTCGATTGATTTCTAGCAATTCCGTAATTTTTCTATATCTTGAGAGCATTGTATACTCCAAGTTCCATCAAGTCCGGGCTATGTTTATTAGAACCCAATAATTAAAGCCAGAGCCCGCGCGCGCACCTGCACAGTCCGTGGTGGAGTTCCGGCCGTCGTCGCAGATGCAGACGAAGTCCCTTGTTGCCGGATCGAACCCACACGTGCCGCCAGCGCCGCGCCGCCGGTCCTCGCACTGCAGGCAGCGCGTCGTCACGGGGATCTCGAAGTCCACCCTTACCCCGTACTCCGGCACCTGGTCGTAGGGCGGGAACTTGTCCCCGACCGAGTGCCAGTACACGCTGGTGTACGCCTCGCAGTGCCGCAGCATCAGCCGCAGCGACTCCGCCGCGCGCGGGCGGTACGCGCAGCAGCTCATGTTGCTCTCCTCCAGCGCGCCGCGGCACCCGGGCAGGTTCCGGCACAGGTACCCCGCGCTGTCACATGCCGAGTCGCATCGCTCCGGGTACCGGTCGCAGATCACCGGCCGCGGCGACACGATGACGTGCTCCTCGTCGCAGTTGAAGAAGAGGTAGTCATTCCTGGGGGACAGCGAGAAGCGGGTGCTGGTGTCGAGGCTGAATGGCGCGGCGTGGATAGATGTGAACGGGCGAGCGCACGTCCACATGGAGGGGTCCGTGACGACGAGGTGTGGGTCGGCGTAGTCGGCGCCGGCCACCGGGTACGTGCCTGACGGCGTGCGGAGGCGGAGCGTGGCGTTGTCGGCGCAGGTGAGCATGTTGCGGTAGTACGGGCTGCCGCAGCCGTCGTCGATGCTGAGGGGGTAGCGTACCGGGATGCCGCCGCAGCTGTCGCGGCAGAGCCCACCGGCGACTGAAGAGGGCGACATTGAGATAATTAGAAGGATCGTCACGACATGGAGATGGTGATGGATCTCCATTGGTGAAGATGTCGAGTTGACGAGGGGTGCAATGCAATGCCACCGGGAGTGAGTAGCGCTTCTCTGCCTGTGAGTGTCGGTGTGTGAGAGTATTGAAGCAAAGAAGAAAGGATCAGTAAAGAGTGATGGCTAGCTAGCCAGAGGTGAGGCTACTGCTTTTGCACTTTCGCTTTGGAGCGAGCCTTTGAGCTTTTGCTTTGCTTTGCTTCGGTAAGTGTCTTGTTTAATGCATTGCCGGAATCTAATCCGTGTCGTTGGTCGGCTACGTATCACCGAAGCAAGGCATAGCGCGCCAACCATGGTTTACTTTCTCGATGAGTACACTATTATTCCATTACCTTTTGGGTGTTAGAATTTGGCTAACGAAGTCACACTCTGAATTTCTCTGAACTCACACGCACTCAGGTGGCTGCTACGGATGTGAACAGTATTCTGTCGAAAATCCGACAACACAGAAACCAGGATGGAGCAAAAATGGTTTAGGCGAATGCCTTGAACCTCCAAATCAATCTGGGGTTCCATTTAGACTATTATTCATTACTTAGTGTAGGTTACATGCAAAAAATGGTCAATCGGAAATGCAGGATCTCCTGCTAAACTTCCTTCTGACTCGGACAAAACGAGAAACAGAAAAACTGCTACTGCTACTGCGTTGCTAACTGCATTCCGGTCATTCCGGTTTTATTCCAGCAAAACTCGACTGTAACTAAAACAGCAAAAACATAAAACTGTGCTCAAGATTACAATTGTCTTCAACATTGGGCTGAGTATTCTTTTTTTTGGAATTGCAATCTCCTTGGATATTTATGCTCAGGTCGACGAGGCCATGTTCTGGCGGCGAGTTAGTGCAGGGGAGGTGATCGACGGCGCGGCTTAGCAATGGTGGCGCTGTCAGAGCTAGGAGAGAGAGAGAGAGAGAGAGGCAGGTGATGCCGGCTGCTATGTTGGGGGTGGCAGAAGCGGCGAATTTTTTGTACGGACCGGCGACTGGAGCCTATTTTTGTAAAAAATTTCTCGCGGGTATATTTCTGTAATTTTGAATAAAAAAGGATTATCCGTACAAAAAATTCGCCGCTTGGTTGTGCGACTGGAACCTTTCGCCCAAACCGTTCGCGACACAATATCTGTCGCCGCACGCTGGAGCGACTGCATCCAGTCGCTCTTCCGTGTGGCGACTTCCATGCAGTCGCCCTCCCATTAGGCGACTTGCATGCCGTCGCCCCCTAGGCGACTGCATGAAAACCGTTTATGTAAATTTTTTTTATGAACGATTGACTATAAATGGATCGGTATATACACTGTTAAGTGACATACGATGATAATTCCTTTGCGGAGAACCGGTATGTTAATATTTTTAGATGACTTGATATATGAATAATTGCATGCGAAAAGAAAAGATGATAGACTTGTTTGAATTTAAATAAACTTCATAATATAGCTGTGAGTAACATGCTGCGTATTTTCTCATTACATGCATAACATATAGCATCGGCAACACCCCTCACTCGCCACCCTAGTGTGCCCCGTCACCGCGGCCTTGTCCTCCCATACGGCCCCGCTTGGCCGTCCTCCGGTGCAACAGTTACGATGCTCCGAAAAAGTAAAACGAGCAGGAGAGTGTCGCACCCGCCCCTGCGCTGGTGGAGTCAGCTGTACCTCTGGCTGTGTGCCCTCCGGTGCACCGGGGAAGGCACTGCCAGAGAGAACCTCTGGGGCTGCGTCGGAGAACTGCCAGGGCCAGTCCGCAAAAAACTGGTCCACATCGTCGTGGGCCGGGGAGACGCCGTGCTGCTGATAAGTACCTGCAATAGTAATATCGTTAGTTCGTTGCATGTCGTCTTGGGATAAAAACGAGATCGGACGATGCGTACCCGTAGTTGGCGCCATCGAGGTAGGAGGAGGGGCGTACACCCCCTGCGTGTGGAAGCCGGGATATGCGGAGGAGGCGTGAAGTGAGGTGGTGTAAGAGGCCGTGTCCACGTACTACCTCCGGGCTGCTCCGGTGAGGTGGTGTAGGAGGTGTCCACGTACTACCTCCGGGCTGCTCCGGGTGAGGTGGTGTAAGACGTGTCCACGTGCTACCTCCGAAGTAGTGCTACGCTGGTCGGGTTGGCACTAGTGGACGACCAGTCGGAGCACTGGGCGTGGGTGTCGAGACCGCCGGCAGCTTCATGCAGGACAGTAGGCTAACAATACGTCTACACCCGGCCTCCACCCGATGCACAAAGCTGATGCCCTCCTCGTGGGTCAGCTCCGCACCAGTGGCGACCCTCTCCAATAGTGAGGTGGACTCGGTCCATAGGACAACACCGACGTCAGCCTAGACACAAAGACATAAAATGGTCGATCATCGAAACGACATTGCCATTTGGGAATCTTTGAAATTACATGTAACGTACCGCGATGTGAGCATCGCGCGCGAGGTGCGCGGGGTACGTGTCTGTCGGAGCGGCGACGTGTGTGGCAGGCGGGTCTACGACATGTACGAGCCTTGTACGTGTTCGCCCTGGTACCAGCGCAGGTACTCCGCGTAGTCTCTGCTGTCGTATGGGCGGTCCTCCTCCACGCGGTCGTCGAGCGCACCCTCCCACTGCGCGACCCAAGGCTGCATCTTCGTCGATCAGTCCGTGCCTCTTTTAACTCCCTTCGCGTTGTGCCTGCGTATAGAACCATTACGTAATGTGAGTACTTGCGACCACAGTAGTAAGTATGTACATATTTAGCAGAAACGATCACTCACGCGTGCACGTTCCGCGGAAGCGATGGTCCGACTGGTACAAGAAGCCGTAGCCCAAACTGCCGCATGACTCGCTGGGGGTGCGTAGTCCTCCACGTAGATGTGGTACACGAGCTTCCGGCGGGTGAGCCAGAAAGCCCGGTCACGCCAGCAAAGTGCGGACAGCCCGTCAAGAGCGCAAGCCTGCACTGCCGTATCTGCGTAAGGCTCCCAGCGCACGTCGTCGGTTGTGAGGCAGTCGAACTGCTCCACAAAGGGCAGATACGCCCGCGTGACCTGCATGTGCGCGAACTGTACCTGCAAGAAAGATAAGTTGTTTAGTATGACGATCGTCAATAAGAAAGAAATAGTTGACTGTGATAATACTTACTCGTCGACGGCACCAGAGAGAACCCATCGTCGGCCAGTCGACATCTCCCCTGGATACATCTCGGGCCCGTACGGACCCATGTCGTCTAGCACAGGTCGTCCGAGGCTGAAGCGCTCGAACGACCACAACTGCAGCAGCAGGGGACAGCACGTGAGGATCGAGTTCACCTTGATCCTCGTGCACACATCGCACAGGGCGCAGTACGTCGCGGCAAGTACGGCCGATCCCCAGCTAACCTGGTGGGGCTCGCCGTCTGCGATCACCCTCGCATAAGCGATAAGGCGCGTATCCACGGAGTTGCCGTGGCTGGTGGTGAAGAGCACCCAACCAAACAGCCACAACACGTATGCCTCCAAGTGGCGCGGACCTGGTAATCGTCTGCCTGTGGAACCATGCGCTCCACCTGAATGCAAACAAGTTGTTATTAGTATGTAATGGCACAAACAAGAGCTTCGAAGACACGATCAATTTTAAAAACCACGTACCCGGTACTGTGCGAGCCACCTCAGCGTTGGCCCATGGGTCTGATCCTCTCCGAAGATGTGGTGGTCATCGGCCGGTGGAACGACTCCCTCGAATCTGGCGAGCAGGTCAGCGTGCCACTCGGCCGGGGCCTCCGGTAGGAAGGCAGCGCTCCCGCGATCGGAAGGCCAAGGAGCAGGGACACATCCTGCAAGGTCGGCGTCATCTTCCCGAATGGGAGGTGGAAAGTGTGCGTCTCGGGCCGCCAACGGTCCACCAAAGCCGTCAGCAGGGAACGGTCGAACGGGAAGCGTCGTGATCGCTCCACACCCGCCTCGTCCCTGCCCGCGGCCAAGGCGGCTCCATCCTCCTTCGTCGCCTGCACCATCCGAGCAAGAGGGAGTAGCCCGGCATCCCGCGGCCTGCAAACAAAGTGAAGGCCAGCACGGTACGTTCTTATGGTAGCACTAAAACGTTGGCGTAGTGCAAACCTGGCAGTCCAATGGGGGTCGAGTCCCCAGGCCACGCGAGGTGTGTGTGTTTGGACCACTCCCAGCTCGGGCGGCACATCCGTGCTCCCCGGTGGCGGCACACGACGGGAAGCGCGGTGCGCGCGGTCCACGTGCTCGTCCAACAGTGGGTAACGCCACTCGGAGTCACGTCCATCATGAGTCACACCTGCAAAATTTGGATAGTAAATTTTCTACATGTAAATATCTCCACTAAAATTTTTTAAAACAATTTCGACATTAAATTTTGTACATCTAAATTTCTACACTAAATTTTTTATAGTAATACATCAAAAATACTATACAAAATTTGTACACTACATTTTGTACAATAATACATAAAAAAATTTCTACATCTAAATTTTCTAAACTAAATTTTCTACAATAATACATAAAAATACTATACAAAATTTTGACACTAAATTTTCTATATCTATATTTCTAAACTAAATTTTTTAACCTAAATTTTGTGAACTAAATTTTCTAAACTAAATTTGTAAACTAAATTTTCTAAACAAAATTTCTAAACTAAATTTTCTAAACTAAATTTGTAAACTAAATTTTCTAAACTAAAATTTCTAAACTAAATTTTCTACACTAACTCTTCTACACTAAATTTTCTAAACTAATTTTCTAAACTAAATTTTCTATATCTAAATTTCTAAACTATATTTTCTACATCTAAATTTCTAAACTAAACTAAATTTGTAAACTAATTTCTAAACTAAATTTCTAACAATAACAAAAAATACCTGCAAATCACGCTTTCCCTCTCCTCTTCTCCTCCTCTCCCTCTCCTCTTCTTCTCCTCTTCTCTTTTCCCCTTCTTCCTCTCCTCTTCTCCTCTCTTTTCTCTTGTCTCGCTCGGTCTCTCGCGGTCGCAGAACAGTGCCCGGCGGTGGCCGAGCGCGGCCTTTTAACCCCCCACAGTCGCCACACGATTGGGCGACAGGATTGCAGTCGCCCAACCGTGAGGCGACTGGATTCCAATCGCTCCACCGTTGGGCGACTGCATTTAATCGCGCAACGGTTCGCATATAGTCGTTGGGTCGCCGCCTGGTTGGGCGAAAGGTTCCAGTCGCCCAACCATTGGGCGACTGGAGCCTATTTTTGTAAAAAATTTTCCCGCGGGTATATTTCTGTAATTTTGAATAAAAAAAGGATTATCCATACAAAAAATTCCAGAAGCGGCAATGGTACTGCCTCAACGGTGGGCCTCATCGACAGTAGGGCGGCAGCTAGCTGGTGGGGTTAGGGTTAGGTGTTGGAGATGGTCAAAAAATTGTTGGGCTAAAGAATATATGAATGTTGTTTAGTCACACCTTTTTTTGAAGGCATGAGGGGTGCATGTGGCCAATGTGCGTCATAGTTGAAGTATTCGAGAACTTTTTTTATAAATAATCCATATTTTATTTAAAATAACAGTAATATACCTGCGCGAATATTTTTGTACAGAAATAGGCTCCAGTAACCTAACGACTGCATGACATGCAAGCTGTCCGTAGGCCATTGGGCAACAAGTTCCAGTCACCCAATGTTTCGGTGACTGCAGCCTATCGCCCAGCAGCTGAGCGACTACAATTGCAGTCGCGTGGCTGTGCAGTGACTGTAAACAAGCCATTCCTAGAGGTAGTGTGGGTTAATCCATTTGTGATTTTCGTATATTATGAATGGTACATAATTTGTTGGATTCGCAACAAGAGCTTGCGATCGTTGTATGTTGTTGTAGTGCAAGAAATTTCATGAAATTGTTTTAAGAATGATTGAAATAACAACGATTGGTAAGTACGAAGGTAAGTGATATTGTGATGTAACCGGGAATTCGTACATGGAGGAGAACTGGTTTGTTAATGTTGTTGGATGACTTGCTACGGGAATAATTGAATGCAAAAAGACGAGGAAATATGCTTGTCCAAATTAAAATAGACTTCATAGTACAGTTGGAGTAACACGGCGCGTAGGGTTTGATTACATGCATACCAAAGAGCATCATGTATGATGCAACAAACAAAACTGCTCCTACGATACATATGCGCATTTGTTGGAATGGAACTAAATTCGACCTTCGGAGAGTAGTTAGTGCGGGACGGCCCGACCTACTACGTGGACTAAAGCCATTTTCGCTTCCTTGCGAGCTTGGCGTTGAACTCCTCAGTGGCCTCTTTTACCTTGGCTGCTATTTCTCTCTTTTCTCACGCTATTTTTCGCAAGCCTCGCGCTCCCTATGCGTGCATGCCTTGAGATGAGCTTTCGTCTCCCAATGTATATGTTCGGTTTGCTCGTCCTTACGGCGCTCCTCCTCACGGATCTTGCAGGACCTTTTTGAAGGAATGCGTGTAGGCTACGATAGCAGAAAATAAAAAATTTCTACCGCGCACACCAGGACATCATGCTAAGGAGGGATCATAGATCGTTACCACTAGACGCGCAGCACAGCGGAAGAAGAGTTGGAGAAGCCGATCCAACCACGCGCGTCGAGGTAGTAGTGGAAGTAGCCGATCGTCCCGAACAGATCATCTCCTCCACGCGATCAACCACACCACGAGCAGATCCAATCTGTAGATTGTTGATGCCGATCAACGCCGCAACGAGCAGCGCCTCCACTGGTATCCACACGTCCGGGGCTGGAACGCCGATCGCGAGTGTACTAGCACTCGCGAGCGGCTAGGGTTTGGCTCGGGAGGTGGCGGCTAGGGTTTGGCTCGGGATGAACAGATGCATACCCCCTCAGCCCCTCGCCTCCATATATATAGACCTCCTCACTTGGGCCTCATGGACCGAGGCCCAATAGGAGTCTATCCGGATCTCTATCCGAATTGAGCCCACATCCGAATCACATTCGAATTAGTGTTCCAACCCGTTAAGTGTGCGACCACAGCAGGTTCACGTATACTTGGTCGCGACCGAAACGCCTTCCGGTCACCACGTTAATAGCGGCCTCTAGTAAGACATATTAACCCCAAAGTATACGTAAAGATCATATCACTGAACTGTAATGTTCTCATGTACGAATCCCTTTGTCTCACGATATAGATTGAGCTCAAGGCGAGACCTGTGTCATCCTCTTAATAGCTCAATCACTCTCTCGATTCCGTGATGGATTATAAACTCGTGATTGACTCCTCAATCACCTTGGCATGGCCATGCACTTTCATAATCCATTACATCGAGGGGCCCAGAGATATCTCTCCAATAAGGAGGGGCAAATTCTATCTTGATCATTCACATCCCACTACATATTTCATAGCAAACCCGAAGACTACTTTTATAACTACCCATTTACGGAGTAGTGTTTGGTAGTCCCAAAATAAGCTACTAAGCATGTTGGGTACCATGATGATCTCAAGTCTAAGGATTCCACATAAACACTACTTGAGACCAACTGATGACACATGGAATCTCTGCAGTGTCTCATGGCGGGTCTATCCAACATATGTTCACTAACACATGTCCATATTATTGATTTGGTATCACCATACCATGATCCATGAGACATGATCATCAATCAATACATATGCTGATCTTTGAATCATATTTGTTCCTCATATGATATATGATCAGGGATCATTTAGAAATAGCAACATTTTAGCATTAAGAGTCTCATGAATAAGTCACATACTCATTGATCAATAATGATAATGTCTATTTCAAGGAACAAAGCAATGTATCATAAACATAGTGTGTGATATATTCAACATCTCCATGTTGCCTCTAGGGCATATCACCAACACTTTTGACGTTCCACTCCTCGAAGTCGAGAGCCCACTGGTCCTCTAGGTAGATCTCAATATCGATCCATTTGCAATAGCCACATAGGGGTTCCGAGAACTGTGAGTACACAAAAGAGGTTGTTAGTGCATACTTTAAAGGAGAAAAAGTAGGGGAACATAGTGTAACTGGTCCTTAATGACTGTCTATAGCTGGTGGTGTCCCAACGGTGGTTGGGATAGTCATTGGAGTAGTTTGCGCAACCCCAATAACACATACCCTGGCTGAGGTGGTGCTTAGAGTTGAAGAACTTACATGGGTCCTAGCCCCAACATAGAGGCAGTGTCTCCCCCTCGGACGGGTGTTGCGGCGGGCGGGTGTTGTGGCGAACGCTCGGCAAGAATATTTGGGATGGGGTTGTTGCTACAGGTGACATCATTGTGGGGAGCTGACCTCGTAGCACGCTCAGCTTGTTCGGCCTGGGCCGCAGCAACTCTTGCCTTTTCATCACGGGCAGCATTAGACCTTGCTAGGTCACGAGTCTCCTCCCATTATTTTATTATCTTGCCCCATAGCTTCTTCTGTGTCTTGTCCATCTCGGTGTGGTGAAGCAAGCTCTAGTGTAGTGTTAGGTTTGCTTGTGTAGTGTTCTCTCCGAAATCTCTTTCACCTCCTTTTATAGGGCCCCGTGTGGCCTTCTCGTTATATGAAGTTGCCCCATATGGTCTTCTCGCTGCATAAAGCTGGCTCGCCTGGTGTAGCCACTGTGCAAAGCTGGCCCATGTGACCTTGTCACTACACAATGCTACCCAATGTGGTCTTGTCACTGCATAAAGCTAGCTAGTCAGGTCTTCGCACCGTGCAAAGCTACATCCTTTGGTCTTCTTACTGTGCAAAACTGACCCGTGTGGTCTTGTCGCAGTGTAGAGCTGCCCCATGTGGTCATGTCGCTGTGCAAAGCTGGCCCATGTGGTCTTGTTGCTGCACAAAGCTATCTCATCTGGTGTAGTCGCTGCGTAAAGCTTGACCATCTAATCTTCTCACTGCGCAAAGCTGGGCATGTGGTCTTATCACGGTTTAAAGCTAGCACATGTGGTCACATCGATGCGCAAAGTTGGCCCATGTGGTCTTGTCACTGCGCAAAGTTGTCTCATCTGGTGAGGTCACTGCACTAAGCTGGACCGTCTGATCTTCTCGCTATGCAAAGTTGGCCCTTGTGGTCTTGTCATGGCACAAAGTTGCCCCATGTGGTCATTTCGCTACGTAAAGTTGGCTTGTGTGGTCTTGTCGCTATGCTAAGCTGTCTCGTTTGGTGTAGTCACTGCACAAAGCTGAACCATCTGATCTTCCCACTGCGCAAAGCTAGCCCCTATGGTCTTGTCGCTGCACAAAACTGCCCCGTATCACAAAGCATGTGGCGACACCCCCACGGGCTATAAAATGCATGCTCAAGCCATTGATAGTAGGAATAACTATCTTTGCCATTCTAGAGTAAGATACCATGACAGACCCCAATGAGCCAGTTGAACATGGGTCACCAAAGGGGGACCTTCCTCTTGAAAGGAGGAAGGACTTCGGTGTTAAGTATCGCTTGTTGCCAAACAGGTGTGTTCAGACAGTGTGGTCGAAATGCAAACACATGGAGGACGCGGTCGTGCAAGTGGCGGAAGGCCATTTGGATGGCAGGCAACGTTTCTTCCGATGCTCACACTCTGAGGTACAATTAGGCAATCGTCTATTTTATAGTACTGCTAACAGAGTTTCGATGTTAATGTTCCTTTCTAGCAGATAGCCAAATGCGACTTCATGCGATGGATTGATCCTCCCAATGAATAGTACATTGCGAGGTATGTGGATACGTTGTGGGAACGAATCGTTGACTTGGAGGCACATATTGAAAGTCTCGAATAGCACAACGATGACCTCCATTAGCAGATACAGCACGAGAGGGGCATCGAGGAGGTCATCAACATAGGAAGTTCATACGATCTAACATGTTGCTACGCGAACCCTAATTGCATATGTGCTTGCCACTACAATGATGGCCAGCCACGTTTGAGGCGGTCCCCTCTACAACACTCTATGTGGGTACCACGAGGCTCATTCCACCTGTAGGCATCGACCTATAAGGTTGTACTGTAGTAGTACTCTCCCCTGTTTGTCGCGGTATTTTTCAATGTTGTTAAGTATGTAATCGAATGGTTTGTACGATGGTGCGGTTGTCATTAATTGAGTACACTGTTCGAGTGGTGTGGGCGTTAGTGTTGTTGCCATTAATTAAGTGGTACGGGCGTCGACATGGATTGAACAAACAAATATCATGAAGAGAAGTACAACTAAGGTTGCAACAGTATTGCAAACATCACTTAGTAAATAAGAAATGTAAGTAGTACATGAACAACAAATGTACAATAGCACTACCCCCTCCAATAGCCTTCGCAGCCCCCTCCTTTGCCACCCTGGCCCCCTCCGTCTCTGCATCTGTGTCCACCCGTACGACCCCACTTGGCCATCTTCCTCAGCGCCGGGTGTCGGTGCCCCATTAAGGTAAGACGGTCAGGAGACCATCACATACGTCCCAAAGCAGGAGAAGTGGACTGCAGCACCGCCTGTGCGGCCACCGGTGCACCGGCGAGGACACTCCTAGAGAGAACGTCCAGGAGTGTGGCCTGAGGTGCAGAGCCCATCGACTGGCCGCCCTAGTCCAAAAAGTACTGGTCTGTGTCATTCTGGCCTGGGGAGACCCCACATCTCTTGTCCATGGGTATGAGACCTGCAGTACAAATATCGTTAGTTCGTTAGATAAAGGGATGAAGGAGAATAAAAAAAGGCAAAGTGTACCCTTGGCTAGTGCCATGGCGTGGTCAAAACCGACTAGAGGGACGTACGGCATGGCATACGCACCCTACGTGGGGAAGACAGGGAAGTACGGATGATGGCCAAACTACTGCACTGGCGTTGCAGGGGGCCATGCCCATCCGGACCCCCCAGCCTCGTCAGGCTGAGGTGGTGTAGGACGTGGCCATGCAGAACCCCCCACACGGTGCCATGCCGGACGGGGCGGCCCCGATGGATGCACCATGTGTGCACCGGGCATGGGCGTGTGGACCTTCACGTGTGGATGTTCTGCGACACCGGTCGCCCGACTTATATTGGAACAACCTGACGTAGGTCGAACTAGTGCATCACATGATGTGCCACATAGTCCATGATGAAGACATCATCCACGAGCTTCTAGCGCGTCAGCCATAAAGCCCAGTCACGCCAGCAAAGCAAGGACAACCCATTAGAAGCACGGCTCTGTAGTGCCATACGTGAGTATGGCTCCCAGTGCACTTTGTCAGCTATGAGACGGTCCAACTACTCCACAAAGGGCAGATATGCCCGTGTAAGTTGGACGTGCATGAACTATACCTGCAAGGAACAATAGCTGTTACATACGATCATCCTTAATATGAAAGAATTAATTGCAAGTCATACTACTTACCCGCCTATGACATCAGATAGAACCCATCGTAGGCTGGTCGACGTCGCCCTTGGGGTACATCTTGGCCCCGTACGGAGTCATTTCCTCGAGCATGGACCATCCGAGGCTGAAACGCTTGAACGACCATAGCTGCAGTAGCTGCAGACACCCTATGAGGACTGAGTTTGCCTTGGTCCTGCCGTACACATTGCACAAGCTGCGATAGGTTACAGCAAGTGCGGCCGAGCCCTAGTTGATCTATGGGGCCTCGCCCTCGGCGATGGCCCTAGCGTGAGCGATGAGGCGCGCATCGATGGTGTTGCCATGGCCAGCGGTGAAGAGCACCCAACCAAACAGCCACAGCAAGTACGCCACCAAGTGTCGCGAGACCTGCTGCTCGTCTGCGGCCGGGTCTATTCGCTCCACCTGAATGCAACCAAAAAGTGATTAGTACAGTACAGCAGAAATGAGAGCATAGAGGATCTAATAGAAAGGGTGTCAAGCATGTACCCGAAACGATGAGAGCCACCTCAACGATGGCCCGTGTGTCTGACCCAGCGGGAAGACATAGTACTCCTCCGCGGTGCCAGGCAAAAGGACGCCTTGGAACCTATCCAGCCGGTCCGTGCACCACCCGACCGGGGCCTCCGATAGGAAGGCAACAGCTCCCGCGATAGAAAGACTGAGTAGGAGGGAGACGTCCATTAGAGTAGGAGCCATCTCCCCGAATGGGAAGTGGAAAGTGTGCGTCTTCGGCCGCCAGCGGTCCACCAAAGCTGTTAGCATTGTGATCGCTCCGCGTTATCGTCTCCACCCGTAGGCAAGGACGGTCCATCCTTGTTAGTGGCCTGCACCATCCGAGCGAGAGGGAGTAGCCCAGCATCGCTCATCCTACAAAGCAAAAAAGGGTCAGCACGCACCCTACTTATGGCAAGAATATAACACTGCCAGAGTACAAACCTGGCTGTCCAACGTGGGTCTACCCTCCAGGTCACTTGAAATGTGCGTATGTGGACCTCCTCCAAGTCAGTCAGCTCCTCTGCGCTCCCTGGAGGCGGGACACGACGGGAAGCACGATGTAGCTGGTCAACATGCTCGTCCAACAGGCCATAAGGCTAGTCCAATCCGCGAAGTTTATGAGCCATACCTACAAAATGAATTCGAGTTAGCATTTATGTGGAACAAAAAACATTGACTGTAAAGCAACAATAAATAGAACATGTAAATAAACAAAGAAAAATACTAAGCCTTCGTCTCCATGTATGCCATAATTTTCGGCGAGTACGATGTTAGTGGGTTGGCTGCATAAAGTGCGTCATTTGCATGCCTTTCCCTGAAGTAGCCAATTGTGTGTGCAGAACACCTTCCACGATGGCGATGAGGGGTTGAGAACGAAGGCCCCCTGAGAACCCAGTTATACACGTCAGCAACATTAGTCATCATTATGCCATACCTCGTGTCATCCGTGTCATGTAGCAAAGAGTAATTCTCCAATGGTTCTCCCTCGATCCACTGCAACAAGCACTTGATGTTCCATGAGCTCCTCCTCCTTAGACCAGCTACATTATGCTCATCCAGTGCTGTGAGGCATTCGAGTTGTGCTGCCCCAAGCATGGCCAGCCCCTTGTTCCTCTCGTCGATGTGCTTCCTGCTGTGCTCATCCAACAACGCCCACAAAGCATCAAATTTTCTCTACTGGTTCTGTATAGCCAGCCTCTTGACCTACTTCATCAATGGTTGCTTCAGGAACTACTTGAAGAAGTTCACCCCTAGGTGATGAATGCACCATCTGTTTCTTATATTCGGCTAGGGGAAGGGCTCATCGGGGTCTTCCTGAAGTTTTCTTATGGCATTCACTATCCCGGCGTAGCGATCATGGATTACGCACACACCAGGATGAATGCTGACAACTCTAACCCTCGCATGTCTAAGGAATCATAGCCAGCTATCATAATTCTCACTTTTCACGAATGCGATGGCCAGGGGCATAATTTGATTATTGCCATCAACGCCAATGGTTGTAAGGATATGACCCTTGTATTTGCCATTTAAAAAGGTCCCATCAACTAAGATCATGGGAAGCATATGCCTAAATGCCTCAATGCACACACCAAAAGCTAAGACGGCCCTCTGCAACACCGTAAAACCTGACGGCCTTGTAGATGGCTTGTCCTTCACAGCGATATACGTGCCCGGGTTCCTATCCTCCAACACCTAAAGCATACAAGGAAGGTTGTCGTAAGCCGCCTCGAAAGAACCGAACCGTTTTTCCAACGCCTTCTGCTTTGCATGCCACGCCTTCGCGTAGCTAATCTTGTACTTGAATTTCTTCTCGATAGCCACCATGATGTACGTGGCCTCTATGTCCTTCTTTACTATCTCTCCATACATTAGATTGGCTATAAAGGCGGACGTTAGGTTACGATGCCTCGGCAAGACACTACTGAGAATGCAGGAGTGCAGCTCCACCTTCGATACAATCCAGTGAGTCATATTTCGGTCTACGTGCGTGCACCTTCTAAGGACAACTGGCCCATTCGCACTTCACGATGTACTGCTCTGGCTAGATTTCACGACCCGAAAAGTCCGCTACAAAGACAAGGCCCACAGCTTGATGGAATCCTGTAACAATGCCTTGTTAGCAAATATTAAATACAACCGAACCTCTATACCATGATACTCCTACGGTGATTCGTGCTCATCATGTGTGGCAACACCCTTAGTATCAAATTGGCTCCATTCCTGTGGGATGGGAGCTTCGCCCTTATCCAAATTGTCTTCATCGTCCTCCTATACAACTTCCTCTTCAGCTCAAGCCATTCGGTCATCGCTCTCCATTTGATCCACTATGTGCTACATATGCTCCCCTTCATCGGCTTGTCATGCAGCCTCACCATGCCGTGACCATTCTTCCTCTCCTTCATATACCACATTAGCCTCATCACGAGCAACTTCCTTCTCCTCACCAACATGCGGGGCGCCTGAACTGCTCGCACCTCCCGAATGATAGCCATCCGTGCGACCTTGCACAACTTCTACTGGGCATGGTTGCACAAGCATCACGTACTCGTATCCACGACACCGACACCCTTGCACAAACCCCTTCCATGCAACAGTATGCATCAATGTTCTTAACTCCCATCTGATGTCCGTGGGAGATCGGCTCCAAAGCCCTTGTATGATGACGCTACACACCTCGGGGTCTAAGGAAAAACTGCAGGTGAGCTAGTGCATCACATCTGCGATTCGAGCATTCTCGCCATCCGGGTGTATCAGAGTGGCTTGCACAAAACCGCTCAAGTCAACATCGTTTGAACCTTCACGAATGGTGCCAATACCGTAATGCACTTTCAGTGTAGTAGGTATCGACATTACTGATGTCTGCCTGTATATATTTTCAATTTTGCAACTAGTCAAATCGCATCACATATTACGGAAGCACTGATGTACTATAATTTTCATTTCAATGACCATTCGCCTATCGTAATCAACTAAACTACCCTCGTAGCATTAACTCCTTATTGGCAGTTCTTGTCTCGCTACTTGAGCTTTTTCCTAATGCAAATAATTCCTAATGGGTTCGGACAATTTACATGACATATTGATTTAAATGTCAATATATCAGTTATAACGGTACATATGATTTTTCAATGCATTAACGACATTACATTCATTCGTAATCATAAATGTTATGTGTTGTAGGGGTGGCCCCCACCTAAGCCCAGCAGGCCTATTAGGAGGTTGTAAGGCCCGAAATGGGACATGTATAATGACGAAAGTACCCCTGAGGGGGATGTTCAGATGTAAGGGTATCACCGTAAAAACACTCCCCATGAGGATATATATATATACATGATACAGGCCATGGGGAAAACCCTAAGCCATTGCTCACCTAACTCTCCACTACCATACTCTCTCTCTCTGTTTGGTCTGTAGCCACAATATTATGTATTATTGTTTACTACAAAACTAATTATTAAATTCTAACAAAAGTATTGACTAAATTTTAAATAACTACAAATTTCTACGAAGGCGTCAACTCCAGGACTACTTCAAGCGCTTCGCGAAGGTACGTTGTCAGGTCAAGGATGTCAATGAAACGACCATCATCAATACAGCAGTACAGGGAATTCGCCTGGGGCCGCTGGCCGAATACAACGCACGGAAGCCAATCAAGATGGTGGCGAAGCTCTTCGACAAGATGGAGGAGTACGCCAGAGCGGAAGAGGATGCGTGGTGACGGCGGCAGGGTGACGACTCCGATACCAATCAGGCGGAGGACTCGGTGAAGAACGAAGGCTCGCCGAAGGAGGGATCCTCGAAAGGCAAGTGCAAGCAGAGCCGTCGAACGATGCCTCCGGACGCAAGGATGCCCAACACAAGGAGTCATCGAGCGACAAACCCAAACACGGTCTGCAGAAGTCTCGGAATGCCCGTTATGTCTTTGACATCGAGGGCGGCTCCGAAGATAGCACCCCCGCTGGCCCCCAGAGGGACCCAGCGCAGGGTCATCAACGTCATCTCCGAGGGTTCCTCGCTGGAGTTTGTCTCAGCGCGGCAACGGAAGGCCTACGTGAGGAGGCTACATCACGTGGCAGCATACCCGGCGCAGGCGCCGCCAGATTGGGTGCAGCATAAGATCACCTTCACGCCCGCCGACGCCGAGGGTGTGGGATTTTCACACCAAGATCCCCTGGTCGTCCAAGTCGCCATCGTAGGATGCGACGTTAGGCGCGCCCTGGTCGACGGAGCAAGCTCCGCAAACATCTTATTCGCAACGGCCTTCGACCAGATGGGGTCCCCCGAAGTCGGTTGGGCCCTTCGGGGATCCCACTGCAGGGTTTCGGTGGTCAGCCCCTGCGAGCGCTGGGCCAGATATGCCTGTAGGTCTCCTTTGGCTGGGGCGACAACGTGAGGAGCGAGGATGTCACCTTCGACGTCGTCAACATCTCGTACCCTTACAACGCCATACTGAGGCGACCAACCCTAAACTCTTTCGGGGCAGTTCCACATTACGGCTTCTTGTGCATGAAGCTCCCCGGACCACGGGCAATCATCACCATCCACGGCGACCAGGATATGGCTTGGCACATAGAGCTTGGCACCAGGGGTCCACACCATGAGGCGCATCGGAACACCTAGACTGGGCGCGCAAGCGCGAGGATCCTAGGCGGCTACGGGAAGCACCTCGCCAGGCTCCCGCGCGGGTCGCTCCAGCAATAGAGGCTCCCACCGTGCACCGCCTCGTCATCAGGGCAACGACAGTCGCGGCCGCTCATGCCTTCAAGCGATCAGCAGTCAGTACCTCGTCTTTTGTAATTGCTCGCCCGCGCAAGCGGGAGTTCAATAAAGTTCACCATTTGCAAAATTGTTTCTGTTTCCTCCAAAGTCACGCGTCCGCACGCGCACTCTCCGCGAACAAAAAATGCTGGTATGAGTATAAACAAAGTCACACGTCCGCGCGCGCACTCTCCGCAAACAAAAATGCGGGTATGAGTATAAACAAAGTCACGCGTCCGCGCGCGCACTCTCCGCGAACAAAAACGTGGGTGTGAGTATAAACAAAGTCACGCGTCTGCGCGCGCACTCTCTGCGAACAAAAAACGCGGGTATGAGTATAAAGAAAGTCACGCGTCCGCGCGCGCACTCTCTGCGAACAAAAACACGGGTATGAGTATAAACAAAGTCACGCGTCCGCGCGCGCACTCTCCGCGAGCAAAAACGTGGGTATGAGTATAAACAAAGTCACGCGTGCACTCTCCGCGAGCAAAAAACGCGGGTATGAGTATAAACAAAGTCACGTGTCCGCGCGCGCATTCTCCGCGAACAAAAAACGCGGGTATGAGTATAAACAAAGTCACGCGTCCGCGCGTGCACTCTTCGCGAACAAAAACGCAGGTATGAGTATAAACAAAGTCATGCGTCCGCGCGCGCACTCTCTGCGAACAAAAACGCGGGTATGAGTATAAACAAAGACACCTGGGGGGACGCCTCCGCGCGCACTATACGGAGTATAAATAAGGCATAGCGCTGAGGTCCGCCTCCGCACGCACTCTACTGCCACCACTTCGAAGGGTAGGGGACGGAGTGTTCGCGCGTCTACTTCGACTAGGCGCCAGCTCCGCTACCACCACTTCGAAGGGTAAGGGACGGAGCGCTCGCGCGTCTGCTTTGACTAGGCGCCAGCTCCGCTGCCACCACTTTGAAAGGTAGGGGACGGAGCGCTCACGCGTCTACTTTGACTAGGCGCCAGCTTCGCTGCCACCACTTCGAAGGGTAAGGGACGGAGCGCTCGCGCGACTACTTCAATTAGGCGCCAGCTCTGCTTCCACCACTTCGAAGGGTAGGGGACGGAGCGCACCTACGTACAGGCGAACACATAAGTATAGCCTCATGAGTCTACCATGGAACAGCGCGGTCTTGAGCAATGACGAAGTCTGTATTCATCACAAGATGTTTACAAGGAGGCGCAGCGAGAGTATACAAGCATCTTCGGATGTGCACAACCGCTACTCGGCAGGCTCCTCCGTAACGCGTGTTCGCGTCGGAACTTCGCCCGAAGAAGCCCGGCCTACCCAAAAATCCAGCGACTCCTTGGCCCTTCGCCAACGTCGGAGGCGTCGTCGGGTCATAAGGTCAAAAATAGCGGTCGATCCCGGTTGGGTAGCTGCTCGGGGCACGGAGGTACACAAATCAGAACATGGAGAGGCCAAGTTCTACTTTATTCATAGGAAAGGCATTTATGTTACAAGACACGCCAACGCACAAGAACCCCGGTGTCACACCTGTGGGTTCGCGTTGCCCACCAATGCCTCGGCACCGCCTTTGTCATGCCGAGGGACTTCATCCAGCCACAGGCCGAGGTTCCTCTCACCGTGCATGGTCTGCCGTAGCTTGACCTTTGCTGCGGCCTCCCCGATGTACTCCCAAATCCTCTCATGGAAGAACCGCACGGCGCGGCGAACGGCCTGCACGGCGCCGGACATCACTCCGGCCCCGGCCAGCATCTCCGGTTGGGGGTGAGCTAGCCCGTCGATGTGTTGACAGCCTCGGTGCCGTAGAAGCGTGCACATTAGGCACGACATCACATAAGAGCAATGGTCACCGAACAACGTTGCGGCGTTACGTGCAAGGTTGGCTGCATCCCCGATCCGCCGAAGCGTCCGCGATAGCTCTTCCGGCACGAAGGCGCGGGGCGGCACCTCGGCGATGAGGCCTTCAAGGGTGCCTTCCAAGGTCAGCATGGCATCCCACGCAGCCACTGAGGCATCGCCAAAGCCCCGTCCCGCTCCACAAGAGACGCGGCAAGTTGGCCCTTATCCTTCTCCAGGGCAGTGATCTGCTGGAGCAGGCCATTCCACTCCTCCGCAGCTTCTTGTCTGCCGCTTCTGTGGCTGACAGCAGCGTCGTGGCCACGTGTGCTTCGATGCACGACTTCGCCTCCGCGCACTCTGCTTCCAAGTGGCGGATGCGGTCGACCTTGGCGGAGTGCATCCCCTCGGCTACGCGCAAAGCCTCTTCGGTGGCCCGCAACTGTCCCTCTAACGCTCCCTGCTTGCGGGCGTAAGCTGCCTGCAATGCCTGAGCCAGGACGAGGGTCTGTGCGACGAAGTGGTCAGCAAACCCCTAAAATCCACACAGTCACAAGGCCAGATACTCACCCTCACTCCTGACACCTCCAATGCGTCCCCAAGGCGCCCCACCTCGTAGGTCCGCAGCTCCTGCTAATCAATACTTGCAGCCGCGTCGCACGCGATCCCGCGCCACGCTCCCAGCACCTCCGGTTGAGGGGTGAAGTCCGCTAAGTTCGGGCGCGTGGCATCCGCGGCGGCAGTTCCGGGAGCGCTGGACGCCCCCTGAAAGGAACGTCCCCGCGTCTCGGGGATCGCCCGTCCTCCGGGATGAATGCTGCTGAAAGATGGCGTGCCGATTATAGTCCTACGAGAGCGATGTAAGGCTATGCTAAGCTACGCTAAGACAATTTACCTTCGGTGGCGGCCGGCGGACTTCGCCGGGGCGTCCCCTCAACCTCGCGCGGAGCAACCAGGGCGCCAGCGCCCTCGGATGACATTGGCCCTAGAGGCCGGGGAGCCTCGTGTCGAAGCCCAGCACTAGCTGGTCCCGAGCTTCCACCGCCACGGCCTGAGCAGAAGCCAAGGGGACGTCAGGCCGGGGGGCTTCGGCGTCAGAGTCGGAGTCCCACAAGCTCCTGATGCGGCCCACCGCGGCGAACCCCCTTGGCGTCCGGTAAGGAGGCGATCGAAGGCGTCGCCTCTTCGCCTTGGGGGAACGAGGCGGGGACCTCGCTCCGACAACCGCCACAGAGCAGGGCTCCACCGCAGCAACGCTCGTGGGCGGAAGCTCCACTCTAGCAACCTCCGTAGGGGGCAGCCCCACCTCGGTAGCCATTGGGGGCGGGGGCTCCATTCCACCAACCACTGTGGAGGCCAGCTCTGGCACCATCACCATCGCAGGCGAGGGCTCCGCCCCAATGTCACCAACGGACGTTGGCCCCACCTCAGTGGCCACCGCGGGCGATGAAGCTTCCCCCACCCGATCGTCCGTGGCGCGCTCTCGGTCCCCGACACCTCCCAGAGACTCCTCGCATTCGTCCCTCACGCCCGTCTCCAGGTCCGAATCCGCGTACTTCATCGAATCAGACTCGGTGTCCGCCGCATCAGCGGGAGCGACGGCAGAAGTCCGAGTCCTACGGGACGGCGCCTTTTTCTCTTTGCCTCCGTCGTCCCGATGGCGAGGTTGGCTCAGAGCCGGGGGGCGCGCTCTGGCACGCGAAGACTTAGGGCCTCGCACACGCGGTTTATTTGCCCCAGCTCCGCCTCCGAGGTCGCAGCTGTGCACAAGGCGTGCTCCCTGGCCATATACGGCCCGAGGAACACGCTCACTACTCGTTCCGCTTCCTCCAGACTAACCCCTATAAGCGGAAAGAGTCGAGGTTAAAAAACAGCACAAGGAATGAGGGGAGATCATCGTGTTGACCAAGACTTACGAGGATTGAAAGGTGCCGGTAGCGAGGACACGGATGGACGAACATTGTCATCCCGAAGTTTCCCAGTAGTGAGACGCCACTCAGGGGCGAGCGGCACCACGCCATACATAACAAACTCCTCGGTGAGGTCGCGCATGTTGAAGCGGGCGGTGATCCCCACGAGCCTTCGTGCTCTTCGCCTACCTCCTTGTTGATCAACACGCCAGGCGTGGTGTTGAACGCCATGGGTTGGCCTGTGCACTCGAGGCCGCTGCCGCTCGCCACACGGTGGTAAAACCACCGTCGCATCCAGTTCGGCTCCCACTTCTCCTGGGTTGAGTTGACAGGGAACGAAGTTGACGCTGCTGAAGATGGAAAACGTCCCGTCTTTCCGCTCGTTCGGCTGGCAACGCGCGTCATGAAGAAATGCGAACATCGAGGCACTAGGCCAACAGCCCTCCGTGCGCAAGGCCCAGCTGTACACAGCAAGGCGGGCCAACGCGTTGGAGTCAGCTGCGCCAACTCCAGCTCGAAGGTCCGCAGCACATCACCAACAATCATGGCGAATGGGATGCGGATAGGGCTGGACGAAAAACTCGAAGCTCGTTAGCTCGCTCGGCTCGTGGCTGGCTCGGCTCGGCTCGTTAGGATAACGAGCCGAGCCGAGCCAAGATTTTAGCTCGTTAGCTATAACGAGCCAACTCGAGCTACTCGCGAGCGCGCCACGAGCCAAACGAGCCATACTTCCAGAATTTAGATATGCATATCTGCTTCCATGGACCTAATTTGTACTCTATTGCATGTGTTAATGTGTAAATTTGTACTCTATTGTACCCAAACGAGCCATGCATGTGTTAATTTGTACTCTATTGTACCCAAACGAGCCAAACGAGCTAAACAAGCCAAACGAGCCAAACGAGCCATGCTTCCATGGATGAATATATGATGGAGACATTTTTGGCCCCGCTCACGAGCCAAACAAGCTAACTCGAGCTTTTACGAGCCGAGCCGAGCTAGCTTTTTAGCTCGTTAGTTATAACGAGCCAGCTCGTTATCCTACCGAGCTAGACCGAGCCGAGCCGAGCCGAGCCGAGCCGAGCCAGCTCGTTATCCAGCCCTAGATGCGGAGCCCGGCTTCAAAATAGGCGACGAAGACGATCTCCTCAGACTTCTCGAGTCGCGGTTCCACCTCGTCACTGGCAGGCAACCGTACCTCCCGATGGTCCGATAGCTTCCCCTTGCGCAGTAGCCCACGGATCGTCTCCTCCGTCACAAGCGTGGCACCCAAAACGCTGGAACACGGGCCCTCTTTCTCCGTCGCCACCAACCATTTGTCCACCGCCGCTGAACTGCGCTTCTCGAGCGTGTACTCCACCTCCAACGGCACCGACCGGCGAGGGACGGCGTTATCGCCGACCGTCCGAACGAGTCCTTCACCGCGTGCCATCGCTATCCGTAACCTAGACGGTGGTAGGGAGGGCAGCGCGGCAGCAGGGGGCAAGAAGAGTAGGGGGCGAAAAGAGGGTCCAAAAGGCGTGAAGAGGAGGAGCAGATGTGCCGACATAGGGGCTATTTAAAGCCCCTTCATCTCCCGCATCGCCGGTGAACGTAACTGACAGGATACAAACCACTCACCTCCCCACGACCGAAGTCGAAGCGACACAACTGTCCACGTGCGTCGCGCACGATCGCAATCGTACAATGGTAGGGTAGCGCACGATGTGCCAATAGCTTCCCGCCACGTATCCGCACCATCTGGAACAACTACAAGTTGCGGCACGTAGCGTACCTCCCAGCACGTGTCGGCACGATTTTCGGGGCCATCGGCCAACTTCGACAGCAGTTACACCGGAGTCCCCGCTTTAGCAAGGAGACCCCAGCTTCTGCCCCGGCCCCACCTCACGAAGGGGGCACCTCGCCACGTCGCCCTCGACCCGGGCGGCAAGCCTGCAGACCACCTCGGCCTTGACGGCCTGGGGCTGGCCGCCACCTTCCCAGCCTCTACGTTGGGGTCCAGCCAGACCTCCGACACGGCCCCGCGACGAAGAGTAGGCCAAATACGGAGACCAACAGGCCCCAAGTCCGCGCGAAGGTGCCCGACCAACGCGACCGGCGGCGGGCCAACAGCGCAAGGGACACCGGTAGCATCCTGCCACGCGTCCCCCCTAGGGAAGGGGCGGGCGACTGCGGTCATGCGACCACTGACAGCACATAACGTGTCAATCGTGGCCCGCCACGTGTACCCTCCCCTTGGGACAGCGCGTACGGCCGTAGCCACCTGTCCCTAACAACTCAGGGGTCGGCCGATTCTCGCGGCCTTTAAAGCGTACTTTCGGACCGCGAAGCGCCAAAGATCGCGGACCAGCGAAGCCCTCACCAACCCACACCGGACGACGGGCGGCGCACGCATCGTCTCGCTCGGCCGGCCGCCACCACAGGAACGAACAGCCGAGGGTGGCCCGGGCAACCAGGTGGAGGTCACGTCTTGGACTTCGCCAGTAGGCCCGCCGGAGACGCCCGACTCCGACCGCTCCCATCTCACCCAGGCGGCTCCGTCGACACATTCAACCCCGTCGACACCCCCCACTTCGGCTCCGCCAACATCTTTAGCTCCGCCACGGCTTCAACCCCGGCCTCGCTACCAAGGGGCCCTGAGGGTGAGGACGACATCAAGGTGGTGCGACGACGGGTAGGCACCGGCCTAGCGGCAGTCGTCATCAGGCCCTCCGGCCCCGGGTCCGCGCGAAGATTCCAGGGTAGGCTCTTACCGAACCAGCCAGCCGCGATTGGCGGCCACCTTCCCTCGGGGTTCGGCCAACCAAACTCCAAGCCCCCGGATGCCAAAGGCCCAACTAACCCGCATGGACTGAGGAAGACCTATCTATGAGGGCAAGATCATCCTAGCTGTCCCCGGAACGCGCGTCATATGCAGCAGCACAGCGCAGCCGATGGACCACGGCGCCCTGGCGCCAGGACGAAGATAAGTTTTTTTTTTCGAAACTCAAAAATAGGCATCCTTCTGTTCATCAACATTCTATGACAATGCCCATCCGCGCTAATCCTGCCGCAAGACAGTCCCTTCAAAGAATGCGACCGGCGGGAGCCCAGCGGTTCGGCTGCCCACGATCGGGAAGCGCAACTGCCGACAGCTGGGGGTGCATACCGGTAGGTGGGCGGACAGCGCATGACGCGCCACTAGCACCTTGCCACGCGTCCCGACCCCTTGGGAAGGGGCGAACGGCTGCGGTCGTGCGACCGCTGACAACCCACGACGCGCCAATCGCGGCTCGTCGTGTGTGCCCTCCAGATGGAACAGCGCGTCCGGCTGTAGTAGCTTGTTCCTGATAGCTCAACGGTCAACGGGATTCTAGGTGCCATTAAAGCGCATTACCGCACCGTGGAGCCACCAGCCATGTCGACATCTGGCCGGGTGGAGCCCCTCACCCTACTCGATCGCCCGGGGTTATGCGCAGGAGTCTCGCACACCTCGCCCCCAAGAGAGTCGCGATGCGGGGTTTGTCTCCGCCTCTGCTTCGACTCCACCACTCAAGGAACCTACGGTCAAGGGGAGCCCGGGCAACTAGGTCGTGACCACACTTCGCCAGCAAGCCAGGCCCGCTGAAGGTGCCCGACCCCACCCCGCACCTGGCTCCGACTTTGACCCCGCAGCTGGAGGACCCCGGAGCTAGGACGACTCCGCCAACTCGCCCGGCGATGTGCCTTCGCAGCAGGGCGAATACTACACCAAGCAATAGGCTCCATCGAGCGTTAAGGAAGCTCACAGGCCGCAGGGACGGAGGGGGCCAAAAGGCTCGGCAACATGGCTTCGGCCCGTAAAAACACTCCCCATGAGGATATATATACACGATACAGGCCATGGGGAACCCTAAGCCATTGCTCACCTAACTCTCCACTACCATACTCTCTCTCTCTGTTTGATCTGTAGCCACAGCATTATGTATTATTGTTTACTACAAAACTAATTATTAAATTCTAACAAAAGTATTGACTAAATTTTAAATAACTACAAATTTCTACGAAGGCTTAATTTCTACATAACATTGACTAAATTTTCTATAACTACAATTTTATACGTATGCTAATTTGCTAAGGATGCTAATTTTCTACAAGTATGTTCACTAAATTTTGTACAACTACACTAAATTTTCTACAACTACAAGTTACTACGGTTGCTATTTTTCTATAACTACATTAACTAAATTTTCTATATAAAAGTTGTACTATCGTTTTCTACATGTACAATCTTCTATGGATACTAACACTAAATAAACTATCTACTTCATATACAAAAAAATAAACTACAATATACAAAAATATATACTTCACAAAAGTCGTGAAACCTCTCCTCTTCCCCTCCCTCTCCTCTCCTCTTCTCTTCTCTTCTTACCCCTCTGTTCGTTCTCCGCTCGGCCGAGCGCCCGCTCGGCCACATAGTGCTTTTATATGCACTTCCAGTCACCCAACCCTTCGGTGACTGAAACTGCAGTCGCCTAACCAATGGGCGACTGGAGGCAGTCGCCAGTGGATTGTTTGCGTGTCGTGCGGTCGTTGAGCGATTGGTTCCAGTCACCCAACAATTCGGCGAGTACTGGAGCCTATTTCTGTAAAAAAAATTTACGTATGTATATTTCTGTTATTTTTGAATAAAATATAGATTATTTCTAAAAAAAAATTCAAGCATTGCATGTCTAAAAAACGGCTATAGGACTTTCTCAGTCTTTGCCCGCTACACGTCTTGGGCCATTTTCTCAGTCTCTCATGGGCATGCATCGGCCTTATTCCTGGTCGAGCTCAATGAAGCTCAGCCCATTAACACCCCTCCCTCTCCCAGAACACAGCATAAGGAATAGGAACATTTGGTCTGGTGGAGTTTGGAGAACACATTATCAGTGTGTCTTGAATCTTTGCCATTGTTTTTTGCCCCCTTGATTAATTTTGTACCACCGGTTTTTCACTATATCAAATTTACACCCCCCGGGACGAGCCGGGGGATAGCTCCTCACAAAATTGCACTCTAAAAACTAATATAGTCATGTTTTTAGAGTACAATTTTGTGAAAAGCTACTATTTTTCCCCTTGAATTTGAACAAATTCTCCAAGCTACTGGCACCACTAATTAGGAAAAAGGTGGAAAATCTGAAAATGTTTCTCGACCAGCGGCATAGATCTAACTCTCCCAAAGGAATAACGGCAACATAACGCTGCTAAAAACTAGCTTCTCGCAAGTTTCAAACTAAAACCTGCGCAGATCGTCAGCGCACCTCCATGAACCAGACCACCTACAAATGAGCTGAACTCAGATATGCCATTGCAATCAGAGCTCATGTTTGCCCTTCAGAGGAGTAGTTTAGACCATATACGTTCACTTCGGGAAAAAAAAAGTATCACACACATATGCCCTCACCCTTGTGTATTGCGCATTGCAATACTAACTTTAACAAACTATTATGCCTTCCAAAAAATCTATATCGATCAGTGTTAGTTTTGGCTGTCAGCTTGCCGTGAAAAGTCGAGCTGAAAAACATTTCACTTTTATTGATCTATTACACAAGATTGTTAGAACTGGTTGTCCCCTCCAATTATATAAGTAGTAATAGTGCTGCTGCCATAGCAGCCATGTTTAAAAGTGCTATGACTTTTTGGTTGATTACATGAAAAATTAAGAGAGTAATTGTCACTTGTATTAAGAAGCTACTCTATTTAAAGCGATTTCTGCAATAACTTTTATAAACGGCTTATAGAAATCATATTAAGAAACCATTTTATTCAAAAAAAAAACTAACTTTGAAAAATATAAAATTAGAAGTTATTTGAAACAGTACCAAATTTTAGTAGCAGGCATCTGGGTCCAGCAAGTAGAGTGATAATGTAGTACAGTACTTCCACATTTATTGTTTAGATTTTCTTCTGTCACCGTACATAGTTTAAGTTTATATATTTATGTATCGAAACTATCTACACGCCATGTGAATCGGTAAGACCTCAGCAGTCAGCACAACGAACGCAGCACATTCTTCCTATTCGATTTGTTTATCGAGTTCAAAAGTCTATGCTCGGTTGTCTTTTTTTAAAAAAAAGTCTATACTCTGTGGTCTTCAAAAAAAGTATATAATCTATGTTTAGCATTACGCTAGCTTTTTTTAAAGCATTTTATATTTCTATGTTCCAATATAATAACCATTTGATATCTATTTTTTTGTTATAACAACAAAATTCATACTAGACTCAGTATAGGTTCATGTAACTGACTAGATTCCACAATGTAGCACAGCACATCAACCGCAATCTGCAAACCAACCCCTTGGTAAGCAACATTTAGATCCTTCTCAAAAGTATTGTGGCAAGAGATTAAGGAAGTAAGGAACACTCGTATTGAGAAATCGCTCTATTCAAAATGATTATTTCAGTGACTCATATAAATAATTTATAGAAATTATCTTAAAAAACCACTCTATTTAAAAATTAATTTTTAAATACTAAAACGAGAAGTCGCTTAGAAAAGACTAACGGGAAGAGCATGTGACAACGGCACATCAACTGGCAAGCGGATCATTTGTTAGTCCCAACTTTCATTCGATGTAACAAGTATATAATTAATTTATGGGCAGCCTCATTGATCGCATGAATTGTGCATCTGTACTAGGCTACTAGGCCACATTTTATTTACAGTTGAAATCTTCATCAGACAAACCTGGATCGGATCAATCATATGTCCCGGTACTTTATTGGCATAGATCGCCGGGGAGGAGGGCATATCTCTGTACAGAGCCAAGTAGCTTGCCTTGTCTGCGCAGCATCTACCCTGGCAGTGGTATATTCCATTCGCCATGTTCTCGCAGCAAATGGCAGAGATTATGAGTAACATTTAGCGCTACAAGATTGTCTTTGCAAGGCATGCAAACATGTGAGCGTGATTGTTGGATCTGAACGCAAAGGAGCTAGCTCTCAGCAACGTACGTCATTTTTTTGAGGGAGCACATCGTACATCATTTTATCAGTGTTACCAAGGATTTGTGGCCCAAAGGTGTTAGTGTGTTACCGGTGTGGATCTATGTTATCGGACCAAAATTGTCAGGTGTATGTGTTAGGTTCAATCAATGTTAGTGGAACAAGACTTTTGCTCTCTCGAAAAAAAGATTTTGATCGATCAACATTTCGTGTTTCGGCAATATACAGATTAGGCCAATGATGTTCAGTTTTCTGCTCTAGCCTTGTTTACCTTTTTGGTTCCCAAGTAAAATTTTGAGAGATTGGCTAAACGAAAGCTTCCTGCAACTGTGAAAAAAAGAAAAGCAATGCCTGTACTACAGAAATAAAAAGAGAATAAGAATATGCTTAAGAAAAACAAGTGATATACTGATAATATTAGAATTGAACAACTGCGGAATGGTGCTCACCTAATACGACTTTGCACCTATTTTCTAAATGCAGAGGCTGCACGCTGCTTCAGCCCAAGCTCAACAACTGTGGAATGGTGCGCGCAGCTCACAAACGGAGGACGAGTGAATAAGAAGATTATGAACTTAGGTTCATATGTACTAGCAATCTATGCCATCCATTTATTTTCGAGATCTGTGTGAAAAGCTCTTTTCTTTTTTTTTCCCTTTTAACCAGCTGATGGGAGAGAGATGGGACCCGCACAGCTAACTCTGTCTCACAGTCTCTCCGTATCGCCCTCTGGGGCTAGAAAAAAAAACTAGGTGGAGCTCAAATCAAAATTACTTTTATTAAAGTAGTTATTAGGTTTAAAATTGAAATATGTCTATTTCAAATAAAAAAGGTTAATGAGACTTGACTCGATAGTGATTTGTTAGCTTAAATTCGAGATAACCATTTAAACAATAAATAAAATGCCTTTAATGTCAAACTCTAATAATTTGAAAAAATCTTGATAATAACTCGTTACACTCGATAGGTAGCTCTATCTCCTCCCACCTCGTCACTCTCTCATTCTCCCTCCCCATCTGTCTCATTCTCTGTCTTTTTCCGATCTGGCGAGCGGAGCAACCGGCGCGGCTGCAACACGGTGGTCGACGATGAGGTGGTGGCACGGTGTCCAGATTTGAGCCTATTCTATAAATGCAGAGGCTGCACGCTGCTTCAGCCCAAGCTCAACAACCGACGACATTGCCAACAAATTAAGATCAAGGAGAAAGCGAGAGCCTCGTAGGAGCGAAATGCTTGCAACAAATTACCGCTCTCTCTTTAACTTTTGATTTGAGCCCTATGCGGGATCCTTTGCTTTGTAACAAAACATCCTAAAATCCTCCTCCTTTATTAATGCATTAGGCAGTTATCCTGCCCTCTTTCGAAAACAAAACAAGAAAAAGATCCTGCACCTAATGCACCAAACCAGGTAGCGCACTCGAAATTTGGATATGCCAGTGGATTCTGTCTCGAAATTTAAACAATAGTCGGTTCATTGTTGCTCACGACTTACCGGAACCTAGATCAGCCACAAATGGGAAGAAAAGAAAAGGGGGTAAAAGATCAGACCAACTGAGCAACAAGTGGCAAAAGAATAACATTATCCGCGACAGGCTGCGAGGAGAAGAATAGAATAGAAGATCCTTAAAGAAAAGTTGTACGCTCCATCCATCGACCATCAGCCCATCAGGTCACCCAATTGGCCAATTCATATGATGCTCCATGTGCCAAGCTAGCTAACCTCTCTTTGCTGCATGTAGTAGTACTGGATCTCCAAGGCAACAAGGACCACTTATCCCGTGAAGGATAAGAAAAGAAATTTCTTAGGTGGTATAGTTAACATGCACTTTTTTGCATGCAAGTAGGTAGCGCATTCTTTATCTCATTAGGTTAAAATTAGGACGATGTTTTTCTAAACTTCTTTTTGTGTGGAAGATGTTGTGCATGCATGAGCACACACTAGGGCATGCCGCTTGGTTAATTAACACATGAAGGAGTTAAATGTCATCCTTGCATAGGAGGCAATCACCAACGGAAAAGCTTCAAGGTAAAGCTCGACATCGTGATTCCAGCTGCTTTCGGCTTTTGCTTGTGCAGGCGACAGGAATGTGCGCTTGAGGTGATCTCTATCTAGGCATGTCGTAAGGGTAAATAACAAGTACTGCTTTTGTATATGTGTGCTCAAGGAGACAGGTCTCAATGTCTCGTAACATTTAAGATTTTACGACTTTTAGTTTATCATACTCCAATTCTGAAGTTTCCACAAGTTGTCCGGGTCTGTCAACGTCGTCATGAATTTCCCCACTTTCGTTGACTCTTTTAGCTGAACACACAATTTACGCGGATTACATTATTTGTAACGGCCGTCTTCTTCTTCTTCTTCTTCTTCTTCTTCTTCTTCTTCTTCTTCTTCTTCTTCTTCTTCTTCAGATTTCAAGCAGACTTTGCCTGCCGCCGATGCTTCAGTTGGGTCCCTATGGCCTTATAGAAAAACTCCTGTCAGATTTTATATGCCAGTAATAAACCCTACGCTGGAAAAGGCACCTGATAAAGACTTAACCAAGCAGGCCCCGAGACCTCACACTGCTCCGCGGCTATTAAGCATACCGATCAATGTGGGATGCACGGAACCAAGATGTATGTAACTGTACTTCTCAGTGGAGCATGCATAGATCCCGGCCGCCATAGCCCTAGGATTGAAAGAACTCAGCGCTGCTTTGCCTCCAAATTAAGCATGTTCTCAACGCTCACTCGGCTGACCTGCTACAATTAGCACATTAATTAACTCTCATTTCCAAATTAAGAACACGATGCGCAACCAACAGCCAGGGTTGCACTGGCGCTTTGAGCCAATCCATGATAAATTGGCATTTCACTTCCATTCCTTATCAGAAACTGATGATCTTATCCAAACACCATGTAAAACACTCCTCTAATTTGCCAAAGGGACGTTCAGTTTCCACGAATCGCCAGCCCACGTGAAGCAATCAAGCTGTAACACCTCACATATCGATGTGAGATACTACTATGAAACATTATCGCTAAAGTGAAAAATGAATAATAAAAGCAATAATAGAAATTACAAGTAAATAAACTTTAAAGATAATTTACTAAAGAATCAACAGAGCCTGAAATAAATATTTGAAACATAGGACCGGCCCACTACTAACCAAATAAAGAACGAATAAAACAACAAATAGTGGCAAGCCACGGTGCTGAAAACTCGAATACTCACACTCATGCATGTTGCTATCACTCCATTGACCTTTTGCCTAAGAATAAAAAGTAAGTGTGAGATTTGGAAATCTCAGCAAGTACCCAACAACGGTCGTAACACAGCGAGTAAAGGACAAGTAAGCAAGCAATTAACACAGGTTAAGTGCAATGAAACTAGGTTATCGGAAACACTGATATAGATCGGAGATGGAGATCGCAGAAATAGTGTAATTAAAGAAAAATGTTATTTAGCAAGTTATGGTAATGACGCTAGCGATTAATCCCCACATACCCGGTTATATGAGAATAGTTAGGCACAATGTTGTTCTCAACTGTATAACCGTAAACGGGGTGTATATCCTGAGTAACGAGAGTGTACAGCCCTCGTACGTTACCAGGTAAGTGGAAATCTCCCCTCTTTGTGGATAATCCCACGCAGGTAACCGTTATATTATTAACATGTTATATGGTGTGAATTTAAGGAACTAAGAGAAGGTTAAGATAAAATTAGGAAAAATAGGAAGATTTGCTAAGGTTGGAAATGAGGACACATAATTCCCGATATGAGGATGATAGGGGGTGATAACATGGTAATAAGGTAACTGATATATCATGGACAGATTATATAGTATGAATTTAAGGAAACTAAGAGATGGTGAGGATAAGGCTACAATTAAGTTATAAGAAGCGAAAAGAGGTGCTAGGGTTGAAAATGGAGAGACATAGTTCCTGACATGAGGGCGATGTGGAATAATAATAAGGTGATAGTGATATAGGAATTATCCTAAAGAGGTATTATAATAAAGTTCACGCAAGGTTATCAACCAATCAAGTTTTATTATGTGATAAGTGATTATTAGTAAGATTAATATGTTTAATACATACATCCTTCATGGCTCAAATACAACATCATAAATTAATGGAACATAATATTAGGAAACTAAAACATAGCAACCCTAATATCAAAAGAGTGTTAATAATTTAAATCTAGTTAAAACATGTTCATATGCTACCCCCTATTAATGATTTAAGTATAAATTCTAAAACACGAATTAAAAGTATGAACTCTAAAACATTTTAACTGAGCATCCCAATAAACATAAAAACAGGTGAAATAAAACAACCTAGAATATCATGATATGAATACCATAATAAAAGTCTATAACCAGGCAAACTTGAACGATATGATAATAACCAAACATCATTAGTGATATGATATTGACCAGATAAGCTTTAATGATATGCTAGTAGCCAGATAACTTTAGCAATATAATATTGGCCAGGTAAACTTAGTGATATGATTTTAGCGATATGATATGAGCCAGGTAACTGTAGTGATGTGATATTTAGCTAAGCGATATGATATGAGCCAGGTGACCTTAATGATATGATTTTAGCAATATGATTTAGTCAAGCAAGTGCGAGTGATATGATAATTATACTCAATTACAAGGTGACAAGTAAACTGGAAACACGTGATATACAAAACGAAAAAGGTCACGGCCGCGAGGTACTTGCCTTGAGTACGCTAGGCGGAACTGCTGCATAAAGGATCTGAAATGCGCAATAGCCCGAATGCTCCATCATCAGCAGCATGCGAACCTACACAATGGAACGAGGGTAAATCAGACGAGGGTTATGATAAAATTGTGAAAAGGACAGCAAGAGTTTATTCGGCCAGAAGAAAACGCGTTCATGGGGATTTCGCCATGCGAGTCGTCGTTCGGCCGAACGCACTACAACACACTGCACGGCCCAAGAAAACTCCGCGTGAATTGCTATTCGGCTGCGTAACTCGCTGTTTGGCCGTGCGAAACACCGCCCACTGCGCAGCCCACAAAACAACGCACGGATCAAGATTTGGCCACACCCCCAGCCAACCGAACCCGTGATTAAGGAAACCGCCCATCTGGTCACCGCCGCCAACCACTATGCCCACTTGCGCGTTGCTGTGCCCGCATTGCACGCGAGCCACCACCTAGCCACGCCGTCACACCGCCCTCGACTGCGCTGCACTCGGTCACGCCGCCCGATGCCGCTCAGCATGCGCTCTCCGTTGCCCGCGCCGCCAGGGAGAAAACAAGAGATTGGATGGGAACACGGGAGAGAGAGTTGGAAAGAGAGATGAGATGAGAGAGATAATAGGGATAGATATAGGGGAGAGAGATAGAGATAGGAATGGATTCGGTTTTTTTAGGGCGTTACACAAGCAATTGCCCCACGCCGCTCCTAGATTTTTCTTAAAGCTTGCCCGTGGCGCCGTGTGCCCCTGCACCCACGCCCATCGATTTGGCAAAATCTCAGCCTCACGGCATGCAGCTCACACCGCCCAACACAAAAATTTTGCCGAAAAGTGCAAGATGACCACATGCGCTCGCTCTCTGCGGTGTCCTATAGTCGCACACTATTGGTGGGTTTTTAGTTGTGGTTAATGGTTTTTGGGTATAATGTGATTGGTTGTATAAACGAATCAAATACTAATAAGTGGTTTTGAAAAACCTATATCGATAAATCTATTTGAAAATATGATGAAGAAATTATTCTATTTATTTGTTCGAGAAAAGTTATAGGTTAAAAAGAAGGTACCTCTTGCTACTCTGCTTCATGTAATTTTTGCGTCACTGTTCCTTCTTACCATTACCAGGTGAGCTTACGGACAATTCGTCCTTCTCAAGTCTTAACCCCAGATCCTAATAACAGGTTCTGCTGAGAGTCGTACTGGATCCGGAAGCGACTAACCAACCACTAGGATAACACGTTGGGTGTGGGGTTGGAACCGTGCAGACTTCGCCGCGGGCGCTCGCCTTGACGAAACGAGACGCGCGCGTACTCGCGAACCGCATGCTCGAAAACGAGATGGCGTTGGGATTAGGCGCGCGTGCCGAAGGTTCGGCGAGGTACAGGCGTCCCTGTCACGGGTGGAGGTGTGGACCTCGTCGGCCGGTGGAGCGAAACGATAGGCACGTCTCGCGCGCCCCCGACGTCGCCGGCTCATTACTTCGCCGATTTCCCCCACTTGCGCGCGTGCGTACGTACGTACGTACCGTAAGGTGTAACCACCGCCTCCTGATTGCGAGTCACGCGTCACACATGACCAAAAGAAACATCCTAGGCTCCTAGCTCCATCTAGCCTGATGTGCATTTTAGCGATGTTTGTCAACTAATCAGGAGCGCGAAGCAGGCCTGGGAAAAATAAAAAAAAGATAGGAATACGAGAAATACCAACGTGCGAAAGGTAAACGGCCAGCTGGGACAACAAACAACGAAAAAAAAAGAACAAAAAGTAAGAGAACATCTCGGAAAGAATCCATTGCTTGTGATTGCAAGGTTACAATCGCTAATCACGTGATTACCATCGCAAAAGCTGTCTTTACACTCGCCGTTACAGCTACTCACATCCCCGCGAGAGTTGCTATGGGCATGTGAGGCGTGGCTGGACCCCGCGGTCACACTCCCACCGGAGCTGCCGACGAGCCAATCATTATCGCTATCCGTGTCCGCCGCCGCCTCCGGCGACATTGCGCGCTCATTGTCGCCGCTGCCGCCGGAATGGACCGTGATCCAATTCGCGTCCCAGGTCCAGTCCGGCACTGCCGGTGCGCCGGCGGCCAGTGCGCGGACTCTGTCGGTGGGGCCGGCGGTGGCGTCGGTGTCCGCTGTCGTATCGTCCCACAAGGCCTGATCAAGAACGCTCTTGGGGGACACAAACATCTCCTTTTCGGTGATTCTTGGCGTGGAATTGGAGCACGAGTCGGCGGCGACGGCGGCGACCACGAACTGGTGCTCGAGCAGCTGCTCCGCCGTCCACCTCTCCCTGGGATCCCGCTGCAAACACCTGGCCAGGAAGTCCTTGCCTTCCTCCGACAGCCACTGGGGGAACTCCGGGACTTCGCCTGAGAACGCGATGTGGTGTAGCGTTGCGACGGGGTCCGCGAACCGTTGCCACGGCGCGCCGCCGGTGGCCATCTCGATGACCGTGCAGCCGACCGCCCATATGTCCGCCGCCGGCCCTTGGTCCTCGCCCCGCGCTGCCTCCGGCGCCATGAACATCGGGGTACCGCCCCTCAGCCGCCCGCTGGCAATGCCGCCGCCATCCCCGGCCACTCGCCGAGCGCACCCGAAGTCGGCGATCATGGCGCGCCCGTCGGAGCCGATGAGCACGTTCCGGCCCTTGACGTCGCAGTGCGCGACCCCGGCGGCGTGGACGTGCGCCAGCCCTAGCAGGAGGTCGCGCGTGCGCGACCGGATCAGGCGCTCCTCGCACCGGCCGCCGCACCGCTTGATCTCGTCGGCCAGAGACCCGCCGGGCGCGTACTCCATAAACATGTCGTGCTGCGCCCCGCCGCTCCCGTCCTCCGCCGCGGACATGTCGGAGCCCAGGCACCGCACGACGTACGGCGAGCTGAGGCACCAGAGGATGCTCTGCTCCCGCCGGAGCTCCCCCGCCCGGGCGGCCCCCACGGACTTCACCGCGAAGACGTCGCCCGTGCGGCGGTCGACGGCGAGCGACACGGTGGCCGACGAGCCCCGCCCGATGGCCGGCCCCCGCGTCCACTCGCGGACGGTCATTCTTGCAGCAGCAGCAGCCGCCGCCGCCGAAAGAATGGCTCGCGGTGGCGTGTGCTCTGCTTCTTGTTTTGGAGTGGAGGGCTGGAGGCAATTGGGATATGTGACTTACGAGCTGCAGTACTACGGCCACACCTTGTGCTTTGTGTGATGGCTTGAGGTGTGCTATGTTAATTATGCTGTGTGCTTATATGGCTGGGTACTAGTAGCTTGGGCACGGCGAGGTGGTCCAAAGCGGAGCACGGCGTCCGACCTGGCACGAGGCGCCCGCGACAGCCACCTCGGCGCTAGGAGATCCGCCACGTGGCGGGATGCAAGTGGCCGGGGGCAGGTATTTGCGGGGGAGAGATTGGTGGGATTCTGATGGCGTGTGTGCGCCCTATACTTGTTTTCTCATGTCATCTTGGAAGTCAGTTGGGGTGCTGGTACATGCTGGACCTCTGGGTTATTGTTGCCTTTTAATAATGGGAGTCGACACTCGTCATGGAGAAGCCCCGGCGCATCAGCTCATGTTTGTTTGTAGCAGTGAGTCGAGGCACAGCTGTCCCCACCCCCCGCACCCAAAAAGGGATAAATACTAGTAGATAGCATAGCTTCTTCCTCCGATTGCTTGTTGAAATAGGAGTATCTTTGTGAATATAATGGTAAATGATTTAGGTTTGCAAAAATCGGAATCAGTGTGGTTGGTAAACCCTACAATTTAATGGCAACAGATTAGAAACTGATTATGTAAACTTTATGTTTTCTTGGGAACTCGAAAAACGGGACATAGCTTGATCAAATCTACTTGATGAATGGAAGTGGTCTGTCACTCTTTAACTTACCTTAATCAATCTGTCACTCTTTAACTTACCTTAATCAATCTATCTATAAAGTGCTAAGCACTGCCTTCTCCACCCCATCCCACCTCTCTTCTCACATCCCTCTTTCATCTTTACAAAATCACTAACAAAAACAATCATGTCATAACAAACAAATTAACTATCATGCCACAACAAACAAGTTAACTACTATTTTTTTAATATTTATGCTACAACCTCGTCCCCTTCCTCCCACAAATTCCTTTTCATGGGTCTCCGTCATCCCCTCTCCATATCTCTTAGCGTTTCAGTCGCCACCAACGAATAAGGTTACAATAAACGTTGATGTCATTAGGTCATCCTATTCATCATCATTGAATGAGGGGCCAACATGGTCCAATTTAGCCGCATGTAACATAAGAATGCTGATGCCTGACTAAGAGCGTGGTGTAATCCAAGCTCAACAGCGGAGTTCAGGGCGGAGCTCAACTAGGCGCTACGGTGGAGTCGAGAGCGTAGCGCAAGCAAGGACCATTGACATCAGTTTGACATGCTAGCTCATATAATTTTTTATCCATAACAATACATAGACATTAAACTAGTGCTATAAATAAGAGAAAGCAAGAGTAAATAACATAGAGAATGATGCAATCTCTCACACCTAACTGTGTTAGGGGCAACCAGATAGCAACGATTTCGACCGAATCCCTTTGTCTTCTTCGTTTATATTGGCTTTTACTGATGACTTTTAGTTTTAGCTTATAATTAATAGCTTGTAGAGGACTGTACGGAGAGAGAGAAAGTCACATACAATTTTGACCGATATAGACGAAGTCACTACAGTGCGTACTTCAATCGATTAGTAGATCTCACCTTGAAAAAAAACACTTCATTTGAAAACTAGATATGTAGAGAAGTCATTTACTGTAGAAAATAGTTTTTAGAAGTCAATATGAACAAAGCCTAACATTGTCTTTCGTACTTCAGTGACATAATTTAACGTGTTTCCTCCTTAATTTGAAAGCATGTATCCCCCCTTTTCCTGATTTTGATGTACAACCACAAAAACTCTACTGCTGTGTAACTATTATGGTTGAATTCCTTTCGGCTGTGGCTTATGGTTATTGGCCCTAGCGTGAGCGCTTATGTGAATAAACTAAATGTCGATAAGCCGTTTTAAAAAGACTGTCTCAATTAGACGTTTCAAAATGACGATGTAGAAAATGTCCCATTTATTTATTTGAGGGAATGATATAAACCATAAGTTGAAAAGAATGACATAAATCATAAGTTAAAAAGAACTGGTCCTATATGTAGTACTTAGTACCTTGTAGCTTGGCCACAAGGCTTTTCCTCTGGATTGGCAGCTCTCATCAACCTTTTCAATTTAATTTCAACAACCTATGATTGGTGGCAAAGCCACATCTAACTGAACAGATTTTTCTCTCTCTTTGCGGCATGGAAGAATTGCATGGCAAGGCTCTCCTTTTCCTTTCTAGAAGTAACCCTTTTGGCTTTCCACCCAGGCACCGCTCATGATTATAGAATTGAGTATGAGAATATTGCTCTAGCAACTTTTTTCCTTCAAATTTTGTCTTTAAACACCTATTTTTTCAAAAATAGTCTCTTCCGTGGACCTACTGTGCGCGACAGGCACCTGTCGAGCTCTCCTAGTGAGCCCTACTGGGCTCACAGAGGAGGCTATTTTTTTTAAAAAAAACAGGCGTTCGGAGAACAATTTTGAAAAAATGGCTAGAGTGATATTTGTGTGCTCAATTTATGATGTTTAAACTAATATTACCTTTTCCAAGAACAAAAATATCTGAATTACAATTTTGATCCAGTACAAATAATATTGTAGATCAGACATAGCATCCCTTTCAATCTTCATATATTAGTTCGTAATCCTACCAATTTTGAAATTCAAGACAATGACCATTTGTCATTTTAGGATGATAAACCACAGTTCGTTAAAGATTCTTCATTTTATTTAAAGCCGACAAAATTCAAGAGAGTTTGTTTTGCATGCGTTTTATTGTATCTATTGTCTGCTTTTGTCACCTGAAGGTTTTGATCAGACCATTAGGCATCAAAACTTTAGATTTTTGTTAGTGGAGTATTTATTCGGTGGCATACTTAATCAGAACACTCAGAGCAAAAGTTTTTGCAGTCATTTGTATTTAGGCCTCTTTTCATCTTTTGGATGGTCCGGATTGGGCAAGATGCAATATTTTTGTGGGAATTACTAGCAATCAAGCATCTGATTGACTGTATGCGCTTGTGTTTGCAACAGTGTGCTCCATATTCATATTGAAAATGTTACGCAGCATTTTCAAACCAATACTACAGCATTTCAGGTGAAGTGTCGCAATACTACTGTCCCACGTTCCGAGTCAAGAAAAATACATCAATGCCGTGTTAAGCAAAACCCTACTGCATGGACGAAATATTTATTGTTTTTCTATTTCCAAATCCCAGGTGTGCTGAACCATAGCCATCAGCGCATCATCGACACCACCATTTCGAAGCAGAAAACCTGCATCCCATCGTCGGCGTTGTAATAGTGCGTCGTTGCCGTTCAGATAGCTGTGTTAATAAAGACAACCCATCAGACGGATGGATCACCAGCAAGATCGACGGATGGATGATTAGGTGTGCGGTTTTTGGTTTAGTGTCACGTCCATCAACGTCAGGCAGAGCACGCACCAAATGGAGGCTTGTCCTGTCCCCACTCGATGGCAAAAGTACTAACGAAAATAAAACGTGGCCAAGTTGGGATTACACGTAGGCCACACACTCGCTGATCGCAATCGCCGGTATGAGCTACAAGGCTGGAAAGCAGAGCAAACCGGGGCGCACAGTAGCTGAGGAGAGGCGCCGGGGCGAGGCGAGCCGAAAAAATGTACGGAGCGAAGGAGGCGGCTGCAATTCTTCGGCGTGTAATAGGGTTATGATATATATGCCTCGTGACGAATATCCGATTTGGTTGGCGATCTGCTTAATTGCGTGACCAAAGCTGCACTTTTATATTTTCTTTTACGCTTGCGTTAGTCTGACTAATTAATCAAGACATTTGCCACCCTTGTATCCCAGCAGTATCTTGTTGCAACAACAGTATAATGTTTGGAACATTCTCTTCTATTTTTTTTCTAGCATACTACAAAATATTTTTTTGAAGGAGCGTAACACAAAATATTGTTGATCACCAGCAGGAGCGTACGTGCATGCCAAAGCATTGCTTGTAGGATCAGTTAACAGCAGCGGCCATCCACAGAGCCTATTGAAGCACAAGAGGTTACGGTGGTTGAGATCACGAGTTTGCAGCTCTTTTCTTCTTGAAAAAACAAATATGCATGTATACATGGTTCTTTTTTATAAGTAATTGGCTATTGGACGCAATGCACATGTGTAACACCCCCATTTCTGAAGATGCTAATGTACTCCACAACCGTACAAAAATGAACAGTCGCAGAGTACTATATCAGAATCTGCACCATAGCAGCACAAGCTTGCAGCTTAAAAGCCAAACTTTTATTACAGACATAAAGTTTAACAACCAGTTTTAACATAACGGGCGAGAGAGCCCAAAATTACCTTACATCACAAAAACTTCCCCAGGCGGCCTGAGCACAGCTGAGACCTAAAACCACTCATCCTCTTGGAAGAACAACTCCTCGGAAAGACCATCTTTTACTTGAAAGTCTTGACTTCCAGACCTTCTGTTTTGTTGTTTAGCAAGTCATGCGTACAACCGTGTAAAATTTTTGCTTTTTAGCCCAAATTTTGAAAGTTTTTTTACATATGGACCCCTGGAGAAAAGATTTGCAAAAATAGACTCTTAACACGGCGCCAAATTATATAGCGCCCAATGTACACAGCACGGCGCCATATGCTTTGGCGCCGTGCGTGGCCACGTAGGATCCACGGTGGCAATGTTCGGCGCCAAAGACCATGGCGCCGTGCTGTGTACCTTGGGCACCAACGGCCGTGGCGCCGTGCTATGGGACTTAGACCGTTTTCGGCAAGGCCCCATATCACGGCGCCAAACTGTTTGGCGCCGTATGTGTCTCATGCGGCGCCAGAAGCTTTGGCGCCGAGACTACGATATACGGCGTCAGCAGATTTGGCGCCGTGATGGCTACACCAGCAAAAACAGCAAGCTTTGCTGTTTTTTTGCAAAACATATGCACATACATATACAAAACAACAAACATATACATTCACACATACAACATCTGAAAACGCAAATGACAACATCGCATAATTATCAATAGTCTGAAAATATTACATAACATCACATAAGTATCAAAAGTCTCAAAATATCACATGACTGTCTAAAGTCTGAAAACATCAATAAGTTACTGCCTCTTGGCCTTTCCCTTGCCCTTGGCTAGGGCATCAGACCCTGGAGTGTACGTGCTCGGGGGACGGGCCGAACGACGAGGCCGCTGGGAAGCCTGAGTAGATGGTGCGTCGGGCATCTGCGACATCTCAATCTCGTCGTGGGTAGATGCCTCCTCGTCCTCGTGCTCCTCCTCCTCGTCATCTCGCTCGCCGCCGCCGTCGCGTCATCGCTCGATGAAAGTCGGAGTGCGTGACGAGCTCCTCGTGGACTGGCGCGTGCCGACATGTGATGACGAGGCTGCAGCGGCACCCGAGCGCTGGGAGGCCGCCGGTGGTGATGCGACGTCCGTGCGTGCGCGGCAACCACAACGAGCTGCCGCCCGACCGATGCGACATCTAAGTCTCTGCAAGTAATGATATGTCATTATAGTATACATGCTGAATGGCTCTAACTTAACGAATTATCTTCGAACCTGCAAGAAGTCCCTCAGGCGGCTCTCGCTGTCCGGGGCGCCAGCTGGGTAGGAGAGAGCCTCATCGATCTCTTGCACCGAGGTCCGCAGAGAAGTCCCCTAAAGAAATAAGATCCACATAAGTAAGTGTGAGATAAACGTATTGAACCAAAGTATTGAGCAAATATCATGCTTTCTGTACCACTCGATCGAGAATCGGGGTGGCCTCGACAACTGTGCCCTCCCTCGCACGCCTGTCGTACGCAGTGTCCTTGTCCTCGGACAAAGAGCGAGGTCCGCGTAGTCGACATCAGTCCACTGCTGCCTCAGCCTGTAGCGGGTGGCAGAGTGGTACCAGGACAAGTACTCCCGGAAGCTGGCGTTGTTGTGGAGGGTATTGTCCCGCTCGCAGTTCTCCTCCATCCTCCTCCACCACTCGACGTACTCTCGGTGGTGATGAGCGAAGTCCGTCACCTTTCGTTGGTGGACCCTGTCGAACTTGTACATATATCACATGTCAACAATAGGTGTTAGAGTACGAACCAATAAAATTTAAAATAAAGCAAAAATTGTAACTTACTTGTGCAAATCAACAGAGGTCGACACCGCCTCGGGGGGATAGAACTGCACGAGGCCAAACTGCCGCGCAACTCTGTAGGGGAGGTGAATCTCTACGGCGTAGAAGCAAATCAGCGGACACCTCATCCTCCAAAGATGGTCGTCCCTGGTAGAGCTTCAACATGTGGCTCGGAGTAAGGCTCCCACGAGACCTAGCAAGCAAACATACAGGCAAACCCACGATTAGCCATATACAAAAACCAAGAATTGTAAGAAAAATAAATGCATTACCAATTTCTTACCATCGTGGGAGACAAGGTGTCCAGCTCGTTGCTGAAATCCACGTACGCCCGCTCTGTGGTCGCGAACGGGACTGAGACGCTATCCCACAGGTACGCCACTGCGGGGCCGAGGTCATCCACACCCTGTGGATGCCAAGGCTGCGCCTAGAACACTCGAGGGCGTCCCACAGGAATGCATGTCCACATCCACACCTGCAGGAGGAAGACGCAGCCACCGAGTGTCGACATGGGCGACGTGCGTCTGCAGGCCTCGCAAAGCTGGCGGTAGAGGAACGCGAGGACCGCCGAACCCCAGCTGAACTGACCAGCGTCGCCCCAGTCCTGAAGGCAGTGGATGTACATCCATAAAGTGGCGTCCCCCGTGGCATCCGGGAAAAGCACGGACCCGAACATGTGGAGGACCCAAGCGCGGCAGTGGTAGGTCACCATGGCGTCGTCCACGGTCGCAGGGCATGTACCAAATGTATCCCGCAACCATCTAATGTGGACCCCCGAGACGTGGCCTCGCCTGGCATTATCTGGGACAGGAGGCAATGTCGTGCCCAGAAAGGCCTCCACACGTGCCCTCCAGCCCTCAGACACCGCCGGGCCGACCACCGGTTGTCCCCTAACGGGAAGTCCAAGAATCATCGCCACGTCCTGCAGCATGACGGTCATCTCCCCACAGGGAAGGTGGAACATGTGAGTCTCTGGCCTCCACTTGTTAATAGTACACAGAGAAAAAAATTAGTTACGTACGTAAGAATATAAACATGAAAACAAACGGACCTAATAGAGAAAATGCACCTGTCGACGAGTGCGATCAAAGCTGCGGAGTTAAAGATCGGCATGCCCCACCGTACTAGGTTGGCGACCGTGTGAAGCCCAGCACGGCGAAGCAGTGGGGTATAGCGGTCGTCGTATCGCATCAAGTGGAACACATCATGGGTTCGACAACGAAGTATGTGAAGCTCCTAAAAATTGCTATAAAAGTTAGCTGTGTGATGAAAACACATGTATATTTCAACAACACACGTACCTGGCCATCCTCCGTGAGCCTGCCGCGGTGCTCCCTCTCGTAGGACTCCTCTAGCAGCCGGTACCTCGCCATCCTGTGCTCAAATCAATCTCGCTCAAATCAAACACTAAAAACATATGTATTTCTAAATCAAACCCTAAAAACAATGTATTTCTAAAATGGCCCCTAAAAACATATGTATTTCTAAACATTCATCAATCTCGCTCAACCCAAACCCTAAAAACATATGTATTTCTAAATCAAACCCTAAAAATATATGTATTTCTAAAATGGACCCTAAAAATATATGTATTTCTAAACATTCATCAATCTAGCTCAAACCAAACCCTAAAAATATGTGTATTTCTAAATCAAACCCTAAATCTAGACATTCATCAATCTCGCTCAAATCAAACCCTAAAAACATATGTATTTCTAAATCAAACCCTAAAAATATATGTATTTCTAAAATGGACCCTAAAAACATATGTATTTCTAAACATTATCAATCTAGCTCAAACCAAACCCCAAAAACATGTGTATTTCTAAATCAAACTCTAAATCTAGACATTCATCAATCTCACTCAAATCAAACCCTAAAAACATATGTATTTCTAAATCAAACCCTAAAAACATATGTATTTCTAAATCAAACCCTAAAAACATATGTATTTCTAAAATGGACCCTAAAAGCATATGTATTTCTAAACATTCATCAATCTCGCTCAAACCAAACCCTAAAAATATGTGTATTTCTAAATCAAACCCTAAATCTAAACATTCATCAATCTCGCTCAAATCAAACCCTAAAAACATATGTATTTCTAAATCAAACCCTAAAAACATATGTATTTCTAAATCAAACCCTAAAAACATATGTATTTCTAAAAATCAAACCCTAAAAACGAATCTATACACATTACTACTCTTACATTACGCATATCTATTGAAAATCCAACCTAAAACCGAGCCAAATTGAAGTAATTTCATCTAGGGTTTCAAATCTTCCCACACGAAATGTACCTCAAATAATCCATATTTATTGCAAAAAATCAAGGGAAAGGAGGCGGTTCACCTTGCTTACTCGATTTGGAAGTAAAATCGCGAGAAAAACGGATGGATTTGAGTAGATTTTGAGGGGGAAGAGAGTGGCGGCGGCAGCGGTTGCTTCGGCTCGGACTGAACAGAGTGAGGGTGGGGGGCCGGGGGCCGCGCTCGGGCTTAAGTCCCAGAGCATAGCGCCACGGCCGTTAGCGCCCAAGGTACACAGCACGACGCCATGGTCTTTGGCGCCGAGCATTGCCACCGTGGATCCTACGTGGCCACGCACGGCGCCAAAGCATATGGCGCCGTTCTGTGTACATTGGGCACTATATAATTTGGCGCTATGTTAAGGGTCCATTTTTGCAAATCTTTTCTCCAGGGGTCCATATGTAAAAAAATTTCAAAATTTGGGCTAAAAAGCAAAAAATTTTCTACAACCGAACCCAGCAAGTTACAAGGGTAAACCCTACTTTACTATTTGCAAGGAATAATCAAGGGTGGAAATATACTGGTTTTATTACCTTGAGTGGATGCAGTTTTATTTGCAAACAAATAAAGTTAAAAACATTTCTTCTTAAGATCAAGGGGTTTTCTGTTATCAGATAAAATTTCATCACTACTCAGATTAACAACATCAAAAACTAGTTATGCCTCGTTGTTGGAATCACCCAATTAACATAGCTTCATTAACCGGAAGCACGGCGTATTCGAATACCATTAGTTTCACTCTCAGTGTTGCTCAACTTTACCTACACGATTTCTTAACCCTCATGACTGAGTAAGAAAGTTAGATCGTTTCACTGCTTAATTCTTTATATAGGCTCTACCCGGTAGCGTCACTCAATTAGACAAAAATTTTACTCCCTTGCCGTGTGAGTGACCTCTACCGTTGTTAGGTACCCGCAGCATACCTAACTCCTCGGTTTCTCATCCTGTAGAGTTTCAATTGAACCGAGCAGCTACTAAACCAGTGTTGACGAGTCAACTCCTGTGGTTTGAGCGATCACTATGTCTTTTACTTGGCACAAGGTTCTTGTCCCTATATTTTTCACCTGAGGCACCAACTACAAACTTCCACTGTGCTCAACAGCACTAACCACCACCATTCCAACCAGCCTCCATCCTAGGGTGAGGTCGTGGGCCTAGATCACGTTGTGATTTCCCACAGCACACCCACACCCAGTTTTTCCTAAGGTAAAGTCATGGGCGTAGATCACGTTGTGATTTCCCACATGCAGACTCTTACCTTAGTACCAGTTTTCAAATCCTATCGGCCAACAGCCAAGTCACTTAGTAGTACCAAATGTTGAATGAGATGATCTATAAATATTAATACAATATTTTAATTGTTACTAAGGCTGTCAAGGTGAATGTGGCCATCAATCAAGGCAGGGTATTTTTCAGTGGTAGGATTTATCTAAATAGCATGCCATTCTAAACATTTTATTTTAAGCAGTTAACATTTCACAATTATCAATAATGTAAATATATTAATTAAATAATGTAAATTTCATGGGATTCAATATGATCAAAAACTTGCAACTTGCCTTGTTGCTCGTCAATCTCGTAAACTTCAGTGCTCGGGTTTGAATCTTGAATTGCTGCCTCGAAGAAGTTGGAAGCTAGCGCAAACACATAAAATAACAATAAGCCCGCACTTGAATCTAATCAAGCTAGGAAAAATAATCTAATTAAAAAGGAGTAAAATGTATAAAATTCAAATGGAGGGATTTGGATTTATTTGAAACTGGATTTGGCGAATTGGAGGAATTCGAATTTATTTGGAGATGATTTTGGTGGAATGGAATTCAAAAATGAACTCTTGGTGTTGAGCTGATCAAAATCGTGTATTTTTGAGATTTTTGGAATTTTCTGGATTTTTTGGGATTTCTATTAATTTTTCTAAATTTTCAAATGGATGAACAGTAACGGGCTGGCCCAACTGCACTGTGCAGCCCGGCCGGTTTCCACCCGCGTGGTCAAACGGGCCGGCCAAACCATGGCCCACACTGTGCATGGCCGTAAGGCCCAAAGCGCGCGCGCGTGCGCTCGCCCGATGGGCGATGCGTAGTTGGCGTGGATGGCCCGGATGCGCGAGGCGCAGACGGTCAGATGGGAAGCGGCATCGGAGCCAGCGACCGAGATGCGACCACGTCACCCCTTCCCCGGTCGTCTTCTACCTCTGGCCTTTCTCTCCGGCGGAAAACAGAGCGCCGTGGATCCTTGCGATTCGGCTTCAACGATGATCACCGATGGAAAAGGAGGGTATTGGGGTGTTCATGGAAGTGAGGGGAACCCATTTTAGGGTTTTGGGAAGCTTGGAGATGGGTTGTGGCGGCTGGCGACAAGAGAGAAGTTTGCGGGCTTTCAAGCAAAATTAGGGTTTTCCAGGGGCTCTTTAGCGTGGTTGGCGGTGGTTTGACCATCTAGGGTTTACAGGAAATATGAGGGTAGCTTTTATTTGGTTCGGGGAACTCCCTCTAAGGTTGTCCATGGAGAGGTGTTTTTGGCCGGTGGTAGACTTCGTCGGCGGAGCTCCACAGAAATGCTTATGTTCGATTGAGTTTACCATTGTGTTCGGCATGCAAAGGAGGTGCTATGGCTAAAAGCAATCGAAGTATGGTGGTGAAACGAAGGAGATAGAGTGAGCGGCTTACCGGGCTCAGGGGAGATGATCGGCGGCGAAGCGGTGAGCTTGAGCTGAAATTGACGGTTTGGGAGGGTATGAGGGAGTAGCAGGAGGCATTCTACAATGGCCATTGGGCTTTATATCTCGCGAATGGCGGTGGCTACAGAGAGGCAGTTCAGGAATGCGTCTCTCTCACGGGAGTGAGGGGATAAGACAGGCTATGCTGCTGCGCAGTGGTTAGAGGGGGAGGTGGCACTGCAGCACTGCAAGGAGTGACAGTCTCTTTAATTTAGGCACTTGAGTTGTGAGAGGGCGAGAGAGAGAAGGAGCTGCGGTGAGGAGACCGAGCGCAAGGCGGTGGCGCGCGGAGCAAGGGAGGAGCAGGAGCGAGCCACTGGCCGGTGGGACCGCGTTAACGAGGAGGTGTGAACGTGAGGGGTGCAAGCGGCCGCAAGCCGGCAGCGAGAGAACGACGCGTGAGCTAGCGAACAGGGTAAGGCAGTGGGGAAGCGGCGTTGTGCAGGGCGCCAACACAGGGAGGAGGCGGAAATGCCAAAGAAGGAAAGCGCATTTCCAGAGAACTTGCCAAATTGGGAAGGAAAAGAAAATCAAGCAAAATTTCAAGAAAAATTCAAAATTTTTGAAATTTCTGGGGTATTTCAACATGGTTGGCATTTGTTGAGATACAACGTAAAACCGATGATTTGCCAGCTGCCAAGCATACAAGTGTAGCGTCCAAGAGCTAATTTTGCCTTTTTATCGAGTAGCCCAACGCTAGAATTCACTGCATCCCCATTTGTTCTGTTTAATACCAATATACAATTTCTCAAAAAGCAAATTTGCAACTTGTGCCAAGTGCAACCTTTGCAGACCTTTTGGGTTATCCATGGATCGATGCCGACGCCTTGGTGCCCAAGGGATCTGAAACCTAAAAGAACAAGCACATCACGGGTGTGCAAGTAAGTCCCACAACGTTTACTTCCAAGTCTAATCAAAGAACACTACGCCCACATCTATTCTCTCGAGCAATCATGGAATCTCGTTGCTTTCACCTACGACAGGATTTCAATAATCTAAACACTACCGTCCTCCCTAAGTTGGTTAGTAACATTAATTTGCAGCTAATCATAGGATGCGATAAATAATTTAACAATTTTCTCAAACTGGAAAATCCTATTCAAGAAGGAATTTGCGATAAATTTACCACTTAAACAAAAATATTATACTTATTTATTACATTCACTATACTTAAATACTAATTCTAAAAATACTCCAATATGATGTGGTTGAAAAAAAATTTATTAGACTCCTTTATGTTTGCTATATACTCTTTTTTATATATAAAAAGATATATACACAAATTATGTTATAAACAGTGAATTTTGATGAAAGTTTTCATTAAACTCACTTTTGAGTATCTTACTATCATTATTAAAGTATATTTAAAAGGATAAAGAAATATAACAACATCATTTATGTGGTATATCATAAGTGAGAGTATGTACACTTAGGAGTATGGAATCATTTTCATACATACATACATACATACATACATACATACATACATACATACATACATACATACATACATACATACATACATACATACATACATACATACATACATACATACATACATACATACATACATACATTCCAGGAGTACATACTTTCAGTTCCAATATATCACTTAAACGATAATTTTATACATCTTTATCATTTTCAGTATACTTAAATACTAATTGTAAGATACTCCAATGTGACTTGCTTGAAAAATTTTCATCGGAGCACATTATTTTTGCTGTATACACTTTTTCATGTATAAAATGAGTACACACAAATTATGCTTTAAAAAATGGGCTTTGATGAAATTTTTATGAACTCACTTTGAAATATCTTATAAGCATTATTAGAGTATACTCAAATAGATAAAAATATATAATAATACTATTAAAAGGGTATATTAGAAGTGGGAGTACATACTCTCAAGAGTATAGAATCGTTTATATTATATATATATATATATATATATATATATATATATATATATATATATATATATATATATATATATATATATATATATATATATATATATATATATATATATATATATATATATATATATATATATATATATATATATATATATAAAAGAATCCTTTCATACCTTCTTTCCTAAAAAAATTGAAGAGAAACGAAAGTCTTAACAAATTAAATTATGTATCCCCTGGCATTCTATGCGTGGCTACCAAGAGCACATGATCTTTTTCTTTCGTTTGTTTTCATCATTAATAGGGGTGTCAATTTCCCCTGTAGAGAAAATCCCATGAGAGGTGGGGTTAGTATGTGTTTGGTTCATGGGACCATGGGGGATGGGATGAGGCGGTCCTCGTTCCAGAGCTGTTTGGTTCAGAGTCAGGTGGGATAGGGGATATCCCTCTAGGGAATATTCTGTGGATATGCTCTCAAATTGGGGATGCTCCTATCCCCAAAAATGAGGGGATGGTGAGGATGAAGTGGGACGAGTGGTGACAGTAGACCCGCATATCAGATTGTCATCCTAAACCTTTTGTCCCTAAACTAAACAGAAAACAGGGACCGTCCCGTCCCGTCCCTAAAAAATGGGTTGGATCCATCCCGTCCCACCATGACTTTGAACCAAACACACCCTAGGTAGCCGCTGCCACTTACACAGTCCCCATTCCCCAACTCCTACTCAATCTCTCATTCTCTCTCGAGCCTTTCTTCTTCGATGATTTGACAGCAGTGACGAGGAGCAGGAGCCACTGATATTGGAGGAACACGAGGATTAGCAGCAAGGCAGCAACATGTAACACTCGATTAATGTGATTTCTTATTAGCTGCTGATTTTTTTCACATAAATAGCAAGTTTCCAAAAGCAATTGACAAATTGATTTGTATACATGTAATGTAATTAAGGATATAACTAGAAGCCCATCCATAATGCTTACCATACCTGCCACTATCCATGAATTGCCCATTGTTTTGGTTCTTCATTTGGAAAATATAACATTATGAATAATATTTGTTTAACAAATCTTAATATAATGTTTAATGCTTGGTTCTTTGTAGCAGAAGGTTTGAAATGTCGATACCCGAATCTAGCTCGTCACAAGCAGTACAAAGCTCTGACCAGGCTACAGGGAACTCCAGCATCTAGCTCGTCGCATTTGGATATTATTTGTATTGCCAAAGTCCTTATTCCTTAATCCTATGTCCCGTATGATTGTTTAGGCTGAACTTTGTGCTAGTTGGTGTCATTAAATTGTGCTTTGAGACGTGCTAAGCCTTCAAGCATTTGGTGCTATGTGAATGTTGTTCTTCAATCTTGCACTTCTATAATTTGTGTTAGCTTGTTCCTGTCCCCATGGGGTCAAGTCCCCATGAGGATTGGGGGCGGGAGGGGAGTTTTACCCTAGCAAGACTAACAGAGCGGGGGATGCTTAGCGATGGTCGAGGCAGGGTAGCAGGCCCTTAGAGACCCTTCCCCGTTGCCATCCCTAATCATTAGTGAGCGAGTGACGACTAATGCGAGTAGCAGTAGAGCGACTGGCCAAGTAGGTCCATTGAATGGTCCTTGTCTCATCGTTGTGTGCCATTAGCCCATTACTTGATTAGCAACAAACCCCATTCCTCCACCAGCTGAGAGGACCACGTTTGCGGTACGCACTGGCATTGCGAAGCGAAGATGTGAAAGAAAATACTCTCCAGTTTACAAAACAAGTGTTTTAGAATACATGTAGTCAAAATTTAGAAACTTTAACTAACGATATCTTTGAAATATTTATATTAGATACATAAAAATCATAGATATAGATTCATCTCGAAAAGTAATTTTATAATATTATAATCTTATTAGGTTTTACAAATATATTATAATAGTAATTAGTGATTAAATTTGTATTTTAAAAATTATATCAATATCTAAAATAATTTTTTTACTAGACGAGTAGAAATAGCGTAAATGGGAGGGCGAGGTGGCCGCCCGGTGTCCATTCGCTCGATCCTCTCCGCGACCCGAGCGGCCGTGCCAAACTGGACTTGCACGGAGTGCACCCAAGGATGTGACGTGGTACCACGGATCGAGATGCATCGGGGTGACGACAGCAATCGATTTTTGGTGAGCTGTGGCACTGTTTCTTTTTAAGTGAAGTTTTTTAAATGACGTTTTTCAAACGACAGTAACTTTTTATTTTACCGTATTATATACTAACAAAATTACAATATTATAAAAATATTTTTAAGATAGATTTAATGATATAATTTTTATACATCTAATTTAGATAATTTTAAATATGATAATTTGACAGTATAAAATTTAATGTGCCACTCAAAAAAGAACGAATGAGATAGGTACTAGTTAGGGATTATGGGCTTGTTTGGCTGTGGCTGCGTCTTATGGCTTTTGACTGTTTACGGTACATATTGCGGAGAGAGGGGTACTTATTTGCGAGGTTCAATATCCGGACTGGCTCGTCAACCCGGTGTTGGTTAAAAAGGCCAGCGGCGCCTGGCGCATGTGCATTGACTTCACCGCCCTCAACAAGGCATGCCCGAAGGACGATTACCCTTTACCGCGCATAGATCAACTGGTCGACGCAACCGCCAGGTGCGAGCTCATGAGCTTCTTGGACGCCTATTCTGGCTACTACTAGGTCTACATGGCCAAGGACGACGAGGAGAAAACTAGCTTCATTACACCGGTGGGGACTTTCTGCTTCGTAAGGATGCCCTTCGGCTTGAAGAACGCGGGCGCAACTTTCACCCGCCTCGTCGCGCTGGCCCTGGCCGTCCAGCTAGGGAGAAATGTGGAGGCATACGTGGACGACGTGGTAGTAAAAACCCGACAGCTCGCCTCCCACGGCCGGGATCTTCAGGAGACTTTTGACAACCTCCGGAAGGCGGGCATTAAGCTCAATCCGGACAAATGTGTCTTCGGTGTACAGACGGGCAAGCTATTGGGCTTCCTCGTATTTGGGCGAGGCATCCAAGCGAACCCCGACAAGGTTGACGCTATCCTGGGCATGGAACCCCCCAAGATGACGCGGGAGGTCCAGAGGCTGGCTGGCCGTATGGCGGCCTTGAGCCGTTTTCTCTCTAGAGCGGCGGAGAGGGGCTTACCATTTTTCAAGACCCTCCGCGGTTGCGACGGGTTTCATTGGGACGACGACTGCGCAAAGGCCTTCGACGACCTCAAGAAGCACCTCGCAATCCTTCCCACTCTGGTGGCCCTAGCACCAGAGGCTCCCCTCCTACTCTACCTCGCCGCCTCGGCAACGGCGGTCAGCGCCGTCCTTGTCCTGGAAGAGGGCGCGCTCCAGCGGCCAGTGTACTTCGTCTCTGAAGCCCTCCAGGGCGCTAAGACGCGATATACCGAGCTCGAGAAGCTTGCTTACGCGCTGGTTATGGCCTCAAGGAAACTCCAGCATTACTTCCTGGCCCACCCGATAACGGTGCCATCATCGTTCCCTCTGGCAGAGATGCTCCACAATAAGGAGTCCACGGGGCGAATCGGCAAATGGGCGGCAGAGCTGGCCCCGTTCTCCTTAACGTACGCCTCTCGAACGGCGATCAAGTCTCACGTTCTGGCGGACTTCCTCGCGGAATGGACCCCCCAGCTCAGCCCGCCCTCCAGGTCGAAGACCCGGTGTGGACACTTAACACCGACGGAGCATACGGTGTTGCGGGCGCGGGGGTGGGTGCCGTCATCACCACCCCAGAGGGGCAGCGCCTGTTTTACTCGGCGCGCCTAGCGTTTCCGGCTACGAATAACACGGCCAAATACGAGGCGTTGCTCTTCGGCCTCGGGAAGCTCAAAGCGATGGGAGCAAGGCGAGTCCTCGTCCGACCGATTCCGGTTGGTGGCGGGCCATGTGGACAAGTCATACCAAGCCAGGACCCGAGCTAGCCAAATACCTAGCGATCGTGCGAGCAAAGGCGGCACTTTACGGGTGTCACGGTGAAGGCCATCCTCGGCGGACAACGAACAAGCCGGCGTCCGCCAAGGCGCGGTCAGCTCCCAATTCCCGAAGGGCATTTACGAGACCGCAAGCGGCGCCACAAAGACAAGATAATCGGGCGCGACCCTGCCCACGGATCACCAGCAGGTGGATGGCGGAGCCCTTCTCGCGTTTACGCAAGGCATCACGGAACCGGATGGCCCTCGAGCTCCGGCGTTTGCAACACCGCGCTAGGTCCTTCCAGTGCTCGGCGGGCGCTTTACAAGAAGGGGCCTGCGCACCGCTCCTGAGGTGCCTCCCGCGCGAAGAAGGCAAGCGCCTCCTCGCGGAAATTCACGCGGGTCTCTGCGGCTCGCACCTCCAACCAAGGTCCCTGGTGGGCAAGGCATTCAGACAGGGTTTTTACTGGCTAACAGCTATCGCGGATGCCCAAGATCTCGTGCGCCGTTGTCAAGGTTGCCAATGGATGGGAAGGGCTATCCACAGGCCCCCGACAAGCCTCCATCCCATACCCTCGGTATGGCCGCCGGCGAGGTGGGGCATCGACGTCGTGGGACCACTTCCCAGGGCCCCAGGAGACCTGCGATTCGTCGCAGTTGCCCTGGAGTACTTCTCCAGGTGGCCGGAGACGGTAGCTCTGGCCAAGATTACCTTGACGGCCCTGCAGCGTTTCCTCTGGCAGAACATCATATATCGATTCGGCGTGCCCAGGGAGATCACTGTCGACAACGGTCTGCAGTTCGATGCAGCCCCATTCAAAGAATTCTGCGGAAACATGGGATCACCCTCCGGTTCGCCTCAGTCGGACACCCACAGCCCAACGGGGCGGTGGAGCGGGAAAACGGCGCCATCTCCACCACAATCAAGAAGCGCCTCGTCGGGTCACCAAAAGGGAAGTGGCCGGGTGAGCTCCACAGCGTCCTCTGGTCCCTTCGCACAACGATCACACGCCCAACGGGGTTCATGCCTTTCAAGCTCCTCTTCGGTGATGAGGCGGTCACACCCGAAGAAATAAAGGCGGGCTCACGGCGGGTCCTCGTCCAAGCACCAGACGAGGAGCGCCAATTGTCCGTGGATCTCCTTGACGGAGACCGGGCAAGCGCAACATAGCACGTCATAAAATACGCGCGACAGATGGTGCGCGGTCGCAATCGTTCGCTGTACCCACGTGAATTCAGACCAAGAGACCTCGTCCTTAAGATGGTGCTCCACGCGGAGACGGTAGGCAAGCTCGAGTCCAAGTGGGAAGGCCCGTACATCGTCGCGGAGGCCCTGCAGAAGGGAGCGTATGCTTAGCCACCTTGGAAGGGCACACGTTCCGCCACACGTGGAATGCGGATAGACTACGGCGGTCTTACGCCTGAGTCAAGCACACCAGGCCTAGGACCTTCCCCGGCTTCGGCGGACGTACGCGGCTAACGGTTAGTGCCTTAACCCTTGTAACCGCTCACCCGCGCAAACGGGAATTTAATAAAGTACATCGTTCATGCAAATTCTCCCGTTTTCGTACTAAAAGCGTGCGAAGGGTCACCTTCATATGCACTACGCATGAGCATGCATAAAGACGCGTGGGGGGACGCCTCTGCGCGCAGTCGACGGACTCTAAATAAGATGTAGCGTCGAGGTCCGCCTCCGCACGCACTCCACGGAGTATAAATAAGACGTAGCGTCGAGGTCCGCCTCCGCACGCAATTTCACTGCCCACAACGCGTGGAGGTTCGCCTCCGCGCGCAGTCTACGGACTCTAAATAAGACGTAGCGCGAGGTCCGCCTCCGCACGCACTCCACGGAGTATAAATAAGACGTAGCGTCGAGGTTCGCCTCCGCACGCAATTTCACCGCCCGCAACGCGCGGAGGTTCACCTCCGCGCGCAGTCTACGGACTTTAAATAAGACGTAGCGCGAGGTCCGCCTCCGCACGCACTCCACGGAGTATAAACAAGACGTAGCGTCGAGGTCCGCCTCCGCACGCACTCCTCCGGAGTATAAAAAAGACGCGGATGCTATCCCTGCGCACTCTCTGAGTATAAACAAGACGCGAACTCGCGCACGCATGGCGTTGCCCGGTCGCGTACTCTTTGGAGTATAAATAAGGCGTGGATGTCGATCCTGCGCACTCCTCGGAGTATAAAAAGACGCGGATGCTATCCCTGCGCACTCTACGGAGTATAAACAAGATGCGAACCCCGCGCACGCATGGGCGTTGCCCCAGTGCGTACTCTTCGGAGTATAAATAAGATGTGGATGTCGATCCCGCGCACTCCTCAGGAGTATAAAAAAGACGCGGATGCTATCCTTGCACACTCTACGGAGTATAAACAAGAAACCCAACGCGGACGCTATCCCCGCACGCTTTACGGTGTACAACCGCGGCTTGGATACTCCCAAGCAAGCGCAGGTGCGCCGCTTGCGCGCACCCCCTGGAACATACAAAACAAGGGGCGTGGTCGAGGCTCCCATGTTTGCCCCGACTAGGCGCCAGCTCCGCTGCCACCACTTCGAGGGTTAGGGGACGGAGCGCTCGCGCGTCTACCACGACTAGGCGCCAGCTCCGCTGCCACCACTTCGAAGGGTAGGGGACGGAGCGCTCACGCGTCTACCTCGACTAGGCGCCAGCTCCGCTGCCACCACGTCGAAGGGTAGGGGACGGAGCGCTCGCGCGTCTACCTTGGCTAGGCGCCAGCTCTGCTGCCACCACCTCGAAGGGTAGGGAACGGAGCGCTCGTGCGTCTACCTGGACTAGGCGCCAGCTCCGTTGCCACCACCTCGAAGGGTAGGGGACGGAGCGCTCGCCCGTCTACCTCGACTAGGCGCCAGCTCCGCTGCCACCACCTCGAAGGGTAGGGGACGGAGCGATCGCGCGTCTACCACGACTAGGCGCTAGCTCCGCTGCCACCACTTCAACGGGTAGGGGACGGAGCGCTCGCGCGCCTACCGCGACTAGCCTGGGGCCCGAGGCGCAAAATGTTCGCAAGCCCGTTTGCTGATACCCGAACGAGGGGCGACACGATACCCGCGCTTTACACGACCCCCCAGCTCGCAACATATTACATAACAACAAGCGCATGGGAGAATTGTCGCTTGGCCCGAGCAAAACAATTACATTACAGAAGTAGTGACACGCATGGCGTGGAACGCGCCAAAACTTGACTATTCCTATGAGTCCGTGCCATCTTCGCCACGACGAGCGCCCGCGTCGCCTGTGTTGCGCCGAGGGACCTCTTCGAGCCAGCGAAGTACGTCCCCCTCGTGCCGCAGCATCCGCCGTAAAGCAACCACGGCGGCGCCCTCCCCGACATTGTTCCAAATTCGGCCATGGAAGTTTCGGGTCGCGGGCTCGGCGGCACGAACGGCATCAGATATCACCCCGGGCTGGGTAGGCAAGTCGAGCTGAGGGTTCGCCAGCTCATTGATATGCTCGCACCCATCGGCGTGCAGCAAGGCGAGGGCAAGCCCAGCACTCATATAGCCGCAGTGGGTGCCAAAAGCCTTGGCGCCAGAGAGGGCGACGCTCGAGCCCTCTTCGATTCGCCCAAGCGTCTCCATCAGGTCTTGGCGGCCATGAGTGGTGTCCTCCACGTGCACACAAAGCCCCCGGAGGGCCCGCTCCAAAGACTCCATCGCATTCCACGCGGAGGAGCGCGGAGATTCGCTGAAGAAGGGCGGTCTGCTCCTCCGTTGCGGCGCGCTGAGCCTCCTCCATCACAAGTTGTGCGGCCACTGCCGCGTTCTTCGCGTTCGTGCCCACCTGCTGCGCGTCGTCAATAGCCTCGTCCCGCTCCGCCATCAGCACTCGAATGACCTCGTCTTGGTGGCGTTGGTGTTGTCCGCGACGCGCAGCTGGTCCTCCAGTGCCCTCCGCTCGCGAGCGCGAGTCTCTTCAAGGGCTTTGCTAATTGCAAGCGTCTACACGAAGTATAACAAAGGTTACCTATCAGATAAGCAAGGGATATACAGCGGGAATAGAGACCACTACCCTCATCTCCGAGGCGCCCAGCGCGAGCGCCAAGAGGTTGCCCCCGCAGGAGTGCAGCGCCTGTCGATCTAGGCGGGCGCCAGCATACTCTGCCACCTCGCTCCAAGCGCGAAGCGCCTCCCACCGAGGTACGAAGTCGGAGACGTCAGACCCTAGAGCCCCCGCCCCAGCACCTTCCGCGGTAGTTGGGGCACACATAGTCCCCGGCTCAATCAGGCCGGCGACATCGCGGGGCCCCCCATTGCTCGATTCTTGCCCTCGTTTGGGAGACCCTGTCTCGCCTGGTGTCGACGGAATAAGCGAGCAAATCGGGGAGAGTTTCGCGAAGTCGTGCGACGAAAACGAACACGCCTACCTCCAGTGCCCTCTACCGTGGCCTCCACCTGGGTTAGGAGCGCCTCGCTGGCCTGAGGAGCGACGACCCTCCCGGCTTCAGGAGCATCCCCGCTAGCCGTTAGGGCCGCAGTCACTAGACCCGCCACGCTGAACCGGCCCCTAGAGGAGGGCGGCGACTGCACCCGAGGCCGTTCTGCCTTCGGAGTCGTAGGTGAAGCCTCCATGGCTACCTGGGTAGCCGCGGAAGCCGCCGTCAGCGACAATGCTGCGGTGGCCGCTAGAGGTGACGAGGCGTGATCCTCGAGAATGGCGAGGCGTACGCTCGTTGCCTTGCCACCATATAGGGCCTCGTCGGGAGTTACGCCCCACACCCTCACGTTCTCGACCGGCGGCACGGTTGGCGGACTAAGGGCGATGACCTCCGACTGGACCCCACGCCGGGAGGATGGCGCCACCACCGTCGCACCGCTCGGCGGTTCCGTGAGGCACCGCCGCTCGGGCGGGATTTCAAAACCTCGCACACCCGACACCGCCTCGCCGCCAAGGAAGCCGCGGACTCGCGGGCCTGGTGCTCCTTCGCCGTGTACGGCCCAAGCATCACAGCTACTGTGCGCTCTGCATCTTCCAGCGGGCGTACTGCATGCACAAGCAGGGTATCATACCTAAGGATTTGCAACCACCCACGTGGTACTTGGCATATCGCAGGGATACTTACAGGGCGCGGAGGGCCTATGGAGCGAAGACACCCCCGGGTGGATGCCGTCCTTCCGATCGGGCCCTCGCCGCTCGTACTTCCAGTTACAAGAAAGCGGGGATATCCCGTACATGGTGAACTCCTCCGCGAGGTCACGCATGTTGAACCGGAGCGCGACCCCAGCAAGTCTCCGCGCCTGCTGCTCGTCGCCGGGCCGAGGCGTCACATTCGGACAGCGGTCAAACGATATCGGCTCTCCACGGCTCCGGAGGCCACTCGTGCTCATCACGATGTAGTAGAACCACCGCCGTGTCCAGCCGGTCTCCCACTTCTCCCGCGTAGCCAACGCGGGAAACAGGTGCGAGCACTCCGGCCTCAGCACGAAGTCCACGCCGCCGAAGTTCGAGTAAGCCCCCCTTCCACTCTCCTCAGTTGGCACCGTGCGTCGTGCAGGATGGCGAATAGCTCGGCGAGGGGACGGGTACCCTCCGTCCGCATTGCCCAAGTGAAGATGGCCAACCGAACGATCGCGGTCAGAGTCAGCTGCGCCAGCTCCAACCCATACGCCCACAGCACATCACGAACAAAGTGTGTCGCGGGGATTCGGAGCCCGGCGTCGAAGAATGCCACAAAGACGATCGCCTCCGACTCTCCCGGGTTCGGCTTCGTTTTGTCATGCCCGGGCAGGCGAGCCCTGGCACGCTCCTCCAGCTTCTTCTCCTGAAGAAGGGTTCGGAGGGTCTCCTCCGTGACGCGGCTCTGCCCCAGCACACGGGAGCAGCGACCTTTGGACCTTTTCACGGCATCCCAGCGCTGGGTAGTTTGCTTTCTGTCGCGCGGAACCAGGCAGTACTCCGCCGGTGGTGGCGTCAGACAGCGCTGGCTCGACGAGGCGCTCTCGCTAAGGCGACGCGCAGGGTCGTCAAGGGCGGCACCCGTGTTAACCAGGAGGTCGTCGCGCGCAGCCATCCCTCTCTCACGGCGGCGGGTAGGCGCGGAGGCAAGAATAGCAGCAGGAGGTGCAAGAAGAATAGGAAGGAACACACAAGCAATCAAACAGCCAAGCGGAACGACTGCATGCCCACAGGGGCGGTTTATAAAGCCCCGTCTCCCTACGAGCGTAAGATCGAGCAGCGAATTACAGCGGTTCGGCTACCCACGATGGGCAGTGCAACCGCTGGCAACCGCGGCAGGCGGCGGTAGGTGGCCGCTCAGCGCCCAATGCGCTCATACACTCCCGCCGTGTGGCCACTTTTCCTGGGGAAGAGGCGAACGGCCGTGGTCGTGGGAACGCTGGCATCCCACGACGCTCCAATTACAGCCGGCCACGTGCCCACATCCAGTGCAGGGCAGGCGGAGCAGCCGTGCAGCCGTGCCAGCCTAACCCTGACAAAGGCCGGCGCGATTTCAGGTGTCATTAAAGCGCACTCCCGGACCAAGCAACCATCTCCCCGCGCTGGCGCCACTCGGCGCGACACATTTCCCGAGACTCGGCCGCCAAGGGCAGCCGACCAAGTCGGCCTCGCCCATAAATATCTGGAGCGCGAGGTAGGACACACCCGGACCCCGGCCCGGTCGAAGCCCTCGGCCTACCCAGTGCCTTCGGCCTCGAAGCCGCGCCCGCCCCGGGTGCGGGAGACGGCCCTCGCACAAGCACGACCTCGGCCCCGTCGAAACCTTCGGTCTTCCGGTGCCTTCGGCCTCGAGGCGCGCCGGCCGGGACCGAAGCGACCCTCGCGCAAGCGCAGCGACGTCGCGAACTATCCAAATCATAAAGCATCACGGGCCGATGGGACGGAGGGCCAAAGGACTCGGCGGCATGGCTTCGCCGTGAAGCCCTTCACCATGAGAGGCTCTGTTGTAGGGGTGGCCCCACCTAAGCCCGTGAGGCTGTAGGTCCGAAATAGGACATGTGTAATGACATAAGAGCCCCCGAAGGGAATACTCATGTGTAAGGGTACAACTGTACAAGCACTCCCCATGTGAATATATATATGTGGCATAGGCCACGGGGGAGCCATTCATTTTACTCAACTCCCCACTGCTACTCTCTCTCTGTTTGGTCTGTAACCACAATAATTACAATGTAGATATCTTTGTTATATAACTCTGATGTATATTGTTGAAAATACAATTGTATTTGTTATATAACTCTAACATTTATATATGATTAATCTGTATTATTATAATCTATGTTACCAAAAATAAGCTATGTACATAATTTTATAAGTTTAAGGTTTTAAATACTCCATTTTATTGTTCAGCGATTAAGCTATTTTTTTGGCATAGTTTAGTGTCTAAAATGGACTTACTCGTATTATAAGAAATGGAGTATGACTTTGAGCGGTCACCAAACCAAACGAAATTATGGCGAAGCCTTGGGGGTTGGAACCAACCAGACGCACCCGTAGTCCACCGGCTGTTTGGAGGGGCCGTCACCGTGGCTGGGCTCGCCTGCCCCGGCCTGCACGTCCGCATCGTCGCCACGCCCACGCTTAAAACGTGGACCATTTACTTCCCCACACGCCCACGCCGTCGCCACCGTTAGTTGGAGTTGGGAGGGCTCGCCTGTCGCGGCGTCAATGCACGCGGGCGCGGGGCAGTACGTACGTGTGCGCGCGGCCCGAAACGGTCGAGAGCGACCCCTGATTTTCCTATGTTTGGTGCGTCCGTTCTCCGTTCGGTCCGAGCAGTTGAGCGCTGTGCATGTTTACAGCTATCAGCTCCATTTGCACGCCATGATGCTCTATCTCGTAACGACTGCCGACTGAGGGCTTGTTAATTTGGATCTGTTCTGTTTAGCTGTAACTTATAATTTTTAGTTACGATTTGTGACTTTTGAGTTATTTGTACGAGAGATTACAGAGAAACAGAAATTTATATACGGTTTTTGCCAATATAAAACAAATCAGTAAAGTATGTACTACAATTAACTAGTAGACCCTATCGTAAAAAATACTCCGTTTAAAAGCTAGTTACTGTAGAAAAACCGAAAAGCAGCTTTTAAAAGCTGAAAAGAATAGGGCCTTGCTCTCGCTTAGGGTGGCTACTTTTCTGCTGGGTTTATAGTTTATAATTTAAATATTTAAATTTTGATTGTTCTTAAGAAGTAGTACGTAGAGAGAAACAGTCATATGTGATTTTGGCCGGTACAACTGAACTCAGAACACTTTTTATTATATTTTTTATTGGCATCATTTTAAAAAAACACATTGTTTAAAAACTAGTTACTGTAGACAGTACAAGCATAGGCCAACTTTAAGCCCAAAAGAATCCGGCCTTAAGCTTACCTAAGAAGCCAATTTCGCAGGCGGGTTACTGCGAGAAGTCATTTTCTTTTATTCTTTACCCTTTCAAAATAAAAATAAGTCCACTTTACCCATTTCAAATTATACCTAAAGTCTGAATAACACTCTTAACTATGAAACTGTTTACTTTACACCCTAATTATCAAAATTCGATGAAATCACTCCCTCGCCATAAACCACTCTGGTTTTAGATAATGCGATGTCCATGTGTACAGGTTTTGCTTATGATTTTACCACATCTCAAATTACTAGATTGTGCTACATAACAGCAATATCACCTTTCTCTCTCCTGCATGACAGGAGAGAAGGAGATGAATAGGAGAGAGAGAAAGGTGACATGCCTGTCATGTATCACAATCTAGTGACGTGGCTATTGTGTGGCAAAATCACCAGCGAAACTTGTACACATGGACGTGTAGGATCAAGTACAACCAACTAGAGGGGGGTTAATAGAAGGTTAAAAAATTATCTTGCGTTCTAATAATAATTACCACAATTTTAGTATAGCAGGATTTTAAAGTAATTGAAACCTACACAATTCTAGTACGTCTAAGGCACTACAAGAACAAATATTTACACAAATAGTTCTAGCATAAATAAATATGACAATCACAATATACTAGAAATATAAAAGCGGAAAGAAGAGACAAAGAAATAACCAATTTACACACGCTGTTTTACCGTGGTGATTAGAAACTTGTCGGTTTCCACTAATCCATGTTAAGGAAAGCCCAAGTGAATTGGACCGACTCTATTAATTAAGCCTCAACTCCTCAATCCACTAATGGTTGTCCTTCTTCCGCTCCGAAGATGGTGGACACTAAACCACTCACAAGTCGGCGTCAAGCTTCTTCACAACTGTCTTGAAGAAGTTACCGCGCAAGCTCTCGCCAAGTCGTCTAGGTGCCGGCAAGCACCAAGAGTAAAAAAAATCAAAGCTTCGCTTGACGACAATCAAGTGCCAAAAGGACCAATCTAGAGATGAACTACCATTCCGCTCGTTTTGACGAAACTTCTGGAAAGCGGAAGTACCGCCGTTTGTACTCTAGTACTTTCGATTGTCCATAGAGACAAAGATTGGCTATCAATTTTAGTTTTAAGAGAATGCATGATCTTAAATTGATTCAAATGGCACAAAAATATGCTATCAAGTTACTAACCATGATCTCTCTTAATGGTACGGTATTTATCCTATAATTCAGTTTTCCACCTTTTCTCCTGAGACTGGTAAAAATGAAAAGGGATCTTAGTCTTCATATGTCTTTGTCTTGAGACACTTTGATCTTCATGTTGACTCTTAGCATGTGTCTCATCAGCATTTTAGGGGCTAAACATTTTAAATACTCAATAAATATGTTAGTCCCATATTCATATAAATTCATTAATTACCAAAACCATTTTTAGGGGCCTAGATACTTTCAATCTCCCCTTTTTGGTAATTGATGACAATACAAATATTGTGTGAGGTGAATAAAGTTTTGAATATACCACTTATTTGAAAACTAGTTGTATATTCTTTTGTGACTTTAAAAATATGTAATTCTTTCAATGATCTCGCATGAGTTTTTAGAGAATTAGTTGCTTTTAGAGTCAATGCAAAGAAAGCTTCCCCTAAACATGTGCATATAAAAGAGAGAAAATTTTCCATGCATGTGTAATGATTTTTGAGAACATTTAGCGGAGTTTCACTTGTTTGTTGACCGTGAGGGGGAAGAGAAATTATAAAAAATGTAACAATTAAGCACAAGATGCATACACTTTCAAATTCAACATAGGCATAGCATTGAGATAGAGTGCATAAGTCATTACATCATCATAAAATCATTATATTACATATTCAGATATATAGATAGATAGACTTGGCTTCTTCTCTTCCTTTCTTGTGCTTCCCCTTTCGCGTCTTCTCCCCCCTTTGGCATCAAATAACCAAAAAGGCTACTCTTGGGATCCTTGAAAGAAAGGGTCACGACGATGATGGTGATCAAACCGGACTGGAGATGGAGGACGAGCCAAAGTATGCTCAATAGAGGTGACTCTCTCATCAATAGAGTCCATTTTAGAGGAAAGGGAGGCGAACGCCTTGACCTAAGAGTCACGAATCTGGATAATAGCCGAGTAAATCTGAGAGAGAGACTTGTTCTTCTTCTCGTGGTGCTGCTGCAGGCTCTTCTTGTTGTTGAGCTCGAGGACAGGAAGTTGGAGGAATTGGTGGATCTGCTCGAGGCTTGTAAGCCTTGTGGACGCCGCCCAAACCACCATGGAATTCGATCTTCCGAAGGATCAGGGCCATTATGTATGGAGCGTAATTTATTATGTATGGAGCGTAATTTATCTTTTTGATCCTGACATTTTTGGAAGATGCTATTTCCAGGATAATAAGATCAACCACATCAAATGTGCGACCTTGCATAACATAGTTAATTAGGTTCCATGCATGGCCTTTTATGGCATCATAATTCCCACTTTTGGGAAGAATGGTATGGTTAATGATCTAGTTTACTAGGCTGAGTATGGAAAGGAGACCAACAAGCTTGCCTGGGACAAATCTCGTACTCTGATCATAGTATTAAGATAAGACGGGAAGCTCAAGTGCATGTCTATCATATACCTTCTCATGTGCACTTGACTCTGTCCTTAGTGCCAGCTCAAACACATGCTTATTGGAATCCAATGTTGGCAGCCAGTCATCCATGAGATATGCTGGAAATCAGGAGAAATATACAGCGTAGCATAGAATTGCCTGATTATTTCTTCATTATAGTCTGATTTGAGAGCCATAAGATTTTGTATTCCATCCCTCTGAAATAGCCTATAAGTTCCATCATATTTGTCAATGGAGTCCAAGTGGTCTCAATCAACATACTTGTGATCAGCCAAGAGTCTGCTTGGACCATACATCTGCTCATACACTTGTTCTTGAAATTTGGCATGAAACCTTGAATTGATAGAGTTATTGTAGGGACTGAAATGGCAACAGGGGGGGTGAATGATGCCTTTAAATCGCCCCAAGTATTCACGCAAAATTCTTCTCCGATAGCTATGACAGCTACGAAGTAAGAAAATAAACGCTCACTGCAAATAGAAACTAACCCAAGTAAAAAGAAAATCCAAGACAAGAGAAACAGACCAAAGAGCAGAAAAAGAAGATCAACACTCACTGAAGAAGACCCAAACCGAAAAGCAAAGAAACCAAACAGAAAACAATCAACCTGAAAACTGATCACAAAAGCATCTGCGGTTGGACTCCTGGCGTTACACCGGTCTGACTGCGTGAGTTGCAGCGGTCTGACCGTGAGAACATACCCGATCTGACCGCTTGGGGAGAAAAGGTCTGACCGCAAGGGTTGGTTCGGCCAGACTGGTGACTGCGAGGGTTGGAAGTTTGGTTTTGCAATTCAGTTTCAGAAGACCAAAAATAGATGGAAGATACACAGTTTTGTTGTGGCCAAAAAATTGAAAAGATCAATGAAATTAACAGAAAAGGCTAGATGCTCGAACAGTAAATACAAAAGACGATCTGTAAACAAGGATAATGCCGACTTTTTGCTGCTCTTCCCTGGGCAAAGAAATCAGAGTTTTAAACAAGATAATAGGCCGACTGCAGGAAGAGGAAACTCTGACCGAAAAAGCAAAAGGAAAAGCAAAAGTGAAAATAAGTAAACCAGAAACACAGAAATGATAAACAGAGACAAGCCAATGCTGTATACAGCCGAAAACAGAGAGTAGATCAAAAGAAGAGACAATAACTGATCAAGGCCGAGAAATGGAAAGAAGAAATTTTACTGTCCTGGCCGAAAGCACAACTGAAAATGAGAGCGTGACTTTTACAAGAAAACCAAAAATTATGGCACGAATGTTTGTCGACATGATGAATTCTTGACAAGGCGTAAATCGAAGTAAAGCCGATCAAATGCTATTCTTCTCAGGACAAATGAATAGGATTTCTCTCTAGACATCAGCTTGGTCTCAGGAAACAAAGTAATACAAATCTAGAGCAATTTGACTGAAAACTGAACCGAGACATAGCATGTAGCCGAAAATTGATATCCTGAAAAGAGAGTAAGGCCAAGATTAAAAAGGCTTGCAATTTTCAAACTCTTTGATCATGAGTCAACATATTTTAACAAGGGATGTCCTCATAACCAGGAAACACATGTCTATTTCAACTTTTCGGCCGAGACAACCAAGAACAAGAATACTCTGTCTCCCGTAACAGTAAACCCTAGAGAAATTAAAACAGAGGAATTGAGAAGCAATCAATTTTGTGGAGAAGACTGCTCTGAAATCTTTACTTTTGGGAACATGATAGCCAAGGGCCTTTGATACAATTCCCAGTTCAAAGCAAAAACCATTTCACAACCCCTTCACCAAAGATTCAGCTCAAAATCACAATAAACAGGAAGGAACAGAGAGCAACAACAGAAATAAACACAGAGAAACAAAAACTGGGAAGAACAGAAACAAGAACAAGTAATCACATCAACAAAGCACAGCTATCATAGATTGAGACAGAGACATACATGATTATATAGAGTGATTGATACAGCCATCTCAATACATCTCCTTCACCTCAAGAGCAACACACGCAAAAATGAAAATCAAGAACTCACACACATGGAGACAAGGAGACAGAAGGCTAAACTACTTCTGCTCTCCTCACCAACCCCTCAACATCTCATCAGGAAAAGCAAAACTAACCCCAAAAGCCATGGCAACCACCAGGAGACACCCCTCCTATTTATAGCATTTGACTACTGGGTTTACAACTCTCTTTACCCGCTAACATAAACAACTCTTGCGCTTTATGCATTAACTCAAATCAAATCCGCTTCCTCTTTTGCAGCCTTGTGTAGTTACCAAAACGCCATTCCTGCACCTTCCGGGAAGCTTCCACATTTCTTGCCATCCAAGCCTCGCAACCACCTCGAGTCTTCGCCGTCTTCGGCATCTCTCGACCGCTTTGACCTCAGCACCGCCTGTGCCTAGTCCGGCCATCGATGTCTCGCCATGACTCCGCCTCAAGGACCTACAGCCATCACAGACAAGAAACACATAACATAGTACCGCTCGAAATACTGTAACCATACATTAGCATTAATAGAGAATGCTTGAGCACAAAAATCAAACTCAAACTTTCAGAACACATGTCAATTACTCATCACACACACGGGGACACCTCCACATGGTCTCTTAGTTATTTAGAAGTAGAAATTGGTTTATGTGACGCAACCGAGCATATTCTTCAGCCATGATTTTTCTGAGGTCTATTTGAGGCTCTTCTCGATCAGGCATGTCCTCATCTGACTGCTCAAGAGGTGAGCTCTCTCGCTATTCTGATTCTATCTTTGAGTCAGAAGCTATTTCTTTCCCTCTGTCCTCTCTGGTTTTTCTAGCAGATTATAAGGTGGCTGGAGGTGCAGGGGGAGACACTTAGGCTGCAAGAGGTTCTGAGTGGATAAAGATTAACTAGGAGCCATAGAGGAGTTCTTGACATACACTTTACGGCCAGTATTTGTTGTCCTAGGCTTCTTAAAACAAGGGGAAAGGATATCAGAGATATGAAGGGATCAAACAAAAAGGGTTTGAAAAGAAATGGAATGAGATGTCTATTTTATTAGGATAATCGAAAGTACTGACGTTCAAGACACGGTAGTACCAGGCTATGGTAGTACCGCGCTCGTCGAGCGGTAGTTCTGGTTTCCCTAGCAATTTCTAGGGCAAGCAATGTATGAATATTTTGGTGTTTTTCTTGGATTGAATCCATGAAATAGATGTGCAAATATCATTAGACACTAACTCTAGTAGTTTGCCCAAAACAAAACAACTCTAAATCATTTGTATTTCAGATCAACACCTAGATCTGAACCTAGGGTTCTAGAACAAGGTAAAATAAAGGATTTGATCCTATTTACCTTGTGGAATGGAGGAGATGAACCCTTAAGACGCAAGGAAGCACCAAAAACTGAATAAGTCTCCACCGGATTTGGAGATCGAACAAGAAGATTTCGGGGTTTCGTTGGAGAGGGGAGAGAGATGTGCACGGTCGCACGTGGCTGAAAGAGTCAGAGCTTCTGGAGGAAAACAGAAGGATTAAAAGGCCTTGGATTTCAATTGCACTTGATCGTATTCGACTGCTATGGTTCACTGCCTACGTTCATGACCACATTGGTTTCGACCACGTTGCACGCGGTAGTACCATGATCACATAGCCAGTAGTTCGGAATATGGAAGTACCGCAAAAGAAGCAGCGGTAGTTCTGATATTTCTGGAACTTTCAGGGAACTGAACTTGGATCAGGAAAATATGCAAATGATTCCTAGTTTTGCACTCAAATAAAATCATTCAGGATCATTATGCACTAAATATAACCTTGGAATATAGCATTATGAACATAGAGATTTTAGCAACAAAAGGAGAAAAACATTTTTCACAAATACCTCAAACAAATCCAATGAGCATGAAAACATGAGGCATGAGTCAAGTAATATTTGAGTAGTCTATAAGATTTAATTTATTCCTCAACTTGCAAAAGCGGCTTTCATCTAGAGGTTTGGTGAAAATATCCACTAATTGGTCTTCGGTCTGGATGTGGCTAATTGTAATATCTCCTTTGCTGACATGATCTCTCAAGAAATGGTGGCGTATATCTATATGCTTGGTTCTTGAGTGTTGGATTGGGTTATTAGATATTTTTACCGCACTATCATTATCATACAAAAAGAGGTATTTTGTCAAATTTAATTTCATAATCCATCAAAGTTTGCCTCATCTATATCAATTGAGCACAACAACTACCTACGGAAACATATTCATCTTCGGCGGTGGAAAGTACTACGGAATTCTGTTTCTTGGAAGACCATGATACTAAAAACCTTCCTAGCAATTGATAACTATCCGATGTGTTTTTTCTATCCACTTTGCAACCCGCATAATCGGAGTTTGAATATCCAACTAAATCAAGTTTAGTAACTTTAGGACACCAAAGCCCTATGATAGAGGAATGATTTAAATATCTTAGAATTCTTTTTATGGCCGTCAAATGACACTCTTTTAGAGATGCTTGAAAGCGTGCCATATGCAAACACTAAACATGATATAGAGCCTAGCTGTGGTAAGATAAAACAAACTACCACTTATTGATCTATAAAGCTTTAAATCTACCGACTTACCTCCTTTGTTAAGATCAAGATGCCAATTTGTTGCCATAGGAGTCTTGATGAGTTTTGCATCTTCCATACCAAACTTCTTAAATAGATCATTCACATATTTTGTTTGGCTTATAAAAGTTTCATCCTTGTGTTGCTTGATTTGAAGTCCAAGAAAATAGCTCAATTCTCCGATCATGGACATCTCAATTCCCTAGACATTATTTCACTGAATTCCTTGCAAAACTCTTGATTAGTAGAAGCAAATATGATATCATAAACATAAATTTGACATACAAAGAAATCATCATCGATAATCTTTGTAAGTAAGGTTGTATCAACATTCCAATTTTAAATCCTTTAGAGAGAAGAAAATCTCGAAGGCCTCATACCATGCTCTATGAGCTTGTTTTAACACATATAGCGTCTTGAAGAGTTTATACACATGGTTATGATTTTTAGAATCTTCAAAACCTGGAGGTTGCTCAACATAAACAAGTTCAGAAACTGTTTCATTTAAGGATGCACTTTTGACATCCATTTGAAATAATTTGATATCAAAGCTAGATGCAAAGGCAAGTAGTTTGCGAATTGATTCAAATGTAGCCATAGGTGCAAATATTTCATCATAATTCAAACCCTCAGTTTGAGTATAATCTTGAGCAACTAACCTTTCCTTGTTTCTTACCAAAACTCTATTTCATCTTGCTTGTTGCGGAAAACCCACTTTATGCCAATCACATTGTGCTCCTTGAACCTTTCCACTAATGTCCAAACATCGTTTTAGGTGAAATTGTTTAGTTCTTCATGCATTGTATTTACCCAATTCGGATCATCTAGTGTTTCATCTACAGATTTTGGCTCAAGAGAAGATAAAAAAGAGTAATGTTCACAAAATGAATCTATTTTAAATCTAGTTTGAACACTCTTACTCATGTCACCCAATATTTGATCTATTGGATGATCTTTGGCGATTGCGTTGTGGATCTTTTGTGGTACATGTTGTTCTTCCTTTTCTTCGTTATTTATTACTTGTGTGTTGCATGTTGTGGAAGACGTAGGGACTTCAGCTTGCTTTGATGAAGGAGATATATTTGGATCATTCTTTGGCTTGATGTCTCCAATTTGCATGTTCTTCATTGCTTGCCTTAGTCCTTCATTATCTACATCATCTAAATTCTCTTGCTTTTCTTGAGAGTAATTAGTTTTGTCAAATTGAACATCGCATGATTCTTTAACTAAAATGGAATATTTGTTGAAGACTCTATAAGCTTTATTATTGGAAGAATAACCAAGCAACAATCCCTCATCACATCGACTTTGAAATTTAGAAAGCCGAACACCCTTTCTCAAGATATAGCATTTTCATTCAAATACTCTAAAGTAGGAAATGTTCGGTCTTCTTATAATGAGAAGCTCATATGAAGTCTTTTTCAAAAGATGATGCAAATAAAGGTGATTTATGGCATGACAAGCGGTGTTAATAGCTTCCGCCCAGAATTTGTCGAAAGTATTATATTCATCAAACATTGTCCTAGCCATTTCAATTAATGTTCGAATTTTCCTCTCTACAACTCCATTTTGCTCGGGAGTATAGGTGGTGGAAAGCTCATGTTTTATTCCAAGTTCATCTGAAAAATTTTCAATTATGGTGTTTTCGAACTCAGAACTATTGTCACTTCTTATTTTCTTTATTTTCAAATCAAATTCATTTTGGGCCCTTTTTGAATAAATTTTGAAAATGCTGAAGGCTTAGCTCTTGTCATTTAAGAAGAATGCCCATGTGCATCTAGAGTAATCATTTATAATAACCAAACAATAGCTATTGCCCCCGATGCTCTTATACGTTGTTGGCCTAAACAAATCCATATGCAAGAGCTCTAAATGGCTAGAAGTTGACATGATACTTTTGGAAGGATGATAATTTGCAACTTGCTTCCTGGCTTGGCAAGCGCTACATAATATATTTTTCTCAAACTTCACATCTTTCAAGCCAACTACTATGTCATCTTTGAAAAGCTTTTTAAGTTGAATCATACCTACATGACCTAAGCTTCTATGCCATAACCAATCCAAACAAATTTTTATCATTAAACAAGTTTTCAAGAATGAATCACTAGAGGAGAAATCAACCAAATAAAAATTTCCAAACCTAAAACCATTGAAAATAAGTTTATTTCCCTTTTCTTTTGAAATAGTTACTTTTCCTTTAGAAAAAGAGCAAATTAAGCCTAAATCACACAATTGAGCAACCGATAGCAAATTAAAATTTAATGTTTCTACTAGAGATACATTTGAAATGGAAAGGTAATAAATAGTAATTTTACCTAATCCAAGTACCTTTCCTTTGCTATTACCCTCAAATGTAATTCTCTCATTGCTCCTATTTTCAAATGTGGTGAACATCTTCTGGTCTCCGGTCATATGTTGAGTGCACCCACTGTCAAGCACCTAATGCCATCCACCGGTCTTGCAGTTCACCTACAAAAAACAATCATGTTCTTTTAGGTACCTAAATTTCTTTGGGTCCTTTAGGTAATAACCAAGGCTTTGGGCACCCAAATGACATTCTTTTTAGCACCTAAAATTGAAGTGCCAACAAATCTAGCAATGACACTACCATTTTTGGATTTCTTGAGCATATAGCAAGAGTCAAATAGTCCAATAGCAGGAGTCTTACTCATAGGACAGTTTTGTTGCATATGCCCTAATTCCTAGCACTTTTGACAATATTTACCATTTTGCCTTACAAATCTTGTGAGCTTATTTGCTGGTTTCTTACCTTTCTTGGGCATATACCCAAGACCTTCCTTATTGAATGAGCACCTTTGCTCACTCAACAACTTATTAAGGGTAGCCTTACCTTTGAAGCACCTTTCCATGCTTTTATTTAGCTTGGTCACTTGTTCCTTTAACTCATTATTCTCACTAATAAGCTTAACATCACATGATTTAGTTATTGCATTATTAGAATCAATATTAGAGGAATATGACATTGCAAGGGAGTCATCACATGAAGTAGATATGCTAGCTCTGGTAATTTTTACACTAGGCATTTTATTTGAAGTATCACAAGTAATACCGATGCTACTTCAAGATTTGCTTGAATTTTCTTGGACAAGCAAGTCATGAGTTTCCGTTAGCTCCTCATAAAATTCTTTAAGGAAGATTTGCTCTCTCTTTAAAATCTTAAATTTTAGCTTTTCTTTTCTATGAAATTCATTCAGTTCAATTAGCATATCCATAAGTTCGTCATAAGAAGGCTCATCATCATCGAGAGATTTTACCTTTTGTCCTTTTACCATAAGGCATGTTGGAGATGAGAAGAGTGATGGTACTTATTTGATGGCAATGCTGACAAGTCCCTTCTTCTTAAGAGACTCATCCTCAGTTGAGTCAAAGTCGGTGTACTCCTCATCAGAATCCCATTCTCTAATGTGAGCTTCATTGTTGCCATTCTTTTGAAGCTTCTTGAAAACCTTTTTTTGCCATTGAAGTTCTTTTTCTTGGATGACTTCTCCTTGTCATCCTTGTTTGTGCAGCATTGGGAGGCAATATGTCCCTTCTTATCACACTCATAACAACAGATATTGCTATAATGATAGTTGTTGTTGTAGGAGTGCCTCTTCTTCACTTTTTCATGACTAGCACTTCGGTATTAGCATCTTTTCATGAATTTATTCATTCTCCTCACAAGGAGAGCTAACTCCTCCTCGGAGTCCTCCTCATCATCATCAGGCTCTTCACCTAACACCGCTTTAGCTTTGAAAGTTGTGATCTTTTTGCCCTTGGAGGAGGATTGCTCCAAGAGCTCTTCTTGTCCTTCTTGTACAACTCATTGGTTATAAGGTTTCTCAAGAGTTGTGTTGGTTCATCCTTGTCAACTCAGCCGAGTTGAGAAAGACTATCACTGATGTCTCATATTTCTCTAGTAAGGCCCTAAACATCTTCCTCACAATATCAACATCGATTAGTGTAGCGCCTAGGCCTTTGAGCTCATTTACAATTTTGTTGATGCGAGAATACATTTCATTTATGTACTCATGAGGCAACATTATAAATGTCTCATATTTAATCTAAAGCCTATGCAATTTGGCTTCTTTGACCATGGATGTTCCCTCATGGATTTCTAAGAGGGTAGTCCAAATAGCATGAGCGGTTTTAAATTGCTCACTCTATTGAACTCATCCGCATTCAAAGCTCCAAATAGAGCATTCATAGCTTAGGCATCTAAATGAGCATTACGTCCATCTTGTTCCGTGGGATGTAGTGGATTAAGAGGCATGACATAGCCCTTATTTACAATTTTCCATATGCTCGGACACATGGCCTTAAGATAAATGGATGTTCTAATTTTTCAATATGAATAATTGAGCCATAAAAAAGAGGTGCCTTTCCTATAGCGATCCCCTCACTAGCCATCCTTTCTATCTAGACGGTTAAGTCTAACAAATGAGAGACCAAACTCTGATACCACTTGTAGGATCAAGGATAATTGACTATATGGGGGGTGAATAGGAGGTTAAAAAATTATACTGCCTTCTAATAACAATTACCATTATTTTAGTATAGTAGGATTTATAGCAATTGAAACCTACACAATTCTAGTATGTCTAAGGCATTGCAAGCACATGTTTTTACACAAATAGTTCTAGCACAAATTAATATGACAATTACAATATACTAGAAATACAAGAGCGAAAAGAAGAGACAAAGAAATAACCAATTTACACAGGATGTTTTACCGCGGTGATCGAAAACTTGCCGGTTTCTACTAATCCACGTTGAGGAAAGTCCAAGTGACTTGGACCGGCTCTACTAGTAGTTGTCCGGTCTTCCTCTGCTCCGAAGATGGTGGACACCAAACCACTCACAAGTCGGTGTCAGGCTTCTTCACAACCTTTTTGAAGAAGTCACCGCGCAAGCTCGGGCTAAGCCATCTAGGTACCGGCAAGCACCAAGAGTAAAAAATTACAGCTTCGCTTGACGGCAATGAAGTGCCAAAAGGATCAATCTAGAGATTAAATGCACTTGTTTTGGCTCAACCACCTCAAATGAATGCACAATATGAAATTGAGGTGTGGAGTGAATGCTCAATGCTCAAGGGTGTTCAATGTAGTCTCTTCTATTTGTCCTTGAGCAGGTGGGAGAGTATTTATACCTTTACCAACCAAAACTAGCCATTACGAGACAATCCGTAAAAAATCAAGCGAGCAGAAGTACTACCGTTCATTGGCCAGTACTACCACACCTGTTTTGACATAGCAGTAATGACTATTTCAGAGCTTCTAAGCTAGCCGTTGGATGTCAGTGCGAAACTACCGCCGTTGTAATCTCGGTAGTTCTGTTATTTGAAAGTTTTGAAATTTTGGTGCAGTACTTCCATTTGTTTCGAGGCCAAGAGTTGGCGCTCTTTGAAAAAAATCGTTCTACCCAGATTTTTGGAGGTTCCGTGCTCTGGAAGTACCGTTTAAGGTTGTGGTACTATCGCTCTACGGTAGTTCCGCTGTTGAAACTCCTGTACTTCCATTTTCCATAGAGACAAAGTGGCTCCGAGGGTGCTCTCTGGAAAAAAAAAATGTTTCACTCGTTTTGACGGAACTTCCAGAAAGCGGAAGTACCACTGTTTGTACTCCGGTACTTTTGATTGTCCGCAGAGACAAAGATTGGCTATCAATTTTAGTTTTAAGAGAATGCATAATCCTAAATTGTTGCAAATGGCATGAGAATATGCTATCAAGTTACTAACCATGACCCCTATTAATGGTACGACATTTATCCTACAATCCGTTCTTCTACCATTTCTCCTAAGACCGGTAAAAATGAAAAGGGATCCTAGTCCACATATACCTTTGTCTTGAGCCACTTTGATCTTCATGTTGACACTTAGCATGCGCCTCATCATTATTTTAGGGACTAAACCTTTTACACACTCAATAAACATGTTAACATATTCACATAAATTCATTGATTACCAAAACCATTTTTAGTAGCCTAGATGCTTTCAACACGTCATGTCATCCAAAATCGGGGTGGTTTAGGGTATAGGGTGTTTTGATCCAGTTTTGATATTTGGGGTGTAAAGTGAACGGTTTTGTAGTTTACTATGTTATTCAGACTTTGGGCATAAGTTGAGAGAGGGTAAAGTGGACTTCTTCCTTCAAAATATATCCGAATTGTGCATAATTGAATGCACGACCATGTTTTGAGCAATTAAGGGAAGGTTTTGCGGCATAAATATTTGAGCTGAATTGGTAACAATGGTGGTGGTTTCGGATAGTGGTGTTGGGTGAGCGTTAAATGGTGTAGGTGTCTAATGAGCAACATCGTTGGTTATAAACTGGCCAAACATGTCGGGCCAATTGTCTTGGCCAAAGGCATGATACTATTCTCTCGATCCATGCATGACACGATACGAACAGTAAACTGGTCGTGCTAGCCTGTCCCGATTAGGTGTGTCATGCTTGGGCCAACACCTCGGCATGGCACACATAGTGTCGTGCTTAGGCACTGCCTGACCCAGCATGACACGGCATGCCATTTCCCCTACCCTCCCAGGAGACCAGGTCAGCTCAAAAGAGTGTAGTAACTCTCATATGGTAGTGTACTAAATTACTTGTGGTTAGTAGTAAAATTACTTATGTTAGAGTTACTGCACTCTTCTGAGCTCAGACAAGTGACTTGGCAGTAAAAATACTAGTGATCGACAATAAAATTTCTTGTGACTACTAGTAAAATTACTTACGATTAGCTGTAAAATTACTTATGATCGATAGTAAAATTACTTGCAATTGACAGTAAACTTATTTGCAATCACTAGTAGAATTACTTATGACTGGTAGTAAACTTACTTGTGATTGGTAGTAAACTTGCTGCCAATGGCCCCACTTGTCCATTGCCCAGTTGGCCCCTTCCCCTTGGGCCCATGCCAGCCTGCCCTGTACAGCACGCCGTGCGAGAGCGGCACAAACAATGCTATTAGGTCCATTTAGCATGGCACGACACCACACAAACATAGCTGTTAAGCCCATCAAGGCATGATTGGGCAAGAAATTTTAAACTTTTTTGACATGTTTTAGCCATTGTAGCCTTAAAATTTTGAAAAACTATCAAATAACCTCCAAAAATCAAAAAATATTTTCTATAAATAGGCACACACCTTCCCTCATCCATCCATAACTCCTTGCTCAATCTGTTTTCTCATTTGTGTTGTGAAAATTGAGATACAATTTGTGAAAATTTGGCAAAATTCAAAAAATTGCCAATACCAGAAATTTTGGAATACGGTGGCTTTTGACAAGAGAGGTAATCATTTTTATATTTTTATTGAGTATTGTTGTTACTTTGTTACTATTTAGAGCATGGTGTAGTTAATAATGTTGTAATTTTTAAATCATAACTTTCTCGATGGATCACTTTGATCTTGCTAATTATGACCCCACGTCGAAGGACCTTACACCATTTGAGAATCCTACGACTGCAACTCAACCTGTAACATCTGAAATTTTAGATGTTCTAAAATTGTGAAAATTTTGAAACTTTTTTATGAAACTTGTTGGCATTTGGATTTGTTCTGAAAGTTTATTTGAATTTTTTTGAATTTTGTGCTATGCAAATTAGTAACAACGAATAATCCCTAGGCATAAATAATAATTATGTTAATAAAAGTTTAAACCATGAATTATGAATTAAACTTTCAAAAACTTAAACAAAAATTTAAGTCAGTAAAACAAGACCCTAAATTCAAATTGAAATCTAATTTAACCAAATAAAGGAAAGTATAATCTAAAAATTGAATCTAAAAAAGGGAATAAACTAAAAAGAGTATACCCTTCAAAAATGTTGCTAAGAGAAAGTCACAATTTGAATTTAAAATATAGATTAAAAATGAACATTCAAAATTTAAGTTTAAAATTCAGGAAAAAAAATTGAAGGTGAATTGATGAGTCAAGGTGGCTGCGTCTCATTTCTTTTCTCTTGGGCCTACCGGCCAACCACCCTCTTCCCTTTTCTTTCTTCCTTCCCCCTGTTTTCTAGCTGTGTGTGCCATGCTCCATGCCAAGCGCCTGGCACGGCCACTGTACCCATGTCACAAGCACGCATGGCACAGCTGCCCAAGCCTGACCATGCACGTCACCTTGCCCATGCCTTGCCATGGACATCGCATCGCCCATACCTTGCCCTCGCCATGCCCGTGCCACCCGTGCACACCATGCGCCCAGCCATGCCGCTCTCTGTGGATTGGTCGTCGACCACAACACTGGCACAACATCTTTGCAGCTATAAATAGCCTCCCAAGCCTTGCCTTGAACCCACGTTGTTCTCCCCTACCTTCCCCTTCCTCCCCTATTCTTCTTGAAAGCCCGACCCAAGCCGCCCGCGTGAGCGCTGGCACCGCCACCTCTTGCTTCTACCGTCCCTGGCTCTCCGGTGAGCCCCTACCATTTCCACTCACGTCATATTGTGTTCCTGGTTGCCTTCTCACTCCCTTCCAGTTTAATTATGAATCCATGCTTCGCAGCTCGCTGCGTTGACCATCTTCCTCTATTCTAGTCGTTGACGCCTGCACCACTTCCAATTGTCCTCTGTCACTTCTCCCGCAAATTCCTTGATCCTAGAGTGTCCCCTCACCACCCTTTAGCCTTTCCCACCACTGACTGGAGCTACCTTCCACCCTAGCTCACTGATTCCACAAGGCCCCCACGTCGCCTCCAGCCTTCGTCGCTGGCCTCCTCCGGAGCTCCTTTCCGTCTCCAACTCATGCTCACTCTTGGTTGCTCCCTTTTCCCCTTTGGTGCTGCCACCCAATTTGGCCACCCTAGGATGCCTTGATACGGGTAGACCGATATGGGTAGAGCGATATGATATTTTTCAAAAACAAGGATACATCGATACGACAAGTATATATATATCAACATATCCTTATCATCACACCTCATTCTGATTCTTGTATGCAAAGGAAATCATGAATCTAAATATGTACAGAGAAAAATTTGTACAATGGCAAATTTGTTAACAATTAACTGATTTGAGTTAATTAATGAAACAAAGGCAGTTCACAAGACAAATATTAAACATTAGTACTAGGGTAAACATTAACAATGGTACAACATAACCAGTAGCCAACAAGACTAAATGAAGATAATGATTTTTGTTTATTTTTATGTTCATTTAATTTAGGGTGTTATGGAATTTAACAATTAAAACATGAATTCAAGAAAATAAATAAATAATAAATATTTTTGGCTTGATTTGGACCAACTAGCACAGCCAACCATCCTTTAACCTAAACCTACCCCTTTCTCTCTCTCTCCATCTCTCTCCCCTTCACAGCTGCCATTCTGTCTTTTCTCTCTCTCACCTCTCTGCTCTCCCCCTCTCCCTTGTCTGGCTAGCATTGCCACCAAACCTGGCGACCTCCTTGCAGTTGGTGGCCTTCCCAAGCGCTGCCCCTTGCTCCTCCTCCCGGTCGACGCCGCCCCCTTGCTTCTCCTCCCGGCCGACGCCGCCGCTCGGATCTTCTAGATCCAATGGCCTCTGACGCCCTCCATTGCCGCTTCCCCTCCCCCTTGCTTCTTCTCCCAATTGACACCATCGGGTTTGCCATCGTCGGTGGTCACCCCTACTGTAGGTGGCCCCTCTAGCACCCCCTCGGCTACCTTTCTCCTTCCACAGAGGGAGCAGCGGCCGACAGGAGCAGGGGGAGCAGGGAGAGTGGCGGGGGAGCAGAGGGAGCAACGGCCAGTGAGAGCGATGGGGGAGCAGAGGGAGCAGGTTAGGGTTGGGGGCGAGGCGAGGCATGGCACCCTAACTTTATCGGTGAGGCACTTGGTGTTGGGTCATAGTTGGGCCGACGTATTGGCACCGTATCTCCTTGTATCGATGACATATTGGCATGTTTTTTATTTTTTTAATCTACAATTTACCGATACGCTACCGATATTGTATCGCATCGTATCGAATATGTATCGTGATGATGACATCTCTACTACATATTCATCTTCCACTTCAAGTGTACATGATAAAGCTAGTAATGAGGCTCCAACAGGTCCTATGATAAGAGCAAGAGTTAAGCTGCTCCAACAATAGGTGCTTTGTTTCTTAGATAATTCCCTATTGTTTTAGATGGGAATGATATCTTTACTATTATAAAAATATGAATTGGTGGTCGTCGGTCCATTCTCCTTCTCTTCTCAGTCGTCCGATCAAAGATCAACCATCCAAATCCGCATGTAGGTAGTTCTTCCGCTCCTTGTAAAAAGGGTCGGGCCGATGCGTGGGCCGTGCTCCTCCTCTTCTCTTCCCCCGCATCCTCTGCCTCACGCAACCACTCCACTTCCCACAACCGCCGCCTCCTTCTCTCCCCCAAACCCTCATGCCGCGCCTCCTCCTCCTCAGCACCGCCACCAATTCCTTCCCTGTACGGCAACGTCTGGTCACAGTCCCCCAACTTCCCCCAGCAGCGTCGTATCCCCTTGTCGCCACCTCCACAATGCATTTTCCTGCTGCCTCCTCTCCCCACCTCTACCTCCCGCAACTACCGCCTCCTTCTCCCCCGAACCCTCGTGTCGCGCCTCCTTCTTCTCCTCGACGCCGCCACCAACTCCTTCCCCATGCGGCAGCATCTGGTCACAGTCCCCCAACTTTCCCTAGGGCACCACTACCAATTCCATCTCCCATCGCCCCACAACCAGTGGCACGACGCTCGGCGATAGTGGTTGGTGGATCGGAGAGAATGGCGCTCGGCGACAATGGCTGGTGGATCAAATAGAAGGGCACTCAGTGATGGCGGTGGCTTCCACTTACTATGCCTGCCCATGGGGCTCTCCCCAGCTACCGCCGCCCAGCGGTCGCTCGCCCGGTGACCTCTCTACCTCCTCCTGCTCTTCGCTCAGAGCCTGTCGCATTGTCTGGCAATTTTGGTCTCCCAAGCTAGTCGTCAAAGTTGGTGCCATAGTCGAATGGGGTTGTAGTCGAGAGGCCATGGCTGAAGTCGAGGGGCCATGGTCGAAGTCGAAGTCGTGGTTGATGGGGGCCATGGCCAAAGTCAAAGATCTGTGGTCGAAGTCGAAGCCGTGGTCAAAGTTGAAGGGCTGTGGTCGAAGGGGGGCAGTGGTCCAAGTCGAAGGGCTGTACATGAAGTCGGTCTGCGATTGAAGTTGAAGGGCTGTGGTTGAAGTTAGGTCGTGGTCGAAGTCGAAGGGTCATGGTCGAAGTCCATGCCATGGTTGAAGTCGGGGCCGAGCAGGCTGGCGCCGACAGTCCGGCAACAGGGCACAATTGCACTGGAGGCCTGCCAACGTATGACCACCAGTGATGGTCGCCCGCTCCCGACCTACGATCACGCGCGATGGTCGACTGCTTCTGACTTACGACCACGAGGTGTGATCGATGGCTTCTAATTTACAACCATGAGCACTGGTCGATGTGTTTCGACTTACGACCACAGGTGTGGTCGATGCCATTCGACTTATGACTACAAGCGTTGGTCGATGTGTTCCAACTTATGACCACGAGGTATCCTCGATGGCTTCCGACTTACGACAACAAACAATGGTCATCAGCTTCTGATGTACGACTATGGGCCATTGTCGAAGGCTCCTGATTTAGGACCATGATCGATTGTCGACCGCTGCCAACTTACGACCACCAGTGATGGTCGACCGCTCCCGACCTACGATCACGCGCGATAGTCGATGGCTTCTGACTTATCATGATGAGGTGTGCTCGAGGGCTCCCGACCTATGACCACGAGGTGTGGTCGATGTCTTTGACTTATGACCACGAGGTGTGATCATCGGCTTTCGACTTACTTAACTGATTTAAAAACTTTTAGAACATGTTTGTACACATATTCTAACAATTTTTTACCACCCATGAGTTTTAAAACATGTAGTATGATAAAATTTAAAAATCCGTAGCAACGCACGGGCATTCAACTAGTACAACCTAATGCAAATATATTGTGTGTTCTCAGATTTGATGCAATGAAAGAAAAAGAAGGGAAGGACCAACCGGCCAGCCCTAAGGAGAAACAGAGCCATGCGGCTACAAGAGAGGAGGCCCATGCGGTCACATGTCAAAAGGAGGGGAAGCCCCATGTAGCCCAAGACTAGAAGAAGAGGCCCATGCACCACTCGCCCAAGGAGATAAATCGAACCTGTAAATTGAAGAGTTTGTGAGCCTGCGTGCCAATGATAGGCTAAGATTACTTAATTTAGCCATGTAACTAGTTAGTGTTCAATTCTGAATTACTCTAGGATCTAAATTGGTTTCAATGACCGAATAGAATAGGAGTCGGGTTCAAGCCCATTACGTGTGTGTTTGGGGCAACATCCTTTATAAGGCAACCACTCCCCATGGAATAGACAGACCACTTTTGATAATAGATTGATTCATTAAATTGCTTTTGTTCTTTCTATTGGTCGAACCAACTTGAAGGAAGAATTGAGAGTACATCGACATTAAGATCATTCAATCTTTCCACTGGAAATTAGGAGCACGATAGAACTTCATCTGGTGGTCGTGAAGTTCAACACGTGTGATTGGACGAATTATAGAGTGCTAACTCTTGCATTGGCTTTAGGGGATCACTACAATTCTTCAAATCTACGTGAGTATCTTGATCCTACATCGAGAAGATCGGACGACCATATATCATATCGCGTATTGGATATGTATCATGTACGGGTACAACAGTGTAGTGACGCATCGGTGCTTCATAGTGGCCACCAATGCTGGCATTCGACGCCACCCTGGTTGATGCGCCGCTTCCCCTAGCTCCCTCACCTCCACCATGACCCATTTTGCTAGTCTCCTTCCTCTTCCTCGCCACTGTTTGCTGCCGACAAAGCATGCCCACCGGCGCCGCCAAGGGCCTCCTCTGTTTTTCCCAAGCTACTGCCTCACCTCTTCTTTATTTCTTTACCTTTCGAATACCAAATGGGCAAACTTCCCACTTAGCAAGCTGAGACAAGCGCACAAGGGGAGGTCTTAGGTTTGAATCCCCCTCGCCTCACTTTTTCTTTTTGTTTTCTTTTGGCCCACTTCAATTGGAAAATAATTCATGGGAGCCAAGAAAATTAATTTTGGTTTAAATAAAAAGTATTTAAGAATAAAATTGAATTATGGGAACCAGAATAAGGATTTATGTAAAATTGAATTACTTGAAGAATAAATTGTTGCAAATTGCGTACCATTGGAAATTTGCAAACCAATTATTATATAAGAATAATGAATGTAAAGACAAGCCATGTGAAAATATTTAAACTAATTCCTTGTCTCAAATCGTGAATCCCATTTCTTTCAAATAGTACTTAAATAATTGAGGTAATTCAAAATAATGTTGGGTCACTAATGTTTAAATATAAACCCACGATTTAAAATTGAAAGATCGCCCTGCATATAAGTCTAAAAAATAGGTATTGTGCCATTAACGTTTACCTTAAACAAAAGACACTATCAATGTATATGTGCCACAAATATCGTAAGAATCCTGGCTAAGATGACATTGGAGTCGGGAATAAGATATTTAGCTAATATGCCTCCGCCCATTTAATACATGTTTAAAGTGAAGAATGTTAAAATTTAGTTTTGTGACTATGATTAAAAACAAAAGATGCTTAGGATAAATAGTGGCCAGTTAGGGTGCATGAATGAATTAAAATATTAATAGTATTTGAGTTGGAGTGTCCACCTAAATTAGAGACTTTGCTGAAAAATAGTTAGATAAAGATGAAGGATATATAAATCCCACCAATAATTATTTTAGGAAATTCTTATTTTTGCCGTAGGCCCTATTAAAAATATAAACCCTATCATTACCATGCCACCAATAATTAAATCTTAATGGTAGATTTAATTAATAATGATATTTGAAATATAGTGGTATATGTACATAAAGCTAGGCCCCACATAAAGCGATCTTAATCAAAATTGAACTACGCCAAGTGATAACTAAGAGTACATAAAACATCAATAGTACTTAATTCCAAAAGCATCTTTAATTAAAAAGATCATATTTATATATAACTTTGTAGGTATTGAAATATAATAGCCTTGGGTCATCGGTCATTAAAACCCATCTCGCTAATCTATATTTTAATGAATAAGGTGATATTAGGACCAATTAAGTAGACCATAATTAAGATAACCCACTGACACATCAATTGGTGATAAAACAAAGGTTGGAAATACCTAGACCTAGTTAAAGAGTTGCAACTTATCCGAAGTGCATTTAAACCCTAGACCAATTCGATGACTACGGATCATCAGTAAATAGTGATCTAACTAAAGGTAGCCGTTAAATAATAGTGATTAAGTAGATAATCCCATGCGTTAACAAATTATTGATTTAAACATTTAACTAATTGTGTGATTAATTAATAATTAGCACATCATAGACTACTTGAAATTGCTTGAAATATGAATTAGTTCGATAAACTAAAAGTTATATGTATATAGAGCTTAGGCCCTAACTTTCAAATGTTAACACTTGACAAATAAATATATAATGCTTAATTGAACTCTTACATCTGGCCATAAGTCTGGTTTGACTCATGGAACTTTCTTAATAAATATAAAAATAATAAAAGAAATTATTAAATTAAAGGTCGAGTCATAGTATTTTACCATCACCTATGCCTAGTCATCTTCAAACATGAAGCAGAATATTCCCATGAATATTCCTTTATCATTGAATCTTCCTTAACACCTGTCTTAGTAGATTTTCCTCTGTCGTCTCCCCCAAATTGCTCACCACCTCATTGACTCTGTCTATAACTCACTCTCACTAAACTTTGCCTCAGATCACCAAATTAAGCATAATAAAAACTTGACTACATTCATTTGGATTTAATTGAACCTTTGAGTTAATTGCATTTATTTGGATTTCAATTGATTATCGCGTTATTAGAAAACCGAAGTCTCAAAGAAGCGATGAACCAAACAAGATCATGAACTAGCTAAGGACAAAGACCTAGAGTGTAGGACCATCATCTGAGAAGGCTTTGAGTAAGATCAAGGCTGTGGTAAATTGAGTAATGTGAGTCAATACTTTGATTATGTTGAACCTACATCTTATGCAAATTAATAGCATTTAAATTATCAAATTGCATGCTATTATTTCTTATGCAAATCTATGTCGTTTTAAAATCCTAGTTGCATGCCCATTATTCAATTGTTAGTATTACATCCCCTTGGAACACTCGAGCATCCGAACCTTGTCACCCTAGAAATTATAATGGTAACATTCTTGAAATAAGTCTATATTACATGCCATGCTTAGTATACCTTAGATACCCGGGGGCACGCAAATGCCCTAAGCATCACTTTCAATCATCATAAATTGATTTAGGGAGTTACTGGTGGAAAATGATTGGTATGATGTAACATGATTAATTTATGCTCTGAAAGTCCCCAACATGCTTGTTTATCTGGACGGATGGTAAGGGAGGTTGGTGTAGTGGATGTGCGAGAACATGTGACTTGGGGGTAGACCCGTCTAGATAACCTTAAGTACTGAATCTTGTCATAATCTCTCATTGTAATATAGTGCAACCACAAGTCTGTAAATTATAACTTGGCCTAGTAGGTTTATTGGACCTTGGAGTCATCTCGTTGGTGAGGGAGTGGTGTAGTGCAAGTGGCAAGGATACGTTCTGGCTTAAATGGGACACTAGTAGAAGGGTGAAATTTGTCATCTGCGCTAGTCATCATGGAAAGTCATAGTCTAGTTGCACTAGTCATTGTGGTGAACATCCCACATAACTTATGGGACTCATTGTGTGTGGGAGAAGCTCATATGGGTGAGTTGCACAAAGGGGCAAGGTAAATTGAAAGGGTACTTTGACGATCTCCTTATCTGCATGACTAAGGAATCATGTTGGTAAAACGAGATAATTGTCTCTTGTGAGTAAAGCGTACAATCTCTGCAGAGTGTAAACTGTTCGAACAGCCATGCCCATGGTCATGGGCAGGCATGAGAACTTAACATCGATATAGTTCTACTTCAAAAATATTATGGGTGAGATGAAAAATGTAGGGCAATAAAAGCCCTAATTGGTATTACCCTGGGATGTCAATCCCAGTGATGAAACTAGGCGGATGTAACGCCACAAAACTATGTAACGGTGGATGAAATTTGTACTACTACTATTATTATATTCTCTCACATTTTAGAAAATATGTTTTAGCTAAAATTGCTAAGTTTTAGGTATTTCCTATATTTGTATGGCCTTTTGCAAATAAAAGGACCTTAAGCCTTCCTTTGTCCAACCCTTCAAATATTATTACTGTATTATGTGTGTTGACTTACTGAGTACCTTTGTACTCACTGTTGCTCAATCATAATTAAAGGAGTCAATAGATCTGAAAGACAACGAGGTCAAAAACCCCCAATTGGCTACTTGTGATGTGTTCTGAGGGTCTCACCTATGTGAAGTTTCCATTTCCTCTGCTACTTTTTAGTGATTTTGGCCTAATCGGTCCATGAGTAAGTCTACTAAAATATTTACGTTTTCATATGATATGTACTTTGATATATAGTAATGTATCTATGAGCACTATCTACTGATCGAAAGAATAGTGTGATGAAATTATAGAGGATTCTAGGTTGTAAAATCCAGATCTGACACAACTGGAGCATGAGGTTGAGGCACCTCTAGCAATGCCATCCTCTAGCTCCATGATTGCCTTTGTCTTGGCAAGCACCAGGGCAAAGAAGTCCAGGTCATGCACTTCCAATGTGTGGGAACACTTTGATACCACATGCAAGGAAGACACACAAGGAGAGAAGGTGAAGTATGATGTTTGCAGAATTCATCATAATGAATTAACTGCAAATCTTCAAGGTGGAACGTACCACCTGGAAGTACATGCAAGTAGATGTTTGGCCAAACAAGGAATGTCGATGAGGCAGACCTAACTCCAATACAACCTTGATGGTATGGTACATAACTAGGACTACAGTCCCGCGACAGTTAGAGAATATCTTTGTACATCAACTGCTATACAAGATTTACCTTTAGGCTTTGGGGAGTCCCCTGCATTTCAAAAGTATATTTGGCCTGCTCATAATTCTAGATTTACTACAGTGTCTCGACAAATAACTACTAGAGATCTTGTTAGATATTACAATATGAGCCATAATAAACTAAAAGAAATGTTTGCTACATGCATATTTTCTGTTGCCTTGACCCCAGACATACGGAGTGGTTAGAGTAGGAAGGAGTATCTTAGTGTAGTAACTCATTATGTCGATGCAGGCTGGGAATTAGAAAAAAGAATTATAGGGTTGAAATTAATTGATGTTGCTAATATCGGTGAGAAGATTTTGGTCTTACTAATAAACATTTTTCAATGACTTTAGAAAATGCCTCCACGAACTCTATAGCAATGGAAATTCTCACACCATTGTTTAGTACTTGCACCAAATCTTTCTTTCTACATTAGCATTGTGCATGTCGCATTATTAATCTAGTAGTTAAATTTGGTTTGAAGAGATTGGATACGTATATTAAACCTTTCCATGATAAAATATCTTTTATAAATGCTTTTAACTTGTGAATGACTGCATACAACAACTGTTACATTGCAATGGGCATATGCCCAAGAAAGTTTGGTTTGGACATGCCGCTAAGATCATTTTGACATGCCCAGAAAGTGATATAATCTTACGAGAGGCTATATTTGACATGAAATCATAAATTTTGAAATATTGGAAGGACATTCCCATTTTATATGCTTTTGTATTTCTTTTAGATCCTAGAGCTAAACTTACAGGATTTGCTAAAGCTCTACGAGTTCTAGGTGAAGCAAATGAGATAGATTGTATAAGCTATTACTAACATGTTCATACTCAACTAACCAATGTTTATCACATGTACGAGAAAAAGTTTCAGGTAGTTCACTTTTAGCGACCTTCACCACCACCCACTACAGGTAAGAAAAATGCGTGGGGCAAGATCTGGGATGCCGGTTCTTCTTTTGGTGGTTCAGGTTCTACGGCATCAAGCACTAAATGAAGACAAAGCAACCACAATATTGGAGAGCTATCTACCTATCTGGATAGCGATCCCGTGCTGTGCAAGGAGGATGTCAACATTTTAGAGTGGTGGTAGGACCACAAGATGACATATTTGTTGCTATCCATAGTAGCACGAGATGTGTTAATTGTTCCAATCTCTACTGTTTATTCGGAGCCTACTTTTAGCCTTTCAGGGAGAATACTAGAAGAGAGAAAAACATGTAATACTGGACAATGATCCCGTTCCCACTTTTAGGCTGTACCCTTTTTTCTTTGCTAAGGTTTTCTCATATTGAGTTTTTACTTGGCAAAGTTTTTAGCGAGACAACCATGTGAATATTAATAAAGCTCTTTATTACATCTTCAATTTATTTATCTCTAATTTTCTTTTTGTCTCTCTAGGCATCTTGATTCTCTAATATGTGTCATCAATTAAGTGGGCTTGAAGCACTTGTTCAGTAAGTTTTGGCCTTGCAGATAATAATTTCTATGTTCCCACATAATTGTGTGCCACGGTGAATGCAATAAAAAGCAAATGTTGGTGTAGGAAATTCGTATGGTGTGGATAGTAATTCTCAATTATCGGTGGTCATTACATTTTGGTTACAATAAGCTTCATCATAAGAGTGAGTAAATTTAGTAGTGCTTCGAAGTAGTTAAATTCTGATGCAAATTGGAATATATCTGACCGTAGAAGTGTTCCACATGTTTTACAGCCATGATAAGTGTGTGATTCAAATTTTTTGAATTTTTTTATCAAATCGCAAGTGTGTGTGTGTATGCACACGTGGGGGGGGGGGGCAAGTAAGTTGCCATATTTAGCGGGATGGGCCATGATTGATGTTTGGGTTGCTCACTTTCCCCACTATTGCCTTTTTTTTCATTCCCTGTCTGAGTCTTCCTTTTGTGTCCATCCAAATCTGAAACGACCCATTGAAAACTATTTGCTCCCCAGCAATCTTAGCCGCACTCATTTCTGGTGATGTTTGCACCATCAAAGGTTTATGTATCCTTCCCCCAAATGTGTAGAAAAAGCTTTTCTTGTCGACTTTTTTTATATTTGTAGTAAAATGAGGACTTCCAGAAAGGACCCTCGAAGGTGAAGAAGATCACTATTGCTAGCAGTCAATTAGCCCTGCAGATCATTTTTGACCTAAGCGAGAACTAACCCTTCGAACCACGAGCATTTGCGCCTGCTAAGGTTGTTCACAAGAAACCCACGAGCAGCAAGTGGAAGACCACAGATGACCTTGGTGAGGTAACGTAGTTGAAAATAAAAGTTATATTGTATGGTAGTAAAGTTGTATTCATAGTACAATAACAATTTTTCATGGCATAGTAAAATATAATGGTATGTGTGGTAAATTTGAAACACCATGACAGCAAAAAGTTCTGTAGTGTGTATATGCTAGAACACAATAAAACTATACTTGTTGGGCGATAAAGGTTAAACATATAGTCAGTAAAACATTATTTTGATTTTGAGTCCTCCTTTCTATGCGTACTGTAGTAGGGCATAAGAAGAAAGGGTACATGGCTACCATCCAATGTGACTCTGCCATCTTCATGCAAACCAGATGCATGCTCACACTTGAGCAGAGCACCAAGGTCTCCAAGCTTGGCTTCGGTGTTCTCCTGTAGTTCAACTTGGAGGGTGTGGAGAGCAGTGACCTCTTTTGCTTCCTAATGGACAGGGTCGACCCCGTCGACATGGTGCAATGTGTTAGTGGAGGCAGAGGCCTCCCTATCATGTTGCATGCTATTAGCTGCGTGCTTGGCCTCCCTTGCGTGGTAGGGATACCCCTTTGATTTTGTATGCCACAGCCAGCGTCGATGTAATATCCTGACGTCGATTCGGCGTAGGTATCTAAAATAATCGCGGAGTTTCCCGATTTTTTCAGTAAATCACGGGAAGAGAAAATAAAATTACAGAATAGTTTAAAATAAAAAATAAATTAAATGAATAGAAATAGAGAGAGTGGGCTTCCTAGAGGGGTGGGCTAGCCACTTTGGGCCAGCCAGCCCAAAGGGCCCAGCCGCACCCCCTCCCGCCACCCAAAACCCTAGCCGCCCCCCTTGGGCTGCACCCCTCCCCCTTTTCTTCCCTTGGCCGCCACCCCCCTTGGCTCCTTGTGCCTCCACCTCCTCCCCACCTTGCTGCCCTGGTGTTTGCTGCAAAGGAAAGATCAATCAAGAGAAGGAAGAGAAGGGAAGAGAAGGAAGGGAGAAGAAGAGGAGGAAAGAAGAGGGGTGATCCCAAGGGATCCTCTAGGTAATTTTTCCCAATCCCAAACCCTTCTGTTTTTAGAGTAATTAGGATTCATGGCACGGGATTAGAAGGGGATTAGCAAATTGATTACCCGACTAGAGATTTCCTATTGTCTGCCTGTAGATTAATTCGCGCAGCACGTCTGTTTGCGCAGTTTAGACCTATCAAACGATTTTTCCTGCGGATCTTTCCAAAAGAACAATTGTAGAGGACTTTGATACCCATCTTTTATATTTTTTTCAGAATTTTTGGCCACGGGATCTGGGCGTAGGAAGGTCAGGAACACCGCTGTCTGTTAGGGGTATAGATTGGCACAAATTGCTGTTCAAGTGTGATTTAGGGGTAGAAGATGATTTTTTATGATTTTGGTCGCAATTGAGAAAAATGTAGGGAATTCAGTAATCTAACTGCTGTATAAAAATCATATTTTTTAGATCCTTGTACTGTGGTTGGCACGCATTAGAATCTTGCTGTCCAGATTGTCAGAACAGAGAACTTCCTATGTTTTGTGCATTAAGTTACATCTAGCTATGATCAAAATACAAATATGTGATCTACATGAAAAATGAAGGCATTTAAGTGAGGAATCCAGAAATATATCATTTACTGTAATTTGCTTAGTATTGTTAAAGATACAAAAATATTAAGCAGCACTGCTGCAGTGGGTAGATTGAAGAATCGTTAAGCGTGGAGGTTGATGTGTGGGTTCGGGGTTCTAGCGACGTCTTTACTTCTTAAGACACGTTTTCCTTGCTGTTGTTTTGTGCTGAGAGGTACCTTTTGGATAGGTGGTTTTGCTCCTAAACGCACGTGATTTGATTCGCTTCAACAGTAGAGGCAAGTAAACGTAGCGGATGTGCTACTGTTTAACTCGTTAATTATTCTACATTCACATTAATTAATTCTCTTAAATTGAGGTGCTATGTCATTGTTACATGCTTCCTTAATGTGGTCTAGATGGTAGTATTTTTAAGAATTCAATTGTTTATGATCTTGATGGTTTAATTGTGGATATGCGGAAGTGATCTTGATGAATCAATATAGTTGTGGGGGTAGAGAACTTTACGAGTATATTGTGGTCTAAGTAGTAGTATTCTTAGTGAATACTTGTGGTTGTGATGGTAGAAATTATTGATCAATTGATATGTTTGGATAAATTGCTCGTAATCATGTGGAAATTTGTTTAGTGTGCTAATGCGGAATATGAAAACAAATATGCGATGGATATGTGGTTGTGGATATGTTGTGAGCATGTTGATGCTCCTTTGTAGTTGGAATTCATGTGGTTTATGATTATCATATCATTCATATCATATCATGACATTCACATGTGTGGATGTCGCTGCACTTAGCCGCGACCGTACTGGTACAGCATCGTATATTGCCATAATACGATGCACACTCTTACCTTGTTGGGTAAGGGTGCTGTGGAGCATACGCATTCATATGCATTGCATTGTGGAAAGATCATTTGCATACCTATGCAATGTATTGTGGTGAAGTTATTTTGCAGGCAAATACAACTTCATAGTTGTAATGTGGAATGTACAACTTCATAGTTGTAATGTGGAATGTACAACTTCATAGTTGTAATGTGGAATGTACAACTTCATAGTTATAATGTAGAATTGGCTCATGTGAGCTACTTGTGGTATGAGGAATGTGGATGTGGTCATGGAATGGGGTTCGTCCCTTGTGGTTTGGTGGGGGTTGTGATTGTGGCATGAGATTCTTTTCTCTTGTAGTAATTGTTGATAACAGTTGTGGATGTGAGAAACAATAAAGTAGTGAAGTAAAACATACATATGCTTTATTGTCTTTGGTAGTGATAGTGGTTGAGGTTTTAAAGTAGTCAAACAAGATTTATTTTCTATGGTTTTACCGTTGTTGGTGGTGATTTGAGGTTGAGGATATAAACGTGGTTATTGTGGAAATTAAATGTTGATGATTAAACTGTTGTAGTTTAATTAGCCTGTTAAACAGTTTGCTTGCTGAGATTTTATCTCACCCTTGTTTCCCCCCTTACAGGTGATCATTGAGCATGCATGGGAAGGGTAGAGCGGCACCACCTTAATGCACTTGGATCATAGATTTATGCTGTAATAAAGACAAAGGGATTCTAGACCTTTGCCTAGCTTTGTTTACATTGACTTAATAATGTTAGATTTGTGAACTATATTTTAGGTTAAAATGTTGGAGGTTGTTTTAAATATTGAATTGTTGTCACTATCCTGTTTCCCTTAGTTGATTATACTTCCGCTTATCTTATCTTGTTATAGGAATTGTTGCCAGATTATTTTATCTTGTAATTTGGTTAGTTGTGGAGTGGTTTTAGTGGCATCCTAGGGTAATGTGGGTCTTGGGGTGTTACAGTCGAGCTCATTGAATGGGAGCACTCACTCAGCGTGCCACAAAACAGTGACATCAAGACCGACATTATGCTAAAGAGTATTCATGCAAGGGCAATGACATCCTCTCGATCAAGTGCTTCTTCTTGGTCATCTTTAGAAGCTCCTCTTCCTGGTGACCAGCAAAACATCAGTAGGAAGGACGCATTGCTGATAAAGGATGTTGTCAATTTCGGTGGTGTTAATTGGTGCAAGGCTGTCATTGATGACCTAAGGGAGGCCGCACGCTTTTGGAAGAAGAAGGAGAAGGGCACAAAGTCCATCTGTGGATGGGCTACCTTCCTGCTCGTAAGCAACCACTTTTTTCTCGCCATATGGATTTTGTGACAGTAACCTTGAAGTTTATCAGTTATAATTTCCAATTTTACACTTAGTAAAATGTATGTTACAGATTTACTATCTTGATAACCTAAGGTGTGTCCAGAAGCATCAACGTCGTCGAGACCCCCTGTGTTGCACGCTTCTCGATGTCACTCGTTGACAAGATCATGGTGGTCTACAGGATGATGGACCATGATGAAAAGGAGACCTTCGGCAAGCTCAGCATGAGTGTACCAACCCATACCAGTTTCTATGTTAATTGAAGACAGTAAAGCATGTAACGGCATAAAATGTTCTATCTACTTACATAGGCAGTAAATGCTTTGCAAACCTATAGTAATTGTTTATGTCGTGTGCAGTAAAATATCGATCCCATGTCATAAATGTGCTGTGCACATGCAATGATGCGGAGTGCCCAATTTTCTTCACATAGGATCGTTTATAACTTGTGCAACCAAGTAAGATTGCCATTGCCAATATGTTGCGAATGCAACAACTTGCAACATGCTAACTCACCAAACCACACACTTGATAGTCTTCCAATTGACCATGTGGAAGTGGAAGTAATGCTCCTATAAATCACAAAGAATGAGCAAGAACAAGGCAAAGAGAACACCCAATTCCCTCTCTAGATGGCGACAGCAAAGCAAACCCTAGGAGAGAACAAGTGCCAAAGCAAGTTTTTTGTATTCAATCTATTAAACATGGTCTAAGCCAAAAAGGCACAAATACGTGGGTTTCTAACTTTCTATAGCCCCTAGGGTCGGCCACAAGGTATCCAACTGACTCCAATTCATTCGTACATGTATTGGAGTCAAAGTTACACAAAAAGGAAACCTAAATTTAACTTGTCGCATTGTTTCAGTCATAGTGGTGTGCATACATGGTTTCCAAGGTTGGCACCTTATCCATTACGTTGGCATTTGAATGTGTTTTCAACAAGCATAAGAATACTCGATTCTAACTCCATTTGTGAAAGTTATGGCCTTGCTATTATAGGTCATGTGGATTATCCCATTGAGTTCTAAGTTGATTCTAAATTTGAATTTGGTTGGAGTTGTGAAAAATCTTAATTGAGCTTGGAAATCTTATCTAAAACTTGGGCTTCGGATTGCTAGGCTTCTCCCATTTTCCTTCTCCTTTTCTTCATTCCTTTCTACGCATGCTTCCTTTGTTCCTTTCTCGGCTCCACATCTCTTCTTTCTTCCATGCACTTGGCTGGCTTCTCTCCTTCATGCTTGATACTTGGTAGTTTTTCTTGAGTTACTAGCACATGAACTCCATGCCCTTCTCGCTTTCATTGCCTTGGTTTCCCTCACCTCTCTCGATTCCAAATACTTTCATCTTGTCAAACTTGAAAACATACAAATTATTTGCATTAGGTAGTAGCCAATTCTTATGTAAAAATTCATTAAGAAACAAATTCACCTGTTGGTTAAGTAATTTGGCTCTAGCTCTTATCATTAGACCTTATGCAAATCATGATTAACATCTTGTACACTTGAAGAGATGGGCGATACACTATTATCGGGGATGTCCTCATCATCCTCCTCTTCTTCAAGAAAAGTTGTCCTCGGATTTTTATAACCTAAAAGTGTAATAAATAAAGGGAACAATGTGTATGCATGTTATATATATTTGTCATCCACATTCCTTCCATTTAGCACATTGTGATTACCTGAAGGTGTACTAAACAAAGAAAATAACATATATGCATGGTATATCTATGGATCAATTATTGTGTCATTCTCATTATTTTGTGCAGTGCATTTTGCTATTTGGTATATAAATTTTAATATTCCATTCATTCACATCATTCTCCCTCTCATGAGAAAAGTTATCCTCGACTTTTCTAAGTACATAGACAAGATGATGCGGATACGCACATGCTTAGCAATTTTCAGTTAAATACATTATTTGACTCGAAAGGCGTATTGAGCTACATTAAATATTTTCAGGTGAATTTGTTTCTTAATGAACTTCCCTCTATTGGAGAGAACGATATACTACCTTATGCAAAGAAATTGTGTGTTCTCAAGTTTGAAGCAATGGAAGAACAAGTGGAGAAGGACCAACCGGCCAAGCACAAGGGGAGAAAGGCTCATGCGGCCATAGGGAAGGAGGCCATGCGGCCAACCACCAAGGAGGGAAGCAAACCTGAGTCATGCGGCCAGTCCATCTATAGAAATGTCCATGTTTATACTTTTAGAAAGGCGTGTTTGCCATTTTGTGATTAAGGGCCAATTTGAGGCTAGCTCTTGTTATAGGCTCCAAAAACCAAATAAAGACTAAGTAGAATGGGCCTTAGGCCAGGTGTGTGCGTGTGGAACCCAAAAGCACATGTGTGGGGCGTGGGGTCCAAGAGTGTGCGCAAGGGGGGTGGCGTGCGCACCCCCTAAAAGGCAGCCACCACCCTCTTGAAACCCTTAGACCATCTTTAGAGAATTAATCTACTATTGTTCATGCTTGAGTTCTTCTTTTGCTGCCGAATTTCCATGGGGAATTAGGGAGTTTCTTTAATCAAGATCGTTTAGCCTTTCCACTAGGAATTGGGTGCACGATAGATCTTTCGACGTGAGTGTGTTTTGGCAAATTAAATAGTGTTCATCTCTTGTACTGGCATTAGAGGATCACTACGATTCATCAAGACTCCCGCAAGTATCCAATCCTACGTCGAGAAGATCAGGCAACCCTGTATCACAAGATATTAATGGGTAAAAACCAGATCAAATTGTTTAAATATGAGAGTAAAAATTTTTAGTGCCTTCTATGCTTCAACTGCGCTATTGTGATTTTTTTATATATGATGGCACAACAAAGGATAAATACATAGGTTTAAGAAATATTTCTAAACAAAAGACACTATTATTAAAACTTATCTCATTGTGATCATGACGTGACACAAAAAATTGTTGATCCAAAATATATAATTTCAATTCAATAAGCTTATCACTTGTAATGCACATTCGATAAATATAACGATAATCTCCAACAAATTGAACTTGTAAGTGTAGACATAAGAATTAACTAGTGATTATAAACATAAAATTTTAGCAAGATTCTCAATCACGCTAGATAGTTCTCTAGAATCGTCAAATATGATATAGTGGCTCACATTACCTATTAGACTTTGGGAAGCTTTAAAATCCAAACACATTCTCCATTCGCCCTTCCCACTCAAGATACTCTTTTAGATCATTACTTCCACAGAAAGAAAGTTTCATGAACTCGTAACCCACCATGATTAGTAACAAATAAAAACAACAAGAACATGTGGAATATATGTGGACATATGTGGAGCACTTTCGACCTCACCTTCTCTTACCACCGAAATTCTTACTCACCCTTCACTAAATTTGAGGAGTAGCTTGCACTTAGGTAACGAGTATTACACAAGGTGATGGTTAAGCGAGTTCATAGTTGAGTAATTGCAAAAACAATGTATATTTGTGGAGCTTGGTATGTAAAGTGTATATCCTTCACAATATGAAATTCTAGATATTGTAAATCTAGGTAGCAATCGAAACTAGAATTCAATGCCTAGTTGTCGATCCAATAAATTAAGTATTGTATTAGAATGCACACACAAACATAAATATGACTTGATGGAAACAAAGAAATGAACTAGTGAGATGTAATCTAAAATTTAGATTGAACTAGTTAGTTTTGTACCAAGTACAAGGCAAGATGTTAGCCAATTGCAAAATATGAAAATTAGGGCACAAGATTGCTCTATGTATGATAATTGTACAATTCTGAAACTGAAAATTAAAGGGTGTAAATTCACTTTGTTTTACTTCATCCAATCTCACTTCTCTTCTTTTTTATTCTTTATATTGTTTACTGTGGCTCTTTCCTTTTTATGTGGTCTGCCTGTTCTTTGGTTCGAGTCGAATGAACTTCTTTCACTTAACACACTTGGGAGCAAAGTCTATATAGTTGTGTGAAATATCTTAATAGAGCAGCTCTAGATGCAATTTTCAAAAGCTAGTCTCAAGTTTCAAAAGATATAAATGAGGATGAACAAATAGGGATAGCTTCAAAGGAAATTGTGCACTTGATTTGATTTAGGTGATGAATTGTGCACAAACTTCAGCAAAGATGTATAGCTCAAAGAGAAATATACTAGCAATTGAACTACTAGTAACAATACAAAGTGAGGGCAAAGCTCAAAAACAACAAGATTGCAATAGCTAGCTATGGCACAATATCAAGAATTAGGGTTTCAGACAATAAGCAAGAGCTAGCAATTGAGCAAGTTCCAAGCTAGAACAAAACTAGGGTTTTAACTAGTAGATTAATTCAGTCAAACTCAAGAACTAGCAAAAAAAGTACATATGTAACATCCCCAAATTCAGATGTCCAAAATTGTGAAAATTTTAAAAGTTTTCATTACATGTTGTTGATTTTTGAATTTCATCTGAATGTTTATTTGGAATTAACCAAGTTTGGTTATACGGAAATTGACAACATGAAATAATTTCCAAGTAAAAACAATAATCATGTTAATAAAAAATGGAAAATCGAAGCAAGGGAATTATGAATTTAAATCCAAAAACTTAAATGCAAATTTAAGTCCATAAAACAAAACCTAAATTAAAGTAAAATTTAAAGAAAAAAATTATAAATGAGATATTAATTTGGAAAGCGTAACCAAAACCTAGAAGATACAAATTTTAAGTTAGTTTTAAATTACTCTTAAATCTGACTCAAATTTAGATTTAAATCCAAATTGAAAACCAAAATCCAAAATCAAAATAAATGAACCGAAAGCAAAGGAGTATTAAAAACAATCTAAATATTGGAGCCAAGATTTAAAATATTGAATTCGAACATAAACTCAAAACTCGAATTCGGTCATGCAAATAAAACTTAAAGTTCCAAGTTGTGCTAGCCAATTTCTTTCTTCTTTTCTTTCCCCTCCTTTCTTTTATCTCCCTTCCATGTGGACCCTACGTTTCTTCTCTCTCTTTCATCTCTTCTCTCCCTTCTTTTCTTCTCTAGTAGTCAGCGCCCCCTCCCCTGCTTTTAGTTCGGCCAACCCGCATCCAGTGTGGCTACCATGCCACCCGGCCAACGTGCACTACACATCGCCTAGCCCCCACATGCGCATGGTTCTTCCATGCCCACACTGGTGCAATGCCAACCGTGTGTAGTCCGTGCGTAAGTGCCGTGCATGCCACTGGCACCATGCCAGTGCCATGCCATCGGTCACCAGCTGCAGCATCACCATAGCTCCCCTTAGCTTTTTAAAGCCCCAATGCTCGCCTTGCACCCCCACCTCTTACCCACCTCCTTATCCCTTTACTCCCCAAGCTTGAGCTACTCCGTGCACTAACCGCCACCCCTCAACCCCATTCCAGCTACTCCGCGCAAGTTCTATCACGTTCCCAAGCACCATCTTTTGCTCCTCCCACTTAATTGGAATTATGTGTAGCATAGCTCGCCAAACCAACCTTCTTCTCCATTTATGGCCGACGCCACCTCCACCATTTCCCCTCCATAGTGCCTTGGAGTAATTACTCCCTCCGAGAGTACCTCCATGAGGTCCCCTATCTCTTCCCACAACTGGTTGGAGCCCTCGCCTTCCCTGGGCCGTTGGTACCACGGAGCCGTCGGCACCGCCCGGCCTTCTCCCGTGCTCTTATGCCTACACGATAAGTTCGATAAGTTCCCCCAACATCCCTTCTAGCACATGCTCACCTTGCCTTCCCCTCTCTTTTCTCTGGCTACCATCACCTCTGGTCGCCAAGCCCTACCACTAGCCCTCTGTGGTGCGTGACAGGCCGTGCTGACCTCTCCCCTAGCTTCCTTGCTCCCCGGGCAACTCATTTTGGTAGCCACCCTCACCTCCCCAGCCTACCCTCACCGATGCCCTTGCCACCTAGCCACGGCACACCCTCCTCTATTTTGACCATGCCCCTGCCTCCACCTTTTCTTATTTCTCCTCTCCTCCAAGTCACAAAAGGGCAAGTGCCTACTTGGTTAATAGAGGCAGTGTGTAGGTGAGGTCCTGTGTTTGAATCCCCTCCCCTTTGTTTTTTTCTCTTCTCATTTTTATTAGCCATCTCAATTAGGAAATAATTCATGGAAGCCAAGATAATTGATTAGGATTCAAATAAAATTACATGTATATAAGAATATAAAGTTACATATAAATAATTAAGAGATTATTTGGATAAATAAAGAAAACAATAGCTAATGATATAAGAAGGAACGTGAAATGGGAATTCATATTTCGGTTATCCTTCCAGACGAAATATGATGGATAAATTGGAATATGCCTAAAGAATAAATCCTAAAATTGTTTGCATGAAAAAAGAATTATTGAATTAAGTAATACAAAATTTAACCATATAAAATATGACATTATTCCTATATCTTAAAAAGTCATGAGAATCCTTTTTTGAACAATGATTAAATAATTTGAAGTATTAAGCCACTAATACTTAAACTATAACAACGTGACTTAAATTAAAGATTGCCTCACATATAATAAAAATGGTTTCAAAAATAATTTGTATGCCATTAAAAATTAATTTAATCCAAGTACTAATAGAAGACACCATATATATATATTCATATAAATGTCCAAATTTCATAAGAACCCTATCTAAAATGACACATTAATTAGGATTAAGGCAAGTAGCTGATATGTCATTATATTTAAATTAAAATACGTGTTCAAAGTAAAAGAATGCTAAAATGTGGTTTTTGAAGATGTAAATAATAACCAAGGCTACCTAGGGTAAATAATAGCTAATTAGAATAAACGAATTAATTAACATGCTGCTAGAATTTAAATTGAAGTGTCCACATTAACTGACAATCTTTGTTGAAGGATATGTTAGGTAGAATTAAAGGATATATAAGAAGACAACCAATATTTGTACGAAAAACTCACACGATAGTCATAGGACTTGTTAAAATGTAATTCATGTTCATGTTAATAGTGTGCTATCGATATTAAATTCCTAACGATAGATCTAATTGATAATAATATTGAAATATAATTGTATATAACAAGGTAGGTCCCACGTAAATATATTTATGCTTTTTCTTTAGAATTAAACCGTATTGAATAATAACTATGGATACATAAAATAACAATGACATTTAACCCTACGAGCATATGTAAGCAAAGGATCTCTACTACTTAAAAGAATGAGTTGGTAGTAGTGATTCATTACCACCAACTGGTGGTTCATCTGCCACATCCTCCCCCTTCTCACATTAAACACTGTGCCAACATGTGGGCCTCGCCCCCTCCCTTCCCACCCTTGATACTTGGTCCAGAACCCACAGGCGCCGACACCCAACCTCCCTCTCAAAGCCAACACCCCCGTAACCACCTCTCTCCTCTCACCTTTTCCTTCCCCGTTGCTCCCTCCTCTCACCTTCCGCCGCCGTCGCTCCAGACCCTGGTCCACCCTCCCATCTCTCACCTCCTCCCCATTTCCTCCTCTTGCCTTCTGTTCTCCCTATCTCGTGCATCTGTCCCTTCCCACACTGTCTTCGCCTCAGCCGCCGTGGTAGGGCTCATCCCTTCCCCACGGTGAGCTCTCCCTTTATCCCTGCCCACACTGTTTGTGATGAGCAATTGACTCGTGTGCTAGAAAGTTTGAGTTTGATTTGGTCGGTTCGCGCCAAGTCGGTGCATGGTGCGGTCTAGTATGGTTGGACTTGGTCGAACGCGGTCGGATGTGTTTAGGACGCTTGTTCTCTTTCTCGATCGGTTGTTCGGGCTATTTTGTGTTTGAGTATGTTTCATTGTTGCTAATGTTGGTTATACTGTTTCGAGCGGTGCTATGTGACTGTTTTGCTTGTTTGTCTAGTTGCAGGACTTCAGAGCTAGGTCATGGTGAGGCGCGGGAGGACCGAGACTAGGCACAGGAGATGTTGAGGTCCAGACGGTTGGAGACACTGAAGATAAACGAGGCTACTAAGTTGAGTCTTGAATCTCTATTGAGCTTTAGAGTGAGCTATGCTAGTTCTTTTATGAAGCATGAGTTATTGTTAAACTTCTTGTTCTTGAACTAAATTCTGTAAATCAAAAAGATCTCTTTTGTGCGAAAGAACTGATCTCACCAATTCTTTCTCATGAGACTGCTTGCCATTGCACTAGGCATGAACTCAGGGGGAGTTTTGGTTGACCAAGATCATCTCCTTAAGCTTCTCACTTGGAGTGGTCGCATAAGGCTTGAGATCTAGCACTTCACTAAAATTTTGGTTAGAAACAACCATGAGTTTCAAAAGAAAACATGCCACTTGTGCTAAATTTGCTTAACTACGAAAAGAACCAAGTACTTGAACAAATGATTCATCCTTGAACTTGTAGCACTCTAAATTGACTCAATTCTAGCTTCTTGGTTCCACTTAGATTATTGACATGGCTTGTATCATCCTTAGATACCTGTAGCTAGACTATACTCTTGGATAACTTGACATGCTACGAAATTCATCTATATTTTAGATTATGACCTGTTTGGCTTAGCTTGATTATACATGTCTTGTCATGATCTTGATAGCATTCATATGTGTTATGGCATGGTGTAATACTCAAAAGGACAATTTGGATAATCTTCATGGCTCCAATTGCTTAGATTGAATAAATGTCAGCCATTTCATCCACACCATGTTTTATTCTCTCTTTTGCATCTTGATGATTCTATTGCCAAAAGGGGAAAAATAATGGAGAAAAATTCATTTCAAGGAAAAACTGGGAGCTTTTCAGGAAAACTTGCTCTTTCTATTTTTTCTCCTTTGTCAACATAGTCATAAGCCTCTTTGTTCCTCCTTCAGACCATGTATGACTTTCAAAACAAACTCAACTTTGCGCTTTTTCTGTGTTTGTCAAATACTCATCAAGGGGGAGATTGAGAGACCATGTGGAGGTGTCCCCAAGTTTATGATGAGTAATTGACTCGTGTGCTGGAAAGTTTGAGTTTGATTTGGTCTATTCACGCCAAGTCGGTGCATGGCGCGGTCTAGTACGGTTGGACTTGGTCGAACGCGATCGGATGTGTTTAGGACGCTTGTTCTTTTTCTCGATCGGTCATTCGGGCTATTTTGTGTTTGAGTATGTTTCATTGTTGCTAATGTTGGTTATACTGTTTTGAGCAGTGCTATGTGACGGTTTTGCTTGTCTGTGTGGTTGCAGGACTTCGGAGCTAGGTCATGGTGAGGTGTGGGAGGACCGAGACTAGGCACAGGAGGTGTTGAGGTCCAGACGGTCGGTGATGCCGAAGATGATTGAGGCTTCCAGGAAGGTGCAGCAGGGGCATTTCGGTAAAATATGCAAGGCTGCAAAATGGAAGCGGATTCGGTTGAAGATAACAGGTTGGAGACCCGTTAGTGGAAGAGATTTTTAGGGTTTGGAGGGAAGGCTCGAATCCTGGTTCCCTCTACTTCTCTACATGTGTTTGAGTTTTGCCTTATGTGGGTGTGAGGTGTGTGAGTGGAAGATGGCTGCCACTTCTTGACTTTCTTCTTTGGTGTGAGCTCCCTCCATATAGAGGATGTGAGGAGCAGGCAGTTGGGTGTGGTTTTGAGTGTATGAGGTGAGCTCAGGGTGTGTGTGTTCTTCTCGGTGGAGAAGCATGTAGTGAGACGGATTACACCTCTTTTCAATTGCGTATGGGTCTCTAGTGAGATGGTTGTATCCCTTGTGTAAGCATTCCTCTCCTGTAAGCATTCATGGTAATGAATCCATTTGAGAGTTTTAGTCTTCTTTGTGTCTCTCTGTGATGGTTTTCTGTCTTTGCTTCTTTTCGATTATCTTTTGTCTCAGCTCTCTGTGTTTCAGGCTGCTGTTATCAGGTTCTCTGCTGTTTACTTATCGGTAATGAAGTAATTTCAGTTGTTTAGTTTCAGCGTATATGCAGATTGCTGCAAATCAAATATTTTGTTTTTACTTGAGTTGGAAATTCAGTACTTTATCCCAACAGAGGGTGTTCTCTATTTGTCTTGATCTATGCTGAATGTTTCCTTTCAAATCTTTTAATTCCTTGGTCAGCTTTCGGCAAAGAGTCTGTTCGGCTTCTCGGTTTTCAGTTTTTATCTGCCCACCTTCTATTTTTGGTTAGTGCTTATTTGGTTGAAGTCTAGCTAAATTCTCCTGAGAAGAGCAGTTTGGCAAGTTCTTTTTGTGTCAGTTCTTTTGTTCTCCCGTCAGTCTGGTTGTGCTCTCGGGTGTGAAACTGCATGTAGTCCGATCAAAACCCTGCATTAAGTCCGGTCAAACCGGGTTAATTCTTGCAGTTTTTTTGCTGTGCGTTCGGTATTCACTCCTGCGATTTTCTCTGTTTTCCTACATCGGTCAGACCGGTTTAGTTATTGCGGTCAGACCACTTGACTTATTTCTGTTAGGCCGGCAGAGCAACAGCAGTCCAACCACTTCCTTTGTGGTAGTTAGACCGAAGGGCTAAGGCTCTCAGTTTTCGGCTATCTCTTCAGTTTTTGCTTTCGGTTCAGCAGTGCATCATTTCCATGCTCTTTGATTCTGTCAGCCTTGGACTGCTATCAAGTTGTAACATCCTGAAAAATCTGAATTCGAAAATACGAGTTTCTCGAATTGCTTTTGCAAAAGATTCTATTGGAATTCGGATTTTATAGTGTTTTCCTGAGTTTGGTTGAGCTTTTAAAAATTAGAGAGATTTATAAAAGACCAAGACAAACATTAGTAATACCAAAAAGGGAATATGCAAATAATAGCAAACTAAAATTTTAAATACGAATATGAAAAGATGATTCAGTATAAGGGGGGAGAAACCTGAATTAAAATACAAAATCTTGCTGTGGAAATAACGGCATAAGTGGTAATATAGGGAATATAATTAAAAAAAAAAAGAAAAAGAAAGGGCGGCGGTCGGACCAGACCAATTCAGTCAGACCAACCCCACAGCCGCCTAAAGCCGTCATAGCCCAGCCCCGCCTCCTTGCGCGTTCGGACCGACGGCCGCCCCACCTCGGATCGCTGGACAACGCCGCCTCCCCCCATTGGTCCGCCGCGCCAAGACTCTGCCCCGCTCTCTTTTTCTTCCCCGCACTGCCACCGCCTCTTTTGCTTGCTCAGCATGCCTGGTTCCATCGCACTGCCGCCAGCTCTCTTTTTCTCCCCCGCGCTGCCGACCCATCTCTCCATGCGCGTGGCTCAAGTCTTCTGCCACTCAGCAGGCGCAGCACAGTGGCATGATGCCAAATCCTCCCCACGGGATTTCCCTGCCCTGTCCACCATCGGTCTCACCGCTCTCCAATGCAACCGCGCGGGCAAGCTCCCGAGGGCAGCCCTCCTCGCGCGCCTATAAGAGCCACCGAGGGCCTCTACGGACTCCCCACCTCACCTGCTCCCTCCCGAAGAAAGGAATTGGGATTTCGCCCCCCAAATCGCCGCCGCAACCCCCTTCTTCCCAAACTCTAGCAACCGGGCGCGCCGCCGCATCCAGCCACCTCCGTCCAATTCCTCCCTCCCACGCCTTCCTAGGCCCCCAACGAAGCTGATCCCACCCTCGGCCGAGCCTCCCCGGCCTTGTAGCTCGCCGGTGTCGAACTCCTCCCTCGACCGCCGCCACCGCACGCCGCTGGCCCTACTTCGGTGACTCCCGACTGTCGCCGCCAACTCCATCATCTTCACGAGGACGCAAGGACTCCATTTCGCCCGCCACCCGAGCCTCCCCGGCCCCTCTACGCCGACAAGCCCGCCGCCGAAGCCTTCCCCTGTTCCGGCTCTCTCTGCCCGGCCTCTGCTAGCACATACCTTAAGAGGTAATAGCGCCATATACAATTGAGAAACATCTGAGAGGTTGCCTAGCTAGCAGCGTCGGTGCTAAGACGCACCCAGGCAGCGCGTGTTCGAGCCCCGCTCCGCCGCGCCGGGTGGGTTTTGGGTATTTAATTTTTGCCGTTTTACTGTACGTCAGTGACCCCAGCCGACAGTGTGGGAAGTGAAGAGAAGGCACCATGTGGGTGTATGCTAGCTCTGTGGCAAGGATAGATAGAAAGAATGTGCCATGAAATGTCATGTATAATTATATATGTATACACATATCCATGTGTGCACATATGAGCATATATAATAAATAACTATGTTCAAATCTTTAGCAAATAAATAGAATGATTGAATGTAAATTAAAATGGCACATGTAATAGCAAGCATCTTATATATTAACTTTGTGTATCAATCCCTACAAATTACAACTAAGGGTATTTAGAGACTCTTGAGTATGGATATATATATATATATATATATATATATATATATATATATATATATATATATATATATATATATATATATATATATATATATATATATATATATATATATATATATATATATATATATATATCATATGTTAGAAGGTAACACTTGGACATAGATGTAACGTGGCGATTATTCTAACTTCTTGTCAAAGAGAGGATTTAGTAATAGTGTGATTAGGGAGAATGTCACAGAAATAATGACCCATCAAGCTGAAGGGTATAGAAATCAACCATTAGCAAGATAGGCTGTAAGATATTATCAATAACCTAGGTCATGACATCCAAATGTAATTATAGAATGCAGTATATTAAAATGAGTATGATTAAACTTTAGCTACTCAAAATGGGATTACTATAGCACCAAAACAAATGAAACTAGAAATTGGGTGTTGGAGTTATTTGGGTCTTTTGGTAAATGTTTACTGGTTTGCTGAGTGCCTTTTTCCTTTTTATCCAAATTATCGCGCGCGTTAAAAATAGCTTACGAGGCTCAAGAAGAGGAGGCAGAGGCAGCAGCGCTAGAAGCTTCAGACAACCTAGAAAACACCCCCTGCGACTAAGGCGAGTCAATACTTTGATCATGTTGAACCTACATTTTCTGCAAATTATTTTTGTTTAAAATATCAAATTGCATGCTGTTATTTTATATGCAAATACATGTTTAATTTAGAATTCTAGTTAAATGCCTACTATCCAAATTGATTAATATTACACCTTCTTTGGAATATTTGAATTCGTGAACCTTGTCGCCCTAGCAAAATTATAATAATAACCTTTCGAAAATAAGTCAGTAATTATATGTCATGCTTATATTGTTTAAATATTCATGGGCATGAGAGCGCCCCAGCATCATTTTTAATCATGAGAAAAGTTGGTTGGGCAGTCATGGTGGTAATGACTGGTATATGTTGGACATGATTATTTTATACTCCCAAAAACCTCAAACTTGCTTAATTATCTGGGCGGATGGTATGGGGGTATGGTGCAGGTGTGCACGAGAGTGTGGCTAGTGGTATAACCGCCCAGATACCCTAAGGACTGAATCTTGTCATGATCTCCCTTGTAAAACAAGTACAACCACAAGCTGGCAAAGTGTAGGCATGGCTAACTAATTTGCATCGACTTAGTAAGAGTTGCACCGGTGTGACCACGGGCGGGTAGAGGATGGCCACATCCTCCGACGTGACGGCACACGAGGGGCTTCTGGAAGGGTGGTCGTACCCCGAAGGAAGTGGAAACCTTAGCGGACGTAACTCTGCTAGGAAAAATGCATTGTAAAGGTCCTGTGATAGTCTGCTCAACCACATGGCTAAGGAATCATATGGGGCAACGAGTGGATTTATCTCTTGTGGGTAAAGCGTACAAACTCTGCAGAGTCAAAACTATTCGAATAGCCATGCCCACGGTCAAGGGCGGACATGGGAACTTAACTAGATATAGTTCTAATGCAAAAATATTGTCAACTGCAATAGTAGAGAGAGGGCACTAGAAAGCCCTCTATGGTGTTGTCCTGGGTGTCGTCCCAGTGGTAATGTAAGCGGCTATAACGCTGAAAGTATAGCATATGGTTTGGAGACCATGTAATGGTGGATGGTCTCTGGATCACTGGTAATAAAACATTATGATACACACTGTTATGTTTTTGTTAAACTGCTAGGTTATAGGGACTTCTTGAGTATACTATATTTCCAACAAGCAAATTTCTAGCAAATAAAACAACCTCAGCCGTCACTTGATAAAGCCTTGCATACTACTTAAATGCATTCTGTTTGTTGGCTCGCGGAGCATGGGGTTGGAGTGCTCATGCTCGCATTATCAAAACCAGATTCTGGAGCCCGGATCACTACGCTTATGAAGATGCCCCCGCTGCAGAGGAAGGGAACAACGTTGAGAATTAGGGTGTCTCTGGCATTTCTTGAGTCCTAGGTAGTCAGACTAAGGTATAGTGTGCCTATGGTTATTGCTTTAGCTTAGGTAATAATCATACGGCACATATTTTACCCCAGTCGCTGCTTATGGATTATTGGCTCTACTCGACTTTTACTTCCGCTGGCATACTTTTGTAATGTAAACATTTGGCCTGGTCGGCCCGTATGTAAACTCATTGCACGACGTGGCATAATTCAACCCTCTGTTATGTAATATTGGAATGAGTTGTGAATGTCCATGCGATGTATGAAATGATGCAGTAATGTACCTGTGAGCACTATCTACTGATCCAGGGAATAGTGCGGTGGTTTCACAGGAGATTCTGGATTGAAAAATCGGGTCTGACACAAGTCTTCTTCCTTGTTGCGTGCTCTTCCTTGCATTTTCAGTTAGTTTCAATTTTTCTTTGCATCAGTCTGCCTTTGGCCAAGTGCATTTCTTCAGTGAAGTTATTTTCCATTTGATCTTGGTCTACCAGTAAGCATTTTCACTTCTTGCTTCATAGCTTTCTTAGCTATCGGAGAAGAAGTATGTGGATACTTCGGGGCGATTTTTGAAGGCACCATTCACCCCCCCTCTGTTGCCGTTTCCGATCCTACAGGTGGGCTCCGACCTCCGCTCATCTCCGTGCTGCCGAAGACTGGCTCCGGCCTCTGCTTGTCTCCGCGCTACAAACATCAAGTGAAAGAACATCAAGTCCACGTATCCACTCATGCATGGATGAGCCCTACGTCCACTGCTCATCTTCATGCAGGAAAGAACATCAAGTGCTCCGCCCCGAGTAGCACAAGTCCCTCGGCACCGGGAATGGGCTTCGCACACTGTCGAAGCCTGCTTCGCAGTTCCGGCCTCCGCGCCCTCGGCGTCTACGTGCTGTCACTCGCCAAGACTAAGACATGCTCTACGACGAGGTTGTCGCCAAGGCCGTTTTGCACTGTCGCAGGCGGCGACAAGGCCAGCAAGACCGCCCAGATTACCAAGGCCAACGAGGAGGCCTGGTGCCATCCTCTGCTCATGTCACGCTTCCTGGTCCCCGAGCCTCCGTACAGACGAGGTTGCCGTCAAGTTTCGCCCATGCGGTCGAAGCCTTCCTTGGCTGTGGCATCGGCACACCCGAAGTACACCTTGGCCGAGGACTCCGCGCAGAAGATGCCCACCTCGACCAAGGACTCTGCGCAGACGAGGATCTCCTCGATCGGGGACTCCACACAGGCGAGGTCATGGCTCTGCGTCATTGGAGTCTTCCATAGATGCGGCCTCGGCACAGCACAAGTACGCGCCGTGGTGCCGGCGCAGCCGGAGCTCGCCTCAGACGTGGCCTCCGCGTCATTGAAGACCGCCTTGGACGTGGCCTCAGACGTGACGCTCCGCGGCCTCTGCGCACCGACGGCTATGCCCGCTCGGGCTTCGCAATGACTTCCTCGTAGGAGCGTCACCCCATCAGTCGGCCGCTGTGACTCCCCATCGCAGTGTCTGTGGTCTTTGCTACGGTCGGAATGATCTCCGCTGAGTCCGGAGAGTAGCCTTCACCGAGCTATCTGAAGCCTTCACCGCGGTGTCCGCAGCCTTCGCCCGAGAAGCTACACAAGCAGCGAAGTGCATGCACGTAACGATGCATGCATGCATGCATGGATATAGCGTGCGGATGGCCATCAGCCAGACCACTTGGAGTCTTCGGCGAGCTCTTCGAAGTCTACGCTGACCTCTCTGAAGCCTTCACCGAGCTCTTCAAAGTCTTCGCCAGTGTCTCCAGAGTCTCCGTCGAACTACTCGTAGTCTTCGCAAGTCTCCGGAGTCTTCATCAAGCTCCTCGGAGTCTTCGCCTGTGTCTCCGAAGTCTCCGTCGAGCTCTTCAAAGTCTTTGCCAGTGTCTCCGGAGCCTCACGCACAAAGACACTACGTGCATGTACACATAGCATGAGTACGCTCGTCACATGCATATGCTCACGCTACGTTGCATGCATGGCATACATGGCTCATGCATGGTGCGTCCTCAACATCAGAGGCTATTTTGCTCACATGGAAAACTTCGTGCGGCTTTCACGCCTTGCGACGATGGTTACCTCCACGACGTTGACCTACGCCCCATGAAGGACTCCGCAACACGGGACTTCGCTCCGGACTCCGCGACGTTGACATTTGACTCCACGTCGAGCAACTCTACGGAGTATAAAAAATCGCATGATGGCCTCGCGCCTCGGCGTACTCTGTGGAGTATAAAGCGTCGGGACCTTAGTCGCCCCGGGCTACTCTACGGAGTATAAAAAATCGCACGTTGGCCTCACGCCTTGGCGTACTCTGCGGAGTATAAAGCGTCGGGACCTTAGTCGCCCTGGGCAACTCTACGGAGTATAAAAAATCGCATGATGGCCTCGCGCCTCGGTGTACACTGCAGAGTATAAAGCGCCGAGACCTTAGTCGCCCCGGGCAACTCTACGGAGTATACATAGGACACGTGGGGGGACGCCTCCACGTGCACTCTACGGAGTATAAATAAGACGCGCTCCGCGCGCACTCTGTGGAGTATAAATAAGATGTGCGGCCTCCGCGAGCACTCTACGGAGTATAAATAAGATACACTCCGCGCGCACTCTACGGAGTATAAATAAGACGCGTGGCCTCCGCACGCACTCTACGGAGTATAAACAAGACACGCAGCCTCCGCCCGCACTCTACGGAGTATAAATAAGACGCGCGGCCTCCGCACACACTCTACGGAGTATAAATAAGACACGCGGCCTCCACGTGCACCCTACGGAGTATAAACAAGACGCACGGCCTCTGCACGCACTCTACGTAGTATAAAAATCGCACGATGGCCGAGACACCAAGGAGTACATCGCATTAGCGCCGCACCACATGGGTATCACGCTTTCGCATGCATTGCACCAGGGAGTGCATCACGTTAGCGGCGCACCACCTCGGTATTGCGCCTTCGCGCGCGTCCCACCAGGGCGTGCATCGCTTTAGCGGCGCATCTCCTGGACAACGTGCCTTTGCACGTGTCCCACCAGGGCGTGCATCGCTTTAGCGGCGCATCTCCTGGATAACCTGCCTCTGCGTGTGTAGCACCCTCGACCTACGTTGCTTGCACCCGCTCTCCATGGGCACTATTTTTGAAGGTAGGAGAACGGCAGTTTCACCTCCCTGCCTCTGCGTGTGTAGCGCCCTCGGCCTACGCCACTCGCACCCGCTCTCTGCGGGCACCATTTTTGAAGGTAAGGGAAGGGTAGTTTCGCCTCCTTGCCTTCGCGTGCGTAGCGCCCTCGGCCTACGCCGCTCACGCCCGCTCTCCATGGGTAGAGGAATATACCAATGTACCCTCATCCTTTGTAAGTACTAAGGGGTAGAATGGGGATTTCCCATTCTAGCCCACTCATGTATATAAACTCCCAGGAGGGGCAGGAGGAGGGGCATCCTCATACTTACTCACCAACTCTCCCTGTGTTGGCTCTCGTCTCCTTCCACTAGTCCCCTTTACTGTTTGGTCCGTAGCCACAACAGGGTCACTTAAGTAAAGGAACATTCTTTCTTTAACTTAGGTAACAAGCACTTCTTGCTGCAGTGGATTCTTTTGTATATGTCTGTCCCCATGCTTCATGGTCCAGTTATCTTTCCTTATTAGATGTTTCATATTTTAGAGGCAATTTGTATGCTGTAAAGTAATTGCTTCTTTAATTGGTTTGTAGATCCTTGGCATCTTCTTTGGCTTGGGTCATCTTTGAGGTGGTCCTATGGACTAAGAAGTGATTGTTCTTGATAGAATTTAGGATGTTTGTGAGAATTTTTATGGATCGACTTTCCTCTTGATGCCCATTGGTATTATGCTGTTCATTTATATTATAGTTTTTATGATTATTATTAGCCACTTGCGTATCCTTGCATCTCAAATAAGGAATTGTGTAGTCTCGATGTTTTGTTTGACAAAAGAAGTACTGCTTTATTTCATGGTGAAATATGTGCAGAGAATTCCTATTTCTTACTAATCAATAATCTGAGGTAGTTATGTTATTAGATCATGTTTAGCACATTTTAATATTTGTATTATGGTGTTCTCACAAAGAATGCACACAATTGCTAAAACAATGGTGTATGTATGAATGTTGCAGCGATAGCGATTGAGAGAGGAGCATTGTAGACTGTTGATGTGCTCACTGCCAACTGCCTAGGGACCCCATCCCCATTTGGACCACATCATATCATGGGACATCTCTCAAAACATGGATAGAAACACCTTGTGTATCACCATTCACCATTGTGGTAGATTGCTACGGATTGTGGTAGATGGAGATCTTTGGAGTATGAGATTGCTACGGATAATTTAGCTTGTTTTCCATTCTAAAATATAGCCATGTTTCTATTGGAACGCAATTTGTAGTTTTGATTTTTCTAAAATATAGCCATGTTTCCTTACTGTGCATTTTTACCTTTCTTCTGCATCGATTTGTTATAATTGGTGGGCCATCTATTGAATAAGCTTGTGATGTGGTTTCTTTGCTACTTTGCCTAATTATTGAAATTCTTATAGCAACTTTTATGCACCCTTTGCTGAATGAGAATCCTTAATTATAATCTTTTCATGTGAAATGTAGAACGAAATAATTCATTTTATGTTCTTTTGTCAGTTACCATGTACACAAATCATTTTTCCTATTGTTTTTTTTTCCATTAAACAATGTGTTACCTTCATTGACTAAATTCGCCAAAGTTAGTTATTCCTTTAGTGCTCAATTGTTCAAGCTAATTTTGCATTTCTGCTTCACGACACCAAATAAATTTAAACTACTAATCGTATGTTCTTTTCCAATAGCAAGACGAGGCTAGTTACAACACACAGAAGACAAATAATATTTGACGTCAATTGATTGAAAATACACACTAGATGTTTCATAGCAACGAGTGGGCATTTGACTAGGGGTTGTTTGTGTTCTTGTTAAATGATGGATATAGGTTTGAGCATAAAGTATTTGTGTTCTATGATTCTGTCTTGATGTTTTTCCTCTTAGTTGTCATGATTCATTGAGGTACTTGCTTTTATAGTTTAGGTTCTGTTGCATCACACAGGCATAGAACTAGTCTAGTTAAAATATAACTTTGCACGTCCATAAAAAATATAATGACTCCCTGAGTCATCGGTTGTGAAGAATAATCTCGCTAATCTATACTTCAATGAACAATGTGAGGGCAGGGCCAATTAATTAGACCTTAGGTAGAATAATCTGCCATCTTACCAATAGGTGGTAATCCAAAGTCTAATAATACATAAACTAAGTTAACTGTTGCCTTTTGTCCGAAATCCATTTAAACATTGGGATTCTTTCTTAGCCTCGGTCATTAGTGAATAGTAACCTAGCGAATGTGAACCATTAAAAAGCAGTGATTAAATAAATAAGCCCATGCATTAACAAATTATTAAGTTAATCATTAACTAATTATTCATTAATTGATAATTAGGACCACAGAAAATGCTACATCTTGAATTGCTAGGAATATGAATTCGATAAATTAAAGTCGTACACCTCATGTGCAAAACTCATGCCTCAATTATTAATGATAACACTTGACAAATGATACTCAGCACCTCAGGACAACTCTTATATATCTATCCATAAGCCTAGCCTAACTTATGGAACTTCCTTAATAAATATAAAATTATAAAAGAAGATGGTAAGTTAAAAGATTGAGCCATGGCATTCTACAATCGACTATGCCTAGCCATATTTGAACCCTAAGCAAAATATTCCCATAAATATACCTTATTCATTAAACCATCCTTGACATCCTTCTTGGCAGATTTTCCCTCTATTGTCTCCCACTTCACTAAAACCTAGTTGGCTTCATCAACATTCCATTCCTAATAAAAAATGCCCAGAATAAGCACTTAATCATAATGAAAACTTTCGAGTTACTTGGATTTGTTTGGGTTCAGTTGTTTAATTAGCGCGTAATTAGAATTGGAGTATCGAAGTAGTAAAGGATTGAGCGAGATGAAGATCCAGAAAAAGACAAAGACCCAGAGCTCGAGATCATCAACTGAGAAGGCTTTGAGTAAGATCAAGGCTATGGTAAATTGAGCAATGCAAGTCAACACTTTGATCATACTGAACCTACATTTTATGCTAGTTTATTTCTGTTTAAGTTATCAACTTGTATGTTGTTATTTCTTACGCAAATCTATGTTTGCTTAAAATTCTTGTTACATGCACACTATTTAACTTGTCAAGTATTATGTCCCTCCCCTTGTAACAATTGAACAATTGAACCTATTACCCTAGGAAAACTATAATGGTAACTTTTGGGGAAAAAAGTATATATTTATATGCTCTGCTTAGTACTGCTTAGATACTAAGGGCATTAATTTGCCTGGCATCATTTCAACATGAAAACTTGGTTTGGTAATCATTGATGGAAAGTGGCTAGCATGTTGTAACATGGATATTTTATGCTCATAAAAACCCCAAATTGCTTAACTATTTGGGCGGATGGTATGAGGTGGGGGCTGGTGCAGTAGATGCACGAGAGTGTCGGATTGTGGTAAAACCGCCCAAATACCTCCAAGGACTGAATCTTGTACGACCTCCTAGTATAAAATAGTGTAATCACAAATTAACAAAGTGTAGGTTAGGCTGACTAATTTGTATCAACTTAGTGTGGGTTGTACCATTGGTGTGAACATATGCAAAGGGAAGTATGGTCACATCCCTACCTTTGTCATGATGGCTCAAGAGGGGCTTTCTCGAGGAATGGTCATATCCTACAGAAGTAGAAACCTTAGAGGGTGTGGCCTCACTAGGAAGATGTATTGTACATGCCTTATTATAATTACTTAGTCACATGCCTATGGAAGCGTGTAATAACTGACATTATGAGATAATCATATCTTGTAAGTAAAATGTACAACCTCTAAAGAGTAAAAACTATTTGAACAACCATGCCCACGGTCATGGGCGGGCATGGGAACTTACATCAATATAATTCTATTTCAAAAACTTTGTGGGTAGAATGAAAATTGGTTGTGTTGCCCTTGGTGGTCAGTCCCAGTAGTGGTAATAAGTGGACATGACATTGGATAACTAGCATATGATGCAGGTAACACATAATGGTGGATAGAATCTATACTACTATTATTTCAACCTTTGACACTTATAAAACCCTATTTCAATTAAAACTACTAAGTCTCAGGTACTTCCTATATCTGTATATCAAAATAGTGGCATTTTGTAAATAAAAGAACCTTAAGCCTTTCTTTGTTCTACCCTTCATCTATTATTACTGTATTTTATGTGTTGGATTGCTGAGTACTTTTGTACTCATTGTTGCTTAAGTCCTATTATTCAATAAGTCAGAAGGAGAAATAAAAGCCATGTGATCATTTAAGGGTGTCAATAAGACTGGAAGATGATGAGGCTAGTAACTAGGTCGTGAATCCCAGCTGGCTATCTATGAGCATGTCTTGAGGGTCCCACTTGTGTAATGTTTTTGTTTCCGCTGCTGCACTTTAAAGGTTTTGACCTGATCGGCCCATGTGTAAGTTAGTAATGTATTAGTTATGCATCTACAAGATATGTATTTGATGTTCAGTAATGTATCTGTGAGCACTATCTGCTGATCTAGGAAATAGTGTGGTAGAATCATAGAGGATTCTGGATTTCAAAATTCTGGTCCGACAACATATCATACCCTAGATTGGCTTCGGCTATGATCAAGGACAAAGGATAGCAACCAAATACCAAGATGATGATTTAAGGTCTATTTTTTGTGCTAGTTGAGTTTAAGACCAATGAATTTTTTTATTTTAGATGAATACAAAGATTAAGCTACACAAAAGAACATAATGATTAGCAGCTAAACAAAGTTTCTAATGGATCAAAACCTAATAAAACTCACAAGAAATAATAGATTGAACAACTTGTATAATTTTTGGTTCTAGAACAAAATTAAATCAATCTAAAAACATTGTAGGATCATTGATAACTTATGCAACCAAACAAGAATGCGTAATGTGGCACATCATGACTTCCATCAACAACATTATTTTGGTGTTCAAGGCTAACATTATCCTAGGTATGTACCCCGATATCTTTGGCCCCGAGACAGCCCTTGAGCCGCAGGTTGCCACGCACTCTCGTCCAATGCCCACCATTCCAGAGGTGCATCAGGACAGCACCGTCGAGGCGACAGATGCTAGTATTGGTCTAGATGTGACAGAGGCAAGAGTGCAGTAACAATATATTATTTTTTATAGTAATTTGCAAGCAAGAGTGTAGTAACATTACATTCTCAAGGATAGATGGAACTTTTGTTATACATATACTATAAATTTTTTTGTCAAATGCAGTAATTTTGAGTAATCTTGATAGTAAAATATTTTATTGTTCTGTTTATCCTACAGTAAAGCTATACTCATGTCCAGTAAAAGGAAGTCATTATTACAGTAGTTTCTTTTTATTTTTGTCACTCTAATTTTTCACTCTATGAATAGTATATTTTAGTGTGTACATTAGTACAATCTTGTGTAACATTCAGTAATTTTATGTAGATGTAATCTCTTTACCTACAGTAAAACATTACATATGAGACAAAAAAGAATAACCTTTTTCAAAAAGTTTTTTATTTATTGTGCATTAATATTACAATAAGAGTACAATAATTTCATTATAGTTATAATAGTAAAATGTTTATTTGCATGCAGGTTGTCGTTTTGCCCACCCATCAAACCAGGAAGGGGACGAGGATGACCAAAGTTCCTAGTAAGCTGGTCTCCCCATTCAAGTGTCGTGCCACATGGCTATTTGTGCTGACTAACATGGCTATTAAGGCTAGGGAGCTTGTACTGAAGGACACGAGCTTAAAAGGGTAATATTTGATACTTTTGTTTTCTCCCATATGAGCATGTTTGTTTCTTTTCATCATTTGTGTCTTACCATTGGTCTTGTTGTATTGAGGTCTTGCTGTAGTCCAGTGATGCTTTCCTATTTACCACTGGTGGTGATATTGCAGCCTCATTCAATGATGGTCAAATGACCAAAGACATATCCGTGTCTTCCTTCATTGACTGCATGCACCATGATGATGTGGCACTGGGGTCGGAGATTGTGGGCTACTTGATTTTTTTGTCTTAGGAACTTTTGGTATGTATTTTCTCATGCTATTGGGAACTCTTGGGAACTCTTGGGACTCTTTGTGTTTTGGTAGTAAGTGTTAGATATATGCGCAGTAAATATCAACTACATGGTTGTGACTTCATATTTTGCAAATGCTCCTAAATGTTGAAGAGTTCTTGGAAAATGAAGAGTATAACAGCGCGCTCGCCTCGAGTATTTTGGGAACTAAACTCGACAACATGGACCCTATGGCAGTAAAATTAATGAGTTATAGTAATTTTACATTATGCAAATAGTCAATTTGTCTTCACATGGTCATCAACACCTTCTGTTTCAATTGTCTGGTATTCCTCCCCTTGCTTCTCAACTCCCACTGGTCAGTGTACTATATAAACATTGTGCACAGGCATATCGATGTGCTAGGCTTGAACGATTACATTAAAAATGCACTGACCCTGGTGACCATCATCGTGCAATCGACATCAAGGTAGTTGCACGTTTGACTGATGCCTTCCATGTCATGACCTATCAGAAGTTTCTAAAGTTTATGGACTAGAGGTGGTAACTATTCACCATGCCAAAATAGGTTCTCTCGAACAACTATGCCTTTTTCGCCACGAAGTTCCTGAAATTTTATGACAGTGAAGGACAGAAGAACTAAACTACGATATAACCGGTAAGCAGCAATTTTGTCTCTGACATGCAATAAATTGTATCATAATATGTAGTAATTTTAGGTTATGGTGCATTTATTTTATAAGTAGGAGAATGGCAACATATACAGGGCAGAGTTACAATTCTATATGCTCTTCTATGTGCTCAATGTTGTCAAGGTCCTCCCTAGTATTTTGGAGAATCATAGGCCGCGCAGCTCGTCGGATTAGATGTTGTAAATTCATTTTTGTGTATTATGCAAAGTAATTCATTACATAATAGATAGTAAAAGTGTGTACACAACATGGTAAAATCGCTGAAGGAATCACTCTTCAAAGTAATCACTACTTTCAGCTTTCTCTCACGTAGGTGGCAATGGCATTAATGGTATGTGTTGAAAATCAATATGTTGTCTCATTATTTGTTGAGGGTTATCATCAAGATAAAGGTATAACCAGTATAGGCTAATGATGTGTTTCTTAGTCATTTTATCGATTTTAGTGTTTAGTGAAAGACCTGGTTGCTATTGTAAGTTGATGTACTATTAAGATGGGTCTTGAGTATGTCATGAGTTGATAGCTCATTATGCTTGCTCTAGCTCTTCTAGGCATGATGCTAGTATTTGCAAATGTGCTTTGTTAATAGTTGAGGCTCATGCATAATTCTTGCCACCAGTGACTTATGTTTGTGAACGTATTTTACAAATGGTTTAAGTTCATGTCCCCCAATCATTGTGGCATGATTTTAAAAGTTGGTGAATGATGAGGACATCCTTTGCTATGTTGTTCCATATATTGATTTCAATCAATCTAGTACTTTAAAATAGCATGAGCTTACTAGAAGAGATAGAGCTTTTGCAAAGAAGCTAAACATTGATGTGAACTCATTGTTAACTATTCCTAATATTGTTATCCATGAGAATTGGATACTACCCCATGCCACTACGTTGTGCATTCTCAGGTTTAACAAATATAAAGACTTTGGAACCGAGAGGGAGGAGAGGAATGCTAGACCAAATCAATGGAGAAGCACAAGAAAGAGGGCAACAACACCTGATGCCGAGTCCATGGGAGAGCAAGAGAAGAAGGCCATGCGGTTGGAGCAAGAAGGAAAAGAAGCCATGCGGCTAGGAGGGAAAGAAGCCCATGCGGTGGGAGAGCAAAAGAGGGAGAAGCCCAAGAATATAAAGCCTAAGTTTTGGATAAGGTTTCAAAGCCCAATTTAGAATTTCCTCAAGTACAATCGAAATCAAACTCGGATTCAACTCAGAACTTAATTCAGATTTGGTTCAGGGCAGCCCATAGGGCCTCTAGTAAAACAGTCATAACTTTCACAAACATAGTCCAATTTGGGTACTCTTATGATTATTAGAAAGCTTATTCCATGGTCCAAGCAATGGGTAAGGTGCAAGCCTCAGAAACCTTGCAGTCGTGCCGCTATGTCCACAACAACATGATGCTGAATAAGGAAGAAAGCCCAAGTCGCATGGCTAAGGCCCAAGCTGCATGGAGGAGGCCCAATCGCATGGAGAACCAGCCCAAGGCATGGGGAGGCTAAGTCCAAGCCAATGCTACCATCCCCAACAAGAAAGAGGCTTGGTTTTCGAGAGTTCTCTCAAGAATCAACTTGTTTTCTAGAGGACCTCTCAAAAACTGGCGCAACAAATTAGAATGATCTCCATGGCCTACGTGCCAATTCTTGTGACCGAAATCAACTTGTTTTGGTCATGTAATTCAGTTGTGTTACTTAGCCCAAACTAGTTTTAGTTGGTGTGGAGTTTGAACTCTAGGGCAATAGTATTAGATTTGGTCTCTTGGCCAAATTGGATGGAGGTTTGGTTCCTTTGGCTGAATCACTTTCCAGCTGGCCCTAAGGCCTTGTGCGTGCATGAGTTAGGAGGGGGAACCCTTAAATACACCGGCAACCTCCATTGTATCCCTTAGACCATAATTTAATAGATTAATTTCAGAAAAGAGCCATTGGCATTTATTCTTCTTGTAGCTTTGCTCAACAACTAGAGAGGGTAGTTGGGTTCTCTCTACGCCTTGTTCTTGCTGTCCCCTAGTGGAATTTGCTTGCACATCTTCCACTTCCTTGTGGTTGGGGGAAGAACAATCAAGAGTGTGGTTGGGTGAGTTCATACATTATAGGTTGTTGCACAGGCAGTGGTTGGCCACGCTAGACTCATCAGGTTGCACTAGTTATCTTGATACTATGTTGAGAAGATCGGGCATCCCCTGCATCATCTTGGTATTAGAGCGTGGTTGACTCATAGGATTACTTATCCCTTGTTTAGAATAATTTTTTGTTTCTATTTTTATTTCCTATAGTTCATTAAATCTAAAACTTGCAGTACCAAAACCTAGTTTAAATATGTTATTCTTGTTAGTTTTGTTACGTTTTAGTCCATTAGAATTTTGTGTAAGTGCTGATCTTAGTGTTCCTTTGTGTTACTTAATCTTTGTGTCCATCATGACCTAAAGAATTGCTTGTTGAATCCCTCAATTTAGCACCCAAAAGGAAAATTGTATTTACTTTCTTTTGCAAAACCCTAGCTGTCCATCCTAGTTTCTTGCACCAAAATCAAGAGGGTTGCTGTGGTTAGGGCTGGCTAAATCATATTTGTTCACCACTTGTATTGGCCAGTTGCAAACCCTAGCTGCACCAGCCCATTGTTGTGCACCAAATCAGGAGCTTACTGTTTTTGTTACTGGCCAAAACCAAATTGCATTGCTAGAGCCCTAACCAAAGCAATTTGGGAGGAGTTAGAATCTAACACCAACTACCCAAATTCCAAATTTGTGCTTCAGTTTTGATTGAGAGTCTAGGAGCTTGTGCCACATATTCTTTGCCTAGGACTTACAACCTTAGTAGTCGAACACATTGGTGACTTTGAGCTTCAGTTAAATTGTTTTCGTCTTTTGAGACTAGCTATATATTGCATTGCATTTAGATCTGCTTGCGCCAACTTCTATCCTTCTTCTTGGTAAATAGCACAGGAGCTCCCCACGATGACACACTGGGTTGAATAAGATCTTTCGCCCTTAGATCACCCAACTGCTTCTTTAGTTCTTCCTGAAAAGGATGAGCCAAACGGTACAGGGTCATAGAAACCGGTTGTGCACCCGGTACTAAATCAATCCTGAACTCCACTGGACGTGGTGGCAGCATCCCTGGCAACTCTGCTAAAATACATCCAGAAATTCCCGAACCACCGGAATACTTTCTGCAATCAAAAAGGAATTCGGCTTTTCCACTAGAGCCAAAAGAAACCCACTCTTTGCTGCTCTACTACCAAGATACAAACTAGCCAGCACACTGAGTGAATAGGAGGGGGCACTAAAATGAAAAACTATTTCCTGCCCAGATGGAGCTTGCAGAGTTACTGTCTTCCAAAAACATGATATGACAACATAGTAACTATGCAACCAATCCATTCCCAAAATAATATCAAATGGCTCCATCTTCATAACCATCAAATTAGCAATAAATTCCTCCCCATCTATAGAGAGCACACAACCCGGACAGACTGTGGAACTAGAAAGAATTCCTCTAGGCGAATTAACTAGAACAGACTGAGCTATATGCTGCAACCTCAAATTTGCCTAGCTAGAAAACTCTAAAGATGCAAAGGAGAAAGTAGCCCTAGAGTCAAACAAAACAAAAGCCTCCACTGAATCCACTAGAAGTGTACCTATCACCACATCGAGACGACCCACCGACTCAGCAGTCGGCATGGCGTAGGAGACTGATGCTGGGGCGACTGGAGCCCCAACACCCGAGTATGGTGGTGCAGCAGCTGCTGAAGGCGCCCCAACTGGGAACAGTGCCGCAGGGGAAGGCGGCCAAAAATACCCTGGTGGTATCCCTCCAGGAGTAGGGTAGTAGGGCTGAGGCTGCAACCAAGACTGAGTAGGAGTAGCTGCTAGCATCTGCACTGATCCTCGAGAAGAAGCAGCTGGCACTGGAGATGACGCTTGAACTGGCTCCCATTTGATAATACTGGCGGGATTCCGCCTACAAACCAATGCCTTGTGGCCCTCCTGACCACAGTGGCGGCAAGCACCCGACCAAGCACGATGTCCATTACCACACTTGAAACATTTCATACCTTGCCCTGGGACCGAATGCATCATAGGAGCACTTGCTGACGATCGATAAGTAGAGGATGCATGAGACTTGGTGAACCTGGACTTGACGGAATTCTACGGGCCCTTGAACTTCTTCAAAACTGGCTTTAGTGATGACCCACTTCCTCCCCCGAGACTGCCACCAGTACCCTCGGAAACCATGGTACCTCCTGTACCCAGCAACTCTTCCCCAAGCTGCATCTCTGGCTCCATGCCCCTGGCTTGCTCTACCAGGGAGCTAAAGTCACGTAGCTCCAATGCCCCCAACACTTGACGAAATTCCTGCCTGAGCCCTCTGCGAAACCTCTTGGCCTTCTCCACCTCATTGGTAGCCACAGCTGGAACGAAGCGGATTAAGTTATTGAAACCCACCTCATACTCTTACACCGATATCTTACCCTGCTTGAAACTATTCAATGATACCTCCATCCTAAATTTTAAGTGTTTGAAATCATGAAGAATTTAAAATTTCTATTTGCATCTTGATGGTATTTGAAACCTTGTCAAAATTTTATTTGGGTCTTTCTGAGTTTTGTGCTAAGCAAATACTAACTGGAAATAATTTTCAAGTGCAAAATAAGCAATCATATAATGATACAAAATAATTTAAATGGTGTTTAACCTCTGAAAACTTAAATTCAATTAAATCCATTACCTCAAGATTGATTTAAAGACTAGAGAAAAGACAATCGTTAAGTTAGGAATTCGTTCTAGGATTACTCAGCTATCGTACAAAACTTAAGAAAAGAAAGTATAACCTAACCATTTAAATAATAAGGGGTGAGTTCAAAATCTGAGAACTTAATTTAAAGTTAATCTATTGAATCAAAACATGGATTATAAATTATTTAAAGGGAAATAGTTGAATTAAAAGTGCAACTCAAAAATACATATATAAATATACATACATATATATACACATAAATTATACCACTAAATTTCCAGATCTAATTTTGACATTAGAACTAAAATGCAAGGGAAAATTAGAATTTTTGAATTCTAGCATCTCCTTTCTCTTTCTCTCTATGTTATATGGGGCCCATTTTATTTCTCTCCCTTCCTCCTCTCATTTCCTGCCACTGGTCCCTCCCATCTTTTCCCTGCACACGGGCCTAGCTCCCAGTCTCCCCTCCTCCCTCCCCTTTCTTTTCTTCTCCTCCCTCCACTTTTCCTCCTGGCTGTGCTCATTCAGCGTTGCCCCTGACAGCTTCTGTTCCGCTCTCGTCAACCAGCCCTGCTTTCCCTTATTCATCCATCACTGCCACACCTGCCCCCTCGCCGCACATCGCCCGTCGCCTCCACTGCATGTCCTTGGCGTCAACTGCTCCCATCTTCTCCTCTATTCCGGCATCACCATGTCCTGCGCCAACCATGCCATCCCTCTCCCTGTTCTCGCGTCTCCGGCAACAGCGCCGCACAGCTCCTGCTCTGCGGCTATATATGGCCACTGCCCCCTCCCTCACCTCCGACACAGATACTTCGCTTCCCCAGACCTCCTCCTCCCCTACTCAAGCCGAGTGCCCCATGCCCGTGAGCCGCCGCTGTTGCTTCCTCGCTATTCCGGCACCCCGGTGCCTCCCCTTCAATTCAAGCACATCATTCCGTGCTCTTAAGCATCTAGTTCATCCCCTATAGCCTAATTGAAAAACCACCCACCAGAGCTCGCCGCACGGCCATTTTCCCTATCGCCGGCCGAAACCGCTGCCGCCCGCGCTGCTCCCTCCACGGTCAAACTCCCTTCGATTCTCCACTTGGAGAGCACCTCCTCGATGCCCGGAGCCTTCTCCAATAGCCGGCCACGCTCCCCATCGCCTAGGCCGCTCCCTCCACGGCGACCTCCCCGCGCCACCACCGGCCATTGCCGCCGGCAAGCCTCGGTCCCCCTCCGGCTCCGCCAACTCGTTGGTAAGCCTCCCCTCCACTCCCTCCTGCTCATGCGCATCTCAAATCCTCATCTCCTCCACATCAGCACCGCCGTCCCCTTCGCACCTCGCAACTGGTCGCCGAGCCACGCTGCCGGCTCGCCTCGGAGCTCCTCGGTTCGCGCTAGCGCCTCCCTTGGCTCCCTTTTACTCCCCCCAACCCATTTTGCTGGTCCCTGCCACCTCCCCGGCCACCGCCTGCCGCCGGCGAGCTCAATGCCGAGGGCCGCCTGGGGTCCTCTGTTTTGGCCTCGCTACCTCCCACCTCTTCTAGCGTAATAACCCTCTTTGTGTCAACCTAGAGCTCCCACCCACTTGGCTAGACGAGTGCACGCATTAACCGCTTTGCCTTCAAGTCCTGGGTTCGATCCAACCAGCCGCACCTCCCCCCCCCCCATTTTTAATTTTTGTAATCCTTCTCAATTAAGAAAAATCAAGGAAAATTAGGAAATAATCCAAGGAAGCAAATAAAATTTAGTTAGGATACAAATGAGATTATTTGAAGATTTAAATTTGGATTAGTTCATATATGATTAATTAATATGGTTTGAATAATTGTCTAAAAGACTAAATATTAACTAAAGACATTGATAAAGAAAAACAACTTTGGTTAAATGACCAAATTTAATAAAGATTGCCCTTAATCAAAGTTAAGATATATGCCCAATATTTAACGTGCCGACCATTAAATAAATCTTAGTGATAAATTTTGCTAAATAGCAAATATTGAAATATGACCTTATATAACAAGCTTTGCCCAAATAAATAAATTTAAATTAAAAACTAAAGCTAAGTCTAATAATAACTGAAGTATAGACAAATTGATAATGTGTCATTAATTAAATTTTAACTGTAGAATTAGTTGAGCATAAATGTATACAACAAGCTAGGGCCCATATAAATAGAACCAAATTCCAATAAAGTATGCCTAGTAATAACTAAGGGTGCAAAAAATGTTGTACCACAAAAATGCTATAAACCCGGACTCTAAGATTCACTCGATAAGCTAAAAATTGTATACAACGCATATAGCATATGCCTTGAATATAAACGCTCGACAAAATAATACATAGCTAAACTCATACACCGAATCATAGGTCTAACCTGACTTATGGAACTTCCTTGATAAATACAAAAATAATAACAAAAGCTAGTAATAAAAAGATCGAGTCATCGTCTTCTGCCATCAGCTATACCTAGTTATCTCCGAGCACTATACAGAAATAATCTCATGTATATACCTTTATCATGACCCATCCTTTGACCTCCATTTTGACAAGTTTCCCTGCCATTCCCCACTTCACTCCAACCACTATGACCCCGACAATACTTCGCGCTCAATCAACCTTATCTCAAATCACCTATTTAATCATAATAAAAGCTAATCAAGTTCAATTAGATTTATTCGGACCTTTTTGAGTTATTTGAGTTTATTTGGATTCAATTGTTTAGTGCATAATTAGAAACTGGAGTCCTGAAGAATCAAGGGATCAAGCGTGATCAGAGCAAAGTGAAGATAAAGACCAGAAGCTCAAGAGAAAGCATTGCGTGAGCTCAAGACCACGGTAAACTGCGCAAGGCGAGCCACTACTTTGATCATGTTGAGCCTACGTTTTCTGCAAATTACTTTGGTTTAAATTATTAAATTGCATGTTGTTATTTTATATGCAAATATACATTTAAATAAGATTCTAGTTATATGCCCATTGTTTAACTTGATTAATATTACACCTCCTTTGGAATATTTGACTATGTGAACCTTGTCACCCTAGTAAAATTATAATGGTAACTTTTCAAAAATAAGTCCGTAATTATACGCCATGCTTAGTACTGCTTAGATACTCGGGGCCGCTGAAATGCTCCAAGCATCATCATCACTTTTAATCGTGAGAAACTAGTTTGCGCAGTCATGGTGGTAATGGCTGGTTATTTTGGTATGATTATTTTATGCTCCCAAAAACCTCAATTTGCATAAATATCTGGGCGGATGGTATGGTGGCTGGTGTGTGGTGCAGTGGAAGCACAAAATGGATAGTGGTAGAACCGCCCAGATACCACTAAGGACTGAATCTTGTCATGACCTCCTATGTAAAATAGTACAACCACAAGTCAGCAAAGTGCAACTTGACTAAGTAAATTTATCGAAACCCTCGGACTCATCTCACCGGTAGTGGATAGGAGTGGATATGCAAGGGCAAGGGGAGGCCTAAAGGGACACCGAGAGGAGGGTGAAGCTTCCAAGCGTACTAGTGTTGTAGGGAGTGGAGCCCGAATACGCTCGTAGACGTGATTACATCCCGTGCAACGTATGGGACCGACCGCAAGTGGGAGCAGCACATAGGAGATGACAACAGGGGCTAGATACTTGGAAAAGTCACTGTGATGGTCTACTCAACCACATGACTAAGGAATCATGTGGGGCAACGAGCGAGTTGTCTCTTGTGGTGAAAGTGTACAAACTCTGCAGAGTCAAAACTATTCGAATAGCCATGCCCACGGTCAAGGGTGGACATGGAAACTTAACCAGATGTAGTTCTATTTCAAAAACTTTGTGGGTGGAATTGGAAAAGAGGAGGGCAGTGGAAAGCCCTGTTTTGTGTTGCCCTGGGTGTCGTCCCAGTGATAATGTAAGTGGCTATAACGCTGAAGGTCTAGCATATGGTGCAGAAACCATCTAATGGTGGATGTAATCTGGATCGCTATTATTATTGCATTCTTTTATGCATTATGTTTTAAGTTCAAATTGCTAGGTCTCAGGGAATTTCTATATATCATATTTCAAAAAAAATACTTCTTTTCCTACAAAAAGATTATAGGGAGAATAAATAGGGTTGTAAACAAAGAAGATGGATGTTTGTGGTAAACACACAAAGATGTTGGCGGATTTCGTGTCGATTATCAAAACAAAATGATAGTGTGAATTCTGGGAAAATAAATTGGTAGATCCAAATTAAATGTATTGGATTATCATTGGATTGTAGAGTGAATAGATTGGCTAGATGGATGAATTAAATGATTTTGGAGAATTAGGGAGTTCGAAAGTAATTGCTGGATTACGACACTGATAAATAATATAAATTCTTGGGAGATGTTGGCAATATTGGGATTAATAGAATTTGATCTGTTACTAGATGAGTCAATTGAATTTGGGAATTTGGAGGTATGATAACAATTATTGGAGTATAAACTTGATCAATAATATTCCTAGTAGATGTATACTAGTGAATTAGTTAGAGATAGATAGTGGAAAATAAGGTTGATCACTAGAAGAACAAATTATGGTTTTGAATCAAAAACAGAGGGGATTGAATTATTAGAATGTCCTGATACAAATGATGTCACTCGCTGTTTGGAGTTTTAGATAGCAATCAACATAGAAAGTGTATGATCGGTGGATTAATTAAATGATGTCACTCGCTGTTTGAAGTTTTAGACAACAATCAATAATAGAAAGTGTATAATCGATGGATTAATTAAATGACGTCACTCGCTGTTTAAAGTCTTAGACAGCAATCAATATAGAAAGAGTATGACCGGTGGATTAAATAAATGATGACATTTGCTGTTTGGAGTTTTAGACAGCACTCAAGATAGAAAGTGTATGTTCGGTGGATTCAGTAAACGATGGCACTCGCTGTTTGGAGTTTTAAACAGCACTCAATATAGAAAGTGTGTGTTCTGTAGATTAAGTAAATGATGACACTCGCTGTTTGGAGTCTTGGACAGCAATCAAGAAAGAAAGTGTATCTTCGGTGGATTAAGTCACTTAAGGCAATCGATGTGTGGAGTTTTAGGCAGCAACAATAACACTATGATTAAATAATAAAAATGCTACTAAAAGCAATTTATGGCAAATAAAATAACCCAAGCCTCTCCTTTGATAAGCCATGCATACTATTTATTTGCATCATGTGTATTGGCTCGCGGAGCACAGTGGTTTGAGCTCCCACTCGCTCTCACAACAAATCCAGAACCAGGAATTAGATCAATGTGCTTCAGCAATACTCTTGGTCATGATGGCAAAGAAGATGAAGATACCAAGGGCTAGGTCGCGAACCCCCAGTTGGCTGCCTGTGGGCATGTCCTGAGGGTCCCACCTGTGTGCTTTTTTCTGCTGCTGCAATTTATTGATTCCGGCCTGATTGGCCCATGAGTAAGTCTTCTATTATATTTATGCTTCCACATGATATGTATTTTGATGTCTAGTTCTGTATCTGTGAGCACTATCTACTGATCTAGAGAATAGTGCGGTGGAATCACAAAAGATTCCAGATTGTAAGGCCACATACTGAACCCTCTGCTCTGAAGTCAATCCCAACACTCCCAAATGCCTCTCTATGTGCCGCAGCTAGTTAACAGCATCAACTGGCGTGCCCAACCCATCAAAAGTCTCCAACCTCAATGCATTCCACTGATGTAGCCCCATAGCACCCACCGTGGGTACTGTCGCAGGAACCGCCACAGGCGAGGTAGGAGGTGCAACTGGCGGGGCCTAGTTCCCCTGAACCGATGAAGCAACCTCTTCTTCTGATCCCACAAAACTGGCCTCCCCGGCTACAGAGCTCTGAACTTCGGGCGGGGGCACTGCCTGGCCTCGTCTGGCACCCTGCCGACCATAACCACGACCACGGCCTCTACCTCTTGCTATCTCTATCATCACAAACAAGTACAAAGTAAAACATTAAGCACACATTCAACTATGATAATTGACAGAAACGTAGATGCAATGCAAACCTCATTCCCACCTACAGTGCTTAGTGTGCCAAAACTAATATTTCATTAACCACAGAACTACAGCCCGCTCTGATACCAACTGAACACCCCAGCCATACAATGGCCTGGAATGCTACCTAACTAAGTAATGTAACAAAGATAAACTACATTCACCTCACAAATTTTTGGCAGAACCTCTTTTGTGTAGTTATCTGTGTCGGAGGTTTCAACAAGCAGTTCTATTAAGTAAAGAGAAACCAAATGGTAATGTACTCAAGACCTAATCAAAACTGTCTATCCGTTACTATGACATCCATAGCAAGTAACATCTAAGATATAAATCATGAGCATCATGAATCTTCTATTCCTTTATTACAATTTACTTCTAGCAAGCAATAATCATAAAAGTACTTAAAGTAATTCATTCATCTACTAATTAATTTTTCCTTTCTTTCCATTGTGGATAGATCGTGCAAAAGCACAACAAGACTAATCCTTCTTTTCCCCCATGCATGCCGATCTCGTAAGGGTACCTAAAACACAATAAACAACAAGGGTGAGTCTAAAGACTTAGCAAATATAATAAATGGTAACATTAGCATACATGTACACTACTCCAAAAGAAACACCCAACAGTTGCTTTACAAACACATGCTACGCAATATGCTCAACAAGAACTTTATATTTTCTCTTTCTCTTTTGCATTTTACCGGTAATGCAAAGTGCGCATCCGTCGATGCACACCCATACTGTACCATCCGGTACAGGGACCAATGCCCATACTCCACAATTATGAGGACCTAAGCCCATGCTCCGCAAGCATGGGGACATTTAGCCCGTCACCAACATGACGGGGACCTCAGCAGTTGCTCGGTCATCACATGACCAAGACTTCAATAAGCTAACATGATACATATGAATGAAAGTCTCAATTTAATAGAAATTTGCATCAGCAACAACCTTGCACATGAATGACCTATTCATACTACACTGTTCACAATCATGGACTTCATAACTTTTAAACAATCTTGAATACACATAACTCATACCACTAGTAACCCTGAACATTACCACTTATGCCATTATCACAATCATGAACACACAATTGCTCATAATATATACCAAACATTGACATTCTATAATATCTATTAAATCCGTCATTATACTTGCCTTAACCGCAAGAGGACGAGGGACGTGCAGAAGGTGCTGCCCTCGGGACCAGTCCACTACCTGAATAATAATTATAACACACGCTAAGATAATAGTAGTGGACCATAGACTATATAAAAACAACCGCAAACTCGCAAAAACGTCTAACTCGGTTCCAACCCCAAATCCTAAAGGTCAATCTGCCCCTACTGTGGACAGTCAACTTCAAAAATCCAAATCTATTGGTACAGGAGTCCAACTAAGATGTTCTTACACTTTCTGGAAAGGTAGTTAAATTCTCCAACTAAGCCTAGTTGGTGAATCTCTTTGAATCGGCAAAAAAATACCCCCCACAAGCCAGTTTATAAAACATCAATTTCACGTTGGGTTCTCTGGATAGAATACTAAAAATACCATAACTTTCAGTATGAGTGTCCTAATCATGAGTTCTTGAGCTTTTAGAAAGCTGAGACAATGATCTACAACTTTCATTATACTGAGCTTATCTGGTTCTCCCTTTTTCTAATCGCTTAACACAATTTACCAAAACCTGACAAAAAAACCCACAAATCTGCATAACAGTCCCACTAATAAAATCATAACTTCTGCTACATAGGTCCAACGACGTGTTCTAGTACTTCACGGAAAGATGGTGACGTCCTCTACATTACTCTAGGAGACGTCCAGAACTGAATCCGCACTTAACTACATCAAAACGACTGTCTAACACAATCTATCCTGAGCAGACCACAATACCGACAATGCTACAACAATTAAATATGCATCTAATCGAGGGAAACAGGGGTTACTCTTGATGAACCGCTGAAGAACACGATGAACACCACGCGATCTCTCTCCCCCTTCCTTTGCCCTTCTTCCCCTTCCTCTTCTTCTCCTTCTTCTTCTTCCCTTCCCTTCCTCCTTTCTTCCCTGTTATCTCTGCCACGGCAGCACAAACCTTGCTGCGGTAGCCAATTTTCTTGCCGTGGCAGCCGAAAACCTTGCCATGGTAGCAATTCTAGAGGTGATGGCTGTGGAGGGAAGAGGGGTGTGGCCACCAAGGAAAAAGGGGGAGGGAGATTGGGGGAGGCGGCTAGGGTTTGGGGGAGGGGCACCTCCCCCCGTACGGCCGGCCACCACTTGGGCCAAGGCCCAAGCTCAGGATGCTGGGGTTTTACAGAAATCCCCCCCTAAAATCCCTGTTATACTCTTTTCTATCTGGTCCTTCTCCCCAATTAAGCTATTCTCTCTCGAATCACATTTGGGGTATTACAACTAAGGCCAAAATTAGTATTTTAGTGTATTAGCAATTCCTTTGTTATCATGTTCTGCCTTTTCTTTTCTATATCCATAAACCACTATCGTTCTTATCATGTCCAATGTTTCCTGTGGGTCTGTTTGATTCATGAAATTTAATTAGGCTCATGGAATTAGAGTCCTAATTCAATTTCATTTGAATATGGAATTGGTCGCTAATTCTAATTGTTGTGTTTGGTTGCCAAACAAATTGTAATGTGGAAATCGAGTGCTATGCAAATTCTAATTTATGTTTAGTTGCTAAAGAACATGGAAATGTGTAGTGGATCAACAGAACTCCAACTCTGCTCAATCTCCTCCACCCATTATAGTTTTGCTGTCGGTGCCCTAGGATTCGACATCTCCGGTCTCCGACAACCTCGCCTCCCATCCTGTTTGCTTCCTCAACTCCTTTGTAATGGCTCAAGAAAGGGAGATTAGCCATATTACCCTACCTGTGGACCTCTACGAGGGAGAAGAGGTCTTAGTAGAGTTGATGAGGAAGAATAGGAGGCGACAGCTAGATTTGAGGAAGATATGCTGATCTGGTTGTAGTAGCCATAGATCTGGTCATCGGAAGGCAAGCAAAGACGAGAGGAAGAAGAGGAAGTGGTCGATGGTGGCAAGGCAAGGGCTTACCTTTGGTGGATCTGAACATCGGGAGTCAAGGCAGTCGGCCGGTGCTGATGGTGGTGGGGGAGGAGTCGCTAGTGATAGGCGAAGGATGTGGACACAAGGAGTCGATGCAACTGATGAGGGGATTTTGGCCCAATCTTTCGATGAGGACAATAACTTGATTGATTGATATAACATTGATGATGAGGTTACTTGTCCGAGATGACCAAGTCTGTGCTGTAATCGCTACACCACACCTTTGTCGTTATCAATCGTGCCAAGAACGCGGTTGATCTAAACACGAGGTTGAATTCCTGCAAGCAATTGAAGAACAAGCAAGACCAAGATAAAAAGCAATCTGAATATTGCGAATATCAATGGGGAACATAAAGAGTTGAGGCCTATAATCGTAGTCGTTGGTCTAGTCGACACAAGAACACACGATAAAGTTTCACAGCGAAAAACTAATCTAAACAAGCCTGCATTACATGGCCAATTGAGTCTCTATTTACAGGAGCACGCAGGCTCTTAGCATGGAAACATTTCAGCATATGGAAACTAACTAAATCATATATAATTCTATCTTTATTTCTAAAATCAAAAGATTGTTTTGCTGATTCCGACATGCACAAAAGGAATTTTGGAATGGGGCTAGATCTGTTGGAAAGAGGGAGAGATAAGCTTTCCAAGCTGTACTCACACAATCTAAACAGACTCTTGATGCGAATTCTATGCGCGTTTGAAGTCGGTCCTATTAGACTAGATCAATGCCAGATTGTTATGGAGATTACAGTGCACACAAAAGGAATTTGAAGGTGGGGCTAGATCCATTGGGATGTCGATGAGTTATTCTTTCTATCCTGTACTCACACACCTCAAACGGAGTTCGTATGCAAATTCTATGCATGTTTGAAATTGGTACTGTCTCTAGAGGCCGAATTAGATTCTAAAACGTGTCTAATTTGAACTATTATTTTAGCTTGGACAGAAGTAACGTGGGGACCTTGAGGAAGAGTTGGGGAGGACATTGACTTGGTCTTGATGTGTTGATTGGCTTCCCTTTAGGTGGATCCCTAACCATGAGCACATAGTATTAATGGAATCCTCCTTGTATAGCTACACAAATAGATATTTTCATCATTAGGTAGCATCATATTCTAAAAAATAAATTGAAGCTGAAGAAACGAATTCACCTCTTGTTCAATATTAGAAGCTATGGTCGTATGCGTATGTGGTATGGTCATATCATCGAGGCAGGTTCGCAATGATGATGAGGACATTCGTAAATGCAAAACCAATTTGGATCACACATCCAAATCTGATTTGGATTTGGCCTTTCTATCTTATTCCACAAGAAAACCAAATGATATTTTTAGATACTGGTACTGTAGCAAACCAACCTAGCTACTGTTTTTACGGCGGTTACTATAGCAATCGACTTAAATGGATCTACATAAGGGAGCGTACTCTCTCATGCAATGGGTAGTGCAAGATTGATGTTATGAGTGAAATTCCATGAAGGCTTTTACAGTTGTATTCCTTAATATCCTTGTGAGGATTTTAAGAGTTCTACTCTTTTGTATTCTTGTGAGTTGTGTTAATTTGCAAAAATTGATCAGTTGAGATCAACCTCTTCGTGTGCTTGCCATCGAGCTAGTTGTGTGGATTGGCACTTTATGAAATTCGTGAGGTGTTTATGGAGGTGGTGTTCTTGTGCTTGACATAAGTTTGCTTCTTTTATCAAATTGTGTTGCTTTCTTCAAGTTGTCCTTATGATCGTTGTTGTTCCACAACTACAAAAAGGGTCATCACATGCGGTTCAGAATTGTCATCATAGACAGTTCCTTGAACCGACTGGCTTCATGGGTTAGTGATAATAAGGGTTATCACAGACGGTTCAAAAACCGTCTGTGAAAACCGTATCATAGATAGTTTAGAACTAGAACTGTCTGTGATCGTCTGTTATCACAGATAGTTTGGAACTAGAACTGTCTGTGATCATCCGTTAACACAGATAGTTTAAAACTAGAACCGTTTGTGATAGCTGTACCAAATTTAAAAAAGGGGTAAATTTACCATGGCTTAGATCTTTATTTCTTCCGTGGCTTGGATGCCCAAAAATTTGCGATTCCAAGTTATAGCGAAATCCGAACGACAGTAAAATTAAAACTTAGCTAAAATTTTGACCATCTAAGCCATAGTAAATATACAGGCTTCGCCAAAATTTGAGCATCCAAGATATGGTAAAAATCCAGATTTAGCCAAATTTTAGGTATCTAAACCATGGTAAAAATATAGACTTAGCCAAATTTTTGGACATCCAAGCTATGGTAAAAATCCGGATTTAGCCAAATTTTAGGCATCTAAGCTATGGTAAAAATACAGACTTAGCCAAATTTTTGGACATCCAAGTTATGGTAAAAATCCAGCCTTAGCCAAATTTTTGGGCATTGGTAAAAATTCAGACTTAGCTAAATTTTTGGGCATCTAAGTTATGGCAAAATCAGATGGATTGGATTAAAGAAGAGATGGAAAAAAGAGAGTAGAGGAGGAGAAGAGAGAAGAGAGAAGAGGAGATGAGGAGAAGAACAATCGAGCCTTCTATTTTTAAAGAGCAAATCCAGTGAGATGAGTAGGAAATTTAAATTCGATGAGATCGGGTAAGTTGACCGTCTAAATTCACTGTGATAGAAAGAACAGTCTGTGATAAGTATAGATATCACAGTATCACAGACGGTTCAGAATAAAAACCGTCTGTGATATCTGTACTTATAACAGATGGTTTTTGTTCCGATCCATCTGCGATACATCATAGATCATAGATGATTTTTGTTCTGAACCGTCTATGATCTATCATGTATCGCAGATGGATCAAAAAAAATCATCTGTTACAAGTACAGATATCGCAGACGGTTTTTATTTCGAACTGCCTGTGATACTGTGATATCTATACTTATCACAGACGGTTCTTTCCATCATGGTGAATTTAGATGGTCCATCTTGTAAAATCATTTGTGGTAACTTTATCGCTAACGGTTTATGTTGAATCGTCTGTGATGAGTCGTCTAGGATTACCCTATTTGTAATAGTGTATGATCTTGAATTGTATTGCTTCAATTGCGTTATTTTCATGGATTGTGTGATCATCCCACTGACGATAGGCGGCATTGGCGGTCTTCGAGGACTTGCCGGTGACGGCTATGGCCAGAGTGAAGGAAGTAAGTTGTGGTGAGAGTGTGTTGTTGTGTTTGAGTACGGATGGGGGCAATGTCGATTTCCATCCAAATAAGAGACGCGGTGCTTTGAGTTGGACAACCTGCCTTTTGAGTTGTAACTGATTTTCATTTAATTGGTAGTCTATTTAGATTGCAGAAATTTCATAAGAATTTTACAACAATCAATTCATTTTTCCTAGGAAAAACTTTTTCCGTGTGCCAAACGGACCTAGAATTGCGATTCCAATTCCTCGGTTCGGGCTCCACAATACGGAGAACCAAACAGGTGTTACAGATTTTCCATTGATCGACAATTTTTTTTTTTTGCAACCAGATGGTCCAAGTTTAAGGAATTATTCACACAATTAACACTGTGGTATTTTTTAAATTTTAGTTCTTAGACACTCGTTTTTATCAAAATAGATTGGTTCTTTAGTGCGACAGGCACAGCAGGCAACATGTGCTAGGGTATCGTACTGCTTGCTCACGATGATTGAACTGGTGACACGTGCCAGGACGTCGAACTGCTGCTCACGGTGATTGAGTTGGTGGATGGCGAGGAGTGGAATAAGGCCTGTTTGGATCTCTTGACTAATTTTTAGTCACCTAAATTTTAGGTCTAGTTTATCTAAACAGGTGAACTAATACCTGGACTAATTTTTAGTTCATCCCCAACTAGCTATTAGTTCATTAGTTGGCAAATGTGGACTAATTGTGGACTAAAAGGTGATACCAAACAGCAAAAGACGAAAATACCCCTACTACCCTTTCTCCACTACTCTACATGCAAGACACTAACAAATATAGGAGTATAAATGTCTTTGCCCATGAAAGTCACCACCTTTTAGTCCATATATCCAAACAGCACTTGATTAATTTTTAATCACCTAATTTTTAGTTCACAAACTAGTGAATTAATAATTATTTCTAGACGATTCAAATAGGCCCTAAGGAGGGTGGAAGCAGTAGTTGGCAAACACATCGCCGTCGGGGTGGGGTCGGGTCGGGTCGGTGATTGAGCTGATGCGCAGCGCGGCGTGGCAGCGCGGAGTTCAGCCGGGAGGACGAGATGATCACGTCGCCGACGTGTTCATATGGAGGTTCCACGACCAGATCAATCTGCAGAAGCTCGAGTCCTTCAAGAGGTTCTGCGGGATGCTCGAGAGGAATTAATGCAAGAGATGAATAATGACATTATGGTTAATCTAATTATAAGATTAAGGTGGTGATCGGTTCGGCTGAAATGCTCGTGGTTTATGGCTGAAAACATCAGAATTGGTTGAAAAAAGATCAGGTACAGAGACTTATTTAGCATAATTAAATTTAAAAAAATTTAAAAATAAAAAATATGTTAGCCCATTACGTATAATACAAACAAATACGGGAAAAAAAGAACCGGCAAAAAAGCTCAACAAAAAGCCAAAAGTTCAGAAAAAGACGAAACTTATGAATAGTAAAAAATAAGTCAGAAGTCAGAAGTCGAAACCGAGTTGATCAGGGTCTAAGGGTCTGTTCTTTTCGGCTGCGGCTTATGGTTTTTGGCTGAAATTTTTGAATTTTGGTCATTTCTGATGATTACGGAGAGACAGATACTCACTTGCGATTTTGGTGGTACAAATGTTGGGCTTTTAACGTGTAGATCGTTTAACTTGTAGACCCGTCTTGAGAAAATCTCCGCTTAAAGTTAGATTGAGAGAAAAAAGCCACTTTTAAAAGCCCAAAAGAACACCCCTAAGGCAAAGGTTGGGGGTCTACCTAGAATAAGCGACATTCAAGGGAGTACGTGTTCTTGACGTGTGTGGTCCGAGGAATGAGGGTGTCACAGAGAGAGGAAAGGAGATGTGCATGTACTCATGTTCCTTTTTTATGGGAGGATCGATGTACTGAAGTCTCATCACGGTAATAAAAGAAAGTGAGATTAGAAGATGAGTATTCGTATCGAAATCTAGGGTAAATCGTGCTTTTTCGGTAATGTTTGTTCTTTCACATGGTCAGAACGCTAGAGTTTTATGGAATTTTCTCATCAACCAAGCTATCCAAGAGACAGTCTAAGGTGCCACTCAGTTAAACTGAAATAAATTAGTTTATGATTAAAATTATACTATACTTAGCTGAAATTATGCTATAATTAGCTGAAATTACACTATAACTGATGGTGGCTTATTTGACGTAACTAATTTAAAAAAAAGAATTAAAATAAAAATAGGTTAATCCATCACGGACAATGCAAATAAATATGGAAAAATAACAAGTAAAAAAACTCAAAAAAGAAAAAAATCAGAAAAAATGAAATTTTCGAATAGTGTAAAATAAGTCAGAAACCAGAATCTCAAGTCAAAATGAACAGGGTCTAAGTCAATCGGCTGAGAAATCGAAACCAGCTCCATTGTAGATCCCATCATCAATAGAGCCGAGCATTGCTGCTGCTGAGTTGGGTTGCTCAACAGTTACTCCGATCGCTTGGCAGAAGCTGTCGAGCTATCCAGGCTCAGCAGTCCTACGGGATTCGTCGCCTGTCGCATAGAGCCTGTCCCTATCGTGGTTGTACGTTGTGTCGCAGTCGAGCTTAGGTGACGTAGCAAAGACACATATTGCCTACCGTGTTTATTGTATTCGAAGATATGACTTTTTAAAAATAGGGATCTAATGACCAATTTTGAGAAAAAAAAGCGTTATAGTACTAATCATTACTATTATAAAAGAACGAGTTGGTGGTCGTATGTCCGTTCTCCTCCAACCACTCTATTTCTTCAATTTCTCATTACTCTCCACTTTTTAACCGATTATAGCAACCCCTTCCATAGTATGATTCTCTATATATCTAATAAATTCCGTTACAACGCACAGGCACGTAACTAGTTGTGTGAACAGTACAAGTTCAATCCAGAATCCCCGGATAACCGCCAGGCAATGCAGAGTTCACCGTACCTCGCGCAGAAAATATCCCTCCCCCGTTCCATTCCATTTGTGCCCTCCCATCCCCGTCACCCCAGCGCCGTCCGCTGCCGCACAACACGCCGACAAGACGCCCTCTCCGCCATCTCCCCAATATCCTCCCCTCCCCTCCTCTCCCTTCCCTACGCGCGGCGCCTCCTCATCCCCCCCCCCCCCCGGGCCCATCCGAAGCCGAAGCGGCTGCCGCCTCCTAACCGTCTTTCTAACCCCTACGACGGACGGCGGCGGCGTGGGGTGCATGAGGAAGAGGAGGAGGTGCAGAGACGACTGCGGGCTCGCGATCCGGAGCAGGAGCCGATGGGGCAAGTGCGGCTGACCCGCGCCTGAGCGAGAGAGATCCAGGGCCTGTCTGGTGGGTTCGTGAGACGAAGGGAAGAGAAAGAAAGAAAGGTCGGATCTTTGGAGACTTCGGCTGGTGGCGCCAAGATGCAGAACAACGATTGGCGCAAGAAGGTTCGAGCTCGCCTCTCGCTTTCTTGGATTCTTCAATCTTCTCGCCTCTCGCTTTCTTGGATTCTTCAATCTTGCTAGTCCAGATGGGATTAAGATAGAGAAATGAATGGAGATGGTGGCAAATAGACTAAAAGTAGTCTAAATTTGGTGAAAGATTAGTTTAGGCGACTTCAAATTAGTGAGATGTCGCGACATATAGGGTTTAGAATTTTTTTAATAATTTTTGTTCGATAAAGTAGCTACTGGTTTAATGTTAGAGGAACATGGAAGAGGCGTGAGAGAAACACTTTTGCCATCCTATAGAACACTATTGCTACTTGTACACCTTTCCTGGGTCTGCTGTTATTTTCGAAGAAAGAGAAAATGAATCCCACAGAGCTGGTCAGCTTCAAAATTAATGAAAGTGGATGAATCCCACGGAGGTGGTCAACTTCAATATTAAGCTAATTTGGACTAGAACATGGAAGAGGTGTGGAGAAATGCACTTTTGCCATCCTATAGCGCACTTTTGCCATCCTATAGCACACTATTGCAGTATTGCTACTTGCACACCTTACCTGGTTCTTGCTGTTATTTTCTAGGAAAGAAAGAAAATGAATCCCACAGAGGTGGTCAGCTTCAAAACTAATGAAACAAGATGAATCCCACAGAGGCGGTCATCTTCAAAATTAAGCTAATTTGGAAGTTTCCAAAGAAAGATTTTCTGAGCCCACACACCATAGCTCTTCCTCTGAGCTGCCATCTTTGTTGCTGCCTAGCCGCTACATACCTTGCTCTCGTCTGACAGGTGATAACCCTATGCAATGTGTGTTGTGCCACTGCGATGGTTGCCACCAACTCACTCATTGTGTTGCACCTCAACCACAATCCTGCACATCATGTCCCAGTTTGTCCACATGATGCACCACATATGTAACCACTTTATTCCTTCATGCTCGTGGAACTTGCCTTGCGCCAAACCAGCAAAACACATGTTTTTTATTCCATCGTGCCCACTATCTAGCCCACTAGTCTGATGCAGCTCGTGCTGTACAGCATGACACTATGTTTGAGAGGGACAGATGAGCAAGGATGTAATGTGTTAAGATATGAGCAGGATTATAATGTCGGATGTGAGATATTTTTTTGCAAGAGCAGATGTGTATGGTTATTTTGGCCGTTTTTGTGGTCAAGGCTATGTTGTAAACTAAAATTTTGTGTCAAAATTAAAATGGTTCCGGTTTCTTATGGGTCCAGCAAGGTTATTTGTCAGGAGACCAGCTTTGCAGGGTACATTTGTAAATTCTTATTATGCAATAGGGCAATATTTTGCAGTCTCATATTTTTATTTTTCTATTCACCTGCTGTGCTCTCATTTGTAATAAGGTTTAACCTTGCACCTCAACAAGCATGGCCTATTTATAAATCAAACAGAGTAGAACTTATCTATTCTTGGTTATAGGTAGGAGAAAAGGGCCTTCATTTTGTACAGCAAAATGATTCTGCTATTTAGTTGCAGTGTTAGGAATTTCATAATTTTAAGTTCTAATCAAACAATTTGAAAGGTACACGAAGTAGAAGAGTTGCAATAAAAAGATGCATGTTTATCTGTTGCAATCTACATCTGTGCTGTACTGGACTAATTAGTACTTATTAGGATTTCTCTAATATTGGGACAAGAAATTCTTCACTCTTGACTATAATTTATTTCTGCAATGCTACAAAAGGAGCGAATGTTATAACCTTAAGAGTTGTGTTGAGTTCTTGGCTTAGGTCATGATGGAGTTGAGTGCTTAAGTTCATGATGGTATGCTCAGATCGGAAGATGTGCTTGGAGTTCATTTGTGATTAAATCCAAATAATCTTTTAGATATACATGGTAGGAACAGTGGAAATGTCTTCTCCAGAACACGCTCCCTGTTCGCTTGCAGGTTCTTACACACTGACCATTGTATGATTAATTTGTAGCCAGAGGGAGCAGGGCTGCAGCTCAAGCAGCTTTTGCTCTGGTTCTTAATTTGCAGTATTATTGTGATTGTAGGCTAACCAAATCGTGGTATCATCATTGATGAACCTTAATTTTCCGGTTCCTTAGTTTTTAATATATAACTAGTATCAGTTATCTGATTAGTGATTACTATTTGCTATGTCAGAATGCACCCGAGATGGATTTCTTTACTGGATATGGTGATGTTAATCGATACGAAGTTCTGGAGGTCATAGGCAAAGGAAGTTATGGACTTGTATGTTCTGCAAATGATAAGCAAACCGGAGAGAAGGTTGCGATAAAGAAGATACACAACATTTTTGAGCATATATCGGATGCTGCACGCATACTCCGTGAAATCAAAATTCTCAGGCTTCTTAGGCACCCTGACATAGTGGAGATAAAGAATATCATGCTACCCCCATCCAAAAAGGATTTCAAAGATATATATGTTGTCTTTGAACTTATGGAGTCGGATCTTCATCAGGTCATAAAGGCTAATGATGATTTGACAAGGGAACATTATCAGTTTTTTCTGTATCAGATGCTTCGTGCTTTGAAATATATCCACACAGGTATCCACTTATTCACATTTTTGAAGTTATCAACATCAATGTTACATTCGCTTCTATTCTTATGTAACTACTTGCACCATGTAGCAATTTGATCCTTTTTTCCTTTCTTGCACTAGCATAGTTGCATGCTATTTATTTGCTTGTAGATAGCTCTTTAGCCATTCAGTACATTGATTTTTCCTTGTCTTGCCCCCTTTTATTTCTTTTCTTGACTTGTTACTGAATACTGTGCTGCTGCTGCTGCGCAGTAGCAGTAGTAGCAGTAGTATCAGCGGTAGTAGCAGAAGCAGCAACAGTAGTTGTAGTAGTCACCGGCATTTTGATTCACTGCCGAGCCAAACTGTCCGGTGTCCGCAAACGGCATTAAGCACGCTCACATCTCGAGGAATGTTTTGATGGCAGAGATATGGGTGATGCAGAGACAGTCTCCAACGACTTTTTGTGCATTGTTATATGACTTGTGAATTTTAATAGTAGCTTCTTGCCTATAATCTCTTTTTTGTTGTTGTAGAAACAAGCATGACAATATATGAAAATTAGTTCAAAAGGAAAGAAACTACCAAAGGCTAGGTTGCCCTGCTACGTGAAACGGGTACAGTGATACGAAGATATGACATTTCCCAAAAACTAAGATACAATGACATATATATTAATAAGTATAAAATATTTATGCAAACCATATTTTATAGATAATATTACTGTATTAACAATTAAAATGTCAAGTACAACCTGTGCAGGCATAGGAAATGTAAATTTTCATTTACCATAGACAATGACAAGTACGAATTTGCGAATGTCTGTCTCATTCTCCTCCTCCATTTGAAGGAAACTACACCGATATCAGGGCAAGTATGGGAGGTGCACGGGGATTTACTTTTTTTTAAATAAATGAAATAATCCAATATTGCTCCAATACACATTGCGATACGGATTGTTATGAATATTGTGTGTATTGATATGAGACCCAAAGGGCCATATATATAGAGAGTACAAGAGGGTATATGGAAGGAATACAAGTCATATAAGGAAACAAATAAGAGTCCTATTCTATCTCTAATACCCTTAACACCCCCCCCCACAAATGCAAAGCGTATGCAATAGCATTGCATTTGAAAAAGGGTTAATACTAAAACAAGAAATATCCGACGTCCGAGTCGTGATAAAGTCGTCGTTGCGTGCAGTCGTCGAATAAATGTCAAATCAAGCCAAAGAGTAATATATCAAAGCATGACGGCGCAGATCGAAGCCTGAGATGGCGACGGCGCAATGCACAAAAAGCGCATCGGAGGCGCAGTGCAAAAGAAGCGCGGAGGCTTTAGAAACTCGGGGCGGCGGCTTAAAGAGAAGCGGCGGTATCATAAAGACTTTTACGATCTGCAGCGGCTCAAGGAAAAGAGCAGCGGCTGCTGCCATGTAAAAGAAAATTCCTACACTTCTATGACCGACAATAAATTTGTGGACTTGCACAGCTTGGACGAACGAAAGATTGGAAACTACGGACATGGATAGACGCGATAGAAGACTCACGAAAAATAACCAAAGACTGACTCAATACTAGCAGCGGAAAAAAAATTCCTGTTCGCTCAAAAACACACCTCATCCCCGTCTCTTCCCACCCGTCCCTCAAAAAAAAACCCGACTCACCCAAACCCGCACGACTGGGTCCCTCTGTCTCTTCACTCCCTCCCGTCTCGCGACAGCGGCGGCCGGGCGCCACAGATGCAAGGCCGGAGAAGACGGCTCCGGGTGCCGGGCGAGCACGGTGACGATGGCCAGCCGACGGCCGCCGAGATCCGGTCCGGGCGAGAGTTGGCCTGGCGCGGCGGTCGGATCTGGCCAAGAGAAGCGGCAGCGGCGGCAGGGATCTTGGATCCGGGCGAAGATGAGCCGGATCTGGGCGGCGGCTGGCGAGAGGAGGCGGCGGACCGGCGGGATCTTAGCTGGGGCGGAGCGGTGATGGCACCGAGATCCGGTGGCGGCCTCGGGCGGGTGATGGCTCGGCGACCTTGTGCAACGGCGCGGCGGCCTCGGGTCTCCCACGCCCGAGGAGGGCGGCGGTGGCCAGAGACTAGGAGGCGGCGGCAGCCCAACGAGGTGGCCACCCACATCCGAGGACGACGGCGGGGGTGATGTCCGCATGCAAGACGGTCGGCGACTTGGAGATGGCCGCCCCCAGGAGCAGAGATCGATTCTCCCGGGGCGGCAGTAGCGGAAGACGAACGGAGGCTAGATAGAGGTTAGGGTTTTTAACCTAAGCTCTGATACCATGTTATGAATATTGTGTGTATTGATATGAGACCCAAAGGGCCAATATATAGAGAGTACAAGAGGGTATATGGAAGGAATACAAGTCATATAAGGAAACAAATAAGAGTCCTATTCTATCTCTAATACCTTATCTCTAATACCCTTAACACGGACAAGGAGGCAAACTGAAGTATCGGTGTAACCTAGAGCCATAGACTAGGGGAAAGGAACATCAGATTGTAAAGCAAAAAACCACCCTAGGGTACTTTGAATCGAGCAAATAGCAACCATAGGTTGTTGGTTCTGCACTCTGCATCTTCCAGTAGTGTGAATTTTGCTAGGTAGGCGTATAACATATCCAAAAGGACATGACATTTACATAATTATACTACTCGTTTGCTGGTATTTCAATTTACCACATGTACTTCAAAGTTGGGCAAATCACACACTTGTGCTTCACTCTTCTATAGGCCATCCGTACCCAAATATAGTGATGTTTATGCAAAATCAAGATAGAACATGTTTTTTCTCTCAATTACACTGAGATCTACAAGGTAATTATTTTGGTGAAGTGAATGACTAACTTTCTTCTTGAATTTATAGTGATGTTTATGCAAAATCAAGATAGAACATGTTGTTTTTCTCTCAATTACACTGAGAACTATAAGGTAAATACTAGCTGAATGCCCGTGCGTTGCTACGGATTTTTAAAATTTATCATACTATATGTTTTAAAACTCGCGGGTGATAAAAATTTTTAGAATATACATACAATCATGTTTGACTCTTAACCAAAACCTCATCAGTTGCAAATATTAAAGAACCAAGTCATATGTGTAAAGTACAAGGACTACATCACAAGATTTGCCCTCTCACCCAACTAATGTCACTCATTAAATCACATATATGGAAACATAGAAAGAGCATATAGCAAAAAAAAGGTAAACTGAAATTTTGAATTAGCTACACACATGGGATGAAGACACAAAGGAGCACAGCAAGATGCAAATAGCCATGGAAGCTACGAACTTCGGAGCGACAATGACCTTTCAAAGAGCGTCTGTCATTTGCTATCTTCATAAGAGATGCACAAATTGTATTTACGCGCCATCGCTCTCAACAAAAGCATCATGCGCGCCTACTTAAGAAAACAATGATGAGATTAAGTGATTAACGCATGTTGATGAAATATTATAAGATATAGATGAAAAGAACAACTTTGAACAAAAGTTGTGTGTGTGTTGGTCGTGAAAAGGAAGGCCTTTGCTATAACAGAGAATAGAGCCTAAGAAATAGCATCAAATAAAACAATTAAAAGTAAGTGATTTCGTAATGGCACAGGTTAGTAATCGATAAGGATCTTCAACAAATCACCTTTTGTTGACAAATGCTTTAAATCCATGTTTCCGAGGTTTACTAAAAGCGGTTGAAATTTTCGCAAGTATTAAGCTATGTCCAACAATGCAATTACAGAGTCCAGTCATCTTAAATGAATTTTTTTATGGACTTCCAACCCCTATCAGCAATTTCAAGAAATGTTTAAGTGTGCACATAACCACTTACCAAAGCTTCAAACTTGTTCTCTGCAGTCACAAAAGGTAGATCTGTTTCCTCAGCAACCACAACAGCAGTTTTAACATCAAATCTGAAATGAACAAGTACAATTTTAACTAAATGAGTCGAAGAGAGAGAATAAACAAAGAGATTAAGAAATTCAAGGAACTAATAATCTGATTAAAAGTCATCATATTTACTATATACAATATGAAGAAACACACTGTCATTTAGCTACTGGAGTTGCCTACGAAAAATGTTAAAATGCCATCCAAACCAGATTATTAGTTTATTGCAAAATATGTAAAGCATTAATCAGTTGAATGGTCAACATACTTGAATGGTCAATATGGCACAATATATGAATAGTAAACTGAGCTTGCAACAATGTTCACACGCAGTGGCGGACCCAGGAAAAAATTGTAGGTAGGGTGAAATGCTTGTATGGAGTCTAAGAGAAAGCACAACATTAAGAAGATGATCACTAAAAAGCTGGTGAAATGTATTAAGTTTCATGCACCAACCAGTTCACCTAAAAGCTTAAGCTGATGAGGAAAGATGGGCAATTCACTTATACTTCAACACTCCCCCTCACGTGTAGGCTTCCTTAGGTCTAATACGTGGAATAGAAGTGGACAACAATTAATTTTTTTAATTGCGTCAGCCAGGTCTTGAACTCATGACCTCTTGGCTCTGATACCATATTAAGTTTCATGCACTAACCAGTTCACCTAAAAGCTTAAGCTGATGAGGAAAGATGGGCAATTCACTTATACTTCAACAAAATGCTTTTTGAAACAGCTACTCCGTATTATCTAGAGTGTTTCATGTATAGACATTTTGAAACTGCATGAGCTGTAACTTATTCACCTGGGGCTTAAATAGTTTTAGCTCTCTTTTTCAATATAAACTTCACATTTTATAATACTCTTTCAAAAAGTGAAACCACTTGTAGTCTTGAAAACCATCTGGTTTCTTGAGAATTTTCAGTAGATTCCTGGCTAGGTTATATTGGGGATTTGGGTCCGAGATTGCTCCACATTGGTTACTAAAAAAAACAGTACAAACGGTTTAGCAGAAATTGGCTCCATACAGATTTGGAAACTTTTATAATATTTACTGTAATGCAAATCAATGATCGCAGGTTAAAATATTTATCAGTAGCTAATGAATAAATATTATTTTCATAAACACTGCATTATAGCTAAAGAGATTGACATAGTAAGTTATCTCAAATGTATCGATCATTTCAGCATAGGTACCTGCCATGACGCGTACTGCTGTGGCTGCAACGAGTTTCTTGCGGGGGCAAAACTTCCATGCTTCTAGAGCCCGATCTCTCAAAATCTCAACTGAGCTAAAAAAAAGTGAAAATTTGGGCTTATGCTCTGAACAATAGCCATACATAACAAAGAAGGCAATCTCAGTAGGGACAAGTAAATTATACCTCCTATGGATTTGATTCGAATAGCAGAGATAAAGCTTTGGGAGTGTAAAACTGGTGAAAAACCCTGCAAAGTTTCATTAACCAGAAGATGAATTAACAGTGCAGTCATGCGAAGATTGATTTGCTAGTTCTTTGTGCATCCAATAGTACCTGTGGCCAGAAGCCTCCATACCGTCACCAGACTACCATATTTGGCACCGAACAGAATAACGGGCAATACCTAAGATTTCAGCGATCACATATTTCTAAATTACTCAGGGAAAACATTGTTCTTTGGCAAGAATGTCACGCATCATTAACCGAATTTGGGGCTTACTTTGAGAGTCATGGACGGGTCACTAGAGAAGATAACGTGTGCCGCAGATATCATGGAGTTAGCAATCGGCAACACAGCTCGGGCAGCACGGCGCTTTCTCTTGGTCAATCGAAGCTCCTCCTCCCCACCTGCTGCTGTCAAACAATTCTGAACTTAAAAATCTTGCCGGTTCAAATGGAATAGCAAATCCATTACCACCGGTTCATCCTCCGAGGCACGGAGTCTTTGAAGGCAGCTAGACCCAAGATCATAACACCGAGGTGACAAAGTGCCGAGATTGGGCTACTGGGGAGTGGGAGCGGAGCGGAGGAGGAGGCGCGCGGCGCGCGCTGGAGGAGGGCAGACTCGAGGGCAACGCCGGGGGGAGGGCGCCATCGCGACGGCACCATCGCGATCGGCGGGTAGAGGCCATGGGGTGCTTATAGACGAAACCATTGTCATTGCAGATCTCCTACTCGCCGCCCGTCCGCTTGCCTCTCGCGCCGGATCTCGCCGCCTCTTCGGATCCAGCGGATCCGCTGATCCGCCATCTCGCTCATTGTGCCATCGCGACGGAGGAACCGCGCTCGAGCCGTGTCGCGGCTGGCTCGCCGCCGGATCCGCGAGCGGGAGGGCAGCGGCGGCGCAGGGGGAGGAGGAGGCGAGGCGAGAGGAGGAGCGAGCAGCGGCGGTGGAGCGGAGGAGCGAGGAGCCGGCGGTGGAGCGGAGGAGTTGGGGAAGAGGAGGCGAGGGCGGAGCGGAGGAACGGGGGAGGAGGCGAGGGCGGAGCGGAGAAGTGGGGGGAGGAGGAGGCGGCGGCGCGGCGTGGGGAGGAGGAGCGGAGGAGTGGGGAGTGTGGGCGGCGGCGGCGTGGAGTGGGGAGGAAGAGGCGAGGGCGGAGCGGAGGGGCGGGAGGCGGCGGCGTGGGGTGGGGTGGGGGGAGCAGCGTCTCGGGCGTTTCGCAAGGTGGGGGGAGATCAGAGAGAGGAGAGCGGGAGGAGGCCCACGCGTCGGCGCAGGTGGGTGGGAGAGAGAGAGAGGTACCGTAGGTGAGGAACTTTTGAAGTGGAGCCCACAAGTGTAGGATGCACCATCACCTTGAACTCCTTTTAAGGAGTAGAGATTTTGGTGAAGTGAATGACTAACTTTCTTCTTGAATTATATGAAAACTGTGGTCTCTCTGTATTGGTGAGCCAAATGCATTGTTTCTGTCTTTGGTACTGGTGGTGCAAATGGCACACAAGTTCATAGTTGCATATTAAATTCTTAATATATGAACATAATATATGTAGTATCTCATTTGCTAAATATGATCGTAATTGACTATATACTTTTTTTTTGTGATGCAGCAAATGTCTATCACCGAGATCTGAAGCCCAAAAACATACTTGCTAATGCAAATTGCAAACTCAAAATATGTGACTTTGGCTTGGCAAGAGTTGCATTTAATGATGCACCTACTACAGTCTTCTGGACCGTAAGGATTTCTGTGTTATTATTTTATCTTACTAGTCTGACCGTACGTTATTGGTAGATTTTGCAGTGGCCAAAGTTTATTATCTCAATAGTTTAATCACCCGTACCATCAGTTATTCTTTAGAATTAGTTGTTGATTGAATTGCCCTGTGACATCAAATTATATGATATGGCTAATTGGCTAGCAAATAGCAGATGGTGTACGCACTACAACTTATCCTTGTGACACCCATTCATAGCAGTGTTTTACTTTCCAGCATTGGAGTTTTAGGTATCATGCAATGTTTCATTGGAGCTTTAGGTATCATGCAATGTTTCATTGGAGCTTTAGGTATCATGCAATGTTTCCCTGCTGTCATGTTGAACTTCAGGTTGCCATTCTATACAATGGTTGAAAGAAAGGAAAAGTGAAAGTTGAATGATCATTTGATCAATAAGTTACCACATAAAATTTAAAAAATGGCACGTGGTGTTACTTTTGGGTGGGTCCAATGTTTGAGATGACAATGGTCAACGAGACCATTTCCCCTTTCTTGGGTTTTAGGGGGGATGAGGATGATGGTTGTGAATCTATGTCACATGCCGAAATCATTGTTCACATGATGAACAGTACTCGTGGGTACTGTAGCAGCAGACCTACGAGGAGAAATACTTCTTCCCTACCAAGTTATCTATTTCCTAAATAGTTTGTTTAGTTTCCTAAAATAAAGATTAGTTGTTTGGCATCGTATCTATTGGTTAGGAAAGATATTATTTAGATTGATCTTATCCGTAATTGTTAGGAGTGCACTCTATATAAGGAGGTGTTGTGGTTACAAATCAAACTGAGAGAGAATGGTAGTGGAGAGTTAGGTGAGCAATGGCTTAGGGTTTCTCCCCATGGCCTGTGCGGTATATATATATATATCCATATGGGGAGTGATTTTACAATTATACCCTTACATCCGAGTATTCCCCTCAGGGGCACTCATGTCATTACACATGTCCCATTTTGGGCCTTACATTCCTCTAACAGGCCCGCTGGGCTCAAGTGGGGGCCACCCCTACAGCAGGAGGTCTATTGTAATCATTATTCTCAAGCAATGAAGATGAATTTATCTAGTCTCTCCTAAGGTTCTGCTCCCTCATCTATAGTCTAATCTCTCATCCAATTAAGTCGACGTTGTCCAGTTGTCCCGACGGTGTTTACTCCGATGAACTAAGATTCATCACATTTGGTATCAGAGCCGTTGATTCTTTCCCACGACTTATGCTACCATGGCTTCTGTTGCTGAGTCGTTGGCCACGATAAAGGTTAACGCCAACAAGATGGCTACTAGTACCAACGACATCGATAGGAAGAAGGCGGCCATTTTTCTCAACATGCAAGTCATCTTGGAGAAGATGATCGCGAATTAGAAGAAGACGCAACAAGAGCCGGCAGCAACGCTGTTCCCAGTAGCTGCCGCGGCCTGCCGCAGCAGCCGTGGTTTTGCCGATACTTGCCGCAGCCCTACAGCGGCAGCCGTGTTGCTGCCGAAGCCTGCCGCGGCAACCATGTCGTTGCCGCGATTTGCAACGGTTCTACTGACGCCCGCCTGACCGTGCCATGTTCTATCATGGTGTTGCCAAAGGCCACTGTGGCCTTGCTGAAGCCTATCACGACAACTGCATCGTGGAAGTCTACCACAACACTGCCGTGGCTGCCACCATGCTTGCCGTGGCGATCGCAGATGTCATCAATATTGCTGAGCCTATATGTGGAGGCCACGGTCTTCAAGGTTACCAATAAACGTCGCAGTATCTCGTCAACTTGGGGTCTTCTAGAGCTGGAGCCATGGCCGCTACCATAGCTCAAGGACGAGCTGTCGCCGAAGGGTGGGAGAAGTTGTCACATGCCGATATCACTGTTCATGCGATGAACAGTACTCGCGGGTGCTATAGCAGCAGGCCTATGAGGAATGCTTCTTTCGTACCAAGTTATCTATTTTGTAAATAGGTAGATTAGTTTTCTAAGATAAAGATTAGTTGTCTGGCATTGTATTTATTAGTTAGGAAAGATATTATTTAGATTCATCTTATCTATAACTGTTAGGAGAGCCCTCAATATAAGGAGGCTTGTTGTAATCATTATTTTCAAGCAATGAAGATGAATTGATTTAGGGTGTGTTTGGTTGCTTTTGGGTAGTGGAATCGTATATCCTGGATGAGGGGAAGCTGGATGAGGAGGGCCGTATTTTGAAAAAGAAGAGTGTTTGGTTCGATGTATCTGTGGATACAGGCTGAATGAGTCTGTGATTGGTAGGCTGTATATGAGGCTGTATGAGCGGATACCGTAGGCTGAGAAGGTGTTTGGTTGGCTGTATAATGGGGTATAGTGACCCCCGAATGTGAGAGGTGGTGTGATTACCCCCTTCACATGTTTTTTCATTTTTTTGCACAAACTAAGTTATTCCTAATAGTAATTTCTTTACCCAATGACATATTAATTTACAATGCAATTATTTGGTATGAACACATGTTTTGACTAAATATTTACAACTTTACTCTAAATCAAAAGACATTAATAAAATGAACATTCTAATATGCACATCCTTTTATTTCTCCTATTTTATTTTACCTTTCCCCTTTTTCTTCCCTATTTTTCTTTTTCTTTCCACCTTCTCTCGGTTTCCCTTTTTGCTCTTCACCTCTTCCACCGACGCCTCAACTCCTCTCCTTCTCTTGCTCTCGGCGCTCTCTCTCTCCCCTTCCGATTCTCCTCACCCCGGCGCCGCCCTGGGCCTCCCGCACCGCAACGCCGCGCCTCGCGCTCGGCTCCCCTTCCCGACCTTCCCCAGCGGCGGCGCGGGAGAGCGGCGGATCCGGCCGAGGAACCCCGTGGCGCCTCCACGAGCCGCGGCGGGGCAACGGCGCGGCGCGCGCGCGCGCGCTGCCGCCGCGTCACCGCGCCCGCGCTTGCCGCGCGCGCGCGCCGCCGCCTCGGCGACTTCGCCGCGCGCCGCGCGCCGCGCCGCCGCCGCGCCGCGTCGCGCTTGCGCGCGCCGCCTCGGCGCTCGCCGCTGCGCCGCCGCCCCGGCGACTTCGCCGGATCCGGAGGAGGAGGAGAGGAGAGGAGATCACCGCCGCCGACGCGGAGGACGCGCAGAGAGAGCGCGAGGTAACCCTAGCCCGCCTTGCTCGACTCCTCCGTCTGGATCGCGGCCCGGCCGAAATGGCCTTCACTGGGGTCCGGATGAGACCGTATGCTGGACGAGCGGATCCCGGATTCTACAGTACATCCATCCAACCAAACACCCGATTTTTTGGCAAAATACGGTGGAGCTGGGATCCGGCCATCCATATTCAGGCAACCAAACACACCCTTAGTTTCTCTCCTAAGGTTCTTTTCCCACATCTAGAGTCTAATCCCTCATCCAACCAAGCTAACGCTGTTCGGCTGTCCTCTTGACGGTGTTTACCCGGATGAACTAAGGTTCATCACATTCTAACCTATAGTTTAGGGCTTGGTTGCTGATCATCTTGGGCTAAGATAATGCAACGCGGGGGGCCTTTCCACTATTCTCCCTTGTTTTCTATTCTTTACGCATTGGCTACTGTCAAATGAATTTTCAAATATAAACATCCTTTTGCAGGATTATGTGGCAACAAGATGGTATAGAGCGCCTGAATTGTGTGGATCATTCTATTCCAAGGTAAGGGTTTGTTATGATTTATCAGAAGTTAGAACAGCTAGCATGCATTCAAATTGACGATGCAAAATCTAATAGGCAGCGAATGTGGGGAGGCGTGGGCGGGGGTGTTCTTGTTTGTTTGCGATTTTACTAGCTTTTCAACAAAATGGTTTGGAGCAAATTTAGGTGGTGTTTGGTTGGATGCTTTTTCTCCATATGGTGATTACATGTAAAGTTAAATACTTTATCCATTGTGTGTCTGCATTACTCTGTAATAACAATAGTTGTAATGAGATTACACTCCAATAAGACCAAAATTGGATGCATTACATTACTTTTGTATTTTGAATCGAAAGATGGTTGCTCAATCTAGATGGATTACCACCAGTTTCAGGTTGCCAGCCTATTATCGACAAGAAACATAATTTTTTGTTTGAATTTAAGATTTAAATTAAATACAATAGTGATTTTCTTAATTATGATTAATAGTGAGATATATCATATATGGTAGTCATCAAGTTACCATTGCAACTGTAAACCCTTGTCATTGCTGGTGGATGACTAATGGCTATGTTTTTCAAGAAGCACCTGCCCATACACATAATTTGTATGGTTTGCCCAATTATTTTGTGTACAATAGACCGGTTTGTGCACCCTCTTGATTTATAGTAAACGAAAAAGGAAGACAATTCAATAGCATGATGTCTGTAACATTTGCTCATGACGCTAGTAGCAACTTTTGAAAATATATTCATCACTCGTTTGAGTGGTGCATAGCATTAGGTGGACTAAAGAAACACTTGAGCTGTCCCAACTAGAGGCCATCATATTCAGTACGACCATGCAGTTGTGATATTGATTTCGTCTTCTCTCTCTTCTGCAACAAAATCATCCACTGGTTCTTATCTGAGGTGGCATACCGTTCGTTTGTGTTACTGAAATTTACAGTTTGTTGGGTTGCAGTATACACCAGCAATTGATATATGGAGTATAGGGTGCATTTTTGCTGAGGTATTGGTTGGAAAGCCTCTATTTCCTGGGAAAAATGTTGTTCACCAGTTGGATTTGATAACTGATCTTTTGGGGACACCCTCCTTAGATGCTATTTCTCAGGTACAATAGCCGATCTTTGTAAATTTGTATCAAATGGGAAGTTTCAGTTAATACTTCTAAATTTCTCTTCTAAGGTGCGGAATGACAAGGCAAGAAAATACCTGACATGCATGCGGAAGAAACAGCCTGCTTCATTCTCACAGAAATTTCCAAAGGCTGATCCATTAGCGTTACAATTGCTTAGGAGGCTTCTAGCTTTTGATCCAAAGGATCGCCCATCTGCTGAAGAGGCATGTCATACATATGAATGTTTTCTTGACCTATGTTCTATACTTTACTACAAAATTATTATCTTGACATGTGTGCAAATTATAGGCATTGGCAGATCCATACTTCAATGGATTAGCAAAGGTAGAGCGAGAACCTTCTTGTCAACCAATTCCAAAAGTGGAATTTGAATTTGAGCGCCGTAGAGTAATGAAGGAGGACATCAGGGAACTGATTTTTCGAGAAATTTTGGAGTATCATCCTCAACTACCGAAGGAGAACATTAGTGGAACAGAAAGGCCAAACTTTGTTCATTTAAGGTTTGATATATCATACGCTTGTTTATCTTAGCCATTATCAATCTCTGATACCAGTCATCATTTTTCTGTTTTTGCAGTGCTGTTGACCAATTTAGAAAACACTTTACTCAACTTGAGGAAAATGACAATGAAAAGGGAGCGGTTGTTTCATTACAGAGGAAACATTCTTCTTTGCCAAGGTAACTTCTGTCTTGTGTCAAGTTCATATCTTTTTACTAAGAGTTTGATCTAAACCCCTAGTTTAATCATTTATATAACAGATGTTTCAAAAATGATATATATTGATACCTGCATGGTCGTTAACCAATGATGTACCATAAAAAATGAATGCATCCATTCTAAAACTTAATTTTTGGGGGCTGTACAATGAATGCATCCATTCTAAAACTTAATTGTTTGGGGTTGTACATTGGCAAGCCCTAGCCTTATTGAAGCATCCATTCCTAACAAGGATAGAGAGTTTGTGCTCTCTTCATTAGTTTCTCAGCTTGCTGGCCCTTATGATCAGTAGAAAGTAGGAACATTGCAGCTCTGTGTTTTTATTTTTCTGGGAAAATACAAGGTAGGTCTATCTATCCATAGAATCCCTAAGGCCTCGACCAAATCACACCCAGCAGGAATCTTGCCTGGGAACCTTGAGGAATAAAAAGTATGGGGAAACATGCAATGGTGTATCCAAATTTTCTTCCATTACTAGTAATACAGGGTCTGTCTTAAAAATTATTGAAGTTTTTCAAGTATGTGTGTAGAAAGATCCTTTGAAGTCTTTAAAGAAAATTAACATGCAGAAAAAGACTGTTTTAGGTCAGATGGCCCTAGTGAGACCCTTAGTTATGCTGAAAGCAAAACTGAAGTTTAAATTTCTTGTATCACCTTCCCATCAACAGAATCTTGCTTCAAATTCTGACAATTGATGACCTGTGACAACTGGTTTAGTTTGTCCACAGGCAGAAGATTATGGTAACAAAGCTAAGTGTAGGGGTACTCAGTCCTACCCTTTTGAGACCCAATACTCTGAAATATAACTCCATACCTTCACACCATGTGATCTCTCTTAGCGTGTTTTTTTTTTTGGCTCTTGACACAAGCATAGGTCAACAGTAGTGCACTCTGCTACAATTCCTTCAAAGGATGATAAGCATTTGGCGTCATCTAGTACAAAGCATGCAGTAGATGGATCTTGGAATGCACAAATTCAGGGAGTACGTGCAAATATAGCTGGTATTACAGTGTTACATTCCTCGAAAACATAATGTTATGTATATTTGTCAAGTTGACCTTTTGGTTTCATCAAGCCAATATTAATGAGAGTTAAAATCTATTGAATTGAATGATGATTTGGTGGTATTAATGCCTTTCTTCTCTTTTGCAGGCAAGCCTTCAACTATCGTTAGACATGTAATGTCCTCTTGACAGTCAAAATTCACAGGATATGAATGGTCCAAGAAGCTTACCATCCGCACTCATGGCAACCAAAATATCCTGCATTTTCCGAATCTTGTACTAAATTTTCAGAACCAAGTATTTAGGGGGTCACTGCTTGATGCAACAGGCCCAACCCAATATATGCCTGGAACCACTCCCCCAGATCAGGGAACTTGCACTTCTATCTGCATAGGGTGTTAGGGCTGATGTACCAAGTGACAGAACCACTGCACAGGCAGTCGCTACTTCTCATGGCTCAGTTCCAGCTGTACCTTACAGCGTGATGGGGATGTACAGGACCTAGGGCTGCCATCATTAATCTGTTGAATCATGGTGGTCTGGCTTTCTTATCTGTTGGTCATCCAAGTGAATTATCAATCTGCAGTGGATGGTGGAGGATTTAGAGATGGCAGAGCTCTTTGGAACCGAAGCCAGCAAGTGCGGACGTTGGATTTTGCTGTGCTTCTGGGCAGTGGCCACTGAGTCGGAAAGCTCTAGTTGCTCTGAATAATCATACCTTTTGTCCATAGAAAAACTGAAGGTGGCAAGGCCAAATAACATGATCTTCGCGATGTGTTCCATGGGGTTTGTGCGAGAGCGCATTTGACACCAGGGACCTGCTGTATTTAGCAATGTGTTAAAACACTGTTAAGGAAGGTAAGCAAAGAGATGGGGGTTGTCTGAATCATCCCCATCAATGGGGGGTAAATGTAACATCCTAAATTTTGGATGTTTGAAATTTTGAGAAATTTAAAACTTAGTTGCATCTTACTTGCATTTGAATTTTTGGCTCAAAATCTTATTTGGGTTTTCCCGAGTTTGTGCTGAGCAAATAAATAAATACAAAATAATTTAAAAGACGTTTAACCCTGACAACCAAAAATTCTTTGTAATTCACTAAATCAAAGTCTTACTCAAAGATCAAAAATAAATAGAAATAATAATTAAGGCCAAGAAATTATTTTTGATATAGCTCAATCATCATACAAAAAGGAAGGAGAGTATGATCTAAAAATTTAAATAAAATGGGTGAGTTCAAACCCTGAGAAAGTAATTCAATAATTTATTTACTGAATCAAAACATGGTTTATAAATTAGTAAAAGGGAAATAGCTGAATTAAAAGTACAACTTAAATATATATACACACACACAAATAAACTATACGACTAAATTCAAGACAAGGGGTTTTGAACACCAAGCTCAAGAAATTAAACTTCAAATTTTGAATCCTAACATTTTTTTCTTCTCCCTTCATTCTATGCCATGTGGGCCCTCTCTCCTAGTTCCCGCTCTCTCCTTTCTTTCTTCATTTTCTCCCTCTGCCCGCTGGGCCTGGCCCCTGTGCCGCTCTCTTCTTTTTCCTGCTCCCCTCCTTCCTCCTCTGGCTGACTTAGCTCCAGTTGCTCTTCCTGTACGCCATCGCCCCCACGTCAGCTGCGCTTGCCTTCGCACTGTCCCCATGCCCTGTGCCTCCCGTTGCGGCCTCACCTGCCCACGTCACCTCGTCGAACCACCCCACTTCCCCGCCCATGCCCTGCCGCCTCTACGCGATTGCACGACTCCCGTCAGCCATGGAGCCTCACGTCGCTCGGTCGGCACATCACCTATAAAGGGGGAGCCTCGCTCTCATCCACCTCGTCTCATCCCCCTCCTCCCTTCTCAAGCAATTGGCCCCTGGAGCCTCATAAGTTCGCCGGTCGCCGCATCTCCCCAAACTCCGGCAAATCAACGATCCATCGATTGAGCCCATCTCGGACCAATTACTCTTGGCTAGAGCAGCACTGGAGTACGGCGACACCATCCCCACCATCGGCCGGAGCTGCGGTCCGCCCCAGCTCGCTGGCACCGTGTGCTCGCCTGTGCCGCAGTAGGCCATCGCCGCCAGCTCGCCGTGGTCCACCTCCGGCTCGGCCAGGCATTCAGTAAGTGTCCCCATGAACCCCTCTGCTCCCACGCCCACTAATTTATCCCTTCCTCCACACTGGCGCCACCGCCCCGAGCTCACCTCACCGCCAGCCGTTTCGAACAGCCGTCCGCCCACCTCGTCGCCGCTTCGGCCAATTCACCGCCACCCTTAGCTTCCCCACCTGCTATACACCCCATTTTGGCGGTCGCCAATGTCCCTCCGACCGTCGCTCGTCGTCGGCAAGGCTGCTCTCCAACCGGCCCGACATCCTATGTTCTGACTCGGCCCAACCCCTAGATTTTCTATTTCTCTGCCCCGGTATAATCAGCCCAGGCGTCCCGCCCATTTGGCTAGCAACACTCACGTTAAGCATTTCGGCCCGAGGTCTCCGGTTCGATCCCTGTCAGCCGCACTTTTCCATTTTTTTTATTTTACTTTTGTAACCCGTTTTAAATCCAAAAAAATTAGGGAATAATCTAGGGAATGTAATAAATTTGATTAGGATATAAAATAAGATTGTTTGAGATTTAACAATAGATTAAATGTTATATATATAAGTAACTAATGTAGTTTGGAACATTTAACTAAAATCTAAGTTTTAATTAAAGGTATTAATAAAAGATGACTTTGGTTAATTATCCAAAATTTCATAAAGATATTGGATATCATGTTTAGCTATAAAAGCAATGCCTTAAATTAAAGAATACCCATAACTGTAATTAAAATATATGTCCTAACATTGAAATACCGCCATTAAGCAAATCTCAAGTAGTAAATTTAATTAAACAACAATATGGATATATGGCCCCGAATAACAAGCTTGGCCCCAGATAAATAAGTTTGAACTAAAAATAAAGTTATGCCTAACAATAACCAAAGTGTAGATAAAATGTTAATGATGTCAAATCTTAAGGAAATCTATAATTAAAGATCATACTGGCACATCTAATGAAATTCCCAGGGTCATCGGTAATTTCCAGAGTGCCTCCAACTTAAAAGGGTCATAATTAATAGGTACTACAATATAATAGCCCTAGATTATCAGGCATCGAAATAATCTCACCAATATATATATGCTGAGGTAAACATTTAACCAATTAAACAATTAATTAATTAGGACCACATAAAATGCTACCTATCAAATTGATAATAATATGAATTAAATCCGATAAGCTGAAAAGTCAATACACGTCGTCTTTGGAACCCCTGCCTTAAACCCATAAATAGCAACATTTGACCAATACAATACTTAATACCCAACTAAATTCGTATACCTGTCCATGTGACCTCTTGACTTATGGAACTTCCTTAATAAATATAAAAAATAATAAAATAAGTTATTAATAAAAAGATTGGGTCATCGTTTCATGCCATCAGCTATACCTAGCCATCTCCGAGTACTAAACAGAAATAATCCCATGAATATGCCTTTATCATGACCCATCCTTGAACTCCATTTTGACAATTTTTCCTGCCATTCCCACTTCACTCCAACCACTATGGCACCGACAATACTCCACGTCCAATCAACCTTGCCTCAAATCACCTATTTAATCATAATAAAAATTAATCAAGTTCAATTGGATTTATTTGGACTTTTTGAGTTATTTGCATTTATTTGGGTTCAGTTGCTTAGCACATAATTAGAAATTGGAAGTCGTGATGAATCAATGGATTAAGCGAGATCAGGATCGAGGTGAAGAAAAAGACCAAAAGCTCAAGACCATCAAATGAGAAAGTTTTGAGTTCAAGACCATGGTAAACCGCGCAAGGCGAGTCAATACTTTGATCATGTTGAACCTACATTTTCTGCAAATTACTTTTGTTTAAATTATCAAATTGCATACTGTTATTTTATGCGCAAATGTATGTTCAATTTCAAGATGCTAGTTATATACCCATTAATGGACTTGTTACTATTACTCTTATTTGAAACCGTTGAATATATGAGCCCTTGACATCTTAGCGAAAATTATAATGCTAGAACTTTCGAAAATAAGTCTACAGTTATACGCCATGCTTAGTAATGCTTAAATATTCGAGGGCACCGAGAATGCTCCAAAACATCACCTTCAACTATGAGAAACTGGTTTGGGAAGTCATGGTGGTAATAATTGGTATATGTTGGTATGATTATTTTATGATCCCAAAAACCCCAAATTGCTTAAATATCTGGGCGGATTGTTCGAGGGTGTGTGAGTGGTGCAGTGGAAGCATAAAGTGGTTAGTGGTAGAACTGCCCAGGTAACCCTAAGGACTGAATCTTGTGATGATCTCCCAGTGTACAACAGTACAACCACAAACTGGCAAAATGTAGGCAGGATTAACTAACTTGTGTGGCTCTAAGGTGGTTACGTGAAGGTATGATCATGAGCAAAGAGATGGATGATCTCATCCCCGCCTTTGCCCGTGATGGCTCACGAGGGACCTTTCCCGAGGGATGTACGCATCCTACGGAAGATAGACCTTAGCGGGCGTAACCACAGTAGGACTATGCATTGTAACAATCCTGTGATAGTCTACTCAACCGCATGGCTAAGGAATCATGTGGGGCAACGAGCAGATTTATCTCTTGTGGGTAAAGTGTGCAAACCCTGCAGAATCAAAAACTATTCGAATAGCCGTGCCCATGGTCAAGGGTGGACATGAGAACTTAACTAGATATAGTTCTGTTTTAAAAACTTTGTGGGTGGAATTGGTAAAGTGGAGGACAAAGAAAGGCCTTAATTTATGTTGCCCTAGGTGTCACCGCAGTGATAAGGTAAGTGGTTTATAACGCTGAAGGATTAAGCATATGGTGCAGAGACCATGTAACGGTAGATGGAATCTAGATCGCTATTACTATTGCATTATTTCGCATATTATGTTTTAATTCAAACTGTTAGGTCTCAGGACATTTCTATGTATTATATCTCGAAAGCAATTTATGGCAAATAAAATAGCCCGAGCCTTCTCTTGATAAGCCATACATGTTATCTACTTGCAACCTGTGTATTGCCTCGCGGAGCACGGTGGTTTCTGCTCACCCTCACTCTTACAACTAATCCAGAATCAGGATTCAAGTTACTACGCTTCGGCAATACAACTGGACATGATGACGAAGATGATGAGGTGTCAAGAACTAGGCTGCGAACTTCCAGTTGGTTGCCTGTGGGCATGTCATGAGGGTCTCACCTATGTGCTTCATTTCCGCTGCTGCATTTTTATTGATTTCGGCCTAATTGGCCTGTAAGTTTTCTATTATATTTACGCTTCCGTATGATATAAATTTTGATATTCAGTACTGTATCTGTGAGCACTATCTACTGATCTAGAGAATAGTACGATGGAATCACATATGATTTCAGATGGTAAAATCTGGATCCAACAGCAAAGAAGCAAAGATGGAATGCTAAATAATCGTTGCGGTGCGCAACAGCGTAAAAAAATGTTTCTTTGCTGATTTTTCTGTTGTTCAGATGTGACTTCACTCGATTTTCGTGTACTGCATCTCAGACGTCCTCGTTACGGTGTTTCTTGCCAACATTGTTGCTTTTGTCCCATACTGTGCACGACAGTTTGTCAATAAGCTAATCAGTTACTTCCTAGGGTGTACTTTTTTAATGATCTGATCTATAAATATTGATGTATTTTATATTTCAATGTACAACTAATATAATGTTTTTTGTATACTCCTAATAAATATTTAGTTATATTTTATACTCTTTATGTGAATGTATTAAATATATTGTTTAGAAATAATAATTAGGAATAGTTTAGTCATTTTTATATTTTTTGGCCTATGTTTTAAGAGAAAATATGTTGTATTGATTAGACTGCTGGTTTTCTAGTAGCTGCTCGTGGTATCAGCAGTCCTGCCATTTGTAGCAAAGGTTTTTCGCCCGGTTGTGGTTCGTTGGAAATAGTGATGTTTGTGGTAGTTATGTGGCCTTTCTTTTTTTTCATCCTTATACTACAAAGAATGGCATAGTGATGTTTGTGGTAGTTATGTGCTCTTTCTTTTTTCATCCTTATTTGAAAGGATATACTACAAAGAATGGCACAGCTCGGAATGTTACTCTGAAGATTTGACTTTTAAGATGTGCTACTACAAACATATTTGGATCCACAAAAAACCAAAGGTGAAAAAGATCTAAATATCATGAAAAGCAATCTTTAAGTGGTGTTTTAACTATACCACTCTTTGGAGTGGGATATGAATAACTTTCCCTATTTGAAATCACATTCTCAAAAATTTACGTGTAAATGTGCAATATAATATTCCTTATTACGATATTCCCTGCGTCCTTTTATAAATATAATAGCATTTTGCGTTTTATGTACGACGTTTTAGAATCCTAGGGTCTCTTGAAGACCTCATTACTGGTGATGCTTACTATTATAGCAGCTTAAACGCTACCAAAGGAGAGGAACGAATGCACTCAAAACGATCCTCATTGACCTTTCAGATAATGAGCTGGCAGGAGATATTCCTGCTAAAGATTGGAGCTCTTGTGGCGCTCAAGAAGCAAATAGGAAGTCATTGTCTGCCGATCTTCCCAAACCATGGTGTCATTGGACTCGCTTGGCTGCCTCAACCTGTCGTACAACAATATTTCCGGAACATACCCTCGGGGTCAGAGCTACAAGCCCATAACATACATATACGGTGTGGTGGCTACAGTATTAACTATTAAGCAAAGCTATGAACAAAGTGTACTTCCAGTTCATCGACTCCGTGTACGAGAAAGATCTGACAAGGTGATCCTACTGATTAAAGATAAATAGATAAAGGTGAATACGAAATTGGTAGGAAGAAATAAGAGAGCAGACGATTGAGCTTGCAAGAACTACTGGCCATAGCCACTGCATGATTGTCATTTGCATATCTTTCCTATATTATTGGCTATAATTGAAGCCTCCTGGTTATGCCACGTCAGCAAGAAAATAATGTCCCTCGGATCGAGTCTAGAAATTATATGCACCCTCTGATCTTACCACTCGACGAACAGCCATTAGATGAAAACTGACTCTATCGTGTGTCCAATCTGTAAATTAACGCACGGTTCACACAAATGACATTGTAGCATTCTTTTTTTTTTCAAATTTAGACCCTAGACGTTAGTTTTTGCAAAAAAAAAAAAACCACGTCTACGAGCTCAACAACCGTGACAGGCGACACATGTCTTCTACTGTATCACCAAAGCTTGGTAGGACTAGATAGCATAACAGATGAGGCGCGCACGAGAGCTGGTGGGGTGGCCGACTTGTTAAGCTTCCATGGCTCAGTAAGGCGTGCTAGCTCCTGCCAAGCAGTGAGAGCTTGGTAGGTGGGCTAGCTCGGTAGGGGGAAGGGGGAATCGCCGGGTGGCCAACTGTGATGACGCATCGACGTGACACATGATTCCCGTTGTATTCGGCAAGGGATTCTGCGGCCCTCACATGCGTGAACCCGTGTGGGCATATCGATCACGAATGTCTTCCCGTGTGCATAAAATTGGTCACGCTGCTCTCTGCCCTCTCATCTGAAGCTGCAACCTCGGTTTCAGAGCAGCGAGGAAGAAGAAAGAAAGAGAGAGTAGAATGCTAGTTTTTAATAGTTTTTCTAGGTGAGTAGAATGCCAGTTTTTTTAATAGTTTTTCGAGGTGTTTTGCTATGATTTAGGAGAATTCCTAGTTGGAAGGAGTGTAGAGCTGGTGAATACCTTCAAGAAAAGGTATGTTTTATTCGCATGTGAGCAATGTGCTTAATATTTTATTAGCGTTTCATTAGTGTAACAGTGGTTTGGTAGTGTGGAATGTGCATGGTAACCATATTTAGTTGACAGATGTGTTTTGTAATTAGCCATGTTTAGGACGTATTAGTGATGATAATGATGATTTTTTTTTCTAAATAGCTAAAGAAATACTCAATGTTATTTTTAGTGTTACCGATGCATTCGTAATTTAGAAAAATATTTATGTAAGTATGCACATATATATGTATTGCTCTTGTGCAATTCAAAAAATTACAGAAAATGAGCTGGGTTGCTACCCATAGTGAGGATGATGCACATTGGGCACTCGTTCGCATTGGACTCATCACTTCTGTCGTAACTCGTTGACTGGTGGAGGCTGGAGACCCACACATTTTACTTTCGATAGGGGCATATGACCATCATCCTATAGGATGTTGCTTAACTTACAAGCCTACCACTACAGGGTCACCTTGTGCTTTGACTTCCCAGAGTAGTTGATTGGAAGGCACATTTGCTACATACGTTTGGGCACCCCATTCCAGACAGGATCCAAGGAGTGCCACATTTGAGGCTCCAACGGTATAGGTAATGCCCACCAGACGCGCGTACAGAGGTTGTGAGGTCCCACATAGTTGCTTATTTGCTCTTCATGTTTGGGTGGATCCTATTTCCTATGACTCAGGAAGATTTTGTGTACCTGAGCTACATCCACCTTATTGAGTCCCTAGTCGATGCCAAGCCTGATGAGGTCCCGCTGCACAGCTGGGGCTTAACTGTACTGTGCACGACCTACAAGGGATTGTATGATGGCTCGCAGTGTGCTATTGGTGAGCCAAACCTTGTTGTTTGCTACATGTTGTTGCAATTGTAGTTGTAAGAGTACTTCCCTATTGGTCTGCCATATTTTTGGGTGCAGGTGCACCTGTACCAGTTGGAGGCACGATTCTACGATCACAGTGATGGCAACGACTTGGTGTTCGGATCCATCATGGGTACACGTTGGACTTCTAGCAAGCTAGGATGGTCTAGGGAGAGACCACGGCGAGCATATCTGGAGTTCCACAACGTGTTCAAGACCATGCATGAGGACATCTTCATGTGGATGGTGTGGACCATAGAGTTCATCTCTGGGACAACACCTTTCAGCTTATCAGAGCAATGTGAGTAGGATAAGGACTACTGGCTTACGATCTGCCATCTTGTCTTCTCCTATATGGTGGACTCCAATGCCCCCAATGAATCATGAGACAATTCAAACTTCACTAGCAGGTGCCACCAGCACCCAGGTCGACCACCACCCAGACCATTCACCTATAAGTAAAACTATTTGTTAGCTCTTTTTGTACAGTTTGTTGCTTTAACTTCTAAGTCGTATACAATTCGTTTCTTCTTTATTTTTGCACTCAAATAACAATTGCGTACCATGACTTTTTTGCAAGCAAACAAAGAAGGGATAGAAGAGCAATGACTAGAGGGCAACACAACTACCATGGACCATGGCTTGGGAGTAGTCGGTGAGGATGAAGGTCAAGTAGGAGTGATGATCGTATGACCCAGATGTGTACCTTGTGAACTTATGGTGGTACATACCGCGCACCCATTGTAGACTAACAGGGCCCCTGTGTAGCCCGGAGGCTACACATGCCAACTGGTTGGCACTAGGCCCGGACCAACACTGTGCGACATGACATGATAATAAAATATTTGAAATTTGTATTTATACTGCACTATTTATGCATACATGACTAACCTATTTTGTCCACATTGTAGTACGAATAGCTTCATCGTATCGTGTTCGAGGATGGTGTCGCATTGCATCGTGGACATTCAAGCACATTGAAATGCCTGTTAGGGTCCATCCGCAACATGTACGAGGACACCAAACACGCACTAGGGCCATCAGCTATAGCCGTCCTAGCAACATGTTCATTCTGAGGGTGGCGAACCGCACCATCGTCCATCCGCAGTTTCATCTACACATCCTAGATCCTCGATGTACTGCCCTAGCTCCTCGATGTACTGCCCTAGCCTCAGCCATTCCTAGTATGCATACACACTGTTTAGGTTTGCTAATTTTATATTTTTCTGCAAGCAGTATGATACCTTAGTTTCATTGTTCTTCATAAATGTCGTCTTCATACAAGCTATTTTGTGCTGACACTATTCTACTTCTATCCTTGTTGCGGAGGTAGCTCTATGCTGGACCTCCCTCGCTGGGGGGACGACAGAGCATAGCATGTCCGTCCTTGTCACGGAGACAGCCTAAGACATATGATACCCTAGTCAGCGATGTCATCTCACCTGTCTGACGCTGTGAGGTGCAACATAGCACGTACACACCTGTGGACTAGCCGCACCTTGGAGCGTGACGAATGGTACAATTGTTCATATGACAACTATACGATCTATTAGTACGGCATGGACTACACAACATCGAACATTACTATAGTGGACTACCCTGGACTAGAGTCCCCTGGAGGTTCATTGTACACGCAACATGTGACAATGGTGATCATAATTACTAGTTTTCTTGCTGGTCCATGATTACTCTTTATTCAGATCTCAAGGCTAGAGTTGTGAGAGTGGGCTGTAGATTCATTCTCCAATGAGCATACGACGTAGGTTTGTCTATTCAGAACTAGAGTTTGCATTGTAGTTATACCTTCCATCAACCTAATGAAATGTGTTTCCCTCCACAGAACACCAGCAATTACGCAAACAACTGGGTGCAGTAGATATTCAGCACTCAAGAGATTGGGCCCGATCAGTTTTCTAGTGCCCTTGTTCCCACTTGACCACCGCAATGTGACTTGCGGGACATAAACGCTCCTTAGACAGGCTGACTTTTCCTAAGGACCAGCTTTGTCCCTAGAGGAAGTGGCTAGTGGACAACCCTTGACCCGGTACTGCATCCAGTTTCAGCACTTTGCATCGAGCATGTCGAATGTTATTCCACTAACCTTGCATTGTGCTCTATATGTCGAACCTAACTACATACTTATTAATACTTTGTTCCCGTTGTACCACTATGATATAGAATATATCGATGTTTGTCATGCAATTCTATAGCAACATAGTTTGCATGTTGTGTACTAAGAGGACGCAATAGCTTTTTTCAGTGAGTTCACAACACACACTAGCTTTTTCTAGTGATTTGACAACACGCACCAGTTTTTCTGATTGAGTTAACAAGACATGCTAGCTTGTCTCAGCGAGTTCATAGCACACAACAGCTTTTCTCAATGAGTTGACTGCACGCACCAGTTTTTCCTAGTGAATTGACAATATGAAGTAGCTTTTCTAAGTGAGTTGACAATACATACTAGCTTTTCTCAATGAATAGATAGCACATGACAATTTTTCAGTGATCTACCATCATGCACCAACTTTTTGTAGTGAATTGACAACACGTATTAGCTTTTCTCGGTGAATTGATAATGATGTGACCTTCCCTGTGCCACAACATTTGCTCTCATGGATGTGAGTGCACTACCATTCGACAGAATTTATTCCCGAGCAGTGCACAAGGATAGCCTATAAAGTCCAGCTAGACTCCATGACTGGATCTAGCACTCCACTCAAGCTGATCTCCAAAATAGGGGTAGAGGCGAGGTAGAAGAAAGCGTAGGTAGAGGACATCACCACACCGCTTATAGGGATGTCGAACCACGGAGAGATGCTTCGCAAGTGGAAGTGGATGGCCAAGAAGAAGGGATCTTACCCTAATAATTCTTGCAAGGATGCACCCATACAACTGGAGTTTCTGTGGCCATAGTGCAACTATGATAATCTAGTACATATCGTGCAGTCTACAAACCGAGCCACTGTTGCCTGAGCGCACTACACATGCGGCTAAATTCTTATAAGCGAATGTCACATAGTGACAAATCACATTGTATATTTCATTTCATACATTGCTAACCTTCTCCATGTATGACGACAAACCACGGAGTGTTTCAACTTCTTCCAATGGATCAATGGCCCAGAGATGTATGACTAGGCATTCATCGAGCAGAAATGCATGCTCAAATACCCGGTGGCATCGGAGAGATTCACACGCTAGAAACCTTACACCCCGGACAGCAAGGAAAAGGCCAGGATAGAGGAGGATAAAGGAAAGGTGCCAATGTTCCCTGATGCCCCTGCTGAATGCCACTTATTTCAGATTGGGATAAACCTATGCAAGTTGTGCAAGCCAAGCATTGGGTGCAGGTCACGACCACTAAGGCCAACAAAAGAGACAAGGGAAAGGTACCGATGGACCCAAATATATACAATGAAGGACTACAAGCATGACTTCCAAAAGACACATATATATCTTAGCTGTAGTCAGGGTTGATGGTTCGTGCATGTTGTTATTTGTATCGTATGAGTAGTGAGGCAAACATACGAACCTAGCCAAACCTTATGTGCCATGTAATTCACACCTTCATTGCAAATTGTTTGTCTAGCTAGACATGGTACATTGCAACAATTTTTTTACAACAATGTAACTATACTACTTAATAGAGTGAATTGGTGATGGTGGTTCATCTATCCCTCCGAACTCCCCCTTGCACCTTCCTAAAAATTTTATACCTTAATACAGAAAATAGTAATGTACCAAACAAATAAATTCCACCACTCTACATATTCTTTAACAAAAAAAAAGCTCTACTGGGTCCAGGACAAAGCCAAGAGTGCAGAGGCACGTCAGATGACCACGGATGTAGAGCCAATGGCATGGGTCAGGCAGGGAAATTCCAACAATATCAAGGCAACATGTTGGGATAATATATTTTTTTCATGCGTACCAAAGCACGAGTATTCACCTAATTAGCAAAAAAGGGCTAAACGGGCATCGCTGGGGTGCACGGCCAGCTAGTGGGCTACTTGGTAAGGCGCTGCCAAGCCGATGATGCTTAGCATACTGGCGGGCCCTGCCAAGTCCACACACACCAAGCCTGCCACATTGCCCATGACCTACCAAGCTCTAGTGGTGCGGTAGGACATAGGTGTCACCTACTGAGCTCGTGGTGAGGCTATTTTGCAAATACAGGTGTATGAAGGCTAAATTTGGAAAAAAAAACTATGCTACAATGCCATTTGTGTGAACAGTTCCATGCAAACCCCATATGTGGAAATCCATCTATTGATTCCCCATGCATATTAGCCTTTATCACTTAGATATTAGATCAAACACCTAATCGACTTTGATTAGTTTCTAATCTCCTAAGAGCTTGTTTGGAAAACCCAAAATCCTGGTCTATTCATGTGGGTGGGCTTAGATTTTAAACTCAAATATTTATCCATCCACATGAATGGGTCGGGATTTTGGGTTTTCCAAACAAAGCCTAACTGTTATGGCGCTAATCCCATGTGTGGCTTCTCTCTTCAAAATCCCTCCAGCAAAACCACTGTACTATTCACTGGATCAGTACATAGTGCTCACAAATATATTATTGAATCATTTCATACATGGTGTAAACCAAACCATTCATTAATATTATAAATCAGAGTTCAAATAGACCACATCAGGTCATGTTTATAATAAGGCTGATCAAGCCAAATGGATAAATTACATAAGTAGAATCGAAAGCGATAGCAAAAGGGGGAGGCACATATCACCACAGGCAAGCGACTGGGGTAGAATGTGTGCGACAGATATTACTCAAGAGCCTAGATCATATTTGATGAGGACATCACTTCTTCGGATACACCCAACACTCCACTTGACATTCAAGGACCAATCACTAGAGCTCGCGCCCGACAATTGAATTTATAGGTGAGCTCGTTCCTAAGTACTTTTTGTTCATTTGAGAATCGATTGCTACCTAATGATGTAATTATGATTAGGAACCATGGAGAGGACCTGGAAGTACTTGGAGAAGGGCTACGAGGCGCACAAGTCCAGCAAGGGCGGTCGAATCATGTTGGAGGCCCAACTCAAGCCGACTTCGAATCCAATTTGGAGTCCAGGACCAGGCCGCACTAAAACGGACTCCCAGATCGTATCCGGGCTCCGTTTTGGATGTTCTATATATGGATGGAAAGCTGAGAAGGCAACCTTTCCAATGGCTCTGGTTCCATGTCAAAATTCCTTCTGAGTCAACAGGAATCGTCAAAACAAGTGGGTATTCAGAATCTGTCAGGGTGCTGCGCCACCGTCTTTTGGGCCGTTCGGCTTTGTATCGTGGTGGAGCCCATTAGGGCGCGTCCAGGGGTTTTGCACGCCCCTCACTCCTCTATATCCAGCCGCCACCCCCACCATTAGGGTTTGGGTTTTGCTTAGATTATTCTGTCTTTGAACAGTTTCGCCGTTCATCAGTTTGTGAGACCCCAACTTTCGAGTGCTAAATCAATACATCTGCAATTCAGTTGTATTCTTCCTTGTTCTTGCTTGTGTTCTTTGATTCGCAGGCGAGGATTAGCCTTCTTGGCGAGGTCAACCGGGCTGTACACGGTTGATAACCTGAGGAGACGTAGTGCTGCGATTGCGGGGTTCAGAACGTGTTGTTCGGAAGCCGGATCGAATTGTGTCGCGCCTCCACCAAATCGAACATATCCAGAACCTGTTGGAAGATCGGGACCCCGTTCCTATCAATATTGATGCACACAAATGCCAACTTAGTTAGCATGTCTGGGGTAAGGCCTAAACTACTAGAGACTATCCTACTCTCCTCTATCTTCTTCACCTTTAGCTCCTAGGGTATCGTAGTATGCGTATGAAAGATCAAGTTCTATTAAGTTGGTTTAGGTGATAATGACAAATACAATTATAAGATTTTGGTGATAATGACAAATGCAATTGTGAGACTAACTTTGTTTATTGATTATGATATTGCTTAGTCTCGTTAGGATGAAAAGGTAAAATCAAAGAGGTATGCATTCAAAATCACATTCTAATATATTAGTGCATTCCTTGGATCCAAAATATAGAATGAACTCCATCAATGGTCTAAAATGAATATGTACATATGCCTTCATTACACACACTTGTATGCACACATTTAGGGAGAGTTCATTCTATGTTTTGTGGTTTCATTAGTATTGATCCATGTTTCTTTTTCCACATATATTGGGATCTCTACTTTGAAACATATCCTTTGAGTATATAAAACTGGTGCATATACTCACATTGACTCATATTAATTTATACTCAATAATACGTGTATGGGACTAACATGATTATCAAATGTTTGAAAGGTTTAGTCCCGGATTTTGCTTAACGACTTGAAAATGCATACTAATGTTGACAAGAAGATTGACATGGCTCGAGAAAAAGGTCATGCATGCATTTGAATTTAAATTCGCAAGCCAACTATGCATTGCCAGAAGAAAATGGTAGTATCGGAGTTTGAACGGCGGAACTACCGCAGCGCGGTATGACTACAACTCCTGAACTGTACTACAGTACTATAGAATCTTCCGATAGACGTAAGGTGAACTGAGAGAAAGTGGCCAGTAGAAAAAACCCAGTAGAGGAGGAAAGAGGCATGTGAACAGGCAGACCAAACTTTGAACCAATGAAAGCCTCAAACTTGTTGCCCGGAGAGAAGTCCCAATCTGATGAGAAATATGCGCTAGACATGACCCATGACCCCAACAGGGGAGGCTAGAGCCTAGAGTGGGGGAGGAGTGAAGACGAGGAGAATTAGCAACCCCGAAAACTACCAAGAGAGACGCCATGCGAGTCACCAAGAGAAATGCCAGAGTAGACTAGGGAAGACACCATTCCCTCACCAAGTGTGGTGTCCATGCACTATTCAACACAGTGAATCGGGCCAACTTATCAATGGCTCTTAAACAGGGTTTTAAATGGATGGGGCCCATATGTGAAAGAGTTAAGAGGTTAACTTAATGAGAGGGGCCTGCACATTAGCAAGGATTAACAAACACTAAGCATAGTCATTAAACTAATCTAATTACATGGTTTAAACCAAACAATGGGTGAATAGTAGCTTCATCTTCCCACTGAGAGGAGCAAAGTTCGTTGTCGGTGAGAGGTGCCATGGCGGTCAGCAAGGCAGGGGAGGGGGCAGCCGGTGTGCAGCGTAGGAGTTAAGGCATGGAGGGAGGATGCAATGGACAAACACGCGAAGACTGGGCACGCGGGGTAGACATGGCATGGGAGTAGTGGGCATAGATGCGGCATGTTGTGGAGAGGAGGGAGGAAAGAGGGGGTCCAGGCATGGCGAGGTCGGCATATCATGAGGCTAGCACAAGACACATAGGGACGGAAGGCAGTGCACAATTGTGGCACAGGTGTGGGAGTGGCACTATCGAGCACACAGCGGGGCACGCACTATGTGGGTTGGCCTTGCATAGTGCGATCGATGTGCATCTAGGGCATGCACAGTGCAAGGAGAGGGTGGCATGGGCCGGGCCAGAGTCCAGGGGGCGAGAAGGAGGGGAACGGGCTGGGCTTCGGCCAAGGCAAGGTTAGGGCTTGGAAAATTTTGAAAACTGGTTTAAAATTCAAGTTTGAACTTTGATTTGAATTCAAGTTAGCAAATTCATTCAAGCACTTTTGAAACTCCCAAAATGGGATGTTAGAGATCTGACCCACTTAAATAGAATCTTGACCCTGATATTCTAACTACTTGGAGAACAGATATGGGTAGTCTAACTTCAGCTAATCTTCATGCTCCCAGGTGGCTTCTCTTCGTGTGATTACTCTACTGGACTTTGCAGAGATGGATGATTTGGTGCCTTGTTTGCTTTTCCATGATGTCGAGGATCTTGATCGGACACTCTGGATAATTCAGATCTTTCTAGAGCTTGATGGTCTCCACCAAGGTTTGATCTTCAGGTACCCTAAGACATTTCTTGAGTTGCTAGACGTGGAATACATTGTGGAAGTTTGCCAAACTTGCAGGTAACTCTAGTTGGTAGGCTACTTTTCTATGCTTGGTGGTGATCGGGAATGGGCCTATATATCTTGCGTGAGCTTGTCTTTCACTTTAAATCTCCAATCCCTCGAAGAGGTGACACTGTACATGGTCTCCAACTTCAAAAGTTAGCTCTCTATGACGATTGTCAGCATAGCTTTTCTTCCTAGATTGGGTGGCCTATAGTTGGTCTCCGTTCAATTAGACTTTCTCTTCGCTTGCTTAAGGATATTTGGCACAAAAATATAACCTTCTCCTGCTTCTAGCAAATGTAGAGGGGTTCTGCACTTTCTGCCATAAAGAGCCTCAAATAGGGACTTCTTAAGACTAGAGTGATAGTAATTGACATATAGACTATCCTACTCTCCTCCATCTAATTCACCTTCAGCTCCTAGGGCATCGTAGTACATGTAGTGTCCTTGGTCTATAGGTTCTGAGGGATTTAGTGAGCAAGGTGAACACAAACAACCGTGCTTCATGAGCCAACACACATAATGCAGTAGTTTACGTGCAAGGTTCAGCAAAGGTAGGCTCGGGTTCTTTTATTTGCTAAAGGCATTATTTGAAAACTACAGTAATTAGAACATGCCATGACTTAGCTATTTTAACCAAACCATGTTTTTATTAAAGAGAGTAAAGTGTGCAACATTTATAATGGTGCAAGTTTCATCCACTTGTTACATAGTTCCACCCACCATATGCTAGTTTTTATTTACTAGGATTACATCCACCCAATTATCATCCCTGGGTTGCATCTACTCAAGGCAAATCAAAACTAGGGTTACATCAACATGATGAGTTTTCATCCCATGCACAAAGTTTTAGAAAATAAATACTAACTAGAGTAAGTTTACATGCCCACCCTTGATCGTGGACATGGTTGTTTGAAAAGTTTACACTCTGCAGAGATTGTACACTTTACCCATAAGAGATAATCGACTTGTTATATTTCACACATTTTCTTGGATATGTGAACCAAGAAGTTCATCATAAGGCTTTTACAATGCATCACCTGTTGTAAGTTACACTCACTAAGGTTTCATCTTAGTGAGGTTACATCCACTACACCAAATCCCTCTCTTATGCAATATGATGGCTTAAATTCAATGACATGACTTATGTCCACGGTGGCTTAAAACCAGCGACACAACCTATGGGTCACTCCAATGCTGCAACCTACACTGGTAGATGCAAATTAGTTAGCCAAGTCGTACCCATTATAAATTTGTGGTTGTACTATTTTACATTAGGAGGTGATCATAGAATTCAGTCCCTATAGCTGTCTAGGCGGTGCTACCACAAACCACTATTTCTCATGCTACATCCGCAACAGCCTTCTTACCATCTATCCACATGAGTAACAACAAGTTTAAGGGTTTTGAGAAGCATAAAACTAAGTATCTCAACATACCAGCCATTTTCCTCTAATGGTTGCCCAAAACTAGTTTCACGATTGAAAGATGATGAGAAGGCAATTTAATACCCAGGTACTTAAGCAAGACTAAGCATGATGCTTAAGTACAACTTATAGCTGGTATGGTTACCATTAAGTTTCTAGAGTGATAAAGTTTATATGATTCAAGTGTCCCAAGGATGGTATAATAATATAATATTGAATAGGTATGTATCTATAACCTTAAATTGAGCATATATTTGCCTAACAAATAATAACATGTAATTTGATAATTTCAATGAACGTAAATTTGCATAACATGCATGTTCAATATGATCAAAGCATTGACTCACCTGGCTCACAAGCGGGTTGGTCTTGAAAATATTGAATTGTTTCGAACTATGGCTCTTCCGTGTCCTCATACTCTACTCGGATGATTGCATCAGAAAGAAAATAAACACACGAGCAAAACAAATAAATTCAAATGAACTCCAAATTGAACTATTCCCCTGCCATTATATAGATCTTGAATTTAGAAAAAAAACATTTCATTAAATTTAGAGTTAAAATGAGTGAGAATGGGCTCTCCAAATTTGAATTTAGATTAAATCCAAAAATAAACAAAGAAGAGAGAGTGCTCTCTCACAGATAAGTGGGGTCCACCAAAATTAATTTTCTTTTTTGAATTATTTCTTAAATGAAAAAGGTTATAAAGATTGATAGATGGGACCCTCAGGTTTTAATTTAATTTCAAAATATTTTCTTAAAGAAAAAGGCTTAAGGGGTTGACTAGTGGGACCGTGCACTATTTAGCATATTGAACTAGGCCCACTTGTCGGTGGTGCTTACCCACTTAACCTATTTAAACAGGGTTTTAAACGGATGAGGGCCCACAAGTCATAGAGTTAAGAGATTAACTTAAGGAGAGGGGCCCGAACGTTAGCGAGGATTAACAAACACTTAGCACAGTCATCAAACTAACCTAATTACATGGTTTAAACCTAATGATAGGTGAATAGTAGCTTTGTCTTCCTAACAAGTGGAGTGAAGCTTGTCACGGTGAGAGGTGCCACGGCGGCGGTGAGGAGGGCTAAAATGGGCCACCCATGCTGAACCGTACCTAGGTGTAAGGTGCCACAACCTAATTCAGTGCACGGGGTGGTTGGCGGTGAGCCAAGCAATGATGGCGCATGGCACCATGACACTACAGTGAGCTATGGCACTAGAACTCGATTGCATGCTTAGGGAGCATCTAGGGGCTAGGAGGGACTCACCAGTGGTGAAGGTAGAGTTCAGGGAAGGGCGAAGTGGGCTGGTGACATGGAGCTCAGGCGGCGGAGGGGAGCACGACACCGATGGTGAGGAGGTGACGGCGGTCCAATCCGAGGTTCGATAGAGGAGGTCACAAGGCAACTCTGGGTGGAAGGAATTGGCTAGAGAGGTGACGAAGCGACGGCTCGACCAAGCGCTGGAGTTGGAGAAGGAGAGCTATGGTTGGATGAACAGCCATCACAACACATGCTTATTAGGGCAAGGGGCTCACTGGAGGTGGCTGGCGACGCTGAGATTTGAGTAGAGAAGGGCGGTAGTGATGGTGAGCTCAAGGGAGCTTGGCGAGGCCAAGGTGAGGGGAGAGGGAGAAACAGCAAGGTGGGTGGAGGCTCAGGAGACCAAGGCAAGGGCTTAAATAGCCAAGGGGGAGGAAATTGCCGTTAGGGTAGCGTTAAAATTGTGTGAAAGCCGATGGTGGCAGAGCTCAGCTGTTGGCATGGCGCAAGGCAAGGTAGGGCGGAACTAGTATGTGGCGTGGGAGTTAAGGCACGAAGCGGCGGGTGCGGGCATGGCGTGTTGCAGAGAGGAGGAAGGAAAGGGGGTCCAGGGATGGTGAGGTTAGCATAGCACGTGGCTAGCACGAGGCACACAGGGACGGCAGGTAGCGCACTATTGCGGCACAGGAGTGGAAGTGGTTCTATCGGGCACGTGCTTCGTGGGCTGGGCACGCATGGCGTGACCGGCATGCGTCCAGGGCGCACAAGGCATAGGGAGAGGGTGGCACGGGCCACATGGGCAGGGCCAGAGGTCAGGAGGGCTGAGAAGAAGGGGGAACAGGCTGGGCTTCGGCCCAGTCAGAGATTGGGCTTGGAAAATTACGAAAACTGGTTTGAAATTTGAGTTTGAACTTTGATTTGAATTCAAGTTGGAAAATTAATTCAAGCACTTTTTAAACTCCCAAAATGGGATGTTACATCTCATGTCCTAATTCAAGAAATGATCCATCATAATCGGACTGACTGACTTCTCAATCACCGCACCTTCTATTGCCTTCGTCGCCTAACGGTGCCACCCCGAGTGTCCGGATCACGACGGCGGCGTGGGAGACCTCATGATAATAGCATATTGCATCATCAAGCTAGATGAGATGCCGTCAAGCGCTAATCGATGGCGAGGCCATAGCCACAATGAATGCCATGCGAGTAGGGGACAGACAAACAGTATTCCTGTTAATTTCTTTCATCATTGCCTCTTCTCTGATTTCACGTATGTTTCTCTTCCTCTTAGACGAAAAATGCATATGATTGTCTTCATGTCAATCTAATTCTTTTGACTTTATGCAGATTTACGATGAGATTTTTAAGTTTTTTATGCTTCTATGTCCATCATTGTTTCCAATCGCTATAAGATAAACAACGTTTCATTTCTTAATTTAGCAGTAGAAAGAGAAGAAATGTTGTGTGAATATCTGAATATTGATAAATGTGGTAATCAGATCAATTACAATGCATTCATTAATGGTCTGCAGTCCAATAGTTTGATTTACAAGATCAAAGTATGCACAAATCATTTACCAATTTCTTATCGTTTTAAGTTTTAGGTCACACAAACACAATACACACACACTAGCCATGTGCCCGTGCGTTGCAACGGATCTCAAATAGTTGATAACGCAAATTCTAAACTCTCAAACAAACTAATATGAGTTTCCCTACATCCATTTTTTTTATATAAAACCTCCCCTACATCTACGAGTTGATTGTGCACATGACTCGAAATTTTCACTGTAAATCCGTCGTGGAAAAATAGTTAATGTTTAAATTTTTAAATAGCATAAAAATTCATGTTACAAGTAAGACAAATTATGCCATGAATCATATGCGCACACGTATGCATAGGTAATCCTATCCTTTGTAGAAGATCCTTCAAGACATATGAATATGTATATAGGAGAACACATGAGATTGTGAAGAGTAGATAGTGAGGTCACGGACACTACTAAATGAAACTTTTAAAGGAAAATAGTTTAATCTCCAGTTTTCATCTCAAAAAGATAGCATGACAACAAAACAAACGCTTCACATAAAAACAGAACTAAAATACAGAAGAGCCATAGAAACAAATGATTCTACCGTCAGCCAACAAGACAGGTACAGAAGGCATGAACAGTAGCACCTCAAGAAGCACAACCTGCAAAGAAAAGGAATGAAATTTGATGAGCAGAGCAAAAAAAATGTTGATAAAAATGAAGTGTCAAATAGGAGGAAGCACCTAACCGTGATCATCTATGAGAGCCAAAACAGGTGGATTCCTGAAGAAATATGCACTCCCAAAGCCAAATAAACCAAGTGGAAAGTTGGTTGATCCTGCAGCCCAAAATTTACTACCTGCATCCACATGGACAAATCACATTTGAAGAATATCAAATCGGTCATTAACTCCACAGTAAATGAGCATAATTACTTCAAAAATCCTCTACAGCTCCAAAAAACTACAAATCAAAATACCATTTCAGGGATTTACATCCATTTCCACTTCAGCTCGTGCTGTCAAAAGCCACCCTCAGTCCACGCAGGCAAATCGTACAGATCCAATTGACCAATTAGACAAAATCAATACAAGAGAAAGCACGCAGTGTTGTGAAGTAAGCATCATTTAGTCCAATCGTGTTAGTAGCAAAAATCAAAGTAATCAAATTAAGAAATCATATATGATACGGGGTCGCCTGATCTTCTCAACGTAGGATCAAGATACTCATGAGGATTCGACAAACCGTAGTGATCGCCTGCTGCCAATGCAAGAGTTAGCACTCTATAATTCGTCCAACCACACGTGCTGAACTTCACGACCACAAGATGAAGTTCTATCGCGCTCCCAATTCCCAGCGAAAAGGTTGAACGATCTTGATTTCGATGAACTCCCAATTCATCCCTCAAGTTGATTGAGCCAACAGAAAGAACAAGAGTATTCTATTATCAAAAGTGGTCTGAAGAACAATAGGGGGGCGGCTGCTACATAAAGCCAACCCTAACCTCTGCACGCACGCATTGGGCCAAAGGCCGAGTTCAATCTGGTTTACGAATCTTAAAACATTTCAAAATTGAACACTAACTAATTACATGGCTGAATTACGCAATCTCAGCCCACTATTGGTACGCAGGCCCACAAACTCCTCAATTGGTGCATGGACCTCTTCTTCAAGTCTTGGCTGCGTGGAGCTTCTCTCCTTTTGATATGTGACTGCATGGGCCTCTTCCCTTGTGGTCGCATGACTTTCTTTCTCTTTGGGGCTGGCCCATTGGTCCTTCTGTCCTTGTTCTTCCATTGCTTCCTTATGCACACTTGAACTAGAAGATGAATATGTAGTAGAGATGTCCTCATCATCCTGCCCCTCTTGAAAAGAAGTCGACCTCGACTCTGTACAATCTTGTCCAAAGAAGGATGACAAATCAGCAACATTAAATGTAGAACTTACCCCATAATCACCTCCTGGAAGCTCAATCTTGTATGCATTGTCATTGATCTTGGCAAAACTTTAAAAGGTCCATCACCACGGGGCATCAATTTGGATTTACGCTTCTCCGGAAAGCGTTCTTTGCGAAGGTGTACCCACACTAAATCACCCAGTTCAATAGGCATTTTCTTTCTAGACTTGTTAGCTTTTGAAGCATAAACATGTACCTTCTTTTCAATTACCTCTTTGGTTATGGCATGGAGTTTTTTTTACAAAATTAGCACGTTTAGAAGCCTCCATATTTGCACGTCCTTGTAGTGGGAGTGGAAGTAAATCAAGGGGCGTGATTGGTTTGAAGCCGTACACCACCTCGAATGTACTCAATTGAGTTGTAGAATGTATCACCCTGTTATATGCAAACTCCACATGCGGTAGACAATCTTCGCACTCTTTCAAGTTCTTCTTTATCATGGTACGTAGCAGTGTTGAAAGTGTGTGGTTCACCACCTCCGTTTGCCCATCTGTTTGTGGGTGACAAGTCGTTGAAAATAATAATTTTGTCCCAAGCTTGGCCCACAAAGTCTTCCCAAAGTAGCTCATGAACTTGATGTCACGATATAAAACAATGGTCCTTGGCATTCCATGCAATCTCACAATCTACCTAAAAATCAAGTCAGCTACATGCGACGCATCATCGCTCTTATAACAGGGAATAAAATGTGCCATTTTAGAGAACATATCCACAACAACAAAGACTGAATCCCTCCCCCTCTTGGTCATAGGCAGTTCTAACACAAAATCCATGCTAATATCTTCCCAAGGAGCACTAGGAACACGAAGTGGAGTATACAAACCATGTGGATTTAGTTTTGACTTCGCTTTATGGCATGTGATGCATCTTTGAACGAACTCTCGACATCTCGCCTCATCTTTGACCAATAGAAGTGATCAGCCAACATCATGTAAGTCTTCTCTCTCCCAAAATGCCCCATCAATTCTCCTGCATGAGATTACTACAACAATAACAAATGCACAGAGAAATCTGGAACACATAGCTTATTCATGCGAAAGAGAAAACCATCACGAATGTGAAACTTATCCCACTCTTTTCCATCTTTGCAATTAGAATATGGAGCTGCAAATTCATGATCAGAAGCATATAAATCTTTCAAACATTCCAACCGGATCGTGAAAAAATAGCACACCCGCAAGTGCACGGGTTGCCACTGAACTAGTGGTGAGTGTCATGTTCTCCACAGGGACTAGACTAAGGCTACCGATGCTCAGCTAGAGCTAGGTCAATCGAAACGGGGAAGAACTAAATCTAAAACGTCTACCGAATTAGCCGAACGAACGAACTATAGACCAAACAAACGCTAGCTCGCATAGACGAGACTACGAAAGAACTAACAAACGCACGAACAAAGGACGACAGGACGAACGACCGTACGAATGGACATTGTACGACCGAACGAACAACACGACGAAAGACTAAATGAACGACACTGACGACTAGACGAACGAACACGACTACCGATCGACAATCTAACTATCTACTGATCGGGAGACAGCAGGAGGAAGTCGAGAAGCACTGGGGGAGTCTAGAAGCAAGGAGGGAGTCGAGAGAGAAAGAGGGGGGAAACGGTCGACGGCTACGTAAACGACTTCGGCACACTACAACACAAAAAACTACGACAAATACTCGCACAATCTAACTATCGACAGACCGCAAAAAGAAAAGGGAGTCTAGAAGCAAGTGGGAGTCGAGACAACACGAGAAGAGGAAACAGTCGCCGGCCTAGCTAAATTGGGCACACTCTCAAACATACACAGGTACTAACAATGACAACTACACAACCACAAGTCATGAACACTTACCATGGACACAACACTAACCCACATGTACTAACAGGTGAATAACAGAGCATAATCACATGAGCTGAATAATTCGCTTAGATACTGGCAAATTAACAGAGATTGCTTAACAGAGATCACAATCACTGAGTAGATACCACATGAACAGATTTGACAACTAATCTCAAATAACATCTCAGTGAGCAAAAGCATTCATCAGTGCAAAATTAACAATAACATCTCACTGAAGCAAATCACAAACTAACAGTAATTCACAATTCAGTTAAATTGAGCTAATCTGAACCAAATCTGGACCAAATTAACATAACACAACCACATGCATACATCACAGTTCAATCTCATTGGAGCATATCACAAATTAACAGTAGATCATTATTAGTTTAATTGAGCATTGATTAAGAAAAGCAACAACAAAGGAAGAGGAATTGGAGTTAAACCGAGCAGCAGAGCCGTAGTAGAGGAAGCTAAGAAGAGGAGGGTGTCGGCGGCACTGATGGAGGACGGCGATGTGGACGCCGTTGGTGTTGGCGAAGATGCCGCTGCCGCCGGTGTCAGTGCTGCTGAGGGGGTCGACGCGGTTGGCAGCTGGAGGTGGTGAAAGGCAGCGCTCGCTGGTGGTAGTCGAAGAGCGGCGGCGCCGAGATGTGGCAAAGAGAAGAGCTTCGGTTGGCGGCTAGGATGGAAGAGGTCGGCAGAGGAGGCGATGTAGGTGGCGGTGGGATTTGATGGAGAAAGGGGGAAATGGAGATAGGAAGGAGATGCAAAGCTGAGAGGAGTGGCGGCAGAACTGGTGGAGAAGGGAGGCGGAGATGGTGGCGCGCAGGAGCTGGGATTGGAGGAATAGATGGGCGGAGCACTGGAGGGAGCAGATGGATGGCGGCCGGCGGTGGAGCCGGAGAGAGAGAGAAGTGGGAGCCGTGCGCGGTGGCGTAGATGAGAGGGAGGCGGCGGCAGTAGGGCGGCGGTGTGGTGGCGTTTGGTGGATTAGAGGGGGCGAAGCTGGGAGGCGCGCTGGATGCGGATAAGAAGGGAGGAGAGGCAGGAATGGCGGCGCTGAGGTGGGGAAGGAGTGGCAAGAGGTGGCGCGACGGTGAGTCGGCCTGGCCTCGCCAGCGGCCGGATCTGGAGAAGAAAGGGGGAAGAAAAGAAGGCGTGAGGGAGACAAAGAATACCGGGCTCAAGCCAATCCCAGACGGCGGCGCTGGCTTTTGATGGGAGATGGGGATTTTTGGCATTTTGCAATTTTGTCCTCCCAGAATCTAGGGTTTACAAATAGATCCTTCCCCAATTTCATTTCTTCCGATTTAGTCCTCCAGAGCTCCGATTTCTTCGCGGATAGATCCTACGCATCCGTGACGACACGTACAACTGTACGGAGCAGTCCCAAAACACCAAATTTGTCGTTTATGCGCCAAATTTGCCTGCAGAAAAATATATAAAAATGTAAAATGGTCCATTTCGAGCAATTAAATATGGAAAAACGTGTAAATGATGATAAATGGGCCCAAAATGCGAAGAATATGAGAATAAAATGAGGGCTTAGTATATATAAAAATCACGCATGTCACAACCCTAGTACATTTACCTTCAACTGAGTCAAAAGCACATGTTTTCGTGACAATGCATCAGCTACCACATTCTCTTTGCCTTTCTTATATTTGATAATGTATGGAAAGGTCTCAATGAATTCTACCTACTTAGCATGTCTACGATTCAATTTCGCTTGGCTCTTTAAGTATTTCAAAGATTCATGATCAGAATGTATGATGAATTCCTTAGGCCAAAGATAATGTTGCCAAGTTTCCAACACACGCACAAGAGCATATAGTTCTTTCTCATAATAGGATAATTCAATTGCGCACCATGAAGTTTCTCACTGAAATATGCAATGGGTTTTCTTTCTTGCATCAAAACACCACCAATACCTATTCCACTAGCATCACATTCAATCTCAAAAGTTTTTGTGAAATCAGGTGAAGCAAGCAATAGTGCTTCAGTCAAACACTTCTTTAATTCAGCAAAAGCTTTGTCTTGTTTTTCTCCCCACACAAAAATAGCTCCTTTTTTTGTTAAATCATTTAATGGGGGCAGCAATGGTGCTGAAATCTTTCACAAATCGTTGATAGAAACTAGCAAGCCCATGGAGGCTACGAATTTGACTAACATTCACAGGAATTGGCCAATTTCTAATAGTTTTAATTTTAAATTCATCCACTTCAATTCCATGAGCTGAAACAACATAGCCTAGAAACACAACTTACTAGTGCAAAAAGTATACTTCTCAAGATTGGCATACAAGCGTTCTTTCCTAAGCACTTCTAGCACTTGTTTGATGTGTTCAACATGATCATCCAAACAGCGGCTATATATCAAAATATTATCAAAGTAAACTACTACAAATTTTCCAATGAAGTGTCTCAAAACATGGTTCATTAAAAGCATGAATGTACTAGGAGCATTGGACAAACCAAAAGGCATCACTAACCATTCGTACAAGCCAAATTTCGTTTTAAAAACAGTTTTTCATTCATCACCATGTTTCATTCTTATTTGATGGTAGGTGGTAGGCCAGCGGGCACGTCCTCCAAAAATACGTCGTCGTAAGCCTGCAAAACTTGAGAAACAGTACTAGGAAGAGATGTTAAATCATTAATAGAAAGCAATGCATCATTGTACAACAATACTAGGTACATCAAAGCGGGATCATCTTTCATCTCTCTCAGATAAGATTTGGTGGCTATCATGACTAAGTTTTTCTCTCCCTCACTCTTGCTTTTACCTCTCGGGGTTGGTTTGGGGCTCTCACTCACTTTTTGTGGAATGACACTCTTTTGTTCTCTCCCTTTCTCACTCTCAACTTGCACTTCAATCTTTTGTACATTATCATTTACAATTTGAGAAGGAGTCAACGATCACAGCACCACTTGTTTGTTGTTCCACCAAAACTTGTATTGATTAGTTCTTCCATCATGAAGCACAACACGATCATATTGCCATGGCCTTCCTAGTAGCAAGTGAAAAACATCCATAGGCACCACATCACACTCCACCGTATCACGATAAGTGTCATTTTCAAATTCAACATCCACGGTGTATCTCACACTCAATGCTCCTCCTGATGTGCATCATCATATGTCCCTAAATCAGCATGGTGATCATTCTCTTCTTCACTTGCAGAATCATATTCCCCATTCTCTAACATCAACATCACCTTGTTATTTGGGCAATGCTTTTGCATATGACCACGACCAAGACATTTGAAGCATTGTATGCCGCTACTCTTCGCTATAGAACCCACAGAAAAGACACCACTAGCTACTAGATTTGATGGCTTCCTTGCACTTGAACTGGCTTCTTCATTCTTACTAGATGATGGGCGAAAGTTTGAACCACCACTTGGAGCTGTTCTTTGTGATTTGGAACCATATCTTCATCCGCTAGACGGTGTACAGGCAGCAAAAGACGTAGATCTTGCAAACTTAGCATCCTCTTGCAATTGTCGTTCTACCTTTGTAGCTTGATGCACTAACTCATAAAGATTATTATAGGGCTGAAAATTGACAATTCTTTTGACTTGATAGTTCAAACCTGAGAGGAAGTGTGCCATGGTTTGCTCTTCTTGTTCTTGAACGTTGCCTCGAATCATGGCTAGCTCCATCTCCTTGTAGTACTCCTCCACATAATGTGCTCCCTGCTTCATATTCTACAATTTATAAAATAGATCACGTTTGTAATGACGAGGAACAAAACGGGCTCTCATTTCTCGCTTCATCTCTTGCCATGATGCAACAGGGTCTTCTCTATTCTCAGCTCTTTGAGTAATGACTTGTTCCCACCATCCAAAACATAACCTTCAAACTCAAGTGATGCCAACTGTATCTTTCTCTCATCCGTATAGTGATGCATACAGAATATCTTGTCAACCTTCAATTCCCAAGTGAGATACTCCTCGGGATCAGTCCCACCTGCAAATTTGGGCATAGAAAACTTGAGCTTGCCCAATCCATCATCTTCATTGCGTGGACGGCGATAATGGTCATTGCGATGTAATGCAAAATCACCATCCCAATCCATCACATGCGCAGCACCACCACGGCCACCACCTAGGCCTTGGCCACGCCCTCTATGGCCTCCTCCTCGTCCTCCGAGCTGTGGTGGACGCAGCACGTTGGCCACCACTCGGTGTTGCGGTCCAGGAGGTACATGTGCAGCAGCTTCTCCTCCTTGAACACTTGCTTCATCGCCACCATTGCGAGCTTGTATGAGTCTAGTGAGGGCTCCAATGTCCTCCCGCAATTGGCACACATTTTCATCAGCTTGTATCTCCATGTTTTGCACCTCCCTTGCAATTTGATCAGCAAAAGCATCATGCTTCTCATGGAGTTGATCGAGCCCTTGGCGTAGCTTACGTTGAAAGTGTTCGCGAAGTGCCCCCAAATTGATATTGCTTGACGAATGCTTGAGTTTCATTTGTCTCACCACTCTCATCATGGTGTTCTCCTCGACCTGACATTGTTAGCTATGCAAGAAACAAATAGCTATGTAGAATAATACTTTATGAAAATCACTCAATCTCATTGTTTTCTCTCCGAAGTAAATTTCTTACCCTTCCGAAGTGAATTAAGGCCAATAAAAACTTACACCTGGTAGAAGTGACAATAGCATAGTGATAACCAAGCGAATTTAAGACTGTGCACTACTTGCACAACAACGGTTATACGGTGGAGCTTAATATGAAAGTGTTTATCCTACACAATCTGAATTTTCACGATGTTGTAAGATTAAATAATAAACCAAGTTAGAAACTTTGCCCAAGTGCTGATCCAATAGGTTTAAGTGAAGTATATGAACGCACACGCAAAGAACAATGTGACTTAATGCAAACAAAGGAATGGTCTAGTTGGAAGCAATCTGAAACTAATGATGAAATAGCTCGTTTTGCACAAGTACTAGGAGAGACGCTAGCCAATTGCAATAACAAGAATAGAGGGCACAAGATTGCTCAAGAATTTTAGTGACTCAAACTGAAACTATGAACTAGAACCACTCACCCAAATCAGCCTTCTCGCACCTTTTTTTTCTCGGCTTTTTTTTGTCGCCTCTTTTTTTTGCTACCTCGCCACTGACCCAAATATGTTCAAATCACTGTTCTGAGTCTAGTGAGGTATATGGATCACAAATGTTTTGTGGAAGGTAGGGGTATAAAGGTCACACACTCTCTCTCTAAACTTCAAAAAAAATTTGATCGGCTGGAGTGGGTGATGCACAAGCCCAATGTTCAATTATAAGTATTCAGGAGCAGCCCTCAATGCAATATCAATGACTAGTCTCAAGTATTCAAAAGATATAAGTGAAGCTCGTATGTATGGTGTTCGGTTATTGCACACATCAAGGCAACCAACGAAGCACTTCCCTAGAGTTGGTTTCGGATGGCAGAATTCCAAATGGTTTCAAAAGTGGACACTTAGCCAAAACCGACTTGGATTCTAGGGTGGTACTCGGATTGCTCGTGGACAGGTTGTAGACTCAGATTCGACTCTAAGAGTAAATTGAATCTACTTTTTGTGGACGCTAATTGAGGAATTCAACTAGCGGATTTTTTTTCTAGGTTTCATGTGGACTCAAGATTAAGTTACATGAAGGAATACAAAGATCAGCACCTAAACAAAAATTCTAATGGACTAGAACCTAATAAAACTCACACGAAATAACAGATTAATCAAAAGGTTCGAATTTTTTGTGGCAATTTTCGGTTTTAATGGTCTATAGGACAGAAGTAAATCATTCTAAAAGTAAGGGTAAATAATCCCACTGAGTAAACCACGCTCTAATACCAAGATGATACGGGGTTACCCGTTCTTCTCGATGTAGGATCAACATACTCACAAGAATTCGACAAACCGTAGTGATCTCCTGCTGCCAATGCAAGAGTTAGCACTCTATAATTCGCCCAACCACACGTGCTGAACTTCACGACCACAAGATGAAGTTCTATCGCGTTCCCAATTTCCAGCGGAAAGGTTAAATGACCTTGATTTCGATGAACTCCCAATTCTTCCCTCAAGTTGGCTCAGCCAACAGAAAGAATAGGAGTATTCTATTATCAAAAGTAGTCTGAAGAACAATAGGGGGCGGCTGCTACATAAAGCCAACCCTAACCTCCGCACGCACGCATTGGGCCTAAGGCCGAGTTCAATCTGGTTTACAAATCCTAAAACAATTCAGAATTGAACACTAACTAATTATATGGCTAAATTACGCAATCTTAGCCCACTATTGGCATGCAGGCCCACAAACTCCTCAATTGGCGCATGGGGCTCTTCTTCAAGTCTTAGATGCGTGGAGCTTCCCTCCTTTTGATATGTGACCGCATGGGCCTCCTCCCTTGTGGTCGCATGGCTCTCTTTCTCTTTGGGGCTGGCCCATTGGCCATCCTTGTTCTTCCATTGCTCCAAATCTGAGAACACACAATGTATTCACATTAGGTAGTATACCATTCTCATCTAAAGCAATAGGGAATTCTTTAAGAAACAAAAGCACATGTTGTGTAGCAGCTTAGCTCTCGTTCTTGTCATAGGACCTGTAGGAGCCTCATGACTAGCTTCTTTATGCACACTTGAAGTAGAAGATGAATAATGTAGTAGAGATGTCCTCATCAATATAGTCACTGCAATTGCTTGGGTATTTTGATTTGTAAAATGGTAAGCTGAAGGAACAACATTATGAGGATGAGGTATAGTGGTACTAATGCAACTAAAACAAGAAGGCACCTAATAATGGTTCTACTTAACCCATCAACCACAACAATTCATGTTATTAACAAGTACATACACTTCACCAAACTTAAAATTCAATCTTTGGTCCATTTTTACTGCAACCTCTTAGGCAGCTTCTGTAAGAGAAGGCAAGTCTAAAAATTTCCTATTCTAGATAAATCAAACAACTTGAACCTGTAATCTAAAGGTACAAAGTTCTCACTACAAATGGAACAAAATTAACCAGTCCAAAGTGCTATCGGATATTTCGAGATATAACAGCGGTTGCATAATACCAAGATCAGATCATGCATTGTGTGCAATTCCACGTTTCATCATAGTCAGTGTAGCTATATTATCAGCTCAGAATTTGCAGTTCCAATATACGAATATAATTCGTCACCAAATGAACAAAGAAGATGAGCATTCGTAATAAAACTTGAACTCATAATCACAACTATTACCCTATCAGTCATATAAGTTGCAGCTTGTTCCGAATCAAGATACTAAGACGCAGTCTAAATTAAAATAGAATGAAATGGTTGCGCTCAAAGTGCCACACTTACCTTGTCATTTACATCACAAAATTTCAACCTCTCCGTGAAGATGCAGTCGCCATTGCTCACCTTAAACTGGTGCGAACCAATCTGCAAGAAGAAGCGATAGCCGCACATAGTCACGCACCAGTCCACGCCCACAGCCAAACCCTAGCGCAAAAACGAAAGATTCGGGGCAAATGGATGAGACGTTTCTGGTTGGTTGGTGGATCACCTGCGAGTCACGGAGGAGGCACGGATAGACCCGACGAGAGGAAAGGAACCCAGCGTTTCATCTCTGCCCGAGATTTCTGTATCTAAGCCCCGATGGCAATGGCATGAGGCGTGGGGAAGGGGAGGTGGCGGCGGTAGCGTGAGGCTTGGCAATAGCGTAAGCCGCCCTAGGGCAGGGTGGGGAAGGGCGTTCGCCATCGGACTCGAGTGCGGCACCCAGCATCTCAACTTCAGCTGGGATTTCCAGATCTGAGCCCCTATGGAGCGAGATGAGGCGTGGGGAAGGGGAGGCGGCGACGGTAGCGTGAGGCGTGGCAACAGCGTAAGGTGCCCTAGGCCTGGGTGGGGAAGGGCTGGAGATTGGAGAGGATGGCGTGGCGACAGGAGGAGTTTTTTCTGCGCTCAGAAAAATTAGATGCGACGAGGAGGCCCACCTGGCGCACGTTTTTAAGTGAGAAGAGGGAGTGGAAGAATGGACCAAGCACCAACTCATACTTTTAAGGAGTGTATATATATATAATATTTAGTTGGACGTCTCATTGTAGTATATCGTACATTGCCCTCCTATCTTTTCATGTTATTTATCTATTTTCATTTCAAGAATCTCATTAGATGTATATGCACTTGGGAACACCACCAGATACAAGATGGGAGTTTTGCAGACTACAAGTGGCACGATAGACGGCCAACTGGCCAATCCAACTGTGACGACCCGTGTAGTTACTATCTTAGGTAATAATAATATTTAATTATCACCTAACAAAACAGAATAAATTCCTGTTTTATTGAATAATAGCCACATCAAAGTGTTGTAGCAGAACAATAACTAGAGATAGTATAATATTATTACAATACCATCACAATGCAGGGCTAAAGTCTTTGACAAGGCCATAATCACTTGAATATTACAACACTGGGAGATAGAAATAGTACTGACTAATAATTATATAAGTATTGAAGCTAATAGATGGCGTCAACCTAAAATTCTAGGGATCTTGTAGATGACTACCGGCCACCTTCTACTTCTCCCAACTTCCGTAAGAGACCTCCGTCTTGTACGCCTCATACTTCGGACCGATTTTGCTCCCTTTGGTAAAGTTGTCCTCAGCGTAGACCTCAGCATAACCCTATAGATCGTCGTATCGAATAACCTCTAACAAGGAGGATTAATAACAAGGGTATGTACAAAAATACTCAGCAAGTATCATAGCAAATATGAAACTCCATACTCAACATCATCAGATCAAATTCATATCTCTTCTCATCATCATTCTTAAAATAAGTTTTTAAGTTCCAAAATTTTTATGATTTTAGTTTGTGAAGTTACTAGTCACTTGTATTCAGAGAAAAGTCCCCTATAGGATTTTGTAGCCTCCAGTACAGGAGACAGGTGTGAATTCATGGTTGATTTAGCGCTGCACAGGTTTGTATCGCTTTACCCATAGCCACCCTGATGTTGACTGCAATAGGTTCTACTACCACAGAAAGGGTCATCACAGACGGTTCAAAATCATCATCATAGACGGTTTCTGACGTGTCTGAATTTATGTGTTTCTGATAACAGGTGGCTATCACAGACAGCTCTTGAACCGTCTGTGATAAGATACAATACAGATGGTTTTCGTTAGGAACCATCTGTGATAACCTAATATCACATATGGTTCTAGTTAATAACTGTCAGTGATAATCTATTATCATGAATGGTTCTAGTTAAGAACCATCTGTGATTGCGTTCTAGCATCCTCATAAATAAGCCTCCTTTAGTTCATCAATATTCTATAATTGTGCTACCTAACAGCGCAATCAGAGAATGTAGATGAACCAAAGCAGACCTATTTATGGGAACAAGATCATCGTGCAATAAACTTTGTTGCCATATCTTCATCCTGCAATAGAACATGAATTTCAATAAGGACTAAAATCCTAGCCATCCATCAATCAACACAAGGACTAAGGCATCAACAATTAATTTTCACACGCACGAGCATCAAGATTGTCATGGCCAAAATTTTAGATAGAGGATATATCACCGGTAATGAAGGAGAGGTAGTGGCAGCATCACCGTTGTGTCACAACGGTGGCACTGCACACACTTAGGACAAGACTGTCTTGTGCAGTATGAATTGTGGCTTTACAACTAGAGGCGAAGGAGCTCACGGTGGTAGTCAGCGTCATCGAGGGGACGGGGCACTTCGGTTTGGGGGAGGAAGCAGGAATAAGGAGTGGACGAACTAGGAGCAGTAGGAAATGTGTCCTCATCAATGTTGGTTCTTAGAATGAAATTGGGGGAAGGGAGGGAGGGAGGGAGTAATAAGGGGCGAGAGGTGGGAAGAGACCGGTGCCTGCCATTCGATGCAGAGAGAATGGATGGGTGAGATCAAAATCCTAGGAGAGATGCCGCGGATTACTGATGTATCATTAACATAGATGGTTCAAATTAAAAACTGTCTGTGATGTATGCTAACATCACAGATGATTTTTAATCCTAATCGTCTATGATAATATCATAGACAATTTGAAACAAAAATCGTCTGTAATAAGTACAGACATCACAGACGGTTTTTGTTTTGAACCGTCTATGATATTATCATAGACAGTTTAGAATAAAAACCGTCTATGGTAACTTTATCACTGACAGTTTACGTTGAATCGTCTATGATGGGGCATCCAGTATAACCCTTTTTGTAGTAGTGTTCATTCGTATTTTCTTATATACGATGCTCAAGTCAGAGTTCAGAACATTTTCTTTACTTTAGTGTATTATAACTCTACCCAGTTATCATGATATTAACTCCCATGCTGAGGAGGCTTTTCCATCACCCGACACGTGCTGGAGAGGCATATCTATCACCTAGCACCCACCTTAGGGGTTATCACTTTGCTAATTGTGTGTTAAGGAGGCTTTTTCATCACCTGACACGTGTTAGGGAGGCATATCCATCACCCAACACCCACCATGGGTATTGCCCCACTTGATCTTATCTAGTCTCGCATGCTCAAATGGGGTGTATAATAAATTTCAATAGAGTAACATATTCTACCCTTCCTAAATGGGACCATGGCCGATGTGATAATACAGCTCATACACGAGCGAAAGTTAGTTGGCCCTTTTATTATAACTATATGTAAAGGGTCCCAAAACATGCCCCTTTTCTTTTCCTGACATGGGCACCCTCCATGCACTTATTATTTACCAGTAGGACAGTGGCTTCTCCAACTCTCTAACTTGTCATGTTCATCATCATTAATCTCAAACACATATTTACCATTATTATCATCATGCATGTGACTTCTTTCATAAATTCATTTTATGTAGGGAGTGATATTAATCTAGTAAAAAAATTTACATGAAATCACTCTAATACAATGATTAAAGACATGCTTGCCTAGGTTTTGGTAGCAGGTGAAAGTTTCAGTATGTTTATATGAATAACTTCTCCCTAACCCAGTTTGTTACCTGTAGTTAATATGATTTAATTTATGGACATATAAAAATATGTTACAATGAGGTGTCTCTATGGTGACCTCCTGTCGATTCACAATCTACAACGGTGTTTGTATTTAAATCCCAATTTTTGTACACTTATTGTTGATTGCTATTTTCGTTGATGTGAAATTTTTTTGCATTAATAATTTAGTGCTAGGATTAATTAATTGTCACCGAACAGATATTGTCTTTGCATATTTATGTATACACGTGTGCATGTGGGTGGATATTTATACATAAATGGGTGTAACACATGTTTATATATATACATATATATTATTAAATGCTATTTTATTTTTCTTTTCTTTTCTTTTTTTTCTCTTTTCCTTTTCCTTTTTCTCTCCTTTTTTCCTCCCTTGGCTTGGCCCAGCGAGCCTTGGCCCACAACCTGCCAACACTCCCTCTCCCTTTCTTCCTTATATATATCTCTCTCTCCATCCTCATGCTACCTCCCTCATTTACTCATCTCCCACCGACAATGTCACCACCTCATCATCGCCTCCCTCCCTCCCTCTTCGGCCTCCCCCTCTCTTGCCTCTGACCAACAACCACCGGCCTCCGAACAACCCCATCGCCAGACACCACCCTCCTCCACTGGATCCGGTGCTGTTGTGCCGGCTGTGGTGCTGCACGGCTTCAATCGCCTACAGATCTACTGGCCTCCCCCAGTGTCACTCGACTTCTACCACGGCACCACTACCCTGATCCGCTCATGGCACCGCCTTCTCCGGCTCCTGGGCACCACCTGCTTCTACACACCCTCCTCCCTATCCAGCCCCATCTTGGCCCCCTCACTAGCTGTCCTGACTTTGGCATTTCGGGTCCGAGTGCCCTCACTACCCCTCTCTAAGCCCCTCCAATTTACTTTAAGTTTTCTTTTCTCTTTTGATTTACTTTCGATTTGTTGATTGTATTACTTCGATTTGTCAGTAAATTGGGGTGAGTATGATGGTGAGGTGGTGCTTCGGCTATGGCCCACTACGACAGGGCTTAGGGCCTCCTCGTGCGCTGAGAAGCATGGTGGAGTGCCGCCAGGTGTGCGCGATGGCCGGTGCTGAGCAAGCCAAGGCCAAACCTTTGGTATACTCTACTTCCTTTATCCTCTAGCTTACTTCCACTGCTCTAGCCTATATGCAGATGCTATGCTCTCGTGTGATGCTTGTGGATTGTACTTGTGCGGTTGTGATCCTACTGTGGTGGTGAGGGTTTGCGCATACCAGTTGGTGCTCCTACCATTGTGATGTGAGTTCAGGTGAGCATGGTAGAAACTAGAGGCTTATGGAGGCACCTTGCTTGCTGGTCGAGGGCTAGATGTTCTAGTGTGGATGATGTTGGTGCCAAGGGTTGTAGTTCCTTCACAGCTCTCCCAGGGTTTGGGTCGGCTTCTTCTTGGCAGCCCCTAGGCTAGGTCTCAGTTGATTCTTGGCTGCTGAACCGCTGTGGTCATGGTTCCCTCCTTTTCTATTTTTTGCAACTCCTCTTGAATGTTGCCTCCTCCTAGGTTTACTGTCCCCTTTTGCTTGCCCCTCCTCCTCCTGGCACCTTTTTCTCCTCTGGCCTAGCTGTTGAGCTCCACCTCTCCTTCTTCCTCTCGGTTGACTTGGGGGATTTTGGGGAAATGGAGTGGATCTAGGGAAAGGGGGAGTGTGGTGCTGCTGTGGCTCGGTTGTGGCAATGGTCGCTAGTCGTGGGTGAAAATAGGCTCTCTCTCTCTTCTTCTGGTTGCTCTCACCTTATCCCCTTCCCTATGCTACCTCTGTTCTGTGTCTACACTAGGGCTTTCACTATGCAAAGGGGATTGGTTTTGGGTACTTGGGTAAAAATCATTTTTACTAGGTTGGCTTGCAGTGAAAAAGGAATTGGGAAAGAATTTAGGTATATTGTTAACACCGGATGATGAGACCTTACGGTTGTGAGAGGTGTTGACTGGTCCCGGATGGTTTGGTATCTCAATGAGCGAAATACCTATTTCGATAACCCAACGAGGGTTCTGACAGCAATCTGCCTTTCAATTTCTTCTTCTATTTAGTCTCATGTTACTGGTTTTCTCCGCAATTTAATAATGCTTGTTGCTCCAGCTTAGCAATATTGATGTAATTGTAATGTAATTATTTATATTTTGGAGATGATTATTTTGATTGAGATCAAGAATTGTAATTAATGTAATTTGAATTGTTAAATGATGTAATATAGATTGTTAATATTTTATTTGATTTGCAAAACAATTTTAATTATTGTTTGATTGATGCAATTATTTGTTGTAAAAGGGACTGAGAAAATTTTACTTGATATGCATTAGTTGAAATCATGCTGAGATGTATTCATAACTAAAATTTATAAATTGAGATGGCTTGTAATTTGTAATTTGTTTTGTCCTTTCGTGTGTTTATATTAATTCAGACTACTCTGCATTTAAAGAAAAAGGCTCTCGTGCAATTACTTTAATTAGTTGCTTTATTAATTACATTTAGTCGTGATTTGTCGTTTAGAATGAATTAGAAAATATGGATCCTTTACCAACACTGCCTTGCAGTCCAAGAATGCAAAGAATGCAAGCAGTATTCACATACTGCAAGTTTCATCTGAATCAGCGTCCTCCAGTTCCTATGCATGAAATTGATTCAATTTTTTTCGAGGAGCACGACATTAACTCCAATAGTGTCTGGAACTTCACGGTCTCAACGACTGTCCTCACACACTACATATATTTGCATAACCATCTTATTGTTTCCTCTTTAAAGCACAATAATTTTCGTGACCTGTTAGAAGATATTATTTTTTACATATTATGTGGACAAAAAGAAAAATAATGCACAAACATGGTACATTCTAAAACTTATTCAATTATATAGGCATACATCATGTTGTTGTAAGTGAGTGACTTTTTAAATGGCCTTTTAGTTGGTTTGTGCAACGCGCGCTTGATCTACAATTCGGAATGGCCCATAATGAGGTTGAATTTTAAAACAGGATTATTATAACAGTATATATATAGAAGTACATTGCCCGTATATAATACATGGAAACTTACAAAATTATGGTATTTCCTCTCAAATTTGTGACATTTCATTACATGCTTACAATCTAATAGAAATCCCACTCAGATCCGCAGAAATGTGCGGGTAGTTAACCTAGTATAACCTATTCGTTTGTAATGATCAATCAAGGATGTGCATTGTAATTGTATCAATCTCTTCTAGTTCGAAATTAGTCAGGGGAATGATCATGCATGTACCACTGCATCTTGGGTGTTGGTGATATCGAGTGCTGATCTTGTTCTTCTAAAAAGGAACCGAGTGGTACGTGTCTGTCTGTTCGAAATGGAGTAACACCGACAAATCTCTGTAGGTTAGGTTATTGACTACAAAACAAGATTTATGGTTAAGCCACGTCAGCAAGTAATTAATAGTCATTACATGGGAACTTCATTAATTTGGAGCCGTGCGATTTGAGCTAATTTTATGCAATAATGAAGCACGTGGCAAGTTAGAAATTGCCTCACGTCCCATCACTGCCAGGTTCGAAGCCCTTGATGCGTGCAGTTCCTATATTTGTTCGGGCATCAGTTGATCAATTAATATTAACCCATGAATAGCCTAAACATCCGGCCCATTAGATCCATAATAATGAAGAGCCATAGAATATTACAAAGCGAAACTAACACCTAATTAACCCCAGTTTTTTTAAAAAAAATCCTAATTAACCCCACATGACAATAACTGGTGCTCGTAGCCAGACTGCATGTATGCCACCGAAAGCAGAACCTCCCAACAAGCGCAGTTCCCAAATGGGGTGAAGTTCACTGGAGCCGGTGACATCACCGGGCAGAAGTGCGATGAAGAGGTGGGAGCCATTAGATCAATGACCACCAGGGATCGACAGTCTCGGCAGTGGTAGGGATCATTAGAAGTAAGAAAGATGAAACGAATTAGGGAGTGTCCCACCGCCCACCGCCCCTCCCTACCACTGCTGCCTCCTACGCCATCACCTCCCACCTTCTCCTCCTTTGCTGCATCTCCATTGCTGTCCTTACCACCACCCTCATTCCTCATCTCCAATAAGCAAAGATTGAAACAACTTCCAACAAGAGGGTGGAAAACCAGTAATGATTCAAACTTGTTGCACTAGATGGATGGATCTAAATATGAGCTATCTATTCCACACTTACTCTTCGTTATACACCCAAAAGATCTAGAACAAAAAGCAACACAAGAACCAAATCAAGCCATCACAATGAGAGACAAAGACACAAGGCACATGGAATTTATTTTTATATTACTTGCAGATGTATGATTTTACATCCACTCGATAGGCACACTCCAAAGCTCTTTCTAAGAGCAGACCTAACCTAACCTTTCCTCATCTCTATCTCTAAGGCTTAGCTTCTAAGCCACTCCTCTTCTCTTTTTATAGTGGTAGCCAAGCCAACCACTTCATCTCCAAACTGTAACCTGGTGGGTTTCAAAACCTACTTACCATCCACCTACTCAACTACTTACAACACTAATTAGGCATACCCAAAACCTGTCAACAAAACCAGGCAAAACTCTCTCATATGAACTCCAATCATGCATTCTTGGATGCGTTGGAAAGCAATCGCCTAGCCCACGCCATCCACACCTTCTCACAGCTTGAACCAATCTTCACAGTAGCTAGCTTCCCAAAGAAGAGATCACCCATCTTCTGGAAACCTCCACTTGACCATAACCCCATCAAGACTTTTCCTCCAATGCTCATCACATGTCTTCACCATGAACGCACACATTCCCCGTGGCCCCAATGACTTGCTGTCAAGTCTCTCACGCATCTAGATCCTACCAGACCGTCCTCAATTGCAATGGACTCAAGTCACTTAGTGCACCACATGCACCATGATGATACCTGGCTTTCTTGACTATTCTAGACCTTAGCTCCTCCTAAGCGTAGTTCCGATCTACCTTGTTGTTGCCCATTATCTTCATCACTGGTAGCTCTCACATTGATTCCTTGTCTTCACAACTTGTAACCACTCCGCTAGTCTCAGTCATCTTCCGGTGGCACCTTGACGTTCTTAATCTAAGCTTTCATAGCTTAGTCCCAATCCCTTGACTATTCTATATCTAAGTTCTTCTAGCTTAGTCTCGATCCTGTCTACCTCACCATAACATAGCTCTGAAGTTCTAAAACCATCATCGACAAGCAAACCATCACGTAGTACTACAAAACACACGTAACCATCAATTAACATAATAGATGAGCAAAGGATACATACCTCCATGCTTCGCTCCCGGAAGCATCACAACACCACAAAGCCACCTCATGGCTCACAATGCACCACGTGCACCTCATACATCTCATCTCAAGCAACACCATGCTCATCTACTCAACTCCACCATGGTTAGCTCAACCATATCTCACTTAGTCTCAACATATGTATCACAACATGTATGCAAAGGGGCACAAAGCTACCAAGCCATCAATCCTTGCTATTTCACCATCTTCACTCCATATGCACCTACATGCACCATAACACAAGCAAAACATTGCATAGCATAATCTCATCATAAAACAACTCACCATTTGCCCAGAAACACCAGCAATAGAATCATCTCAGAGTCCTCTACAAAAGACGTTAAGACCCCATGGCTATGGTATCAACTAAACACTTTGCAATGGCTCAAAGCATAAAAAACGTGCTTGTTGAAAAATTGATCTGACCCATGATCTGAGTGACTCAGATGATCCGACCCAAACAATCCTAAAATCACATTCTCTAGACAATGGTCTGACCCAATGGTTTGACCCACTCGGATGTCCAAGTCACATGGATTTCAACTCGTGTACTCCCAACACCAATTGTCAGACCCAAAGGCACGGCTGACCCGGATCATCGACCCCATATGGATGATTCGACCTACCCGGAAATTCTGGCCAACTTAAATATATAAGGAACTCGAATCTTTCTAACCTTTCAAAAAAACAAACATCCAACTCTAATTCCATGATGTCCAACTTGTCAATTACTCATCACCACAACATGTGGAACACATGGTGACCATCACATAAAAAAACAAACCACTTGCTCATTATACCTAACTTCCCTCACTCCTCACTCTAAAACTCTAGATCAAGATTTGTATCTCGCCTCACCCCTCTACCTTCCTCCCTTCCCCACATCCCAGCCGCCTTTGTAACACCCCAGCACCACCAGGAGCTCAGAATGTCACATCTACCACCTTTTCCCTAAAAATTAAACCATCTCTACTAAGACTTTCAACAAAAACTTCCCCAATCAATTCTCCTCAAAGAACTATTTAATAATAAACATGATTGATGACAAGGGTAAGAATAGAAATTGCACAAACATAAAATTGGAACATGATTGAGTTATTTATCTAAACTAAGTTATCAATTATCCACCATGTACCTAACGCTCGTTTTGGTATCAATTGTAACACATTGGCCTAAAATTCGCTAGCGCCCAGTCCACCCATGTGGAGTTATGGAGTTGTGGTAGTGAGATTAGTCCCATATTACTTGTCTAAATTGAGTTGTAATAGCATATAATGTCTGCTGAGTTCAAACGTAGCATATCTGGGTTAACACTTTTACACGAAGCAAGAACAAAAATGTAAGCGGGGGTGCTATGTGTGCATGAGTTTGCCCCATGGGTGGGCTAGGAATTGAGTGAATTTTGGGCCAAGATGTTACAACCTCTCCTCCCAGATGTAGCGGCGGTTACCTCCCTTTACGGCAATGGCCTCCCTCCCAGCAGCCGTGGTGATGGCACCCTCTCTCCCAAACATAGGCCTCCCCCTTGCCTCTTCTTCCTGTCCTCCTAATCGAGGTTGCCAGCCAAGTGCTAAGTTGAGTTTGCTGGCTGCATGCTCGACGAGGTCGCTGGCGCCATGCTCGACGAGGTAAGACTTCTTGTGTGATGTGGAGTTATGGATAGGATGAACTGATGTTGTATTATTGTTGCAAATGGTGATATAGGAATGGGGTTTCGGAGGAGCAAGCATGCAAAGATTACTCCCTTTGTCCCGCAATATAACTTCAAAGCCCACCATGTGCACAGACTAAGAAGACATTAAATTTAAGAAAAAACTTAATACCATTGGATTATGCATATCCTTATTAAATAGTGTATTATAACTACTCATTCATTTTTAATATTAAAATAAGGGTATGTGGTGGAAATATGGTGATAACTACACATTTAGCTTTCGCAATGGATTTATATTGTATGACGATGCTTTCTAAGAATTAGGAGTTATATTGATGGAAGGAGGGGTTGCAAAAGATATGTTTTCGTCTGTCGATTTGTATGCTTCATTGGGCTTCGGCGTGGGCCTCAGACTCGATTTTTTGACTAGAGTTGAGTTTGCGGAATGCGTGCTAGTTGGGCTTCTGATCAGGCCTGGCATTTAAATACTGAGCCTTTTCAGGCCCGATGTTTGGTTGCCTTGTCGAGGTGTCAGACTAGGCTTGCACGGTGCAAGATTCCTCTTGGAGCCATACCCAAGAGGAACATCCAAATCGATCTTCACTGCCCAATGTCTTGCATCAAGTTATCTTATCCACCTTCTAATGTAACCAACCAGACATCATCTCAACACATGTAGGTGCCGCTCATTTGGGCTAAAAAAATGACTTGTAACTGAAATTTCACTATAGCTAGCTGAAATTGCACTGTGACTGATGGTGGCTTATTTGGCGTAATTAAATTTAAAAAATTTAAAAAATAGAAAAAAATAGGTTAGCCCATCACGGACAATGAAAACGAATACAGGAAAAAGAATCGGCAAAACGAATGCGGGAAAAAGAATCGGTAAAAAGCTCAAAAAACCAAAAAGCTAAAAAGAAAAATTTAGAAATAGAAAAAATAAATCAGAAATCAAAAGTTAAGTTAAAATAAACAGGACCTAGTTCTCCACGAACAGGCCTATCTTGCATCCCAGCGTGTCCAAAGCAGTCAGGATGAGCCAAGACGCAACGAAACACATCCACCTAGGCCAGGACGAAGCGCCATCCGCCACCGTCAACGCGTCCGCACCGGCCATCACCCCGTGTCCACCCTTTCACACAGGCGAAAGCCCGTTCCCCCCCGTCTGAAAAGTCAAAACATCGCTTCTGCGCTTCGTCATTCGTGACGCCACAGCCTTGTATACTTATTGACCTCCAGCCCCGGCCCTTCCGTCTGGAACCGAACAATCATCTCGTTCCGCCGCAGAATTCCCAATTCAACGTTTCCTCCTACGCTTCGCCGCCCGGAGATCAATCCATCTCTCACGCAATGTCGCAGGTATCACAATATCTTGTCGATTTTCCATTTGATCTGTTTGGTGCCGTCCTTTGCTTAGATCTGTAATGATGTTAGGAATCCCAAATAATTCACTCTTCCCAACAATTTTGGCGACCAAACATGACGGGATCTGATGGCCCAGCAGATCAATTCGTTCGCTTTGTTCGCGATTATATTGTGTGTGGTTTGCATGATCTTGCTACCAAGGTGTGATTTGCGGTGCAAAATCATGGGGAAAACGTTTAAGGAATACAAAACTAGTTTATTCAATAGTAGGTTTATATGATTAGATCCTGCCACTTGGGAGACAGGTTGTTTGAACTCCTGAAGTGGAGAGATGTAAGATTGATCCATGCATGCCTCTGCTAGACGTGCAGCTTCGGTTTTGTAAAAATGACGATTCGAGAGATAGTTTTGGGTCTCAGTTACTTGATGTGTAGTTTGGTCAATCAAACTGTTCGTTAGACAAATTTTACGATGTTATGACATGATAGTTAAATTAATTAGTTATTCAAGGGCCACCGAGCTCTGTTGAATTTTTCAGGATCAGTAATGCAATTTTAATCTCCATGATTTGATACAAGTGATTTATGTGCTTACTAAAGGTTCACAATGTAAATGTATTGAATGGGCACTTGTTGATCTGGAACACCGAACACGCATTGGCAAATGCCAACGTTGATACAGCTGCATGGTTTAGAAAATAAATAAATACAGTGAATTTCTGCAATGACTCCAGTTTTGATGAAAAGCCAGGAGGAAGGCCTTTTTGAATCTAAAAAGAACTTGAAATGCAGTGGGATGCATACATACGAGCTAGGCCCAACTGTATATGTATATTGTTTTGAACATCCTTGGCAAACACACACACACATGAGCCCTATTATGAGTTTTTTTTTTGGCGATCAGGATTGTGAGGTTATGATAGAACATGATGCATGCATTATACAATGATCTATATGAATTGTTGGCTGATTCTAATCTATCAGGGGCTATTTAATTCAATTAAAGTATGTTATACAATGATTAAATGATATAAGCTGAGAAATACCATGATGCATGCATTATGCTTCAGATAATGGGTTTGAAAACTTTGTTCTTGAGCATGCTCAGTAGGAGGCAACAATTCATATAGATGTTCTTAACCTTGGGAAAGTTGTTGGATTTAAGATGTGTATGCGATTTGGAGGAGTAAGTCCCATATTGTGCTCCTTTATTCAAAATTATAATTAGAGTGTTACCTAATTCTGCAAAAATTTGTTCTGTGACGCAGACTGTTGTACTCAGGGTTGGCATGTCTTGTCAAGGCTGTGTTGGAGCTGTTAAGCGGGTTCTCGGCAAAATGGAAGGTTGTTTTTACTCACTTTTCATTGAGATAGTTTTCCTTTTATAATTTATTTAAATTAAACCTATGTAACTAGAATTGATGCAGCATTGTACTTCACGTTTATGCCAATCTGAATATGAAACAACCCTGGTCAAGCTTTGCATTGGTATCGAGTGTGGTAAAATGCTCTCAGCATAGATTTCTTGTGATACACTTTAGATGCTTTCTGGAATTTGCTTCATGACAGCTAGTGCCAAATAGATGTGTTGATTGAGTGAATTTGTCATTAATTACTGGAAGGTGATTGAAGGAGATAGCATGCTAGTTCTTTTTCCAAAACTTCTTTGTTTCAAATGATAGCTGCAGCTAATTTCTTGGCATAAATATACTGTTTTCTAGTATATTTTTTGTTTTATTTTGGGATCAGCAAGTTTGAAGTTTTCCTCAGCTTGGCCGGCAACATCATATATAAGAAGCAGCTTTCCATAAAAGAAAGAAAGAAACAAAAGGTCGATTCATAACATTTTAAGGTACCCCAAAGCGCAAAAATGGGACATCAAATAGTCAAAATGCTGAAGTGCAAAGTTGTAGTGGGATTGATGAAAAGTATTGTAATTAAATTGCAAGATCCTACTGTCACAGAATGCTTTGTAGAAAAATTAATTCCAAAGGTGCCATATAAAATTTTAGTTAATGCAAAGACTGGTAAGAAACTACCTTCGTTACGGCTTTGGTTATGTTGTTGATCTAAAAGCAGTTGTTTGAATCTAGTAAGACTAGTCTTCCATCATCAACCTAAACAGCAGTAAATGCATACTTGTTGCACCGGGTTTATGACCGGATCGGTTGATTAAATATACTTGTATCTATTTCTTAAGCATTGTCTGGTTGAAATGGTTCAACGCAAGGTTATTAAGTCGTAAAGTCGAATCGAGTCGTAATGCTACCGACTTGGAGATTAGTCGCGACTAATCCCGACTAGTTGTTGACTAATCTACTACTACTTGCTTGTTGCTTCTACTACTAATTGCCTTCTACCACCACCACCACTACTTGCTACTGCTACCCGGGCTCAAAGTGGAAGAATACTCGGATCTTGCTCTAGAAGAAAGCATCAAAACTGAGTCTAAAACAGAAAAGAAAAACTAGGATCAAGATCTGAAATGGAGCAGCAAAATAAAGGAAGAAGATGGGAGTAAGTGGGAGGAAGAACAAAGCGTCAAACGGATGAAGAACAGAGCAAGATCCAATTAGACTTCGACTCACGCTGGCTGACTAGTCGCGGCTAGTCGCCGACTAGTCGGCAAGTCGAACGACTAGCGCAGCTAGTCGAGTCGACGGCACTAGTCGGTGCCTGTGTGCTGACTTGTCGACTAATCGACGATTAGTCGCGACTAGTCGCGCGACTTAATAACAACTTCAACGGTCTGGCTATATTGCTGTATGTCATACCATGTTTGGAACGAGGACATTTTTCCTAATTCTATGGGAAACTGGGAATTGAAATGCTTCCTGTGAAATACTTACGTTCCAAACGTTCCTGGATTCTTGCGGGAATTGAAGTATTTGACTATTTCCTATTAAATTCCGGCGCTCCCAATGGGCCCTTAGTTTCTTAATGTAATAATATGCATTGGGTTTGTGGTTGCTTCAGGTGTTGAGTCTTTCGATGTAGACATCAAGGAGCAGAAGGTCACCGTGAAGGGTAATGTAACGCCAGATGCTGTTCTGCAGACTGTTTCAAAGACAGGCAAAAAGACTTCGTTCTGGGAGGCTGAGTCCAAGACCAATGAATCCGCGGCGCCTGCTGCTGTGTCTTAGAAAGCCATCTGTCACCTCTGATATGTGAAGTTTGATGTAACAATTTCCATGTGGAAGTGTTCTGCAAGAACATAAAATGGGCTGTTCTGAGCGTATATAGCTTGGATTTACTGCAAATAATAGCAAACTGCTAGTTAATTTGTACATTGTATGCTTGGTATTTCTTTTTCTGAAAAATGTGTGCTTGGTATTCCTACTCTGCAATGGTTTTGATCAATCTGGAAAAATACGATGTTCGCATGCAACGTGTTTATGCTATGTGAAATGTATGCTATGTGAAATGTGCGTGCTAAAGTTTAGGGCTGTCATGCTACCACCTAATCGAAATAGTTGGCTATATTGTTGAAAGTCGTTAAAAAAACTCAAGACAGTTATCTTGTTTTGGCACTAGGATGTGGGGGCTTCTGTGCAGAGAATGAGTATTTGCTCCTCCTATTGTGAAGATGAACTATTTAGGCTCGGAGAGAAAGGATTCGAGATGTGGCTACACACAAGCCAATCCAAGAATGAATGGCAATTGGGACGGGGATATGCACCGCTGCCCTGATCCCTGCTAGCATCCTGCTGTTCCTGCCTCCGCTGAGGCTCCCGCGGGGATCTATATGGGGGTATTAAAATGCATGTAAGAGCAAGTCCAATAATAGAGTCAAGTGTTTGGTTATAAGTCAAGTTATAAGAGCAGCTCCAAAAGATGGGCTAAATTTGATCCCCTATAATCTCATTTTAGAGGACATGCCAAAAAGTTGGGGATCAATATAACTCCTTTGCTCCAACAGTCATCCCCAAAATTGGTCCCCTAAATATTTTAAATCTGCTACATGGGTTTATGGGCCATATTAGTTATATACAAGGGATATTACCTTGTAGATGGCATATATCCTTCTTGGGCAATATTTTGGGATGAAGATACGCTCAATGATATCATGAATGCTTGTGTCATCATGCATAATATGATAGTAGAAGACGAGCGAGATGAACAAAATGATTTGAACTTTGATTGGACGGGTGAACCCGTTGCAGTTTCACATGAACATAGTGCTGATATTCATGAGTTTATTCAAGCCCACATGAAAATTAGAGACAAGGAAATCCACTCCCAGCTTCAACAAGACCTAGTGGAGCATCTGTGGCAGCGCCATGGAGACACCATTGTTCGATCTGAAATTAAATTAAAACACTATTGTTCGATCGAAATAAAGACACCATAACATAGTTCGAAATTAAATTAAAACACTATTGTTACGATCGAAAACAAATGAAAACCATACAACATAGTTCTGAAATTTAACCCGACTTAGAGGAATGTCGAGCTACAATCTCATTCTCAGGTAGGTCTCACGCAACGCGAAGGAAAAAAATTGGGCGCGGAATCGCCTACTCGCGCGCGGCAACGGTGATTGGGGACGCGTGGGGTGAGGCCAAATTTGGCTCCGGTGGGGTGAGATATTGGGGGTGTTAAAATTTTTAGTGGTGGTTTTGGGGATCTTTTGGAGGAGTTTTTTTTCACTAATCACCAAAATTTATTTTAGGGGATGTTTTAGCCCATCTCTTGGAGTTGCTCTAAGAGCCAAGTTATACAATAATTTGTCTTCTATTTGTCTACAAAAGATTTTTTATTATTATGTGGTACCATGTCTCATATTCTCTTTCCTATTCCTCCTCACATACATTTATTATCTTGGCCCACCACTGCATAGGCTCTCGTGCCCAGCTTGTTGCTTGCATGAGAGCCAAGCTCTCATCTCTCTCCTCTCTTCTCTCCTCCACATCAGCAAAAATGCTGACTAGCTTGGCTATAAGACCATTATTGTACTTGCTCTAAGTAGCTATTATAATTATTGCGGTATGCATGCATTCATGCATGTACGACCTCGTAAATTAAACAATTACGCAGAAGTTCAAACGAAAATAACATCGATTGTTTCCGAGACAGTATATATAGAAAAATATTATGAATCGAGGTTAAAATGAACCCGTGTAGTCTACTAGTCAGTCAAAGCCGCTTCAGCCTTGGTCTCTTGGCGGCTGGGCGACCACCTACACCGGCCCGCAAGGCAAGAGGAAGGCAGCTTCCCAGGCAGCTAGGGCTGTAAAAAAAGCTCGAGGCTCGCGAACTGCTCGAGCTTGGCTCGCTCTAGACTCGATTCGAGTTTGGCTCGAGCTCCAAACGAGCCGAATTCGAGCTTCATCTTAAGCTCGCGAGTTTTAACGAGCCGAACTCGAATAGCTCACGAGCTTAAGATTTTCTCACCCTCTCCATTTCCCCACACCCCCTCCGGCCTTCCTCCCGCCTCTCCTCTCAAAATCCCAGCGCCACTCCCCACCCCCGCGCCTCTCCGGCTCTCCCCCATGTGCCTCGGCGCCTCACCGCTGCACTGCTCCCCCCGCCGCCCCTCACGGCTTGGCTCCTCGCCCCCTCGCGCCCGCCTCGCCGCCCCGCGCGCCGCCTCCTCACCCGCCGCGCCTCCTCCCCCTGGCGCCCCCCTCGCCCCCTCGCGCGCCCCTCTCCGCCCCGTCCCCTTCCTCTCCCGCCGCCGCCCCTCTTCGCCTGTCCCTTCCTTTCCCGCCGCGCCCCGTCCCCTTCCTCGGCTCCTCGCCTCCGCCGCCTCTCCTCGCCCCGCCGCCTCGCCCCCTGGCGCCTCTCTCGACTTCGCCGCGCGCTCCTCCTCCTCCCCTGGCGCCCCTCCTCTCCCGCGGCGCCCCCTCTCGACCGGATCCGCGGCTCGGCGCCTCGGCCGCGGCCGCGAGCCACGCGCCACGCCGTAGGGTTCATTCTGTCGCGCTGTCGCTTCCTCCTCCCTCCTTCCCACCACCACCGTCTCGTCCTTCGGCGGCCGGGCGGCGATGGTGAAGGGCGCCAAGGCAGTAGCGTCGGTACATGCGTGCGCGGCACCATCTGGGCTACAGAGGTGGCCGTCCCTTCTGCGCGGCGTCTGCCATTTCTTGATCCGTGCCGTGGTTGTGAGGTTTTCTTCTTGCTTGTTTTTTTGTGCGCAGTCCAAGTCGAACCAATACGGGAACACGTCGCTGCTGCAGATCGAGGGTGAACACCAGGAGGACGTTGGGTGGTACAGCGGCAAGCGCATCGCCTACATCTACAAGGCCAAGACCAAGAGCGCGGCAAGACGATCCGCGCATGCGGGGCAAGGTCACGCGCCCGCATGGCAACTCCGGCGTCGTCTCGCAGCCCGCAGGTACTCTCTCCCTCCTCCCCACCGAACCTACACGAGCCGAGCTCGAGCGAGCTCGAGTTTTGTCCGAGCCGAGCTTGAACCTAGTTTAAAGTTCGATGTTGATCTCAGGCTCGCTCGAGCTCGGCTCGATTTTCTACCGAGCTCGAGCTTGCCAGGTCAAGCTCGCTCGAGCTCGGCTCGTTTACAGCCCTACAGGCAGCCATCACAGGCGAGGCGAACAAAACTTTAAACAAAAGTAAAGTAAAAAAAAAAGAAAAAAAGAGAAGAATTAAGAGAGAATGCATTCTGGGTCCCGCACGAAAGAAGCATCCAAAAAGAGCAGGTAGCCCTCCTCCGCACGCGAAGCGCCCAAACCCCCGCGGCGCTTCGACTTCGAGGCAGCCAGCCACCGCCCGAGCGGAGGCACCAACGTCGCAGCCCCGCCACCCCCATGGCCTCCGCCGCCTTCCTCGCCGTCTCCCCCCACCGCCTCTCCTCCCCCTCCACCCGCTCACAGCCTCGCCCACCCGCCCGCGGCCTCCGCCTCCCCCCTCCTCGCTCCCGCCTCTGGGCCGCCTCCTCCGCCTCGTCGGCACCCGCGGAGCGCGACCACGCCGCCGCCGCGGCCGGTATCGAGCGGTGCCTGGTTGCCACTCTGGCTCCGGTCTCGGCCCCGCCGGAGATGAAAGCTGGGAGGAGGCAGCACGGGGCGTTTGGAGCCGTCACGCTCGAGAAGGCCAAGCCCGACCTCTCGCAGCAGCTCAAAAAGGCCCACCCCGAGGTGCGTGATGCCTTAAGTTATTGTTTAGATTCGGTACTATTATATGGATTACATGGCCTTGCGCGAAATGGAAGGCAATTTTGATGCTTGTGTTGGTAGAAATATGAGTAGTTGCGCCCTTTCCGATGTTGGACATGGGAATTTTATCTTGTGGTGTGTCAAGAACAGAACGTGTTTCTTTCCTTTGGGGCTTTGGAGGTCCTTGATGCGTTATATTACACTGAGAAATGAAGGTTGGGTATGGCACTACGGTCAGATGGCTCTAAATCTCTGCGTGTCTTCAGTGTTTATATGATTCTGTGCTGCCAACCAGAGCTCTTACTTAGAATTTTGTGCAATGTCGTAATCGAAGCAGGCAAATTGTGCTCCTCATCTATGGGGCTTGGAGTCCTTCTCCCATTAAATAGCTTGAATCCCAATGGCGTGAAATGTTTTGTATGTCAAGGAGGACGCATGACTATAAAAGCGTATAGGGGGCGTACTTGATAGTGTTTCTCAACTGCCTAAGATCTTGTTATGGCACAGCACATAAGGTATGCTTAAAATTAAATTTGGGACTCGCTTGGGTGAACATTCACCTAGTCCCCATGCCGTCAGCACCCTGTCGGAGCGACCGCAGCAGGCTACAGTTGGTCAATGCCTTTGGCGCTGCCTTATGAACCCACTGCCTCATCGCTCCTTGACCTGCTCAGTGGCCCCGCCACATCCCTGCCTCGTTGCTCCTGCCACTAAGTGTCGCGAAGTCATATGTTCCAGGTCATTTAATAGGGCTTTGTTTATCCTAATTTAGGAAAATTTTACTCTGGACTAAACCAGAATATAAGAATGTAATGATATAGAAAGTAAATAAACTGTGGCATTCTGTTTTTGCTCATTGCACGTGTGCACATGTGTTTTTTTTTTCTATAATACAAAATGGTTATGCTAGTTTGATAATTTTTTGGTAATTCATTTTTTCCAATCTTACATACCTTGTTTGAATTAAATCCACATATACTTTCGTTGATTGATCTATGAATTATATTTTGATTAGATAACTAATTTTTGTTCCATAAAAGCACCTAGGAGATAAGTAATTAGGTTGTCGGCACTGGGCAGGTACTTACAAATGGAGTGGAAGGCTATAGAAGTAATTTGATGCACCTAACAAATCATAGAAGGCTAACACAACAAAATTGGCCATTCCTTTTGTTCCAAATGTTCAATCGTGCGGAAGGACCAACAACAAAAACCAGTAGAACAAACAATTAAAATATGAAATTAGCAGCAGATTTGAGAGGATGACCACGGCTGCATTCATTTATGCAAGCACTGTTCATGGGTGCTGAGGAGTCTGCAGCCATGGAATGCATCTCATTCTGCATTCTCTGTTTTTTACCGCTGCCACGCTGCCAGCTGCCATATCCATGGCAAGTTCATGCCAGAGAAACTTCCTCCTCTGCACCGAGAAGACGACATCCGGTCAGAACAACAAAGACTCGGCACTGGCATCCATAATGTGGTTCTTGTACATATTGAGAATGTGTATTGATTTATAAGCTCAATGCTATTTTCTTCTAAGCAATACATGATAGAAAAATGTTTTGGTGCCTTAATTACCCCCTTGTTAATCAGCAATACATGTGGTACCTCTTGATACTTCCCAACACCCAAGCACTGTGAAACATCTCATCAAATACAATAAGCCATAAGGCATAGGCCTTGGAAATTAACTACACCACATTGATCATTAATACAAAGCGCATGTTAACTATCAAAATTATAAAAAATAGGGATTGTCATAGTGGGGCAACACTATACGAGGCGATGTAGGCAGGTGTTAGATCCAGGAGGCTAACTAGAGGGGGGTGAATAGACGGTCTAAAAACCTTCTAGGGCAGCCAGAGTGTTGTTTGAAATTTTGTGCACAAAAATTTACATACCCATTCTCAGATAAGCAATTGTTAATATTCTAAAACCCAAGGTTGTCACGGCACTCCGGCAAGTTGCGGCAAGACCGGGGCGCTTGGACGCCTAGTCGAATAGGCGCCCGCCATGGCGACAGTTAGACAACAAGTAATACCTTATATGACTGAAAATTAAATAACGATGCAACATAATAGCACAAATTATTTAAATAACCATATCTCAGGAGGTTCAAATCAAAAGAAATCCATTAAAAGAGGGCTCTGTTCATAATTTTCAGGAGCTTTGAGGACTTCATCGCAAAAAGACCAAAAGAAATGCTTAACCCTAGCCGCCAACCAGCCCGAGCCTTCCACTGCAATTTGCCACCGTCACCTCCCCCTCCTATAGATCCCTTCCCCTTCTCTCTCCCCACCCTTCCCATTCCACGATGGCCATCGCCACATCCCACTCCACCACCCCAGCCCAGCCAAGGCTGGCTCCTCCACAGGTCACTGCTTCTCCTTTTGCGCCACCTCATCCCTCCACCACTGGTGGTAGGAGAAGAAGCAGATCGGCGCCGGCTGAGGGAGGAGGCAGTAGCTTGGGAAAGGTGGCGAGAAGCAGCAGATCGGCATTGGCGGAGGGAGGAGGCAGCAGCTCGGCACCAGCGGCAGGAGGAAGCTGGAGATCGGCAGGAGGAGGCTGCAGATCGGGACGGCGGAGGCAGCTGCTCGGCAGCGGTGCTCGACCGTGAAAACCTACTAGGTTAGATTACGGGTCTTTGAAGTCCCTGTTAAGGGTATTAGTGTCTTTTCCAATATCTAGGGTTTAGACTTGTGTGTGTCTCATGTACTATATATATGTCCTATGGGCCCCTTTGCAATACATGCTCCATTCCTATTTACATGGTATCAGATCAAGGTTTCAAATCTAGCTCACCTCCGGCTCAAGTTTCTGCTGCTGCCCCCGGGAGGAGCTAATCTGAGGCGACCATCGCGCGCGCGCCGCCGCCGCGCGCCGTCTTCACCGAGCCCCGGCCGCCGCTGAGGCCGCCACGCCGAAGCCGCCGCCGCTGGGGTCGCCGACGCCCGGAAGCTGCCGCCGCCACCACTGTGCCTTTTCGGGCGGTCGCCGGCGGCTCCTCGCTACAGATCCGGCCGTCTCCATCGCCCGTGCCTGGATCTGTTCACCTCCGACGCCGCCAAGTCCGGATCCGGCCGCCTCCGGGCCGGATCCAGCCGTCTTCGCCACAGATCCGGCCTCTCCGCCACCGGATCTGAGACCTTCGCGCCAGATCCGGCCACCGCCGCGCTGATGCTCTCCTCTGGTAGACGCCGTGGGGCTCGGCCGCTCGCGCCAGGCTGCGTCGCGCGATGCTCCTCCTGGCAGACGTCGCCGTGGCTCGGGCTGTCTACGCCTGTGCCGCCGCCGCCACCAGGGCTGCCTCCTTCGGCCACTGCCGTCTCCCGGCCGCCGTGCCCGCACCTCCGTGCCCGCGCCGCCACCTTCGGACGCCGCCTCTTGGGTCCGCGCCCGCGAGAGAGACGGGAGGGCGAGTGAGGGAGTGCGCTTGCGCGTGGAGAAAGAGGGAGAGCGTGCACAGCGCGGGGAGTGAGTGGCGTCCGATGCATGGTTCTTATGCCGGCTATGCGGGCTGCTCCAGTTAGCTTTATTCGTTGAGTCAGTTGCGTTATAATCAGTCTTCAGTTATTTTCATAGAGTCTTCCGCTGAGTCCATCCAAATCCATATATTCTCCTTCATATCGTTAAAGCTGTGCGAGTCCACAAAATTTCCGTCAGTCAGCCGACTGCTTTGCTAGCCACGGTTCATCCTCTCGGATGGGTGTGGTTCTCTTCTTCCTTTCGCATAGTCGCAGCCGTTGCTTTTATCTTTGAGCCGCTACAGATCGTAGAAGTCTCTATGATGCCGCTGCTTCTCTTTGAGCCGCCGCCGCGCTTCTTTTGCACCGCGCCTGCGTTGCGCTTCTTGTGCACTGCGCCGCCGCCATCTCGGGCTTCGATCTGTGCCGCTATGCTTCTATCTCCCTTTTCGGCTTGATTCGACACAATTTTTTAAGAGCCGCACGCAACGACATCTTCAAGACATGGATTTTGGATTTTCCCTATATTAGTGTTAGCTCTTTTCAAATGCAACACTATTGCATATGCCTTGCATTTGAGGGGGGGTGTTAAAAGTATTTGTGTCTTTTCCCATATCTAGGATTTAGACTTGTGTGTGTCTCATATATATATGCCCTATGGGCCCCTTTGCAATACACGCTCCATTCCTATTTACAATCCCAACCCCCCTAGGCGGCCACCACAACGACCTTGGCGTCACCCTGGATGCCTAGGCGTCGCCCAGCTATGTCTAACTTCTCATGGGCTGGGCGATCGTCCACAGCGCCCCCTTCGGCCGCCAGGACGCTTTGGCGACGCCTTGATAACCATGCTAAAAGCTTTAGTATAGTATGATGTAAGTTAGTATAGATGGAAAATTTTCCTCTGTTTAATCTTTAAGAGGAAATTTAAGGGCACACCAGTGATTTTTTTTGGTGTAACTTAAGTTGTTAAATATGCACTTTTGCTATTTTGGAGATTGCACTTTAACTATTAATTTGGCAATTTCTGTTTGTAATTTTTTACTGTGCATATGATTTTGGAGATTCCACTTTGAAATATTAATTTGGCAGTTTCTGCTTACAGTTTCTCACTGTGCATATGGTATGGTTTAGTATATTATCTTTTAGGAACATTGAGTTATATATACAGCTTTGTTCATTCATGCCTCATTTCCTTACAAAATACTGTAGCTGGCGACTGGTGGTAGTGGTGGAGACATTGGGAAAAGAATTGGCTATGGCGGCGGTGATGGTGGAGATGATGATGGTGATGATGATGATTACTTTGAAGACTTTGAAGATGGAGATGAAGAAAGTGGATTTTTCAGAAGACGTATTATCATACAAGAGGTCTAACTCTCACTGACAGTGCTCTGATCCATGCTCCATGAGTATGATCAATGTTCCTAAACTAATGCATTTCTACATCTCTATTTGTACAGCTTTTTAAAAAAGAATTTGTTGATGCTGTTCTTCAAGAGTGGTACAAAACAATGAGTAATTTGCCGGCTGGTTTATGTCAAGCTTGCGAGATGGTATGGAACTATCTGTATTTTGTTTGTGATCTTGTGTAGTTTGAATCTAAACCATGGAACGCTATCAACTCGACGTGTTTTAGGGTTTGGTCAGCTCTGCTCAGATGGTCCAATATTTGTCAATATTTGGAAGGCCTACAAAGGCTAGATATTTCTCTCGAGCTTTTCCAGGCTTTTTCTCTAGTGGTCTTGTTGGAAGGTAATTTCTCAAAATTGTCGGTTTAGTGCTATTTGTTCAACATATGCAATCTTTTTTTTTAAAAAAATCCGTGCTATCTTGTTGAGCTTGAAATGCTGGATTTCCTCAGATGGAATTGACCAATGTCATGTCGGAGCAGTTTCTGTCTGCTATTCCTATATCTGATTGCTATTATTGCGAATTACTAGGAACAAAATTTGTACATGTAACATTTGCAAACTCTAAATCATTTTTTGTATACAAGTATCACAACATCAAATTTCTGGTGATCAACATTTGAACACCATCTATTTTGCGAAGGTTCTGATGTCTGGGAACAACGTTGGTCTCCAAAACCCAATATCGTAGGTTCAAATTCTAAATTTGACATACTATGACTACTTTTTCCAGATTGCTGGCAGTCAACACGTCAGAAATCCGAATGAATGATTTGATCTAATTCCTTGGCATTAATTGAATGGAACTGTGTTTACTTACTTTTTTAGGGTGGGTTCTTTTGGGTTTATGGCTTAAATATTTGAATTCTAGTTGTTCGCGAGAGGCAGTACGCAGAGAGAAATAGTCGTATGCGATTTTATCCGGTACAGCTGAACTCAGTACACTTTTTACTACAATTTTCCTATTAACCTTGTCTTGAAAAAACACACCGTTTGAAATCTAGTTACTGTAGACAATATAAGCATGAGCCAACTTTAAGCCCAAAAGAACCCGGCCTTAATCTGTTTGTTTTTGTTTATAGTTGTCCATTATTTCTATTGGTAAACATTTTGGAATCATCAGCTTCCAAATTCATTGGTGTCTGTTGAGTTGTGCTGGGTCTTGAACTTGTTTAGTTGACTACTTATCCAGAATACAATGTCAACTAACAATATGGGGCCTAAACACTGTTACATGATGAGTTATTTTACTTTACTGATAAAGTGGCATAAGTCTGCAATGTTATATTGTATTACATCACATCTTCTCTACATTACATTTTTGCCTGTATATAAACCTCATCCGACAATTAAGCTAGAAGCTATCATGAGTTCGATAGTTTATCTTGTATTACACTACATCAGTTTACAGAATGAATAGCTGTTGGGTAGCTAAAGAAAACTGGTGCCTAAGGGTGAGCCTTTGAAATAAAATATAGCTTGTGCAAAGTTCGTAGTGATTTTGTTGACTGAACTATTTTAAAACATTTTACCCCTGTTTACTTGGTTGATACACATGCGTGCAACTCGCTATGGTGTTCCTTGCTGCAAATTCTTTAGCCATAATCTAACATTATCTAATTACTATATGGTTTGCTAAAGTGGCTACCTTTTAATCTAAGCATGTCTTTTCTGTTAGTTTTGCAACTTAACAATACGTGCCATCTCCTCTAAATTGCAGAATGCTTGCAGATCCATCTTTCCTGCATAAGATGACCTTTGAATTGCTAGCTACCCTTAGTTCATCTGTTTGGTGGGAGATGAAGAATCGCAAGGAGAGGTATGTTTTCTTTTATTGTCCAAAACTAAATTTCTTGCACCTATCTCATCTAATCCTACATTTTTGGGTGTTAGGTTCCAACAAGAATGGGATTTGGTGTTTCTCAATGTTGTTACTGCCACAGTTTGCAATTTAGCTGTTTTCTGTTCACTCGCACCATGCCGTTCATATGCGATCCAGAAACTTCCCAATAACATATTTGAGAAGAGCAATCCTATGAGACAGTTTGATCTTCTAAGAAGAACCCAGTCCTTCTTTAGCAAGGCTGCTGAGCTTTGCCTAGGTGGGCTACTTGTTGGCTCCATTCAAGGTGGTCTATCTCATATCCTTTCTGCTAGAAGAGAAAGAAGGTGGGTTATTATGTACTTATCTCTATGTTCATCAAATGCCCTACTTTTCTTTTGTAATTCAGCAATTTTCTCCTTATGTTTTTTGGGATGTATGTTTGACTAATCTCGTTACATATAGGTTATCGATGACTTTTCCTTCTATTAGCACCAATGCTCTTAGTTATGGAGCTTTCTATGGGCTTTATGCGAATCTGCGGTATCAAATGTTATGTGGACTTGATAGATCAATGGCAAACCATTTTGATGTTCTTGGTGTTGCAATCTTCTTCAGTACAGCGATAAGGTAGATCTCTACAAATTCATTTTTCTCTGCAATTTCACCGAAAGTCTACACTTCTATTATATTTAGATACTGCTGCACGTGTACCTTATCCTCAACTTTTATATGTCATTCTGAATCCAAGCTACTGCAAGGAGCATGTCACAAATGACATCTATTTTAGCATTTGGAAGCTAATGCTATACTTGACCTGAAACCACGTTAGCGGTCCAATGATTTCTGTTGCGATAAAACTGTAACTATTATGCCTTGCAATTTCCCCACATTAGCAAGTTGTGAAGACCTTTTCTATGTGAGGAATTAAGTCTCAATAATGTTATATGGTAATGAGTGTTTTCATTACAGCCTTTTTTAGCTTGGATAACCTATTCAGCACATCAACTACATAAAGTATATTAATAAATGCTTCTAAAATGTGCTAATTCTCGAACATTCCAAAATTAGCCATTCCATTGCAACTGATTGCACATGAATTGCAGATTGATGAATATTCATATTGGGGAGTTATCAAGACGTGCCTGGCTTGGCGAGGAAGCTGATCTGTTTTGCTCGGATAATTTGTTGAGGGCTTGCAACGGCCCAGCAGAGCTTGCCACTTATCAACAACAGTCAAGGTGGTTTCTATCCAAGAATGCAATTGTATCTGGCCTTGGACTTCTAGGCATCAAGCAGGGTGCACCTGAAGATGCCTCTTCAAAACCTCGGAGAAAGAGAATTGTCCAAAAGAAGGCCACTGCAAGCTGAGAGCGGCAGTTTTGATACCGATGCTGGAACAGTTTTGCTTCAGTTGTACCATGCCTGATGCCCTATCGACGTAGGGTGCACGAGGAAAATTTTAACTGGCAATTCAGTAGCAATCTGGAGACAAAAGACTGCAGGCCTGCAACTTGTTACTCGAAGGGACGATTCATCCTGTAGCCTGTGCCCTGTAGGTCTATAGTCCTTACCATTTTCTTGTGCTGTTTTGAGCAGAAATACACTTCTAACTGTAATTTCAAGACTGAAGATACCGCCAAAGTGCCAATAAATATCAGAGGAAGTATAGCGTCGCACATGTGTGTAAAATTACTATCCTATGGGTAATGGTAGTTATAATCATTTGTATATATTAAACCTCCTTGCAAATTTGATATTCTCACTGCTGCAACCTTTAGGACATGGTTTACACAATAGCTAATATCGTTTTGGGTATATTACATTGAGTATATGGTCTATATGCTTAACCACACAATAGTTTTTGCTAAGTTCGATCATTAGGAAAAATTTACGTATCAATATTAGAAATTTTGAAATAATGGACCAGAGGAGGAATCTCTATTAAATTGGTATAAAATAAAATGAAAAACCTAGATTTAGATATGAGCAGAGTTATATGATGAACTGTCAAATGTGATAAGGTATCTTGCATGTAGAAATGAGGAGATTCTCACTAGGGTCAATTAAAGATCGAACATTATTGTCATATATCTATGTCTAAGCGTATAACCACATGTGTTATATGGGTTATGACTTTAGATAACTAAGTGGTCTAGATCTATCCTTACATTTTGGTAAGCTGAAGTAGTGAGACCATTATAGGAAGGTTTGCTCATAGAGGCTTTCTTCATTGAAATGTTGGGATCAAAGCTTGCTAATACAATGATGAATACCTATTTGGGGACAAACCTAAGTGTCATCACTTAAGGGTGGATCTAAGAGAGGATTTGAATGCAAACCTAGGGGATGGACCTAATTGAGGTGCGACATTCATTAGGCCGATGCAAGATTATGACTAGATGATGTAAATACTATATGATAATCAATTTTGTCACACGCCGAAGGAAGCGTGAAACTGCGATATTATATTTGATTATCTCATGTAGGTAAAGTTATACAACCTCTCGAGAGTATTAAAAATTATTTAAATAGCCATGCTCATGATCATGAGCATGCTTGGATGCAGCTATAATAGGTATTTCTTTGTTTTTACAAAACATTTTCACTGGAAAAGTTGGGATGGCATGTACGTGTCGTGTGTGCCATGCCTATGGTTGGGACTTGTTCAATGATCGAAGCCAAGGAGGGCTGTGAATGAAAGTGATTTACAGTTATTAAATGTTATACAAAAGTTATTTAATTACATGTCAACTGCTCTTTACAATTATGTTGCAAATTACTACTTATCTATATTGCGAATGAAATATGCTTCATGCTGAAAATAACTATAGTATAGTCTTACTTATTGTTAGCCTTGCATTTATTTATATGTTGCGATACATAACAAGTCTTATTGAGTACACAATATACTCAACCTTGCTTAAATAATTGTTGTTCAAAGAATGAGAAAGATAACGTGCCCGACGACACGTACTTTGGCCCCAGCCCCAGGGAATTTGACAACTAGTCTTTCTAGGGACAAACTCTAGTCAGTTGCTCGTGGGCTATGGTGGTACACTGCTGGACACTTTTGCTTATTTATTTATCTTCAGCTGCACTTTACTAGTCATACTTATATTTTATTTGGTCGGTCGGTCCTATGTTATAAACTTTAATTATGCCTCGCTTATATATTGCTACGTTGTTGCAAATTAATTGTATGCGATATGTATGGATTGATCTCGATGTTGTGAATGTGTATATTAGCCACTGATCATAGGACTATTATGGAACACATACAATTATTTTGGATATTCAACGCCTAGCGTCCCCCACACACTGGGTCCAATCAGACCGCTTAAACACCATTGGTCTGACCACTTAGCTAAAACCTTAAGAGATGCCTTAAAAACATTCTCTCTAGAAAAAATGTACCAATTACACAGTTTGATCGGACTGCTCCACTAATCAAACCGCCAACACATGATCGGTCAGACCGCTCAGCTCAAACCTCAGAGATGAACCAAAAATATACTCTCCAAAAAAGGTACCGGTTACACAACCTAGTCAAACCGCTCCACCAATCAGACCGCCAACAAATGGCCAGTCAAACCACCTCGAGAGGGTGGATCAAACCGCTCACATGGAGCTGATCAGACAACGGCTGGTCCGACCACTAACATGGACGAAACACTTTCCTAGAGGGAACACTTTAGGCAGTGTTCGGGCTACTGGACCAAACACTTCCTTTTATTCAGCGAGAGTAATTCTATCTTAATTGCTTCCTTCCATTTACCATAGTCTGAGCGCTTTGGCATTTAGCTAAGGACTTGGGTTCTGGATCTAGTTCAAGGTTTTTAGCAATTTTTGAGGCAAAATATATGCCAACAATTGCAGTCTTTCATTTATATAATTCCCCTGACTCAACAAAATTGGTGGATATTTCTTCATTTGGTTCATCTAGCTCCTCGTGATTTCCCACAACAATGGAGTCTGGTTGTTTCGATGTCCCAGTATTAGACTGTGCTCATGCAATTTTACTGGGGTTACTATCTTCAGGATCATTCGCTTCAGGGATTTTCTCAACGTCAGGTTGAGTTTCTTCTACTGATTCAGGAGGTAACTTATTTCTTCGAGTTTTTTTTCTACGGACGTCTCTGTGGAATTGAGGCCTCATTCTCCGATGCTCTTCCCCTCTTCATATGAGGGGTTGAAGTGATTCAAGTATCTATCTGGGATACTTCCACTCTCTCCAGAGAATTCACTACTGGTATATAAGATTTTGTTTCTCCCTTTTGATAAGTGAAGGCATTTGGTAGATTATTTGCTATTTGCTACAAGTTAATAATTCGTTGAACTTCTAGTTCAGTTTTTTTAGTGCGAGGATCAAGGGCTTGAATGCCTAAGACATTCCAATCTATTTCTCATTATTTTTCAGTGAGGTACTTTCATCCCCCTAATGTCGAGAAATTACCTTCATAAAAAAATGCAGTCAGCGTAACGAGTTGTAAACATGTCTCTAGTAGTAGGCTTAAGGTATTTGATAATTGATGGGAATTCAAATCCTACATAGACTCCCAACCTCCAGTGGGGGTCCATGGCCGTACGTTGTGGTCGTAAAATTGGCACGTATACAACACAGCTAAATTTTCACAGATAGGAAGTTCTTTTCCACGGACTAGTTGTAAGGGGGAAACCTGGTGGTATACAGTTTATTAGTGTGGCAACATGCAATACTGCATGGCCCCAACAGCTTGTGAGAAGCCCATAATTATGCAATAGTGGCTTGGTAATAGGCTTAATTCTTTTAATGAATGACTCTACAAGGCCTTTTGAGTGTGGACATGTGGTACTGAGTGCTCTACTTGAATGCCTAAAGCTAAACAGTAGTCATTAAATGCCTTAGAGGTAAACTCGCCAGCATTATCCATTCTAATGGACTTAATCCTTTCATCTGAAAAGTTTTCTCATAATCTGATAATTTGTGCTATTAGTTTAGCAAAGGCATGCTTCCTAGTAGAAAGCAGGCATACATAGGACCACCTAGTAGAAGCATCTAACACCACCATAAAATATCTAAAGAGGCCCGACAGGGGTTGAATAGGTCCACAGGTATCACCTTATATTCTCTCTAGGAAAATAGGTAGTTCCCCCCTTAATTTTTAGATAAGAGGGTCTAGTGATGACTTGTCCTCTAGCACAGGCTGGGCACAAGAAATCTTTAGGTTTAGGAAAGGATAGAGTTTTTAAGCTATACCAATAGAATTGCTTGTAATTTTTCTCATCATTCCTACCCTAGGATGCCCTAATCGATCGTGTCAGATCTTAAAGGACTCTAAGGTTTTGTATTCTATTTTCATTACAACATATTCTTTAGGTTTTATGTAGGTATAGTATAACCCAGATAAGGAGGGAAATTTTTCAGCCACTCGTTTCTTATCGTCATCAGATTTAGTCAGGAGGAGATATTCGATACCCCCTTCATTTCAGTCTCTACATGGAGATCATTCAAGAGAATATCCTTGAAACTTAATAGGGTATGTTTTGATTCAGGATACAGGAGAGCATCCTCTATCATAATTCGGGTACCCATAGGGAGAACAAGTGTGGCCCTTCCAGTGCCAACGATTAGAGCATCACTTCCAGTGATGGTCATGACATTTCCTATTTTCTTGGTTGACGTTTGGAAATACTTGGTATACCTTAGAGTCGAGTTGGTAGTTCTTCTGTTTACTAGACAAATCTCCTCCCCCGCCATCGGATTTAAGGAGTTATTCTATATAGAGCATAATATAATCAAACAATAATTCAACAGGAATAAAGCTCAAAATAACAAGCAACCCAACTTATTCATCTAGAATAATATTTAAATCCTAAACAATTAGTGCTCCGCAAGAGCATAAAGAATCTATTATTCTCCTATAATGACCTAAAACTGATAAAGCAAACTTAAGGAAAAACATGACATCTGGAGTTGCCTGGGGGAGCTGCCTACGGACTACTAAAAATAGCCATATAGGTCAAGCTCCATGTGATCACCCCCTGCTGTAGTGTCGAGCTCCATTTTTGCACTCAGTGTATCACTCTTATCATCATCGAGCTAATCGACAAAGTGTGACTTTGCCTTCTTCTCTGGCGCCTTCTTGCTCTTGCCAATGGACTCCTAGTAGAGGTCTACCAGATACTGCAGAGTGTGGCAAGTACGAGACCAATGATCCATACAACCACACCAATAGGAAGGCGCTGGGGGTAGACCGTCTTGTTGCCCAATCTAGCTTTTGCTACTTTCCTCTCCCTTTTCCTGTCCAACAAGGTTTACCATTCTCCTTCTGCACATTTAGCTTCTTCCACTTTCCACCGTTTTGCTTGGGTCCTTTTTCGTGGCCCCGGCCACCAATGGTCTTCTAAAAATTAGCATGAGCTTCTAGCACTAGCTGTGACCCAGTGGGACGAGTCTGATAGTTCTTCATCAGCAAAGAAATATATTCATGTACTTCAACAAATTTGCAAAACACACTCGCAAATCGTAGTACCATGCAACCAAAGGTCAAAGCATAGTTCATAACAAATTGTAAAACAATTTGCAAACTTTAGAATCATACCATAAGGTTTAAGGAATATGGACTCAAACCATTTGCAAAGTACAATCGCAAACTTAAGTTACATGCTACAAGGATTATGCACGAGCTTTAACTATTTACAAAACTCATCTACAAACCTTAGCATTATGCCACAAGAAGTAGGTGCATAGACTTCAATCATTTACAAAACACATTTGTAAATTGTAGTCATATGTTACAAGGATTAAATATGCATGAGCCTCAACTATTTACAAAACATATTCGCAAACAATAGCATCATGCCACAGAGAGCTAAAGCAAGCAGGATTGAGCTATCAATATATGATGACACTCAAGCTACTATAAGACCATTTTAATAGTATGACAACCTATACTAGCATTTTAGTCTCCCAATCAAACACCGAGATCACTAAAAAGACTAGGAATACATCCTTAGCCTATGCTAGTTATACCTTTACTTTGCACATCCACTTAGAGCTTTCACTTAATGGCGATGTCTGGGTCCTTGCCTTATTCATCAACAAATGATGGACTCACTTGATGTTGGGATCTTGACTTGGTGACCATTAAGACATGATGCCGTACATCATCCCAAACCTTGATCATTAGCACGTGATCTCTATTGTTTGACTTGATGATGATTAACACATGAAGTTATCCAAAGTCTTTATCATCATGGGACAAAACCTATTTCACCAACTCATAGAAATTGTTAGTCCCACAAATAGATTGTCATTAATTACCAAAATTCACCATTAACTCATAATAGAGGGACTAGATTCTTCAATCTCTCCATTTTGTTAATTGATAACAATCTTGACAAATAATAAGATAATAAGTTGATTTGCGAGTATACATCATGTACACAATAATCGTATACTCTACGATAAACTTTGGAAGCAATTAACACATTTGAAAGTGTTTGACTTTGAATTAATTGCTAGCAAAGCTACACATCCAGTTGTTATTAATCATCCAAAACTTTTTATTAACACATAATGGTTTCATTAACATATAATGGAAGGACTAGATTCTTCAAAAGTTCAAAGCTCATTGAGGCGCATACGGGTGTCACCAAGGGAGCAAGGATGTGGCCAGCGGGCTCATCGCTGTGTTGGGAAGACACAATAGTAGAGCTTAGAGGAATGGTGCTAGGGGCAACGATGTGAGATGAGGGAGTCTAGGATCAAATCGCGGTAGGGGCTATCATTGGATCGGCTATGCAGCTCGCTAGATCCCGCTACATGGAGAGGAGTAGAGAGTTGAGAGAGACGGCATGACGAAGAGGGAGGGACAGGATGTAAGATTGAGAATGGTGAGTTATAGTTTGAACTCATTTTATGTGTGTTTTCATATCTTAAATTCTTAGTAAATTGGTAAGAAAATGCCAAAATTACGGATTATTGCCACTAACCCTAACTTTGGAATCAAAAGGTGCTTTTTTGGAACCTATTATGCAGAAATAAAAAAATCACATGAAAAATACTAAAAGGACATTGTGGGCCCACATAGGTCAAAGCCCACCTCCAGCCAAGCATCGAGCTTGCTAGCGTGGCCCAACTGAAAGCATCTAGGCCCCTAAAAATGGTTTAGTAATTAATGAATTTATATAAATATGGGACTAACGTGTTTAAATGAGTGATTAAAGGTTAAGTCCATATGAGGTTGACAATATGCAAGCCAAAGGATAAATGTGAAGACCAAAAAATGGCTCAAGGCAAAGATATACTTAGAATAGGATCCCTTTTATTTTTATCGGTCTTAGGAGAAAAGGTGGAAGGCTGGATTATAGGCTAGATAATCGTACCATAAAGAGAGATCATGGCAAGTAGCTTGATAACAAAATTTATGTGCTATTGGATCAAACTAGGAACATGCATTCATTAAAAATCTATTTTAAAACCAAAACTATACTATGTCTGGAAGAGCGGTAGTACCACAGATTTCAACGTCGGAACTACCACAGAGCGGTAGTTCCACAGGCAAAATCGGTACTACCGGCAACCGAAAGCTCCGGAACCCGAGCAGAGCCTTTTTTTCCAGAGAGCACCCTCCGCATGCAATCTGAGATTTCGCGGATCGGAAGTACCGACGATTTCAACGCCGGAACTACCACAGGCTGCGGTAGTTCCGCTATCCAAAGCGGTACTTGTAGAGCCCGGAAGCTCCGAAGGCAGAGCGGAGCCTTTTTTCCAGAGAGCGCCAAGTTTGGGGACTTTTGGAGCTCGGCCCAAATAGTAGTATCGCGCCGACTTTACGGAACTACCACAGAGCGGTAGTACCGGAAGTTACAACGGCGATAGTACCGCGCCGACTTTCCAACGGTCATTGTAGAGCTCTGACATAGCCATTCTGCCTCGCCAGAAATGGGAGCGGTACTACCGGCCTCAGACCAGCGGTAGTTCCACTCGCCATGATTTTTCTGGAATTTGTTCCAAACGGCTAGTTTTGATAGGTGAAAGGTATAAACACCCGTACCACTGCTCAAGGACAGTAAAAAGAGACCCAATGAACATTTCTTGAGCATAGAGATTCACTCCACCCCTTGTTCTCACTTTGTGCATTAAATTTGAGGTGGTTGAGCAATTAGTGCATTGCATTCATTAGTTGATCCATTGGCACTCAATTGCAATCAAGTGAAGCCCGGTCTATTACTCTTGGTGCTTGCTGGCACCTGGACGGTTGGGAGGAAGATTGATCGGTGATATTCTCAAAGGAGATTGTGAGAAGACCCGGTATTCTTATGAAGGTCGGAGCTCACCTACACGGAGCAGGGAAGAGCTACCTCTAGTGATCGAGGTGTTTCAGCTTAATTTGTGGAGCCGGTCCGATTGGTTTGGGCTAACCTCAACGTGGACTAGTGGAAATCGGTAAGTTTCCGATCACCATGGTAAAATATCGATTGTGTACATCTCTTGCTTGTCTCTTTCTAGCTCTTATTTGTTGATATTATTGTGATCATTTGCTTCATTTGGAGCTAGCATTATTTGTCTATTGACTAGAATTGTGTAGACTTAATTGCTTTACATTCTTGCTATTAAAATTGTAGAGAATTAATTAAGTAGACAAGAAAATTTTAAAAACCTCCTATTCACCCCCCTCTAGTTGGTATCCTTGATCCTACACCAGCTCCGAGGTGGCACTGCCTAGTGCTAGGCTAGTGTCGGCTGGTGGCCAAGTGCGCCACCTCACACATTGCCTCTCCGCTCCATTTTCTCCTACAAGAAACCTTCTGGAAGTCCCACAAAATCATGAGTTCACATTGACTTAGGAGAGATCAACTTGCATGTGAAGAAAATGGACTCTTTGCAATTTTTCAAAACTGATGCGAATTTTGGAAGTCGAATAGACCTCAACCGGATAGGGCATGCATGTCATACACACATGGAAGCATCCAAAGCATCAAACCACCATAGGGCTTTAGTCTGAGTCCTGGTGCCAACCAATGCCATAGTGGTGCCGCCTAGTGCCACGGTGCCAACCCCCCTTTAAAAGGGGCACCCCTCCCACAGTTTTTGACTATCCCACATCTCATGTTCCATGTTGATTTCGGTAGGTTTTGACCCCCGAAACCACACCTTTTAGTTGATAGGGCTAGTTTTAGTCTAGTTCTTGGCGGCGAAGCCTTGCCGTAGGTTCCAGAGGATCTGGTTCAACTTCTATAGAGGTAACAATGTAATCTCTCAAGTTGATGTAATCTTTCATGTACTAGTTGATTTGATGTACTTCTAGTTGCTTCTTCTATTTCTTGCAATTGTCTAGTTCATGCAATATGTTTCTTTCGGTCTATTAGTAAAGTACGTCATGTTAGCTAATCATTTTGATCGTGGTGATTAGATCGATCTAGTAGAACCTTGCACGCTAGTTTATGATCTTGAGTTTAGATTGCGCATACGTTAGAAAGATCCATACCCAAATTAGGGTCGACAACATGGCTAGCGGTGATAGCACTAGTGCATAGAGGGGCAACCGCCGGTAGCTAATTTATATAGTGTCTTGTTCTTATTTCATATATGTGATAGATAGGGGTGCGTGGTGTATAGTGTGCATGTACTAGTTGTGGCTTAGAATTAGTATGAGTGCGCATGATGGGGTAAGGCCGTCACAACCTTCGTCAGAGATCTATTATGGTAATTAGCAATAGAATTAGATAGATTAAGGAATTATTTGGTAGAGCTCCTGCTCTGAGATTCTAAACCAAAGCAGCATGAGCCCAGCCAAACAGATAGAATCCTTGTTTGTTTAGAATCAGGAGCGGAGAAGAATCAGAGCGGTCTCCCTAAACAAAAACAGGAGCAACCTTCAGGCAGCTCCCCAAAAGAATCAGCTATCCCCTTACCAAAATACCCCTGAAGTTGAGGGTTATTTACCCACCAAATGCCATCGCATAAAAAGGCATGAAATAGCTCACCCGTGCACTCATCTCCCTCATTTCTCTTGCCCCACACGCTCCATCCCTCTCGCCCCCATTCTTGCTCACATGGAGATAGGTGGGGAATAGTGCCACAACATAGGGATTAACTCGTCACCGAGACACCGACTGGGAGGTCCATGCCTATAACATCCCAGTTTCTTTAGAAAAATATTTTAGAAGATTATTCAATGGATAAGAATTCAAATTAAATGGATAATCAATTTTGAAAGAAATAAACCATGAACTGGTATCAGGGATGTGACAATAAAAATCATGTGAAAAACTCATAAATGGATTCATAGGGCTGGAAATGAAGTTTGAACATTTTAAAGCATTTTCCCAACAATTTTCCAAATCAAAATGGTGTTTTAAATAAAATAGTGAGCTTCAAAGAATTTTTCAGAAAAATTTAAGATGGATAAAAACCTAGAAAATTTGCACAAAGATCTGCACTATGCCAGGAGTTACACCTAAAATTTTTAGAATTTTTGGAGTCCTTTTTTATTTTTAGAAATCTGAATTTGAAATTTGCACATAAATCAAAAGGGAAAAAATCATTTATTTAGACCCTCAATCTCTTGCCCCCATCTGTCAGCCTCTATCTCTCTACTTCTCTCTCAATCACTGACAACCCGGTGCCACCCATCAGCCTCTCTCTCAACCGATGACACCTCGGCCCCACCTACCAGCCACCCTATCCTTCCTTCTCTCTCAATCGTTGACACCACGACCCCACCCATCAGCCTCCCTTCTTCCTCCTCACCGCGCTGCTCTTCCTACTGATCTAGCATGCCACAGCTAGGGACATCATAGATCACCTTAGCCCGCGTCGCTGCGTTACGAGACCACCAAGCCTTGTGTATTGAGCCACCTCGAACTGTGTGCCTATCAACCTCCTTCGCCCCTACGCCCATTACCTCTCCTCTGTACCGGCACTGCAACGACTGCCAAGTGCTCGATGCCATGCACCCAATGCTGCCATAGCTGCTTGCACAGCACCATCATGACCTTGCGCTGCTCGCCTCACCCCACGCCAGCTTCACTTTGTGCTTTAGAAGCAACCACCATGCCCTGGATTCCCACCAAGCTTGCGTCCACTCGTCCTGACCTCGCTGGTGTGCTCGCCCTCAGGATACTGCACCAACAGTGCCAGTACCCGCCAATGCCTACCCCTGCCTCCTTGACCTCACTGCGCAATCATCACGCCCATACAAAATCCGAAAGACCCACTTGTCTGCTTGCTCATGGCCTCAATGGTGCTCATGGATGCACTCGAAGCCATCTCACAACTATAAAAGGGTGCCCAAGCTGAGTTCTAACACCCCACACCACTCCCTTATCCTCCCCTACAAAGCTCAAGCACCAATTAGGCCAAGAACATCTCTTTTTCTCCAACACCGGTCACCACCGCACCGAAGCCGATCAATCAAGTGGCTCAATCTTCAATTCCATGCACCCCTAACCCTTATCCCCACTTCAATTTCAGCTCCCTTTCACTAGAGTGCCACCACCACAAGAGCTCTTCACCGTCATTTCAAGCCACCATCAACGATCCATCACAACAAGCCACCAACCACGCTGACCCCTGGAATGAGACTCCCTCAGCCATTAGATGCTCACACCCCTCCCAATTTTACCCCTTCACCACCCTTTCTTCCTCGTGATCGTTCGCCATGAACACTGCCGCCACTACTCCTCCATCAAAGCTCTCCATCCATGCTCACTCATGGCTGAACCATCCCAAAGCCTCCCTGTGGTCCCATCTAGCTTACCCGCACCTCCCATCGCACGCCTCACCACCATTCGCCATCGATAGCACTCGTTGAAGTTGCACGCCGCTTAGAGTCACCAATAGGTGGGCTTCGCCTGTTAGTCAGCGCCACTCTTTCCCCTCTCTAGCAAGACATTGACTAGTTGGCTCCACCAATTGGGTTTTCTTTTAAAAATAATTTTAACCTAGTGAGCCTATGACATGTGGGCCCGACCCTTTAAAAATTTTAAAAACCCAAAAAAATGAAGTATGCCTTCAGTTCAATATAAACGCACCACCCCACTTGGAAAATGTAGTTTCAAAGTTATGCCATCGACGTCAACCCTATGAACAGTGCCATTTTTCTCCACGATTTTCAAGCCTAATAAAATTCAAATGCATGTAACTTTTGCATATTAACTCCAATTAAGTGACTTTTGTCTCTAAATTTTTTTTAAATCATGCTCTTTCATATTCTACAAAAAATTTGAATTTTCTCTCTGTTAGAATTTATTTGATTCTTATTTGCAGTGTTTGGTGTTGATGATTAGATACCGATGCTCTGGACATTTTCACCGACGAACCCAAGCAAGACCCCAAGTTCAACAAGCATGGCAAGCACCCCCTTAATTCATGTTGATCCCATATTTCAATGTTAATTATATTGTGTTTAAAAGTGCTATGCATGAGCATAATTTTAGTAAAAATGACTAACCTAGGTAACGAAATAAAGGGGTTCCACGGGGGACTAATATGCGGATGATGATGTGGTGTCATGCTGTGGAAGTAATGAAAACACCTGACATAATGGTGAAATCAGGTAAGGGAGGATTTCATAATATACCGAATTAAGATGATGTAGTGGGGAAAATGACAATGCAAGTGACTAGGGTTAATGAAATTTTGCAAGAAGGAAACTAGGGCAAGCGACCTTGCTGGTGTCGTTGTACGCCCCTCTACTACTTTCATCACTAGCACTAGAGGCGACCACACAAGGCAATCACATAGCCATCAGGGGAAGCAATAGAGGTCTAACGTACCTCGCCAGCACTGGCATGGCGCTTGAGAGTAGTGTAATACCACTAAAATGCAAAGGGAAGAAAAGTGAGAAATGAAACAATCTAAGGGAGAATAAAGGAAATAAAGTAGAGTTTTACCGTCAGACCCATCGGCTTTAGAATGCTGAATAATAGTAGCGTTCACAGATGTTCCTGGACTGTCCGAGGCCAGTCGGCACCTGTCGCTATTGTGGGCTTCGTCATTCGGCAGAAAATTTAGCCAATGCGCACTTTTACTGACTTACCTACCGAAGTAGAAAACGAAAAGCCCAAACAGTGAAAAACACTTTGGACCAAAATGTCCTTTAGGCAACAGCCACATGAAGGAAGAGTAGGGGTAAGGTAAGGGCACTCCAGTCATTTCACAAACCAAGAGAGTCTTAAGACCAATGCCTCAATGCATAAGTAGGTCAGTCTCTAGGAGGCCTCACCTCACTCCCATTTTCTTCCAACCGAGAGCTCACCACCAAGACAAAAGCAAAGCAAAAGGCCATTTCCCCTCCTTTGTTAACCCAAAGCTAAGCTCAACCATCCCCCACCTAGCCAACCATTCCATGGCCAGTACAGAAAGATTGTAAGGGCGAGAACGGAGGAGAGGAGCAAGAGGTGTAGGGGAAGACGAAGGAGAGGAGCCAGGACTATGAAAGCAAGCCAACATCATCGGCAACAACAAGGGGAGGCTGTTACAGTTGTTGTCCACACCCTCACGACCTTTGTCAATGACTACCTTCATTTCTAGCCATGATCAAGTAGGCCCCCAACTCTTACCCTCTACTCATGGCACGAGACAAGCGGTGAGCCCAAAGGGGGCACCGTGCATCCTTGGTCGGGGGTGCATGCTCCCTAGCACATGTCCCCGCCAAGTCTCGTCGCGGCGACCACCCGTAGGTTTCCCCAAACTGTGTGTGCCTAAGTATAGAGGCAAGCAAAATGAAGAAGCTAAAATAAAATGAGTGCAGTAAGAGAGAGGAAAGAAAAGTGGACCATCCTCGGGATGGCAGCACCTGGGGCTCAGCCATGGTCAGCGGTCGAGCCAGGCCGTCGGCAGCTGAGTTAGGGTAGGGCGATAGTGGCCTAGAGGCCAAGCCATGGTGCCGGTACCCAAATCGGGAAGCCAAGGGCGAAGCAGGGTAGGGGCAGTTGGCGAAGGAGCTTGTCAGCGTGGTCTCGACAGCCGGCGGTGAGCTCGGGGCCGTCGTGCCCAACAGCGCCACAAGTCCCTGTCATGCATGGGTAGAGGCCAAAGCCAAGTGGCTAGGGGAGCCAAGCGATGGTGCAGGGGGAGCTGACGTGCTGGCCTTGCCGACGCCAACGGCTGAACCACCCCAAAGGGGGGGAACGTGACGTCAAGCCTCGACCGACGTTGAGCCGCGGTCGATCAGCCCAAAGGAGAGGGGCGGAGGAGAAGCAGGGAGACAACTGGGGAACGGCTAGGTGCAGTCCTGGCCGGCCGAATCTGAGAGAGGAGAGGAGGAGCCGGTTGGGGAAATGGAGGATGCCTGCCGTCGAACGAAGAGAGAGTAAGGGAGAGAAGAAGAAGAGGCATGGGGTAAAGCTGGTTCGACCGCAACAGATGAAGGGAAGAGAGAAAGAAAAGAGAAAGAGAGAGAGAAAAAAAGAGAGAGAAGAAAAGGAAGGAAAAAAAGGAAGAGAGAAACGAGAAAAAAAAAAAAAGAAAAATGGGGGTTGGTACCTGCGCATGGATCCTTAACCCTGGGCATTTTATGCTGGAGTCATGTTATGCGTGTAGAGTCGTCATTGCTTGCTTAAGCACGGTTTTAGTATGATGTGCTGAGTTGAATTAACTGTTTGTTCATGTGGAGGTCCTGAGTCGACGCCGTCTGCACGTCGCTCCGCTCTGCTTAGTTAATAGGCAAGTGCATGGTAGAGCGGTAGACCATAGAGTTTATGAAATATGCGATGTTTACATGATATGATGATGCTTATATAGAATTGCAATGTTTACATGACATGATGATGTTTATTTAATGATGACAATGGTAATGGAAGAGGATGAGCAGCGATGCCACCCTACCAATGATAATACTGATGAGAATGACAATGATAATGACAATGATAATAGGTATATGCATTCGCATGATGTGCACTCATCAAATGAGAACTGGGATCCGCCTGGGTGGATCCCGCAAGACCTACTTTGGTAGGCCTCCACGGGAGAGACCCCTATGCTAATATGGGCGGGCCCAAAATTTTAGATGCATATCAATGGGTGTTCACTCGGCAATACTGGTATATGCAATGAGATGAGCAAATGAGCATGTAGAGTAGTGCTGCATCGCACTAATGATATGACAATGTAGGAACATGAAATGAAAATATGAACCGGATAATGTATGTGGAGAATGTTATGGCTGGTTAAATTGCTTACATATTTTGGTAGTGTTTATCATTCTATTGTGTACTTCCTGAGTCTTTGGGCTCACCCTTACTTTGTTGTTTTTTAGGTGACCGTTAGGGACGTCATGCACAGGCGGGAGTAGCACATGAATAACTTCACGTACTAGCAACACTACACATATCAGCTTTTGTTAGTATGTTTAACTCCACTAGTATGCTAGAATAGTTGCCTAACATGATATGATGTAAGTGGTCACTCCTTTATGAATAAAGTAGAGTTTGCTTAAAATGATTAGCAGTTAAAAAGGTAATATTATGCGTGATGGTAGCACTCTAGGCTCAGAGGATGGGCGGGGGTGTTACAGTTGGTATCAGAGCGGGCGTTAAGTCCGTGGTAAAGAAATTTGACAACTTAGCTTAATTATTCAACTAAAATTTGACTTAGGCCTAATAATTAAATTAAAATTTGACACACTCTAGTACACAATAGAATGGGGTTTGGGTCCTGCATTGCATTATCGCTCTCTCTAGCATTGTTGCTGATTTGTATTGTTGAGATGGATGTTTGTGGGCTAGTTGTGTAATTGGCTATCTGTCATGAATAGATGCCGAGAGGTAGAGGACGCGGTCGTGGCCAAGGTCGCAGCCAGGGCCGGGGCCGTGCCCGTGCCCAAGTGGAGCCACCGCTTGAGGTTCAGCAGAAGGCACCTGACGCAAAGGTTGCTTCTGCTGAGCAGTTCGTAGCTAGAGATCTGGCAAGGTCTTCAGCCTTGCTACAGGAGTTCATAGAGGAGGTCCGTGCACTTCGCTGACAAACGTCGGCAGTCGCTGCTATGACCGTACCCGTTGCTACCCCTATTGTCGTTCCGGTCGCACCAAAGGCAAGAATGGGCCTTCGCGAGTGGTTGGTCTTGCGACTAGATATCTTTGATGGTGCGGGTACACCAATCCAAGCTGCGGATTGGTTGCACTACATGGAAAGGCAATTCGAAGCCCTAGAGATGAGCACTCAGTTGAAAGCTCACTATGTGGCTTTCCAATTGAAGGATCAGGCGGACATCTGGTAAGAAGGGGTTCTTTCAGCCAGGACCCCTGCCCAGGGTCCCGCTACCTGGGTAATCTTCACCGAGCAGTTCAAGGTGAAGTATTACCCAGATTCTTTCTTGGAGAGTATGGAGGTCGCCCTGTCGACCTTCCTACAGGGAAAGATGACCATAACTGAGTACGACACGGATTCAACAATCTGATCCAATTCGTACCATCAGTTGTGAGCAATGACCTTGAGAAGGCCAAAAGGTTCCACCGGGGGCTCAACTCTGAGTTTCGGCATGTCATGGGAGCTACTACGCCGCGTGATTTTAGGTCCGTGGAGGAGAAGGCCAGAGAGATAGAGATGGAGATGCAGCTCACCAAAAGGGCTACAACCCTTTGGTGGTTCGAGCGCTTCTGATGGTGACCAGAAGAGGAGCTTCACTGAAGGGGTGGGTCGTCTCAGCAACCTGCTCCTAAGAAGTCCAAGTGGGGCCAGCGTCTCCCACAAACATCCAAGTCCAAGACTTCGAGGCCGTCTTCTTCAGTGCCTCATTCATCACCGGTGACCCCAGCCTATCGTCCTATCCTAGGCCAGGGCATGATCTATTTCAAGTGTGGAGGTGGGCACTGTGCTGCTGAGTGCACCTGGATGGGGGAGTGTCGGCATTGTAGCCGGTCGAGCCACCTGGAGCGGGTTGTTGTCAAAACCCCTCTAGCATTCTCAAGTAGGAGCCAGTATCTTCATCCTTGTTAAATACTACACCTCGAAGGTCAGGCCAGATGATGGTTGTTGCCCTTATGTTACAGTCTCCTCTTTCCGGGCTCCACCCACCGGGTATTACTGGCATACTGCACCGACTCCTCCATTCCAACACGCTACATTGCCTCCAGTCCTGATGCCGCCACAGTAGAATGTTGGGGCTCTCGCCGCCCCGACACCACCCAGAGTCTACTCACTGCATGCTGTCGAGTCCGTAGGTCAACCTGACGTGGTGACAAGTACCCTGTTAGTGGACTCATATGAAGCCCTTGTTCTTTTCGACTCCAGTGCTACCTATTCTTTTGTGTCCTGGGAGTTTGCAAGGAAAGCCAAGCTGAGTGTTTAGCAAATTTCCCAATTGGTTACAATTAGTACCCCAAGGGGTATCATTGCTAGCTCCACAGTATGCCCTGGCTGTGTGGTTGCAATAGATGGTGAGGAATTTGTTGCCAAACTCAAGATTATTCAGTTAGAGCCTTTTGATGTTATCCTTGGCATGGATTGGTTGCATCGCTACCATGCCATGATTTCCTGCTTCTAGAGGACAGCCACTTTGCAAGCCCCCTTCAGGGAACGAAATAACGTTTCAAGGGAATGCACTCGCACGTTCTCCCTTTGTGTTGGCCAGCCTGTTTCCTGGCCAGCTAGCAATGAAGTCTGGGCTACTTCTAGCACTTGTGAAGAAGCCAAGTGTGCCTTTGTACATTGAGGATATTCTTGTGGTGTGTGAGTATCCCCATGTGTTTCCTGAAGAGCTTCATGTTAGTGATGTGCCCAAGAGGCAATCATAAACAATTCGGTTGCGTACACGCATAGATTGTTATACAAACACATTCATGTCATGGCGGTAGAATGCGTTCTACGTTTAACTTGTTTTTGCAGAGAATGATGTGAATGGTATGGCATAGATGTATATGTGATGCATGTGTGTTTTGGCGGCCTGTGTGTCGTATTAATCACAGCTGGGTTGAGGCTGTTCTTTAATTGTATAACGACCTGCGTGTCGACTTGTGATGCTTGCGCTCCTCATGTAATTCATTTGCTAGGTATTAGTTGTAATAGTTTAGTTCTTTACCATGGAGGCTGCAAGCATGACGACAAAGAGGACAAGAAGTGTGGCGAAGGACATCACCGTGGAACCATGGCGATGGCGACCACTACGATTCAAAAGGCCATACCATTCACAGTATAATGTGATTATATGCATGTGATGTTTATTTCCTATCATACTATTCTTTCATGCCATACCAGTAGAGAATGTATTTTTCATGACATAATAACTTCCCTCAGAAAATTTAAGAATTTATTTGATGCCCTTCCAATTGCTGAGCCTATAAGAATTACGATCATTGTTTGGTAGGTCTGCCAAAGCAGAGTACCATCAACTATCTTGATCTAATAGGGTGGATGTCGGACATCCACATGCATAGTGTTGGTTTGCTTGACAAGGCTATCAAATTGGATTTGGGCCTTGGGGCATGGTGTTGGGAGCCGGGGCATTGGATGCCACCCAACAAACAAGAGTCACATAAGATGTGATTAGCAAGCGTTGCTTACCTACGTCACTAGGTTTCTAGCGGTGATGCCAAAGCTCACTAGAACTTAGATGAACATGGATCTTGACCACCATATGTCGTTAGAGGGAAGACGATTACAAAACATATAGTGGGAGTGTCTTTTGTTAAATTGTTTAATGGAAGATCAAACATGAACATAGTGCTGAACTTTGCTTGTTTATTTTCTGTTGTAGATCATGGCTGCTTCTAGTAACAATTCTGGTTTTAACTTGCGATCTGTTCTTGAGAAAGAAAAACTTAATGGAACGAATTTTATTGATTGGCACCGCAACTGAGAATTGTTCTCGGACAAGAAAAAAGGAATACGTTCTTGAGCAACCCTACTCGATGAACTCCCGAGGGTGCAAGCGTTGCCACCCGCAAAGCTTATGAGAAGCACGCAATGATTCACTCGGCGTTAGTGTCTCATGCTTGGTACCATGTCCTTTAAACTTCAGAAGCATTATGAGAATGCAGATGCTCACACTATGATTGAAGGACTGCATGACATGTTTGAGAACCAAGCTAGGACCGAGAGGTTTAACATTTCAATGTTCTTGTTTGCGTGCAAGCTGGCGGAAGGTAGTCCGATCGGTCCTCATGTGATCAAGATGATTGGTTACATTGAGAGCTTGGAGAAGCTTGGTTCTCCCCTTAATCTGATCCGCTACGGATGTTGTTCTCCAATCTCTCCCTCTGAGCTATGAGCAGTTCATTATGAACTTTCATATGAATAGCATGGAGAAATCATTGACTGAATTGCATGGGATGCTTAAGACAGCAGAGGAAAGCATTAAGAAAAACACCAATCATGTGATGATGGTTCAGAAGGAGAATAAAAAGAGGAAGCGTTGGACGCCCAAAGGCAAAGGCAAAGGCAAAGAAAAGGTTCCTAATGAGCACCCTAGCTCTAAGCCAAAGCCAAATGGAAAGGTCAAATCTGGCCCTTCTCCTGATGATGAATGCTACCATTGCCATATCAAGGGGCATTGGTCTAGGAATTGTAAGAAATACTTGGAGGATCTGAAAAAGAAGGGAAGCGAGACTTCTGCTTCAAGTATAAATGTTATAGAAATTAATCTTGCAATTTCTTCTGGTGAGTCTTGGGTATTTGATACCGGATCGATGATTCATACTTGCAAATCGTTGCAGGGTCTAAGAAGGACTAGAAGTTTTGCGAGAGGCGAGTTGGACATGCGTGTCAGCAATGGAGCAAAGGTTCTTTATCTTGGTTATCGGCACTTATCACTTGTCATTACCTTCAGGATTAGTTTTGGAATTAAATAATTGTTATTACATTCCAGCATTGAGTAAGAACATCATCTCTTCTTCATGTTTGGAGGAAGATGGTAGTTATGAGTTCGTAATAAAGAACAAACGTTGTTCTATTTATTTGAATGATATACTCTATGCACATTGTCCATTGATGAATAGGTTATATGCTCTTGATCTTGAGGATAAGCCTGTCTATAATATTAATGCAAAGAGGCTGCGGCCTAATGATTTGAATCCCACTTTTATTTGGTATTGTCGCTTAGGTCATATAAATGAGAAACGCATAGAGAAGCTCCATAAAGATGGTCTACTCAACTCATTTGATTTTGAATCATTTGAGATATGCGAGTCTTGTTTACTTGGCAAGATGACAAAGACGTCTTTCACCGGTCATAGTGAGAGGGCAAGTGACTTGTTGGGATTTGTACATACCGATGTATGTGGACCAATGAGTTCAGTAGCCAGAGGTGGTTTTTAGTATTTCATTACATTTACCAATGACTTTAGTAGATATGGATACATCTACTTAATGAGGCACAAGTCTGAATCGTTTGAAAAGTTCAAAGAATTTCATAATGAAGTTCAAAAAATTCTACGATCTGATCATGGAGGTGAATATTTGAGCCATGAATTTGGTGAACATCTAAAACAGTGTGGAATTGTTCCACATCTGACTCCGCCTAGCACGCCTCAGTGGAACGGGGTATCTGAACGGAGGAACTGGACCTTGTTAGACATGGTTCGGTCTATGATGAGCCAATCTGATCTTCCATTGTCCTTCTGGGGATATGCTCTAGAAACTGCTACGTTTACACTAAACAGAGTTCCATCTAAATCAGTGGAAAAGACACCATAAATGCTTCTCTGTTGGGTATCCTAGGGAAACCAAATAATATTATTTTTACAATCGGGAAGAAGGCAAAGTGTTTGTCGCTCGGAACGGTGTCTTTTTGGAAAAAGAGTTTCTTTTAAAGGGTGTTAGTGGGAGCAAGGTGCAGCTTGAAGAAATTCGGGAAACGCCTGAAAATGTTTCAGCTCCTATTGAACCTCAACAGGATGTACAAGATGTTGTACAACCGGTTATGGAGGCACCGCCCCCACGTAGGTCTACAAGGGCACGTCGCGCAACTGAAAAGTTCACGCTCCTAACCACGAGACAACGCGACATATTGTTGTTGGACAATGATGAGCCCAAGAGCTACACGGAAGCAATGATGGGACCAGACTCTGAAAAATGGCTTGGAGCCATGAGGTTCGAAATAGAATCCATGCATGATAATCAAGTTTGGAACTTGGTGGATTCACCTAATGGTATAAAAACTATTGAGTGTAAATGGGTTTTTAAGAAAAAGATAGACATGGATGGAAATGTTCACATCTATAAGGCACGATTGGTAGCGAAAGGTTTTAAGCAAATTCAAGGTGTTGATTATGATGAAACGTTTTCGCCCGTCACTATGCTAAAGTCTATTCGGATCCTCCTAGCGATTGCTGCCTATTTCGACTACGAGATTTGGCAGATGGATGTCAAAACGGCTTTCCTAAATGGAAACCTAAGCGAGGATGTGTACATGACACAGCCTGAGGGTTTTGTTGATCCGAAAAATGCTGGGAGAATATGCAAGCTTCAGAAGTCCATTTATGGATTGAAGCAAGCATCTCGGAGTTGGAATCTTCGTTTTGATCAAGTAGTCAAAGGGTTTGGCTTCATGAAGAATGAAGAAGAGCTTTGTGTTTACAAGAAGGCTAGTGGGAGCGCACTTGTTTTTCTGGTCTTGTATGTAGATGACATATTATTGATCGGAAAGGATATTCCAATACTAGAAGCTGTGAAGTCTTCTTGGGGAAAAAGTTTCTCAATGAAAGATCTCGGAGAGGCAGCGTACATTTTGGGCATAAAGATCTATAGAGATAGATCGAAGAGGCTAATTGGATTAAGCCAAAGTACATACATTGACAAGGTATTGAAACGGTTCAATATGCAAGATTCCAAGAAAGGTTTCTTGCCTATGTCACATGGCATTAGTCTTAGCAAGACTCAGTGTGCTTCAACACTTGATGAGCAAAAGAAGATGAGTGCGATTCCGTATGCCTCAGTCATCGGATCCATCATGTATGCTATGCTTTGTACGCGCCAGATGTTTCATATGCTCTAAGTGTTACGAGCGGTATCAATCTAGCCCGATCTAGGTCTTTGGGTGGTGTAAAGAATATTCTTAAGTACTTTAGAAGGACTAAGGATATGTTCCTTATTTTGGAGGTGAAGAAGAGCTCGTTGTAAAGGTTACACCGATGCTAGTTTCCAAGCGATAAAGATGATAGCGATCATGATCTAGTTTTGTGTTCTACCTCAATGGAGGGGCGGTGAGTGGAAAAGTTCCAAGCAAGAGACGGTAGCTGATTCGACAACTGAGGCCGAGTATATTGCAGCTTCTGAAGCTGCAAAGGAAGCTGTTTGGATCAGAAAATTTGTTTTTGAGTTCGGTGTGATCCCTAGTGTGTCTAGTCCAGTGGATCTCTATTGTGATAATAGTGGAGCCATTGCGCAAGCAAAGGAGCCTAGCTCACACCAAAAGTCCAAACATATACTTCGGCGCTATCACCTTATCCGTGAGATCATTGATAGAGGTAAAGTGAAGATTTGCAAGGTGCACACGGATTTGAATGTTGTTGATCCGTTGACGAAGCCTCTCCCACAACCAAAACATGAGGCACACACGAGTACAATGGGTATTAGATACTTACATGATTGACTCTAGTGTGAGTGGAAGATAATTGTATCAAGTCTATATTTATGAAATTTTGAATAAGGTGTTATTTGGTTCCTTGAATAATGATTGTATGCATTGATTGGCAAGTATGTGACTTGTTCGTAAAACTCTTTGTTTTATTTAATGTTATTCTAAAGATCCCTAGTCTTATGTCATTACGTGGGACAACAATGATTTATGGACTAGCACATGTATTGATTGATGATCACGTTTCACGGATCATGGATATAGGAATATCAAATCAATAATGTGGACACATGTTAGAGAACATGGTGTTGGATTGACCCACTCCGAGACGTTGCTGAGATTGTTATGTTAATATGTGCCATCAAGCGATCTCGAGTGGTATACCTACTGGATCCTTCGACCTGAAACCGCCATTGTTTCTCACTATGTGTAGTGGTGCGCTTTGGGGATGCCAAACACTACTCCGTAACTGGGTAGCTATAAAAGTGGTCCTCAGGTGTATCATGAAACATGGAATGGGATGTGAGCAGATTAAGATGGAATTTGCCCTCCTATATTGGATTAGGGAAGTGCATGGCCATGCCAAGGTGATTAAAGAGTTAATCACAATGTGACTAAAGGGTTAGTCATGAGTTGTAATTCACCACAAGATCGAGTGAATGGTTGAGCTATCACAAGGGTGGCACGAATCTCGCCTTAAGTTCGACTGGTATCGTGTGGCAAAGGGATCCAAGTGTGTGTATATCAAGGTTTAGCCGATATGATCTTTATGTGTATTCGGGAGTCAATATGCCCTGCTAGGTGCCACTATTGACTTATGGCTTGAAAAGGGTTTTCGGGTCATGGCTGTCTACACATGAACCTAACGGGTCACACACTTAAGGGGTTGGAATTGGAAAGCTTGTCTATATTATTGTCTCTAGTGCAAGTGGGAGATTGTTAGTGATGTGCCCAAGAGGCAATCATAAACAATTCGGTTTTATAGGCTAAAAGGGATATTGATCCATATGGGATTAGGGTTCTAATGGGCCTACAACGTGGAAGCCCATTAGCATGCTCTATAAATATGTGGAGGCGGGGCTGCAGGTAAGATAGACTACTATGCTGAAAACCCTGGCCGCCACCTCCCCTCGGCCGTATCCCGAAACCCTAGCCGGGTGTGCGGTGCTAGCACACCAGCGCACGGCGTTCTATCCCGAACGTGTGGACTCTGTGGAGGCGCCGCTGCTGTTGCTGCTGTGCTGATCGGCGAGAAGCGCAAGGCTATTGCTAGGACGCGAGGAGACATTCAGTTTGTGAGACGATCGACTGCTTCTTCTTCATCAACGCGCATCTACGTTGGACCGGGCTGCTCCAACTCTTCTTCCGCTGCGCAGCGCATCTAGTGGTAACTATCCATGACTCGCTTACACACATGTTTTCTGGTTGAACGCGGTAGAAAATCAAATGTTGCAGCTAGCGTAGCCTACCCATTCTCCTTCAATTCCAAGAATGCCACCCAAGCGAGATGTAGAGTTCATAATTGATCTTGTTCCTAGCACAAGACCTATCTCCATGTCCCCCTACTGTTTGGCACGACCCTTGCAGGAGCAGTTGAAGAAGTAATTGGACAATCTGTTGTCCAAGGGTTTGATTCGTCGTAGTGTATCACCTTGGGGAGCCCAGTCCTATTCACTGAGAAAAAGATGGGAATTGGCGCATGTGTATAGATTACCATGCTCTCAATCAGGTGACCATCAAGAATAAACATCCATTGCCTCGCACCGAGGACTTGTTTGATCAATTGAAAGGAGCCAAAGTGTTCTCTAAAATTGATCTATAATCTGGGTATAATCAAATCCAAGTTCAGGAGCAAAACATTGAAAAGACAGCTTTCTCCACAAGATATGGGCACTATGAGTTTACAATTATGTTCTTTGGACTGACGAATTCCCTTGCCGTCTTCATGGAGACGATGAACAGTATGCTACACAAGTATCTGGATGACTTGTAGTTGTGTTCATCGATGATATCCTGATTTATTGCAAGATGGAGGAAGAGCATGAGCAGCATCTGAGGCTCATGCTTGAGACTCTGAGGAAAAATTAATTCTTTGCTAAATTGAAGAAGTGCGAGTTCTGGATTTCTGAAGTGAGCTTCCTGGGTCATGTAATTAACCAGGACGATATTTCAGTTGATCCAAACAAGATTTCCACCGTCGTGGATTGGAAGAGGCAATATAATGTTAAAGAAGTGAGAAGTTTTCTTGGCCTAGCTAGTTATTACCCGCGCTTCGTGGAAGACTTCTCCATCATTGCCAAGCCAATGTCTCAACTTACGTGGAAGGGTGTGAAATTCCAGTGGACCGATGAATGTAAAGCACAGTTTTAATACTCTGAAAGAGAAGTTGGTAACTGCTCCTGTTCTCACACTTCCTGAGCCAGGGAAGCATTTCATGGTCTACTCGGATGCTTCTCGAGTGGGTCTGGGTTGTGTGATCATGCAAGATAACAAAGTGATCGTATATGCCTCGCGACAGTTGAAGAAACTGTAGGATCGGAAATAGCAACAGAGCGGGGGGTGAATGGTGCTTCTTTAAAAACGCCCCAAGTATCCACAAATGAATCTCCTCTCCGATAGCTATGGAAAACTATGAAGAAGGGAATTCATGCTCTCTGGAAACACATGCTGACCAGACACGAGAAAGAAACGACGAAAGACAAAGCACAGAAGAGAAGCAGCAAATAACGAGTGATCGCCGGGGCGGTCGGACCACGAGCTTGAGGCGGTCGACCGCGCATCGGCGCGGTCAAACCGCCCTTCAAACCCGGTCGACCATCGGTCGAGGACGGTCGACCGCCACCGCACTCGGTCGACCTCCGAGCCGGAGCGGTTGGACCGCCAACCCTAGCGGTCTGACCACCATTGGAGGGGCGGTCTGACCGCCAATGAAAGGCCGGTCTGACCGGTTACTCTGAGCCAGAGCAGAAATCAGGCAGAGCTCAAAACTGAAAGAACTAAGAACTTCAGAAAACAAGGAAATCGATGAATCTCAGTTGTTCTTCTCAGGCCTAAAGATCAAGATTACACACTTAATAGCTTTAAGACCTCTGGGAACAAAAGAACTCATAAAGAGAGCAAGAAATCTAGATTTGAGCAAAAATCTGACAAATGAGTTAAGAATGGACATATTTCCTATTTGCTCATCAATCTTGAATCCTTTGCTCAAGAACTTTTGCAATCAACTTAGCAATGATCTCAGGACTTGAGAACCCAAATCTCAAGCCATCTTTTGAAGGAAAACAGAATATTCAAACATGCTCTGCCATGAAACCCTAGTTTTCTCAGAGCAGAGGAAATTGAGCGAAGCACAGAAAAATTGTATAAATCAATGAATCCTCCATTTGCTCTTGGGAATGGAATGGCCAAGTGGCCTTAAGTATTTCCCATCACTGAGCAACCAAGAGCCAGCTCCTCAAACAAGATTTTCTCCAAAGACAAAGATTCAGAGAGGAAAAACAAAGAGCAAACTGAAAGAGGAATTCATCACATAGAGAGACAATCAAGACCAAAAACCTCAAATGGATTCATTCCCATGAATACTTGCTTACAGAGGAATGATTACACACGGTTACAACATACTCACTACATGCTTCTCAATCAGAGAACACACGCACACTGCTGTCCAGAGCTCACTCTCTACCACTTGCTACCTGCCTCCTCCTCACAACCTTGGCTAAATAGAGAAGCTCACACACACACAAGTAGCAAATCAAGAAGAGGCAGCCCAAACCCACTCCATTTCCTCATACCCCCATGAGGCAAAAGTCAAAGCACTCCATTTTGGAGGGAAAAACCAGCCACTTGAGTCAATTCTCCAAATTGCCCCTCAAGCAGCTTCCCGGAAGCTTCCCGCGTCCGGTACCTTGACCATCTGGACCTCGACTCCTTCCTGAGTCTAGTCCCGATCCGCTCCGCTGCACACGACCGCACCCGGCATCCTGACTGTTTGGACCTCAGCTCCTCCCTGAGCCTAGTCCCGATCCGCCTCGCCGCTGCCCGTCGTGTCCACCCGACTCCGGCCGAGACCTCCGACTCCACCTGAGTCTAGTCCTAGTCTGTTCCATCGCACACGACCGCAACCGACCTCCAACAGTCTGGACCTCCGACTCCTCCCTGAGCCTAGTCCCGGTCCACTCGTTGTCGCCCGTCGTGTCCTCCACCAGTAGCTCCAGTTCCGATTCCTCGTCTCCCGACTCGCAACCACCTCAGCAGCCTCGATCATCTTCGGCATCACCGACCGTCTAGACCTCAACACCTCCTGTGCCTAGTCCCGATCCTCCTCGCCTCACCATGACCTAGCTCCGAAGTCCTGCAGTCACACAGACAAGCAAACCGTCACATAGCACCGCACGAAACAGCATAATCAATATTAGCATTAATGAAAGGTACCCAACTCTAGAATACCCAAAACAAACTCAGACTCTCTAACACAACCGTCAATTACTCATCACAAATATGGGGATACCTCCACATGGTCTCTCAGAAACATGAGCAGAATTACCTACTCATGATTTAGAGCTTGCCGTAGTGGTTTTTGCTCTAAAGATTTGGAGGCATTACTTGTATGGAGAATCTTGTGATATTTTCACTGACCACAAAAGCCTCAATACATTTTCACTCAGAAGGAGCTGAATTTGAGGCAACGGATGTGGTTAGAGCTGATCAAGGACTATGATCTCACTCTTCAGTACCATCCGGGCAAGACAAACGTGGTTGTTGATGCCATTAGTCGCAAGATGACACTCTCCACTCTAGGTTGTCTCATTGCTAACTTTGAACAAATGGGAATTTTCTATTGTTTCGTTGGTACAACACAGGCTGAGATGCAGTGTCACTAGAATCAGTAATTTTGGAGCGAGTAAAGGAGGCACAACAGCATGATCGATTACTTCAACAAGTGAGGAAGCGGCTTGATGAAGGAAAAAGGGGGATTTCAGCCTTGATGAATCAGGCGCATTGCGGTTTAAAGGCCGCCTTTGTGTGCCGCAAAAGGTTCAAGTCAAGAATGATATTTTGAGGAAGCTCATTGTACCCTGTACACTGTGCATCCTGGTGAAACCAAGATGTATCGTTGTCTCAAGAAGAGCTTCTGGTGGAAGAGCATGAAAGTGGATATTACCAAGTATGTGGCATCTTGCGGGATTTGCCAGCAAGTGAAGGCTGAGCACAAGCGCCCCACTGGGCTATGCAGCCCCTGGAAGTTCCTAAGTGGCCATGGGATGATATCACCATTATTTCGTAGTCGGCTTACCTCATACCCAATAAGGTAAGGATGTGATTTGGGTAGTGGTGGACTGATTCAATAAGTCCGCGCACTTTATCCCCGTTTGTACTCATGGCACGAGATAAGCGGCGAGCCCAAAGGGGGCGTCGTGCGCCCTTGGTCAGGGGTGCATGCTCCTCGGCACATATCCCCGCCAAGTCCCGTTGCGGCGACCACCCGTAGGTTTTCCCAAACCGTGTGTGCCTAAGTATAGAGGCTAGCAAAATGAAGAAGCTAAAACAAAATGAGTGCAGTAAGAGGGAGGAAAGAAAAGTGGACCGTCTCGAGGATGGTAGTGCTTGGGGCTCGGCCATGGTCGGAGGCCGAGCCAGGCCCTCGGCAGCTGAGTTGAGGTAGGGTGACGGTGGCCTGGAGGCCAAGCCATGGTGCTGGTACCCAAACCGGGAAGCCAAGGGGCAAAGCAGGGTAGGGGCAGTTGGCGGAGGAGCTCATCGGCGTGGTGCCGACGGTCGGCGGTGGGCTCGGGGCCATCGTTCCCAAGGGCCCCACAAGTCCCTGACATGTGCAAGTAGAGGCCAAAGCTGAGTGGCTAGGGGAGCCAGGCGACGGCGTAGGGGAGGGTGCCGATATGCCGGCCTTGCTGGCGCCAACGGCTGAACCACCCCGAAAGGGGGGGAACGTGACGTTGGGCCTCAACCCACGTTGAGCTGCGGCCGATGAGCTTGAAGGGGAGGGGAGGAGGAGAAGTAGGAAGACCACCAAGGAACGGCTAGGTCCAGTCCTGGGTGACCGGATCTGAGGAAGGCAGGACCAGATCTAAGAGAGGAGAGGGGGAGCTAGTTGGGGAAATGGAGGATGCCTGCCGCCGAACGAAGAGAGAGTAAGGGAGAGAAGAAGAAGAGGGGATGGGGTAAAGCCGGTTCGGCCGCATCAGATGAAGGGAAGAGAGAAAGAAAAGAGAAAGAGAGAAAAAAAAGGAAGAGACAAGAAAAAGAAGATAGAAACGAAAAAAAGAGAAAAAGAAAAGAAAAATAAGGGTTTGGTACCTGCGCGACGGGTCCTTCACCCCAGGCGTTTTATGCCGGAGTCAAGTTATGCACGTAGAGTCGTCGTTGCTCGCTTAAGCACGTTTTTAATATGATGCATTGAGTCGAATTAACTGCTTGTTCAGGTGGAGATCCTGAGTCGACGCCGTCCACACGTTGCTCCGCTCCGCTTGGTTAACAGGCAAGTGCACGGTAGAGCGGTAGACCGTAGAGTTTATAAAATATACGATGTTTACATGATATGATGATGCTTATATGGAATTGTAATGTTTACATGGCATGATGATGTTTATTTAATGATGACAATGGTAATAAAAGGGGTGAGCAGCGACGCCACCCTTGATAATAGTGATGAGAATGGCAATGATAATGACAATGACAATGGGCATATGCATTCGCATTATGTACACTCATGAAATGAGAACTGAGATTCGCCTGAGTGGATCCCGCAAGACCTATTTCGGTAGGCCTCAACGGGAGTGGAAAGACCCCTGTGCAGATATGGGGGGCCCAAGATTTTGGGTGAACATCGACGGGTGTTCACTCAGCAATACCGGTACCATGGTTGTCACAGCGTCGCCTAGGCGACACCAAGTCATCCTGGCGCCGGGGAGGAGACGCCGGGGAGGATCACCTCGCCTTGGCCCGAACCCTATCTTCACCGCCAGCCTAGGTACGCCGTCCGCCCCTCTCCTCTCCGGCCGCGCTCCGGCCGCGCCGCCTCCCTCCACTTGCGCCGCCTCCCTCCCTCCTGCCGCGCCGCCTTCCTCCCTCCCGCCACCGGCTTCCCTCTCCAGCTTGCTCCTGCCGCCGAGGGGAGGGGAGGCGACGGCAGGGAGGAGGCGTCGGGGAGAGAGCGGGAGGCAACGGCGGCTAGGGTTAGGAGATCGGGCGCGGGGAGCTGGAGACGGTGGGAGGCGCCGGGGAGAGGATGCGGCGGACGGGGAAGGCGGCGGCGGGGAGAGGATGCGGCGGACGGGGGAAGCGGCGGCGGGGAGAGGAGGTGGAGAGGTCGGGAGAGAGAGGAGGTCGGGAGAGACAGGTCACGGGAGAGAGCGAGAGAAATATGAGGGGCCGAGGGGGTATGAGAGTAGTATCGGCTGACTCGTTGGCTTCATGCCTTCATATACGTATCGTAACTGCTGGATACGGCGCTCGCCGCGGCATCGCCTGAATGTCGCCTAGGCGTCCAGGCGTCTCTCACTCGCCGTGATCGCCAATTTCGCCGTGACAACCATGACCGGTACATGCAATGAGATGAGCAAATGAGCATGTAGAGTAGTGCTGCATCGCACTAATGATATGACAATGTATGAACATGAACTGGAAAAATGAACCAGATAATATATGTGGAGAATGTTATGGGTGGTTAAATTGCTTACATATTTTGATAGTGTTTATCGTTCTATTGTGTACCTATTGAGTCTTTAGGCTCACCTTTTGGTTTTTTTAGGTAACCGTTAGGAACGTCATGTATGGACGGGAGTAGCACATAACTCACGAACTAGCAACAATTCACATATTAGTTTTTGTTAGTATGCTTAACTCCACTAGTATGCTAGAATAGTTACCTAAAATAATATAATGTAAGCGGTCGCCGCTTTATAAATAAAGTAAAGTTGGCTTAAAATGATTAGCAGTTAAAAAATGATAATATTAGGTAATGATGGTAGCACTCTAAGCCCAGAGAATGAGCAGGGTGTTCCAAGTAGCCAGGGGAATTTGATTGATTTCATCAAAAGTTTAGTTTTAGTCAGTCTCAATACGTAAAGCAATGTTGTTCTTTTCATATTTGCATTCACTTTACAACCGATAGTTACCCCTCCCCACAAACCTTTGTACACCAGTATATAGGAGGCCGGTTGACTTGAGCGTGTGCTGCTTCAGCTTACGAATTGTTTCTGGAGGAGGTTGGCGCAGAAGTTCAAATCGAAGCGTACTTCTGGAGGGTCACCGATGCAATCGAACACGGCGTCCGCCGTCACGAAGTCCTCTTCTGCAGTGTAACTGTAGAACACAGAAGGCGTATTATGACACATTTGGTTAGAAAACGAGGTCCATAATTCTAATGCAATGATTATTAAGGAAATGGATATGTTCTCCAGCAAAAAGAAAGCAAAACAGCACAAGGAAGCAAATGATGAATTAGGGCTTGGTTGACAACCACCTATTTCAAACATGCAAACACGGGTTTGTCTTACAAAGTATACATCCAGGTAATTAGCTAGTGTACAATAAAGCATCGATAATGCAATATATAATAATATAAGACTAGCAGGTCAAATAAGAACATGAGGTACATATCTTTATCGCTATACCAAGGAATTTGCTTGGAAATGCAAAATATCAGAGGGTGAGTTGAGTAACTGACCGTACTACACTGTACACAGATCTGTCCCTGGAGTAATTATATCCACAAGACGACTTGTAGTAAACATTTAATGTGCATAGCTTGCTGTGTAAGTTGTAGGAGCCATCAAGTTTATAATTTATACTAATGCCTGATCGCTAGTGCTACAAGACATGATCAAGGTATCGATAATCCATATGCAGGATTGTTAGTAGACCTTGCTTAGGCAACCAGTGGAAACATAGTTAGCATGATTATTGATTTGACAGCGCTCAAAATTGTGGCCTGTAGCGGAGCTACAGTGGCATTCCCTCTACATCGGGAATAACGGTCTGATATAGTGATTCGCAGAAATAGCAAACATTTTGCATTTCTTTAGGATTGTGAACAATTAGTTAATATGATAATTGTATACTTAGGTTTTTAGCTAAATAAAATTAGTTTTTTTGAGACAAAGAATTGCAAAATTAGTGTTTCTGGTTCAGTTTCAATTTTAAATTGGGCATTATTAGAAAAATACACTTATGCTATTTAACCAAAAAATAATCAAAATAGGTAAAATTACAGTTTGGTCCTTAGAACGTTTAGATTCAAATATTGAAATTTTGAATCAAGTTTAAATTTCAAAGACTTTTACATTTTCCTTTCTATTCTATGAAATTTGAATTTTGTTTGCGGAGTTCAAGAAACATCAATTTATAGACTGACTTCAACTTTTTTTTTATTTCTAATAAACCAGTTCAAGAGTTCAACCAAGGTTCCAAAAACCGGAACCGGAAGAAATCCCGGTCGGCGGCCGGTAACGGTAACCGGCCGGTTACCGGAAAAACCGGTCACAATTTGAAAATCAAAATATGAATTTTGAGATATTTTGAAACCGGTAACCGGAAAAACCGGCCGGTAACCGGAAAAAACCGGCCAAAATTCGAAAAATCAAAAAATTCATACCGGTCGGTTTTTTGGTTACCGGTCTCCACCGGTAAAACCGGTAACCGGCGGTTACCGGCCGGTAACCGCCGGGATTTTGAACCATGAGTTCAACCATATTTTTACGTATTTTTGTTTTCTGATTGAATGTCCTGAACTTTTTTTTTTGCTATTTACATAATGAAGCCCGGTCTTTTGTTATAAGTTTTTCTATTTATATAGCATTTTACATAATACAAAAATCAATAGAATTACATCTTTTTGATGGGACCGTGGTGTAGGATAGTGTCCATGATATCTTCCACTATTTGTGGTAATCTTTTTTGCAATGTCATCATGATACTATAGATTTAAAACATCGGGGTTGGATAATAAAGGGTTTTATGAGAGTTTCAATTGAAGCACAAAGTTGAGCAAATAAATTAACCCCTGAATAATATTAATTCAACTATGTAGCTGAGCAAAATTTTCATTGGATATGCTAGAATTCCATATATAATTGTGCATCGCATTCTGCACTACATAAAATTATTAACTGCAAGTTCTAATGCAAACGTTATGAACTCAAGTAATATGCACCAATTATGGTCTGTACTCTGTACACTTGTACACTTCGAAAAACAAAACAGGTTCTCATATACACCCATTATGGTTCTAAAAACTGCAAGTCCAACCAAAACATGCCATGTTCGCTTATGAAGGAAAACAGATTCTCATTCCTCAGGCCAAGCGGTGCCAGTAGGAATGGACTTATAACTCATATACTGCAAAACAGAGTTCAAAAAACCGGCGCTAGTTTTGGTCAAATGGGTGGCGTCCAGATTTTATAAAGTAGCCTCAAGGCCAAAACTACCCCTTTGATCGTAGTTTTTATGCGGATTGCGGAACGTGAACAATGTTGCTTATTAGCCATAGTCCAAGCATCAAATCTTGAAAAAACACTATTTCAAATTTTTGCCAAAAGAAAACCGGTTTGTTGGGTAGAAACGGTTCACAAAACCCTTCTGTAATCTCCTGTAGCAGTCAAAATTTTGCTTCTATTCAAAACAGATCGACACCCTTCTTACCAACTGTTATGTAGAAATAATATGATGCATCTGTTAAAGTACTTCATAGAAAGAAAATTATTACCCGCTTTTTGTTACGATACACTTCATACCGGCAGCTTTGGCCGCTGAAAGCCCTATGGCACTGTCTTCAACAACAACACAGCTGATAGCCGAGAAGAAAACAATGATTAGCTAAAAGACTTTTAGACTGATATCTGCTACAAAATAATTCATATGTTGACAAAGTTTACAGTACCTAGATGGATCAACTCCAAGTGTAGTTGCTGCTAGCAAGTAGATTGCCTGCAAATGCCCACATAAGAAGCATATAATATCTCGTGTAAAGAAATTCAGGAACCAAATTGTTATCCACAAATTATACGTCAGAAAACTTACTTCCCACATAAGCAAGCATAAATACGAGTAATAGGAAGGGTGATCTTTTTTGAACGATAGGAAGGGTGAATTGAATCTGCCTTAAAAGGTCAAGTGAAAACAAAAGCAAACATGAAGATTATCAAGATTTCATTAAAGCCAACACGTTTCAAACAGGAAGGCGCTATTTGTTCCAAACATGCAAATGTAATGAATCATGGGCTGTCATACAGCACTGTTAATGAATAGTTCATCTCTCCTTTCCAAGGTTCAGCTGTAGTGTGCTGTCTATGACTCTGTTGTTTTCCTCCCAGATAATCTGGAAATTGGAAGGCATAAACTATCTAAGTGCTAATCATGCCATTTCATTGCTGCAAATAAATACTATCGAGTTTTTCAGACTCCGCATAGGCAGTAAGGCACATTTGCACATTGTTCTGTTACTACTGGTAGGTTGTCAACGGATTCATCCTTGAAAGGCAATGGTGAGGTCAACTAAAAGTATGGACCAGTTAACCAGAGTATCAGAATCAGAATGTCATCAAATAAAATAAAAGTTTTTTCCTTTCTCTTTTGTAGCTTTCTGTACATTATTATCCTATTTTAATACATTTTAGCAGTATGGCTCTCGGCACATAGGAAAACTGTAAAATGCAATTGCCCAATAGTTCAAATTTTCAAGTGAGTTAACCTTCCTAATGTTATGAAAAAGGTCTATGTGCAAATTGAAATTTTCTTCAAATAAAGAACTAGAATAATGCAGATGAATTAATCTTTACCAAATTGAGAATCAAATTAGCGTCCATTTGGCATTGCAGTGGCTTTTCAAAAGCACCTATTTGTTCCTATTTTTGCATGTGACAGTTGGTTGAAAGCTTCTTTTTTTTGGAGCTGTACCAGCAAAATGTTACTAGGTTTAGTCAAGATTCCCCAAACTAACTAGATTCCACCGTGCAGAGCAGCATAACACAGCAATGGAAACTAGTCCTTACTGGATCAGGTTTTTTGCGAGGAACCACATCGCCAGCGAATATGGTAATTTTTTCTGCTCGATCAGGCCCCAGTAAGCATGATACTATTGCTGAAACCTGCACTCGGTCGAGAGTAAAATTTGTGAGCCTCCTTACAATGCTCACAACTGAAATCAAGATGAGACGATTTAAGTAAAGCGCAGCGCAGCATAAAGTAGGGTTTAAACATTTTAACACCAATTATTAGTACATTCCCTTGTGCAAATTTTGGAAGAAACATTTATACCAAATGCTATATATATTTGCTGTAACTCCTAACCTATACATCTCTGATGAAGGCACGTTAGGGTAGGAAATACTATGGTACTTACAGCTTTCTCATTTGAAGTACTGCATACTGCAACTTTCACTCCCTTTCCTAGAGCTTCATCAATTAACCTGTAGACTTAAATAATTAATCTAGGTAATTTTCCTCTCACTAAGTTACTTCCATATTTTTTAAGTTAATTTCTACACCATTCTGTTGTGCATTCATTTGACATATCTTCTAATGCATGTAGTGTAGACTTCTTCAAAAGAAAGTGAAATGTTAAGTTCATGATGTTAGTAATGTAAAATGTGTTTCACTCATTTCGTAGACCTTTTCTTTATTACATGTTAAAACGTAAGTACAGTGAGTAATATTTTAGGTAAATGCATTTTCCAAAACAAAAAAAACTTGGTTACACCATAAGTGCTATATATATTCATAGAAAAAATGTTTTAAAATAAAAATGAGTGGTACAAATGTACTATCACTTTTGTTGGTTACACACAGCATAAATGAAGACAACTGTTGGTTACACACAGCATAAATGAAGACAACTTTGATTTGTAGCAAGGCAGCACTTCAAACTAGTGTTAAAGCAGCAGGGGAGGATGTTTCTGAGTGTTACAACTCACAAGCTCATTTAAACTGCAGCTAAGTTGCTAAAGTCATCAAATTCTTGGAAGTATATGACCTTTGAACACCTGGACGGAGAGGAAGCAGCTTCTTCTCAATTAGGGCCATGAACAATTCTGTTTTTCTCTTGTGAAGGGAAGCAATAAACTCCTTTCTTTCTTCGTCAGTCTTTGGCACTTTAGCTGGCCACCCTGTCTTGTTGAAATATGCCAGCATCCTGAAAGGAATATTGAAACGGTTGTGTTACAGTAGAATTCAACCAGTGGCGGAACCAGGGATTTTGATTAAGGGGGGCCGGGTAAACATGATGACACCTCATAAGTGTGATAAATATATACATCAAGTGTATGTCTCAACGGTTTTTTCAATGTTTTTATATATATAGTTAGTATTCATAACGAAAAATCACAATATTATGATTAAAAATGGATGAATTGATGATTTACTGTGCTGTGCACTGAAATATTTACAGGGATATAAAAAAAATTTACTGTGTTGGGGGGGCCACGGCCCCTGCTAGCCCCCCTGGTTCTGCCACTGAATTCAACCAAATGCTTCGGTTTTACTTTTACAGGGAAAATAAAAAAATTGTGAAAATCATGATTCTAAGTAATGGTCTTTTTTTTATGTGGCAAGTAAAGGTCTTTTAGCATGACCTTTGCCAACAAATGTTCCTATGGCCTATTTGATTCCTTTCAAAAACAACTAAACATTAAATTTTCAACGCTGAAAGTCAGCTACAGACTGATACTTAGATTTCATTCTTAATTTCAATCATATGTGCAAAAATCAAACTGAACATTTGTCTTTGTTCTTCACCCTCTGCATGTTGATATTACTTTTAGTGATTACTATGTAATGCTAGATTTTCTTTAGATGGAAACTTTTAGATATTTGATTATTATTTTCCATGAAAAACATACATTTCTAAAATTCTCAAATGCCAATGGTCTAAATTTTGTTTTTGATTAAAGAGACACACATGGTCTGAAGTTATTATCTCAGACACAGTATTTCATTAAATGTTTTGGCCAATATGTACCGATAGAGATGGCAACGAGAGTAAAATTCTTGATATTAAAGGCTTCGAATGTTCTTAGTAAATGCTAGTACTAAAGCACACTATACTAACATTTTAACCCCTAGGTCAATATATTAGTCAAAATTAAAAATAAATGACAAAGGCATAATGTGAACAATTAGTGCAAACCATGTTCGTATACATAACAAAATTGAAGAGATATGTGTTTGCAAAAGCTTGCAATTGAGGATGTTTTTCTCATTTAATTGTTTATATTAGTTATTATATAATGTAACTATGTAATTTGACACAGTAATAGTGCATTATTCTTTGTTGCTATTTTGGTTTGATGACCAGATTCTACTTCCTGCAGGACATACCATAGATTAGCAGAAATTACATGTTCAAGAACAGTAAAATAAAATTTTCTTACTGAAATTAATCATAATTAAGCCTTTTAGTCGCTAATGACGATAACTCAAATTGCAAAATGCAAATGAATGGTTAGAATGTTAGCAGGCCTTAAAGTTATTCAATCAATGAAAAGAGCGAAGAATTGGTTGACCTCTCCTTTCCACCACCTATCTTGAGCAATTCTCCATATAGTTCAACGTCCCAGCTCACACCCAATTCCCTCTGCAAATACCAAAAACCTGGATATAAGAAACACTTCAATGTATATTTTTTGAATTTCCTATTTCAATTACTATGTTTATTTTAAATTGCACAAACCCATAGGTTTTGTTGCGTATATTGCAAAAAAAACGCAGGTATATTGGTTAGTGGCACATAACCACATGTATTATAGCCTAATAGTGCCACAAAACCACATGTAATGAGATCCCAGCAGAAAACAGAAGAACCCTTCATCTACTACTACTTCTGTGTTCCCTTCCCCAAGGCCGTTCTTGTTTCTCCCCCAAGTTAGGTTCTTGGACACCGAAGGAGCCCCACCTCAATTCTTGACACCAGGAGGTTCTGTTGATCTGACCTACATCCCTTCTTATTGGAGAGACGCCTCAAGAAGGCTCATATGGAGATAGCTAATGTTCTTTGGGAGCAGAAGGGTACCGTGGTTGGTGGTTGCAAGGTGGTGTCCAGGTCACAGCTCAGAATGCGGTTGCTTCAGGCTGGTCATTTGAACCAGTGTTCTCCTCAATAGAGTCCGGTGTCAAGAACTAGGACTCGCAATTGGTGATTTCATTGCCAACCAGGAGGTTCTTGCCCAAGGTGGTGAGCTCGCTGTCGACGAGGTTGTTTGCCGGCACCATGTTTTCCGGAGAAATGGCGATATCAGGGGACTACACCTGTGTGATCTCACGCAGTCCGGAACTGAGGACCAGGCACATCTTTGATGACTGCATAGTTGAGAGCTCTCAGAGCTGCGGGGATGTGCTTGTGGAGAAGATGAACAAGGGGTGGCCGCCAGCAATGAACTGTAGATTCCATTTACATGTGGTTTTCTGAAACTACTATGTCATAACACTTGTCTTTATGTGCCAGGATGTGCTTTGTGGAGAAAATGAACAAGGGGGGAGCTTTCAATGAACTGTCGATTCCATTTACATGTGATTTTCTGAAACTATTACGTCATAATAATTGTGGTTATGTTCCACTAACCAATCTACCTAGGGTTTTATGCAACTAGTGCTACAAAACTCGTGGGGTTGTGTAATTTACTCTTTAATTTACTACGAATTTATGATGGCATTTTATTGGCTGTACTAGTGAGTTCAGTGGAAGTATTTTGAATGTTTTTAACAATTCCAAAGTTCATGGGTAAAACTCCGAGAAATGCAAGTCCACATGTACATGGATGTCCATATGCTATCCTATACATCCAAAGTGCTCCGAGATGTGTGCAAGGACATTGAAATTATTAGAAGGGGTGTTGGTTTGAATTTTAAAGGTTTGCATCAAAATCGAGGCACATTTGATGGTGAAGATTGTACAAGAACATCCATGTACATGTGGGAAAACCATTACTCGCAAAACTCCCTTTCAAGTTACAATGGCACAAATTGCAATGGTGTAATTTCTATAAATATTTATGTGTGATTGGGTTTATCTGCGAGTTCAGGTAGGTTCATTTGAATTCCATGGGCTTTTCATCGGTCTACTCTGTGCTCCGCTCTATCAATGCAGTGCCATTGTTTGCTGACCCAAAAAAATAACCACACTCTAGGTTGGGTTCAATCCTAAGTTCTTAACTACAGTTTTTTCAGTCCCTATTTGATTTCCCCCCTCCATTGCAGGGAAGAACAACATTAGTCAACTAAAACTTTTGAACTATGGTGTAAGAAATTACAGTGTACACACGTATACATTAGTCATTGCAAATTCCCATGTGGACATGCACATAGTACATGTGTTTGAATTTGCACGCAGAGTATAATTTTCCACCTGAAATTTGGGTGAATAGGTGTGATTTCATTTAGAAAATACATTTAATGTGCACAATTTTGAGGATGCAAACGTTTTCCATCGTATAAATATGAATCTGCACAAAATCAAAAGTAGGTTTTTGCCAAATTCATCTGCTAAGATGTCGATTCTAAGAACTACCAAACATAAGAGCCACCGACCATTTACGCATTTACGTCTGGGAAGCAATTGCATCAGGAAATCTGTTTGGGGACCTCGGCGAAGGTCTCGTTGAAGGAAATGCGGTGGCCGTCCTTCTCGGTGTCGACCAGCACGCCGTCGCAGTCGAAGAGCAGCGCCGCCGGAAGGGCGGCGGCGGGCGCTCCCCCCGAAGACGCGCGAACGGCCTCCGTTCGCCGCCTTCTCCCGGTGGAGAAGCAGACAGAAGAGGGCGTCGGCCTGCTCCCTACCATTCTTGGAAGGCACAGGCCGGCGGTCCCTGGGACGGGGCGGGTGCTCGAGAAGGTTCTTGCCGGGAGCAGCGTGGACGATGCGGCGGTGGCGGCCATGGCGTTGCGTTCTTTGGGCGGGGCTGTGGATAGCGCGCGCGCGCCTAGTGGTCTCTGATGCGGGGTTGGGATTTTATTGCTAAGTGCACCACACAAGCCTCCTGGGCTCTATTGTTGCTATGACAATGGATGGGAAGGAAGGACACAGCCACACATGAGGCATGTTTTCTTGTGTAGCTGTGGTGTCGAGCCGTGGGTTCGGAATTCGGATCGCACGTCTGTCAATTTTTCTTTTCCTTTTCTTTTGATTTTCCTTCTTCTGAGAATTTCAAAGTTAATTAAAAACATTTCCACCGTTTTCACCCAAGATTCTGATTTAGAAAAAGTCTATTTTTCAATCGTTAACCCAGCACAAGTTGTCTTCCACCTTCACATCATTACTACCGTCAATGTTTGCTGATTTTTCCCAATTCAATCAACCGATAGGGGGGACAGAGATGCCTGTTGATTTCTCCCCCATCGCCTCCTAAATTTCGCTGCCTGGCTGCATCTCGCCTGAGAAGGAGCCGAGAGGGCGCCGAGCTCCGTCATGAGCACTGTTGTGGCTACGGGCCAAACAGTAAAGAATAAGACTAGTAGAAGAGGAAGAAGAGAGGAGGAAGAGGAGAATCAGATCTGTAGGAGAGTTGGTGAGAATGAGATGATGTCCCTCCTCCTGCCCCTCCTGGGGTTTATATACATGAGTGGGATAGAATGGGAAATCCCCATTCTATCCCTCAGTATTTACAAAGGATGAGGGTACATTGGTATGTTTGCATGAGTATATTCCTCTACACTATCGGGCCTATTACATATTAGGCCAGTTGCAAAGCCCAGTTACGGGGGGTTGGACTACCCCAACAACAGTACTCCCTCAACAGCAAGCGCAGAGGTCCCGATGGGCGAGCTGACGTGCCAAACTATCCCAGCCCCCCGTTCCCCGACAGCAAGCGCGAGGGTACCGAAGCAACTAGTAGCTTGCATCCCCCTGAGGCAATGATTACGAAGAGGTCCGCGGAATCCCACTCCGAAGTCGAGTCGTCTCACCGAGGCGGTGCCTACCCGGCGGGCGATGAAGTCCTACGTCGGGGCCGAGCCGTCCCGCCGAGGCATTGCCTACTAGGCGGACGACGAGACGCTGCTCTGAAACCGGGTCGTCCCACCGAGGTAGTGCCTACCAAGCGGGCGACGAAGTCCTGCGCCGGAGCCGAGCCGCCCCGCCGAGGCGTGGCCTACTAGGCGGACGGTGAAGTCGCGCCGCTCCGCCGGGGCAATGCCTACAAGGTGGGCGGCGAGGCGATGCTCAAACCGGTCGTTTCTTGGCGGTGCCTACGAGCGGACAGCGAAGTCCCGCGCGAGCCGAGCCGTCCGCCGAGGCATTGCCTACTAGGCGACGCGAATCGTCTTGCGCCCGCCGAGGCGATGCCTACAAGGCGGGCGGCGAGGCGCTGCTCCGAGGCCGGTTCGTCTCGCCGAGGCAGTGCCTTCCAGGCGAACGACGAAGCCCAGCGCTGGAGCCGAGCCGTCCCGCCGAGATATTACCTACTAGGCGGACGGCGAAGTCCCGCGCCGGAGCCGAGCCGTCCCGCCGAGGCATGGCCTACTAGGCGGACGGCAAAGTCGTGCCGCTCCGCCGAGGCGATGCCTACAAGGCGGGCGGCGAGGCGCTGCTCCGAGGCTGTGTCGTCTCGCCAAGGAAGTGCCTACCAGGCGGACGACGAAGTACTGCGCCGGAGCCGAGCTGTCCCGCCGAGGCATGGCCTACTAGGCGGACGGCGAAGTTGCGCCGCTCGGCCGAGGCGATGCCTACAAGGCGGGCAGCAAGGCGCTCCTCCGAAGACGGATCGTCTCGCCAAGGCAGTGCCTACCAGGCGGACGACGAAGTCCCGCGCCGGAGCCGAGCCGCCCCGCCGAGGCATTGCCTACTAGGCGGGCGGCGAAGTCGCGCTGCTCCGCCAAGGCAATGCCTACAAGGCGGGCGGCGAGGCGCTACTCCGAAGACGGGTCGTCTCGTCGAGGCAGTGCCTACTAGGCGGACGACGAAGTCTTGCGCCGGAGTCGAGCCGTCCCGCCGAGGCATTGACTATTAGTCGAACGGCAAAGCCGCGCCGCCCCGCCGAGGTGATGCCTACAAGGCGGGCGGTGAGGCGCAGGTGAAACCACCGCGGAGAACAGGCATGAGCGACGTAGGCCGAGGGCGCTACGCACGCCGAGGCAGGTTACCCAGGGGATGCGTCGCCAAAGCGATGCACGGCCCGGTGGAACGCGTGGAAAGGCGCAATACCCATGTGGTGTGGCGCTAAGGCGGTGCACTCCCTGGTGCGACATGCGTGAAGGCTCGATATCTAGGTAGTGCGCTACTAAAGCGAGGCGTTCCCTGGTGTCTCAGCCATCGTGCAATTTTCATACTCCATAGAGTGCGCGCGGATGCCTACAAGGTGGGCGACGGAATCACGCCGCCCCGTCGAGGCACGCACATAGAGGCAGGGAGGCGACACTATGGAGAGCGGGCCCTTGCGGCGTAGGCCAAGGGCGCTACACACGTAAGCGAGGAGGCGCTGCCGCCGTTCCTACTACCGAAAGCAGTGCCCGCAGAGAGCGGGCGGTGCAGCGTAGGCGAGGGCGCACGCCCGCAGAGGCGAGGAGACGACACCGCTGCCGTTCCCTACCTAAACAAGTGCCGCGGAGAGCGGGCGCTTGTAGCGTAGGCCGAGGGCGCTACACACGCAGAGGCAAGGAGGCGACATGGCCGTTCCCCCACATTCAAAAACAGTGCCCGCGGAGAACGGGCGCTTGCAGCGTAGGCTGAGGGCGCTATGCATGCGGAGGCAGGGAGGCGACACTGTCGTTCCCCTACCTTTAAAAACAGTGCCCGCAGAGAGCAGGCGCTTGCAGCGTAGGCCGAGGGCAATACGCACGCAGAGGCAGGGAGGCGACACTGGCGTTCCCCTACCTTCAAAAATAGTGCCCGCGGAGAGCGGGCGATTGCAGCGTAGGCCGAGGGCGCTACGCTCGCAGAGGCAGGGAGGTGACACTGTCGTTCCTCTACCTTCAGAAACAGTGCCCGCAGAGAACGGGCACTTGCGGCGTAGGCCAGGGACGCTAAAGCGATGCACTCCTTGGCGCAACTCACGCGAAGGCACGATGTCCAAGTGCTGCGCCACTAGAGCGAGGCACTTCCTGGTGTCTCGGCCATTGCGCAAATTTTATACTCCGTAGAGTGCGTTGGATCAACATCCACGTCTTATTTATACTCCGAAGAGTACTCATAGGGATAACATCCATGCGTGCGCGGAATCCACGTCTTTTTTATACTCCGTAGAGTGCATAGGGACAACATCCGTGTCTTATTTATACTCTGTAGGGTGCGTGAGATCAACATCCACGTCTTATTTATAGTCCGGAGAGTACGCATAGGGACAACATCCATGCGTGCGTGGGATCCGCATCTTGTTTATACTCCGTAGAGTGCGCAGGGACAACATCCGCGTCTTATTTATACTCCGTAGAGTGCGTGTGGATACGGACCTCGACGCTACGTCTTATTTATACTCTGTAGAGTGCGCACGGAGGCATCCCCCGCTGCGTCTTATTTATACTCCATAGAGTGCGTGCGGAGGTGCATCTTATTTATACTCCGTAGAGTGCGCACAGAGGTATGCCTCGACACTGCGTCTTATTTATACTCCGTAGAGTTGCTGTCGGGACCCGGAGCAACAACTCCAGAACCCTTTGTGTTATTCGCACTATCCCAGGAAAAGCTAGTGCACACAGATTGAACAGTGATACATATCATGCATGATAACCAAACTTTATTATAAAGCAAAAGTACGGGCCTTATGGCCAAGATTACAATAAGGTGGCTTCATGGCCAAACATGAAATAAACAATGGAAGGTAAATAAGAGGAGCAGCCCATCCCGCCTTCCCACAAGGCGAATTGTCTGTAAGGCGTGGCCTATTCGTCGCGATCCTCAACATAGTTGACATCGTCGTCCTCCGCAACATTGTTTATAGCAAGGTGAGCACATAAAGTACTCCACAAGTTACACGGGAGATATAATGATTTGATGCATGCATAAGGGGTTACAAAGAAAGGCATAATGTGGTCCATTTGCATAAACAAAGCATTATTGATTTAAATACAATAACGTAAGTGCAAAAGCTGAAGTTGATACAATATATAAAAACAAGATTTAACAAAATAATAACGTTAGTGCAGGCAACAACCTAACACTAACCTAACCACGGGTATCCCACCGGACCATCTTTCCAAAAGTTTCACAAATTTCCATAAACCAAATTTTATTAAAACCAAAATCTAATCCATGAAAAACCATACTAAGCATGTCCTTGGCCGTGGACACGGCTATCCGAGATAGTTTGTTACTCTGCAGAGGTGTACAACTTTACCCACAAGACATGTTCTCTGTTTGCCACCGGATTACACACTTCCTTAGGTGTGCGCCGAGGAGATCATGATAAGGTTGTTCTAATGTTCCATTACCAAATTAGCTACGCCGCCACTAAGGTTTCACCACAACATGAATCCACATGTTGGAGCCCCTCTTGTGCCATGTGAGACTTCTCATGGCCTCGCCACGCTCACATTCAGCCTATAGCGAAACTAAAATGGAACTTCACAAATTACTTAGCGGATCTGTCCCATACCGGACTTGTGGTAGTACGGTGTGACTTTGTAATAGTAGTTCATAGTCCGGTCCTTAATTTGACTTAGGCCTACCGCATACCCCTTGTGCTGCGGTCAACATCGAGTCAACAAACTACGACGCATGCCGCAAGCACCCACCACCATACCAATGCCTAAGTCTAAAATAGGTTTTATCCATTTTATTTTATCAAAATTTTATAGACCTTCTTGACTCACCAAAGTCAAGAATAGATTTTATAAACCAACATTTCGTGTGAAACCAATCTTCCCACCTAAATTAATCTAAGCATGGCTAAGCAATTCTATAAAATGTTCTAGTTAATACTAATGTACCAACTAGGCTTTCATCTATGGTGACAAGGTATGTTCGTTCAAATTCGAGATTGGCCATACAAAGGGAATTGGGTGTAACTAAAGTTTTAAGCACATTTGAACTAATTTGAATAAAAGTATGCATGCATATTAATTTAAAAACAACATAAATAATTTAAATTACTGGGATCAACATGGTCAAAGGTGTAACTTGCCTTGCTCGAAGTCTTGCTGCGATTAAATCGAAGAAATACTCTCGGATTCGTCGTAATCTATCGCAAAGAACCAAAAGAAATTCAAGCAAAATTCAAATAAAATCCAAAAATTCAAAAAGAGTCCAGAAATGGATAGTTTAGGATTTTAGAAAAATTTAGAAATTTGAGCGAGTTAAATCGGAGTTAAAATGAAGAAGTTATGGCCTTGGAAGTTCTCACGACCACGGCAAACGTGATTGGGCGGAGCTACGACCACGGCAAATGCGATCGGGCGGAGCTACGACCACGTAGTCGACTTACGACCATATGGAAGGTTTACGACCACGCGATGCGACATACGACCACCACGGAAGGTTTACGACTACTCGGGGAAAATTACGACTACGGCCACGCACCGGTCACTACGACTACGACTGCGAGAACCTCGACTTCGACTACGAGAGAACCTCGACCGACTACGAGAGAACTTACGACTACGACTACACGAAAACTTACGACTTGACTACTAGAGAACTTACGACTTCGACTACACGAGAACTTACGACTTCGACTACACGAAAACCTCGACTCGACTACACGAAAACCTCGACTCGACTACGAGAGAACTTACGACTTCGACTACACAGAGAACTTACGACTCGACTACACAGAGAACCTCGACTTGACTACACGAAAACCTCGACTTCGACTACGAGAGAACTTACGACTTCGACTACACGAGAACTTACGACTCGAGGCGAATCGACCACTCAAGCAGGTTAACGGCTACCTGGTCATTTACGACCACATAGTCGCTCGACTACTCAGCGACTACGGCTCGGCTAAGACTTACGACTACGGATCTCGACACACGGAAGGTGTTACCTTGAAGCTGGTTGGCGCGGGTGGTCGGAGGGAATCAGCGAGTGGCGGAGGCGGCGGATGGTCGAAGGTTGATTCTGAGTGGAGACGGTCGATCGGCGAAGAAGCGGCGCGCTCGAGTCTTCGGCAACAACGGGCTCGGTGGCGGCGTCGCTCGGCGGAGAGGGAATGGTGGTCTCCGCGCGCAGGGATCACGGCGTCGTGGCGCGGCGCGGAAGAGACCAGCGGCGCCAATTCCTCGCCGGAGCTCGCACGCGCGCGACGAGGAAGCACGGGTGGGGCCGGTCGGTTCAGAGGCGGAGGAAAGAGGTGGCGGCGCACGGGAAGGCGAAGGAGGGGATAACGGGCTCGGGAAGGAGCTTTATAGGCGAGGGCGGAGGTGCTGGGCTCGCGGAGTTAAGGACTTTAGAAGCGATCGCATAACGGCGAGAGGCTTTAAGCCGCGAAAACGGACGGAGGTGGGCGGTTACTAGCGCGAGCTTAAGGGCCAATAATGGCGGTTGCCGGCCGAGGAAGGAGTAACAAGAAGCTTTTAAAGCTCGGATGGGGTGTTAATGGAGGCGTAGGTTGGGAAGAAAGAAGAAGGAAGAAGGAAACTTCTAAATTTCTTTTTTAATTTTCAGAAGTAAATTCTCAAGAGTTAATCAAAACTTAGGGAGGGTTAAGAAAAGAAAAGAAAAAAAAAAAATAAAATAAACTCTTTTTTTTGCTTTAATAAAATATTTTAAATACATTTTCTTGCTTTAGATTTTTAAATAAAATCCAGATAAATCCAAATAAACTCCAAAAAATCAATAAAAGGCAAAAAAAAATTGGGATGTTACAAACCTACCCCCTTAAAGAAATCTCGCCTCGAGATTTGAACTAGCTAACAAAGAGATGGGGATGGTTGGCTTTGGATCTTCTTCTCGCTTCCAAGTTGCTTCGTCTTACGTGTGATTGCTCCATTGAACTCTCTGAATTTGATGGTCTTTCTTCAGTGCGGCGCTCAGTGTCTCGAGAATCTTGATCGGTTGCTCTTGATAGGTGAGATCCTCTTGAAGATCAAGGGTTTCAAGTCCGCTTGATCCGCGGGTCTCTCGAGACATTTCTTCAATCGAGAGGCGTGGAAGGCGTTGTGCACACACGACATGCTTGGCGGCAAATCCAAGCGATATGCAACTTCTCCTTTGCGGCTTGAGATCTTGAATGGCCCAACGAATCTTGGTGCAAGCTTTCCCGACTTGGAATCTTCGACTCCTCGGCGGAGATACTCGAGATACACATAGTCCCCAACCGAAAGTCGTCTCGGCGGCGATTATCGGCATAACTTTTCTGCTGGATTGAGCTATCTTTAACTTTGTCTTTGATCTTCCTCACTTGATCTTGACATCTTGAAGTAAAGTTGGTCCCGCATCTTGGAATTCTCGGTATCGCTCCCAATGCAAGGGTGTTACGCACTTCTGCCATACGATGCTTCAAAGGTGCCATTTGCGGTGGCTCGATAATCGTTGTTGTAAGAAAGCTCAGCATAGGGCAATGGCGATCCCAACTATTTCCAAAATCCAGAGCACATGCTCTCAACATATCCTCTAGCACTTGATTTACTCGCTCCGTCGGCCATGCATGCGAGGATGATAAGCCGTCTTGAAATTAAGCTTACTCCTAACTCTTCATGAAGTTTCGCCAAAACTTGGAGGTGAACTGACTACCTCTGTCCGATACTATCTTTTGAAACTCCATGCAAGCACACAATTCTAGCCATGTAAATCTCAGCTAACTTACTTCGAATAAGTAGTCTTGGTGGTATAAAATGAGCTACTTTGGTCAATCTGTCAATTACCACCCAGTTGAGTCATAGCGGATTGAGTTCTAGGTAGTCCGGTTATGAAGTCCATACCGATCTCTTCCCACTTCCAACTGGTATTGGCAAGGGTTGCAAAGTCTGCGAGTTTCGATGCTCTGCCTTGACTTTCGGCGGGTATCACAAGCTTCAACAAACTCCATAATTTCCCTTTTCATCTTGACCCACCAAAGTATCTTTCCTAAGGTCTTGGTACATCTTGGTACGACTGGATGAATTGAGTATGGAGTTTCATGGGCTTCTTGCAAAATCGTTTTCTTGATCTCTTGATTATTGGGCACACAAATACGGTTTTCAAACCAAGCAGTTCCATTCTCATCTTCTTGAATCTGGCGCTTTGCCTCTTCTCATATTTTTCTTGATTTCTTGAATATCTTCATCCACCTTTTGGGCTTCCATGATTTGATCAGTAAAGTAGGTTGAATCTCTAGAGTTGAGAGAAAACTTTGATTCACCGGTTTTATACTTAGACGGAGATTCCTTCCTGAAGTCGAATCGATCTTCTTTTGACAACACACTTGTTTGCATAAGTCCTTACGCTTAGCGCATCTGCCACAACATTTGCTTTGCCGGGATGATAATGAATTCCAATATTATAATCCTTGATCAACTCTAACCATCTGCGCTGCCTTAGGTTGAGTTCTCGCTGAGTGAAAATGTATTTCAAACTCTTGTGATCCGTGTATACTTCACAACGATTACCGATGAGGTAATGATGCCAGATCTTCAAAGCATGCACTACTTTGCTAATTCCAAATCATGAGTAGGATAATTGCACTCATGTGGTCTTAGTGGCGCGATGCATAGGCTACCACTCTACCTTCTTGCATAAGAACACATCCCAAACCTTGGCGGGGCGTCACGAAAACTTCAAAATCCTTATGCACATCGGAAGGATAAGCACCGGGCTGAAACTAACTTATTCTTGAGAGTCCGGAAACTCGTTCACAAAGCTTCGTCCATTCAAACTTCTTTTCTTTCTTGAAGTGAGTCATGGGTTTGGCTAACTCTGAAAATCCTGCTATGAAGCGGCGATAGTAACCGGCAAGTCCAAGGAAACTTCGACTTACATTCTTGTCTTGGGTGGCTGCCATTCCATTACGGCTTGCACTTTAGAGGATCCACTGCAATTCCTTCATTTGTCACAATATGACCAAGAAAAGCAACCTCCTTTAGCCAAAATTCGCATTTCTTGAATTTGGCATAAAGTGATGCTCTCTAAGCTTTCCCGAGGATTATCAGAAGATGATTCTCATGCTCTTCTTCATTCTTGGAATAGATAAGAATGTCATCTATGAAGATTACAACAAACTTATCTAAATACTCCATGAATACACTATTCATCATGCTCATGAAGTAGCGACGCATTTGTTAGTCCAAAAGACATGACGGTGAACTCATAATGTCCATAACGGGTAGAGAATGCGATCTTAGGGATATCTTATGCACGGATCTTCAGCTGGTGATATCTCGATCTCAAATCTATCTTGGAGAAGACTCGGCTCTCTTTAGTGGTCGAGCAGATCATCGATCTGGGCAACGGTACTTGTTCTTAATAGTAACCTCATTAAGCGCTCTGTAATCTACACACATTCTCATGCTTCCATCCTTTTTCTTGACGAACAAAGCAGGTGCACCCCAAGGTGAAGAACTTGGTCGAATATACCCTTTATCCTCCAATTCTTGAATCTGTTTCTTCAACTCGGCTAACTCATTAGGTGGCATACTGATGCGGTCTCTTGGAAGCGGGCCGTGCGGGACTAGGTCAATCACAAACTCGACTTCCCTATCTGGTGGCATCCTGGTAAATCCTCAGGAAATACATCAGGTATTCCGTACTCTGGTACTTCTTCTTGCACTTGAAGATGAGTGAGAACACATTCTCCTTCCGCGGGGTTTCAGGGAAAAGTTTACTTCTACTCCTTGATCATTGGTGAGGGTTATGGATCGGGTAGCACAATTAATCGACCATTGTTCTTGGCTAATCGGTTCATGCCAAGAATTACATCCAATCCCTGAGATTCCAACACTATTAAGTCCGCTAAGAACAGAACCCCATTTATGATTAACTCTATTCTCGGACACAAGGTCCTTGTTCTCATTTCCGCTCCAGGGGAGAGAACTATCATGGGTGTACTAAGAGAAACCATACCCAACCCATTCTTAACCACAAAATCCAAGGAAATAAAAGAATGGGAAGCTCCGGAATCAAAAGAATCAAGTCGCACTTGAGTTTACAAGGAACATACCATCACGACATCAGTGCGATCCGAGCTTCTTGGCGGTGATGTGGTTCACACGTCCCTTAACATAGTTTTCGGCTTCTGAATCTGCGACCTTGATTCGACCTCCGAAGCATTTGCATTAGCTGCGGCTTGAAGCTTCTTGGGGCAAGACTTGGCATAATGCCTGTTTCCTTGCAATAGAAACAGGTCACTCCATCGATGTAGTATTACTCTTGAGCTTGACCACTGGTAGGAGGAGCAGTGCTGATGCTTGGGGCGGTTGACTTGGAAAGTTGGTCGGTTAGGCCGGCTGAAGTCGCTTGATTGAGGCTTGAAGTTCTTTGGAGTGCGGCAGGCGCCCAACACGAGGTGGGTTACTACGGGGCTTGGGAAAACCTCCGGGGTTAGCCTTTGCGTGGCCATCCTTCTCTTCGATTTTCCATCTCTACAAACTTGCCCTCTGGCGAATGGCTTTGCTAACCAAGCGATGAAAGTCTGCATAGTCACTTGATATCAAGCTGGACGAAATATTGTCATTTAGACCCTCAAATCTTTCTTGCTTGGCTTCATCGGTAGCCACATCCTGCAGTGCATAGCGCGCCAATTGATTGAACTTTTGCGGTACTCATTCAGCATGCGGCTTCCTTGGCGCGAGCTCAATTCCTTCTTCTTGGTAATGGTGCGGATGGAATATGAGCCTTGCGGAAACTCTGAACAAACTCATCCCATGCGATGGCACGAGGTTGGCATGAGAAGCAATCAAGGTATCCCACCACTCGGATGCAGGTCCATTAAGTGGTGAGAAGCAAACAAGACCCTTTCTCGATCGGTGCATTGCAGAATATCTAACTTCTTGCCTATCGCGCGGAGCCAATCATCGCATCCATTGGCTCGGCCTTTGCTTGAGAAGGTTGGAGGCCTTATCCTCAAAAATTCGACATCCGGTTTTGAGGAGCTTGAGTGGTGGTGAGGAGCTTCTTGGCGGGGTTGTTGATAGCTTGAGCTAACAGATTGAATCAAGCGATTTTGATTTGCCATCATTTGAGCCCGGTCGGGTCAGTGCTTTGGCGGAGGAGGAGGGATGGGGACAGATGACTTCCTTGCGCTCCGGTGTTGTTGGCGTTGTCATTGACATTCCTCCTTGTGTTCACCATCCGCGATTCTTCTAGATTTAGAGGAAAGAAAGAGAGAGAACTAGGAGAAGGTCTATGTAACATTCCCACCACGAAACAAGAAACACAACAAAACTCAAGGAACAACCAACCATATTATTTTATTGAATATAACCTTGAGGTTGTTGACAAAGGAATAATGACTCACAAGTATCGTTCTATAACTTTAAACTTAAACTATGGTTTCTATGGGTGGTGCTACTACTAGTAATTTGGATTTTAAGTTTCTTTGGGGGTGGTCCTGTAATGAAGAACCCTCATCTTCCAAGCGGTACTTAGCTAATTCTTCTTCGCTGCTGCTGAGTCGCTGCGCCATGAGGCTCAACTCCTTCAAGGTGTTTTGGTACACATAGTCCAAGGACTTGGTGTCTGCACTTTTTCTTGAGCAGCCGAGGATTACTCTCAAATTCATCGAGGAGAAGATGCTTTGGGTGGCGGGGTACTTCTTTGGGAAGTATCGAATGTGGTGCGTTGAAGCTCTTGGGCGTAGATGTCCCTCATCTGCCGAATTGCTTCACGAGTGCATCTTGGATTCCGTTGAAGAAGGTGTCGGGGTAGAGGAGCATCAAAGGTGTGACATGCTTCTTCATCTCCCACGTTGGCGTAGATCAGCACTTCCACTCTCCAACGTTCTTGATCTCCATAGGTTCCCGAATATCCTTGGTACACGGGCGTGCTGTAACACCCAACTCTTGAAGGAGATCCGAAGGCGATCGGCTAGGTGTCCAGCTAGGATTCCATGGCTGGCTGTGGTAGGACGTTCAGCCATCTACAATTTTGAAAAAGAAAAGGAGTTAGTCACCAATTATGCATATTATTTATATATATATGTATATATACATATTTTTTTTAAAGAATAGACGAGTGAAGGAATGAAGGAGGTAAGAGGTAGAAGGATTTTCAAAATGTTCTTATTATATATATATATATGAAAATAAATCCTTAAGGTCATCCATTCAATTCTACCTACGGTCACGTCTTAGGGTCAACATGCTCTGATACCATCTCTGTCGGGACCCGGAGCAACAACTCCAGAACCCTCTGTGTTAGTCGCACTATCCCAGGAAAAGCTAGTGCACACAGATTGAACAGTGATACATATCATGCATGATAACAAAACTTTATTATAAAGCAAAAGTACGGGCCTTATGGCCAAGATTACAATAAGGTGGCTTCATGGCCAAACATGAAATAAACAATGGAAGGTAAATAAGAGGAGCAGCCCATCTGCCTTCCCACAAGGCGAATTGACTGTAAGGCGTGGCCTATTCGTCGCGATCCTCAACATAGTTGACATCGTCGTCCTCCGCAACATTGTTTATAGCAAGGTGAGCACATAAAGTACTCCACAAGTTACACCGGGAGATATAATGATTTGATGCATGCATAAGGGTTACAAAGAAAGGCATAATGTGGTTCATTTACATAAACAGCATTATTGATTTAAATACAATAACGTAAGTGCAAAAGCTGAAGTTGATACAATATATAAAAACAAGATTTAACAAAATAATAACGTTAGTGCAGCAACAACCTAACACTAACCTAACCACGGGTATCCCACCCGGACCATCTTTCCAAAAGTTTCACAAATTTCCATAAACCAAATTTTATTAAAACCAAAATCTAATCCGTGAAAAACCATACTAAGCATGTCCTTGACCGTGGACACGGCTATCCAGGATAGTTTGTTACTCTGCAGAGGTGTACAACTTTACCCACAAGACATGTTCTCCTGTTTTGCCACCGGATTACACACTTCCTTAGGTGTGCGGCCGAGGAGATCATGATAAGGCTGTTCCAATGTTCCATTACCAAATTAGCTACGCCGCCACTAAGGTTTCACCACAACATGAATCCACATGTTGGAGCCCCCTCTTGTGCCATGTGAGACTTCTCATGGCCTCACGCCACGCTCACATTCAACCTATAGCGAAACTAAAATGGAACTTCACAAATTACTTAGCCGGATCTGTCCCATACGGACTTGTGGTAGTACGGTGTGACTTTGTAATAGTAGTTCACAGTCCGGTCCTTAATTTGACTTAGGCCTACCCGCATACCCCTTGTGCCTGGCAGTCAACAAACTACGACGCATGCCAGCAAGCACCCACCACCATACCAATGCCTAAGTCTAAAATAGGTTTTATCCATTTTATTTTATCAAAATTTTATAGACCTTCTTGACTCACCAAAGTCAAGAATAGATTTTATAAACCAACATTTCGTGTGAAACCAATCTTCCCACCTAAATTAATCTAAGCATGGCTAAGCAATTCTATAAAATGTTCTAGTTAATACTAATGTACCAACTAGGCTTTCATCTATGGTGACAAGGTATGTTCGTTCAAATTCGAGATTGGCCATACAAAGGGAATTGGGTGTAACTAAAGTTTTAAGCACATTTGAACTAATTTGAATAAAAGTATGCATGCATATTAATTTAAAAACAACATAAATAATTTAAATTACTGGGATCAACATGGTCAAAGGTGTAACTTGCCTTGCTCGAAGTCTTGCTGCGATTCGTCGAAGAAATACTCTCGGATTAAGTAAGTAATCTATACGCAAAGAACCAAAAGAAATTCAAGCAAAATTCAAATAAAATCCAAAAATTCAAAAAGAGTCCAGAAATGGATAGTTTAGGATTTTAGAAAAATTTAGAAATTTGAGCGAGTTAAATCGGAGTTAAAATGAAGAAGTTATGGCCTTGGAAGTTCTCACGACCACGGCAAACGTGATTGGGCGGAGCTACGACCACGGCAAATGCGATCGGGCGGAGCTACGACCACGTAGTCGACTTACGACCATATGGAAGGTTTACGACCACGCGATGCGACATACGACCACCACGGAAGGTTCACGACTACTCGGGAAAATTACGACTACGGCCACGCACCGGTCACGACTACGACTACGCGAGAACCCACGACCGACTACCAGAGAACCTCGACCCGACTACGAGAGAACTTACGACACGACTACGAAAACTTACGACTTCGACTACTAGAGAACTTACGACTCGACTACGAGAGAACTTACGACTTGACTACACGAAAACCCACGACTTCGACACACGAAAACCTACGACTTCGACTACGAGAGAACTTACGACTTCGACTACGAGAGAACTTACGACTTCGACTACACAGAGAACCCACGACTTGACTACACGAAAACCCACGACTTCGACTACAGAGAACCTACGACTTCGACTACCAGAGAACTTACGACTTCGACTACACGAGAACTTACGACTTGAGGCGAATCGACCACTCAAAGCAAAGTTAACGGCTACCTAGTCATTTACGACCACATAGTTGCTACGACTACTCGGCGGCTATGGCTACGGCTAAGACTTACGACTACACGGATCTCGACCACACGGAAGGTGTTACCTTCGAAACCGGTTGGCGCGGGGTGGTCGGAGGAATCGGCGAGTGGCGGAGGCGGCGGATGGTCATAGAGGTTGATTACGAGTGAGACGGTCGGTCGGCGAAGAAGCGGCGGCGCTCGAGTCTTCGACAACAACGGGCTCGGTGGCGGCGTCGCTCGGCGAGAGAGGAATGGTGGTCGCCGCGCTGGGGATCACGGCGTCGTCGGCGAGGCGCGGAAGAGACTAGGCGGCGCCAATTCCTCGCCGGAGCTCGCACGACGGCGACGAGGAAGCACAGGTCGGGGCCGGTCGGTTCAGGCGGAGGAAAGAGGTGGCGGCGCACGGGAAGGCGAAGGAGGATAACGGGCTCGGGAAGGAGCTTCATAGGGCGAGGGCGGAGGTGCTGGGCTCGCGGAGTTAAGGACTTTAGAAACGATCGCATAACGGCGAGAGGCTTTAAGCGCGAAACGGACGGAGGTGGGCGGTTACTAGCGCGCGAGCTTAAGGGCCAATAATGGCTTGGTTGTCGGCGAGGAAGGAGTAACCAAAGCTTTTAAAGCTCGGATGGGGTGTTAATGGAGGTAGTAGGTTGGGGAAGAAGGAAACTTCTAAATTTCTTTTTTTTTAATTTCCAGAAGTAAATTCTCAAGAGTTAATCAAAACTTAGGGAGGGTTAAGAAAAGAAAAGAAAAAGAAAAAAAATAAAATAAACTCTTTTTTTTTGCTTTAATAAAATATTTTAAATACATTTTCTTGCTTTAGATTTTTAAATAAAATCCAGATAAATCCAAATAAACTCCAGAAAATCAATAAAAGGCAAAAAAAATTTTGGGATGTTACAGTTGCCCGATGCAGAGTCAAATGTCGACGTCGTAGAGTCCGAAGCGAAGTCCCGTGTTGCAGAGGCCTTCATGTGAGCGAAATAGCATGTGCGTATTATCTTTTCGCACAAGGCTCTAGAGACACTGGCGAAGACTCCGAGGAGCTTGGCGAAGACTCTAGAGATGCTGGCTAAGACTTCAAAGAGCTTGGTGAAGACTCCGGAGAGGTCGGCACAGACTCCGGGGAGCTCGCCGAAGACTCTGGGTGGACTGACAGATCACCATCCGCGCATCGTATCCATGCATGCTTGCATGCATGCATGGTTTTGTGCATGCATCTCTCTGCTTGCGTAGCTTCTTGTACTGTCCTCAACGAAGTGTGCGAACACTACAACGAAGGCTTCGGACTGCTCGGCGCAGGGACTGCAGAGCGAAGGCTCGAAGTCGCGCTGGGGGCGGAGGCGATAGGCCAGGTCGGAGACGTGGGCCGCAAAGCTCAACGTCGTAGGCTCGAAGTCACATGGAATCTGCGAAGAGGAGCCTCGAAGTCACTGGGGTCCGTGAAGCAGAATCTCGACGGAGGCTCGATGCGAAGACTGCAGAGCTGGTGGCTCGACGTTGCGACGAGCCCCTACACCTCCCAGAGCCCGTCCTTGACGACGCTAGCAAGCCCGAGCACGGCGGGGCTGCAGACGACAACGAGCCACAGCCTCACGCGGCCACGAAGGTGGTCTGCGAGCCAGTCGGGGTCGACGAACGGCACAACTTCGTCTACTGCTCGTTGAAGTGGAGCTGCGCGCGGGACGACCACCAGTCGGGGTCGATCGTCGGCACAGCGCCCTCCTCCGACATCGCGAGGCCCAGTGTCGCGGTGCAGAGGATGAGCCCTTAATGTTTTTTCCTGCATGCAGCACATGACGAATGCGAATACTTTGCACATACCCTTGTTCCTCTTCTCTGCCTGGAGATAAGCGATGAACGAAGGGTTCGCGCATGCATGGACGAATATCTCATGCATGCACATAGGTCTTGTCTGCACGGAACTCCACCTGGCCCTGCAATGTCAGCTGGCACCCGCCGGCTTTGCGCCCCGCACCTCTGCGCAACTTCGCAAAGGGCTTGCCTCCACCATACTCGCGGAAACTCGACGTCGCGCTGGGGCTCGGCGCGGAGGCTCGACGACGTGCGCAGGCTCGGCGCGGAGGCTCGATGCTAGGCTTTGGCCGCGCGAGGGCAAGCGAAGGCCGGAGCACGTCCTCGGTGACGCGGAGGTGAGCGGAGGCCGGAGCCCGTCCTCGTCGATAGATGATCTCAGTGGCGCGGAGGGGTCCCACTCTCTAGTGGCTTCTGGCAGCGAAGTAGGTTCTTGCTGGCAGATGCATGCTACCTGGACGGTGGAGTCACTGTGGAGCCGAGCGAAGGCTGGCGAGGTCGGCCGGCGAAGTCGCTGTGGAGCCGAGCGAAGGCTGGCGAAGTCGACACGGCGCCAAGCGAAGGCCAGCGAAGTCACTGTGGAGCTGACTGCATGCGAAGTCGAGGACTGAAGCCGCAGCCAGAGCCTAGGCGTAGACGCCGAGCAGAGACCTACACTTCGCATGCGGAGTCTGACACTAACTGCGCAGAGGGCGGAGTCGTGTCGAGACCGTTGCTGCAAACCGTAAGCGGGACCGACGCGGAGCCCACGGAGGCTGGCGGACCCTGCAGGCGAGGTGCTCTGATGCTTCGGCCAACGCGCAGAGACTTGGAGCTAACTCCGCCGGCGAGGTGCAGGCGTACGAAGGTCCCGCGGCCAACGCTGCTCGACGACGCGGAGGTACGCCAATGCTATTGTTGATGGCGGCGCAGAGGCTGGAGATGGGGGCGCGAGAGACGGAGACCTGGACCCCGAGGGCTACCTTGCCATACCTCTTCATGAGCTCCTTCATGTGGGCGGGGAAAGCCATGGCCTCCACAACAGCCGGCGAGGTGCGGGGAAAGCCGTGGCCCAGCTCAGTGCCGCTCGCTATGTTAATGCATGCATCTGGAGCCGCCGAGGACGCCAGCGTTCTGGGTGAGCTGGTCGACGAGCGTAGAGGATGTGGGGTTGATGCTGGACGCCTTCCTGTAGATGGCATTGCTGACAATGTGGAAGCAGCACGAGCTGCACGCCGAAGTGGTTGAAGGCGGTGGTGACTTGCACCGCCAAGTCCGGGAGGTACCCAGCGGTATCACCTCGTTGTGGTGGGAAAAGTAGCTATTGGACGCTATTTTGGCCGAGGAGCCTATATGGTAGCGCCCACCAGCCCGTTCGCGCACCGGGACAGCGTGCTGTGGTCCACCCACTTCTCGCAGGGAGGCGAAGAGGAGGGAGATGCCGTCGCCGTCCGACCGCATTCGCCACCCGTGCTGCGTCGGCGAGGAGCGCACACAATCATGCCCACGCGACGTACGTGCATGCCGCGCGCGCAATGCAGCATGAATGCATGCATGCACATGAAGAATGATGCTTGAATGGGTACGCACGCATGGATGAAAGCTTGAAGTTTTGTGTTTGTGCCTGGATGTATACATGAAGGGTATGCATGCATGGATGAACACGTGAGGCTTATGGATAACTGAGTGCATGCATACATGGAGTTGACGTGCAGCATGAGGCCGTTGGAGTGGAGGCTTGACGCAAAGACCGCGGAGTGAACCCGTCCATGGCGGCGTCGAGGCCGGGAACAGGAACACGCAAAGCTTGGCGGAGTTGTCGGATGAACTGATCCTGATGCATGCATGTGTCCACACGCTCTCGTGGAGCCCATTGTGCATGCGGAGTCGAGCGCGGAGGCCGCAATCGAGGCGAAGAGCAATACGCGGTGCCAAGCAGAGGCCGACTTTTCGCATGCAGGGTCCGATGCTGCGCATGTATAGCCGGGCAGAGACCAGCGCTTTGCATTTCGCGGGCTCGTATCGTGCATGGATAGATATTTCGTGCATGCATGCACGAATAGATACTTGGATGGATGCTTTGTGCACGTACCTTGCTGCGAACGCATGCATGGACATTTCATGCATATTTCATGTGTGGTTCGTGGGCCTGCCTTCGGCGCAGGCTTGGCGCGGAGGCTCGACATCATGCGGAGACTCGGCGTAGAGGCCCAACGCCATGCGAAGACTCGGCGCGGAGGCTGCGACACGAAGGCATGTTCGGGGAGGTGCACTCCGCGCAGAGTCTGGCGTGGGGGAGTCACGAATGTGAGCGTGACATCGGGTCATCTAAGACATCACTCCTCTGCATGACCACCCCCAGCAGAGTAGAGATAGCAACAACATAAAAAATAGGCGATTCAATCAGATCTATTCCATACTGCATCTACAAAACAGAGCGGGGTATACAAACAAAGCCCAAACACCTCCATAGTGAGGATGGTTAAATTTTTAGCAAGCAAACTACTTATCTGTCGCTGATAGCCCGCAAGATGGTACGGACGCTACGAATGAAGCAGTATGCTTCCAGGAGCAGGAAAGATCCACATAGCCACTGCTTTTGTTGAATATTGGAGAAATCCCTTCCATGCGTAACTTCTAGTCGTCCCCACGGACGGCGCCATCTGTTGTGGCTATGGGCCAAACGGTAAAGAATGGGACTAGTAGAAGAGGTATAGGAGAGGAGGAAGAGGAGAGCCAGATCTGTGGGAGAGTTGGTGAGAATGAGAGGATGTCCCTCCTCCTGCCCCTCCTGGGGGTTTATATACATGAGTGGGATAGAATGGGAAATCCCCATTCTATCCCTTAGTATTTACAAAGGATGAGGGTACATGGTATATTTACATAAGTATATTCCTCTACACTATCGGGCCTATTACATATTAGGCCAGTTGCAAAGCTCAGTTACGGGGGGTTGGGCCACCCCCACACAAGCACCAAACTCAAAATACCGTCCCTGGTGAGCCAACCTCACAACCATCCACGTCACGTCGTATCCATTACCTTCCTACCTCATATATCCAAATTAATTTGAGTTTCCTGTCCATATTTACTCGTAATCAAAGCTCCTTCGACCCCATCGAGCTTCTCCAGCTATGGTTCATGGCGACCGGTGAAACTCCATCTGATTCCTTCATAGGAGAGCATCATGTATTCATCCTCTATCTTTTGACGTGCTCCGATTTGCCTCTCACCCACCATAGCATCGTCACCTCCTGACTTGACTGCCACCGTCGCCCGCCTCCATCGCCAACCTAGCACAAAACACCTCTCTTCAAGCCACAACCACCAAAAGGTTCCTCATGTGCAAGCATTCCATTTTACCCTCACCCATGTTTTGCCACCACCCCATTGCCGGCGTCATGCCCAACTGTCTTTCTACCATAGCTCCCCCTCCCCCTCTCTCCCCCCTTCTGTGTTGCATTGAAGGAGATAGGCTGACCTATGGACCTCATGGGCCCATGCATGCCACATAAGCCAAAAACAAGTGATGTGGCCGTCAACTTGGCAAAAATACTTATGAAATCAATTCAAGAGTGAAAAGTAAACGGTTTTGATAGATACAAGGTGAAAAGTAAATGACTTTGGAGTTGAAGGTTGAAATTCAAATCTGAATAGAATAGTCGAGGTTGAGAAATGAACTTCATTCCTTGTTTTAGGATACGCAGGGGGATTTTCTAATCTGTTGTAGAGATTATGTACACGTAGGTCAACTCACAGATCCCAGAAGCACCTGAAAATGTCTATAATGTATCATTGGCACGTGGTGATGGAGAAACAACCAATAAAGAACACGAACTTCTACAACAGATGCAGAACAGGAAATACCTAATTGTTCTTGATGGTTTGGTTAATGGCCATGTTTTTTTAGGCTTCGGCTGATAGTTTTTGACTACAACCGATGATTTTTATCTGCGTTTGTTGAAATGACGACGGATGGCGGAGATGCCAACACAGACGACGTACATGATTTTGGGCTTGGGGAGCAATTTGGAGAAGCAGCTTCAAGAAGCTGCTTAGAGAATCTGCCCCGTTTGTTTCAGAACTCTTTGTACGACGTGTTCCCAGATGACAACAATGGCAACCGAATCTTGCTCATGACAATGTGAGGCTATATGGAGGTCACCTCATCTTATGATGAGTAATTGACTTTTGGTTTAAGTGAGTTGCGGAGTTTAAGTTTGGTTTTTAGGAAATTGCAATTGAGGTTTCTTTGTCGGTGACAGCGGTTTGTGAGCCTACAAAGGCGATGCATGCGCTATGCGTGAGTGATCGGACAGCGCGGTCGATCGATATGGGTGCCATGGTCAGACCAATCCCATGTTATCGGGAGTTCTTAAGTTAGTCTGTGGTGATCCTACCAGCTGTTGGTCAGACTGGCTAGTGCTGAGTTGAGTGAGTTGAAATGGTCATGGGTTGAGTTTTGGAATCCTTGGTTATTGTATTCATGGTGCATGAAGCATATTTTGACTAACATAGGTCAAGTTGTGAAGAACTTGTGTCTAAAATTGATTTCTTGGTGCAGGGAAGTTTTGAGGCAACCATGGCTAACGATGTAGATCAAGACTAAGCTTGGGGATGAGCTGGGGTACGGTCAAGGAAGCCGAGCATGATGGTTGGGCTCAAGCAAGGAACGGGGAAAATAAGGGATGTTGAAGGGAAGATTCAAGTAACAGTTCATCGAATGGTGCAGTCGGTGTAAGTGAGCTGTGGTCAAGGGAAATAATATAGAAAGACTTACCGATACGTGAGTTATTAGTGAACCTACAAATTGCAAGCATAGGGATTTCTTGCAAAGCAGGAGTGATCATGTTCTAGATTCGAGAAAGAGGTGAGACCTATGGTCAAGGCGAAGGAAGCATGAAGCTTCGTGGAAGGTGTTAGATAGGCATTTTATTAAATTGCCTAATACTAAACATGTTAGTGTGTGAAACCGCGATGATGACCTAAGTGGTTTAGGTCATAGATGTGCTAAAATTGTTAAGTGGATCAAATTGATTCACTAATGGGTTTATTAACCAAACGTGCAAAATAGGTTTTATTAACATAACTCTTTCAGAAGTAACACCTCAAAGTTTAACCCTTAGGCTTTATTTTTGAAAAAAAACAAGGTCCTTTTTGGGGAAAAATTTCGAGAAATAACTTTGTTTTGGACTATTCGAGAAACCAAAGTGAATTTTTCGAATAAGTTTTGGCAAGCAGTTGAACTTATGAAAATTTCCTCGGAAGATCAGGTTTGTTAAATTGAGTTTGAAAATGAATTTTATAAACAATTTGATAATCAATCCTCCAAGGATAAAATAATTTTTGAAAATGGGTTTCTAATGTAAGCCTTGTGATTTTGGCCCAAAGTAGGTTTGCAAAGAGAGCCTTCAAGAGGAGTACTGGATTTTTATCATTTTGAATTCGGGACAAGGGAGCTTTGGAAGCAAAAATGGCTAGAGCAGCATATAGATGAGGGGGAATCATCTAAGAGAGATGAGAATGAGCAATACAACTTATATTTTTGGAAATAGATATTGAAAAAATAATTCTAGTCATGAAACTAATGGCCAGGCTAACTAGATCACGACCTACAATTGATATGCTCTGATATCAGCCCTGTAGGACACAGATTTTACAATCCAAAATTCTTTGTGATTCCACCGCACTATTTCCTGGATCAGTAGATAGTGCTTACAGATACAGTACTGAACATCAAAATACATATCATACGGAAGCGTAAATATAATAGTAGACTTACTCATGGGCCGAGCAAGCCAAAATCAATAAAATGCAGCAGCAGAAACGAAGCACACAGGTGGGACCCTCAGGACATGCCCACAGGTAGCCAACTGGGGGTGCGCGACCTAGTTCTTGACACCTTCATCTTCTTCACCATCATGTCCAGGTGTATTACTGAAGCGTAGTGATCTGACTCCTGATTCTAGATTAATTAAGTGAGTGAGAGTGAGCACAAACCACTGTGCTCCGCGAGCCAATACACAGAATGCAATAAGTAACATGCATGGCTTATCAAGGAAAGGTTCGGGTTATTTTGTTTTGCCATCAATTGCTTTTCAAATAGGTTACCTAGAAATTTCCTAGGACCTAGCATTTTCATCTAAAACAGAATTTTTATCAATACTTGAAAGAGTACAATAATAATAGTGATCCAGATACCATCTACCTCTATGCGGTTTCTGCACCATATGTTAATCTTTCAGCGTTATAACCGCTTATCATATCATTGGGATGACACCCAGGGCAACACAAATCAGGGCTTTCCACTGCCCTCCTATTTTTCTAATTCCACCCACAAAGTTTTTGAAATAGAACTATATCTGGTTAAGTTCCTATATCCACCCTTAACGGTGGGCACGGCTATTTGAATAGTTTTGACTCTGTAGAGTTTATACACTTTCACCACAAGAGACAATCCGCTCATTGCTCCACACGATTCCTTAGTCATGTGGTTGAGTAGACCACCACAATAACTTTTCAAAGTATCTAGCCCCTTTTATCATCTCACCCTATGGGCTGCTCCCTCTTGCGGTGGGTCCCATATATTGCGTGGGATGTAACCACGGCTACTAGCGCATTCGAACTCCACTCTCCACAACGCTAGCACGACTGGTTACTTCACCCTCCTCTCGGTGTCCCTTTAGGCCTCCCCCTGCCTTTGCAATATTCCCCTCCTTTCACTACCGGTGAGATGAATCCGGGGGTTTTGATAGATTTACTTAGCCAAGTTGCATTTTGCAGACTTGTGCTTGTACTATTTTACATAGGTAATCATGACAAGATTCAATCCTTAGGGTTATCTGGGCGATTCTACCACAAACCATACATTGTGCTTCCACTGCACCACATACCAGCCCCCGTACTATCTGCCCAGATATTTAAGCAAGTTTGGGGTTTTTGGGAGTATAAAATAATCATAACCAAATGTACAATAATTTCTACCATAACTCTCCAATTCAGTTTTTCATAATTAAAAGGTGATGCTTGGAGCATTTTTGTGCCCCCGAATATCTAAGCAGTGCTAAGCATGACGTATACTTAAGGACTTATTTTTGAAAGTGCTACAATTATAATTCACTAGGGTGACAAGGATCTAATATTCCAATATCCAAAATGAGTGTAATATTAGCAAGATCATTAATGGGTACATAACTAGATTCTGGAATTCAACATACATTTGCACATAAAATAACAGCATGCAATTTGCTAATTTAAAACAAAATTAATTTGCAGAAAATGTAGGTTAAACATGATTAAAGTATTGACTCACCTTGGTCAGGTGGCTTGGTCTTGATCGTCGAGGGTTGCTTCAGCCTCAGCTTTTTCCTCTTGGGCCTCGTACGTTATTTTTACGTTGTGCAAAAATTTGGATAAAAATCAGTCAACCAAACAAATTCTCACAAAAAATTCAAATGAGCTTCAAAAATTATGGTTTTAGTTCTATTGGATAGATATTGAATTTAGATGAATTTAGAAATTTATTTCATTAAATTTGGAGTTAAGATGAATAAGTTATGCCCTTTTGAAGTTCTCAGTTTTAAATAAATCTAAAAATAAATAAAAATATGCCAAGTGAGGCCCACAACAGGTTTTTAGAATTTTCTTTTATTTTTATTTTCTTTTCTCTATTCCTATGATAGGTGGGACCGGTTTGGTTTTAATTAAAGTGCATGGCCCACATGTCAGTGACTCATTGCTTTAACTACCAGTCATTAGCCTTAGTTGCTGTCTTAACCGTAATTAATAATGTCTTAACCGGGTTTTAATCACGCAGCTATAGTGAATCTTCTTCCTTCAGGCCGACGCTCGGCGAGCTCACCGCCAGCGGAGGATGCGGCGACTGGAGCTAAGCATCCGCAAAATGGGTTGCTGATGCCTGCGCCTACCTAGAGATGAAGTCTCATTTGCCAATTTGACCGGGGCGTCGGCCGGCGACGACCGTGGGCGGCGGCGAAATAGGGGAGTGGTGGTTATGGCGGCGCACAACACCGGAGCTCAATTAAATGGGAGGGGAGCATCTAGGTGAGCTCAGAAGTCTACCTCAGAGGTCAGCGCGGCTTAGGAACAGCGGTGGCAAGCTGGCAGCGTGCGATGGCGATGGGCGAAGGAGGCGCACGGTGCGGGTGAAGTACAAGCGATGGAAGTACGGTCGAAGAGGGGAACTGCGTAGCGGTGCTCTGGGGGTGCTTCGGTGGGGAGGAATCATACTACGGCGGTGCCAATCGACGGATTGCTCGCCGGCCGAATTTGGGGAAGAAAATGTCGCCGGCGAGTTGTGGGGCACGGGAGGCTAATTGGTTCGGGTGGGAGGAAGAGTGAAGTGCGGCGAAGCGACCGGGGCCGAGAGCTGGGCTTCATAGCCACGAAAAAAGCAGCGGCGGCAGAAGAGTAGTTGCCGGTCGAGTTCACGGCATGGCGGCAACGTCGCTACAGCACTCACGATGAGATGGCGTCTAGGTATGGGTGTGATTACACAGTGCAGTGTCAACGCGGTTGGCATCACACTCGCCAAGGCAGACGCGACGGGGCAGAAAACTGTGGGCGACGGCGGCTTAACTGGGGTGCTAAGCAGGGTGATGTGACGGCGGTCACTGTACGGCAGCTCTATGGTGGTCGTCAGCAGTATGGGCGCGGGCAGGCAGCGACCGGCGGAGCTCGCGAGGCACGGCGACGAGACGCATGGCGACGAGGCGGGCGGCGTGGTGGTGCGGCCGGCTTGGCGGCGAGCTAGGGGAGAAGAAAGGTTGGGCCAGCTCGACCATACAGTTATATATATATATATATATATATATATATATATATATATATATATATATATATATATATATATATATATATATATATATATATATATATATATATATATATATATATATATATATATATATATATATATATATATTCACATGTGTATGCTTATCTATTTACATATATTTATTTATTGGTTTATTTATTTTCTTATATCTATTTATTTATTATGGTGTATGTTTATATATATGCATATTTATTCACCCCTTTTTTATTTATTATTATCTTTATTATTATTACTACTATTATGATTACTAGGCCTAAATGAATTTTTAAATTTGATTCAAATCTTTACCTTTCTCCTTTTTGATGGATCATCTTTTCATATTTGACTTCAAATTAAAATTTTCTATTAGTTTTACATTTCCTTCATAACTTTCCATTTGTTGCATTTTTCATGATTTTCTTCATTTGTTGGAACCTCAACCAAAAATTCAAAGGAACACCACTAAAATCCAAATATTGAGAAATATATTTCAAAATAATTCACGGGCTACACATTTTCCAAATTCAAATTTTCAGGATGTTACACCTGTACGCTTAGTCATGCAAGCACAGTGATGAGAGCCCGTGGGGGGCGCGGTCCACCATCTCCAGAGCAGAGTACGGCTCCTAGCGCACGTCGTCAGCGATGAGGCAATCGAGGTGCTTGATGAAGTTGTCGTACACATGGGTGACCTGCTGGTGTGCAACTTGTGCGTGTGAGCCAGAAGAGTGATTATAAAGGATGACCCGTAATACACGTATAGTAAAGATTTAGGAGAGTACGTACCCATCTACATCACCAAAGGGACCCTGCGGTAGGCTGGTCTGTGGTGCCCCCATGGTACATGTACGTGTGGTACGAAACCACTCTGAGCAGCATCGGTCGTTCAAGGGGGAAGCGCTTGAACGACCACAGTTGCAGTAGGAGGGGGCAACCTATGAGGACAGTGGTTGTCCTTGTCATGCGGCAAGCATCACACATGGCGTGGTACGTCGCGGTAAGTATGGGTGATCCCTAGCTATAGTGCACCTCGTCTCCATCGGCGATGGCTCTCGCATACCACACTAAGTGGGCATAGATGGAGTCACCGTGGCTGCTAATAAATAGTACCCAACTGAACAGCCACAGCAAGTACGCCTTGAGGTGCCACAACACCTAGTACTCGTTGGTGTCCGGGTCCATTCGCTCGATCTGTGCGCAAATGAAAAAAATAGTAAGCCTGTCATATGTCAAAGATAGTGCATAGCTAAACAAGGAAAATGATAGCATACATACCTAGACCTCGTTGGGGTGGCTTTCACAGTTTGGGTACATATGCTATCCATTTTCCCTGTTTAGCGATGCACTATCCTTGCCATATGACGGGTTTACTAATTTTTTGTTTGTGCATAGGTTGAGTGGATGGACCTAGATGCCACTGAATACCAGGTGTCGTGGCACCTCGAGGTGTACTTGCTGTGGTTGTTCGGCTGGGTATTGTTTACCAACAGCCACGGTGACTCCATCACCGCCTGCCTCATGCGGTATGCGAGGGCCATAGCCGACGGGGAGGAGGTGCATGTCAGCTTGGGATCACCGTACTTGTCGTGATGTACTATGGCATGAGCGATGCTTTTCGTAGGACGAGGATGACCCCTGTCCTCACAAACTGCCCCCTCCTACTGTAGCTGTGGTCATTCGAGTGCTTCCCCCTCGGACGGCTGATGCTGCTCGACACGGCTTGTATCATGCGGACATGTACCATGGGGAAGCCGTGGACCGGCCTACCATAGAGTCCCTTTGGTGCCATAGATGGGTACATACTCTCCTGAATCTGTACTATACGTGTATTATGGGTCGTACTTTGTAAACAATGTTCTAGCTCGCAAGCACATGCAGTTTGCACACCTGTAGGTCACCCGTGTGTTCGACAACTTTGTTGAGCACCTCGACTACCTCACTGTTGACAACATGCGCTTGGAGCCTACTCTGGTCAAGATATAGTAGACCATGCCCCCTTTGGGCTCTCATCGCTGTTCTTGCGTGACCAGGCGTACTGACTCATGCAGAAGAAGATTGTCTTCGGTGTGTTCGTCGAGGACTACACGGTGCATAGGGTAATACTCTAGTTTGGCCTCCGCTAGGTTGTTCCTATCTTCATCGGGCATCGGGTGCCTGACTCAGTCCATGTGTGAGTGACACACAACACAGGTCCCTATATTTTTTCGCAGTTCTATTATGATGCCTTTTAGTTGTACATTTCGTAAGCACAATAGGAGAGGTGGTAGCAGGATGAGCTGGGCCACGAAGATGGCGTCGTGGGCGGAGGCATTTCAGGACTTCATGCAGGAGGCCACCGCATATTACCCCAGCACGTATGACGAGTACCTACGCTGGTGCGTGTTGTTGACCCTCCCCCGCTCACATACCAACACCGACCAATGTGTACCCCATGCACTTAGCGTGGAACTTCGCCCTCGCGGTAGGTACTCTCGTCTTTCAAAGTTTCTGAGTACGATTACCATAATTACTAGTTTGATATTTTCATGTACTTCTTACAGACGGACATCATAGTCGAGATTGTGAGGGACACCAGGTTCATCGTGGATAGGGTCGCCCACGGTTTGGAGGTGACGCATGACCAGGTGCTGCACATTGTCCATCAGGTCTGTTAGAGGGCGAGGCTCATCATGCAGGATGCTCCCGGAGGTGGCCACATCAGCGCATAGCTCAGGTAGGAGGCTTCAGAGGGCTACATGGACGGGCCTCGCCAACACCTGACCACACCGAAGGGTTGGCGTGGCCACATGTCTACCCCAGAGCACGGACCGCCGCCGCCTGGGCAGGCTAGATGGTCAGCGTGGGCACGTACCTACACACTGGCACCATCGTCGTCTGTGGACCCCTACCTGGCATTAGCAGGGCAACACATGTTATTCGACCAGGATGGGTACAACAGATATGACAATTGGCTGCAGGCCATGGCTCATGTGGAAGGTACATTTTGTCTCTTAAGATTTTCTCTCGTCGACATATTGCAAGAATAAACAATACATGTCCTGCAAGTATGACGAACCAGGTAGGAGTTCACCTATCCCCCCACGAGGATCTCCTGGGAGACATGAGCGACTTCCTCACGGAGGACCCGGCAGAGCTCAGGGGAGCACGTGAGCCCGCATCCATCGAGGTTCTTTCCTGTTCACAGCTCAGCGGTGCCTTAGTACCCACACAGGCGCAAGTGGAGATGACCCCAGAGACCTTGGGAGCATGGGTCAGCAGGGCTCCTAACCGCCTTATCCTGTCAGAGTGCTGACACTCTGCGCTGAGGAAGGCCAAGCGGGGTTGTACGGGTGAGTACGACCAGAGATGGGACGTGGTGACGACAGAGGAGGTGTTGCTGGTGGTGTAGTTGATGGCAAGTAGTGGTTCTTCCTTTTTCTCCATATTACATCGCAATATAACTTATCTTCTTACTTACGAATCATTGTTGGCTCAATCGTCCTTACAAAATTTTTCAGAAATTAATCGTACTACAACAACATATGATGATCACATAATATTATTGCGAGTCTAACAAATTTTGTACCCTTCAGAATCTACGAAAATTACAAACGATCAACTGACATTATCTGCCCTTTTAATTCAAATAAAAAACAACATCCAAACAAGATTTGTTAAATACAATACGTACAAAAATCACCATTTACTCACCCACAATTATTTCTATGAGATTAATAACATAATTATGCTATTATTTTAAATCGACTAACCGTTGGACGATTTGGGCAACTCACTCAACCAGATTGAGCAACTAGGGTTTTCTCGCTCGACCAACAGTTGGTCCTGTCGCTTAATAGTTGGACAACTTAGCCACGTATTGTCTAATAGTTGGGTGATTTTTTAAGTCGCCCAATTGACGTTGACATATGGTCAAAACTAAAAAAACAGTTATAATATTGTAATTTAGAAAGAAAATTGATAATTTTTTTTAAAAAAATCCTCCACGCGTGGCACGGACGCACGGTCGAGAAACTGGTGCTTGTGTCCATCGGGCTCCCTCCACGTCTCGGCATCGCCAGCCACGGAGCCGGCATCGCCCGCTCCCATTTGGCCCCTGCGTGTTGCAACTCACGCACGTTAGAAGAGCCTCGACTCGATTCACTGATGGCCATCCGGTACTACAACGCTACCGCTACCGTGGTCTCGTCCAGAACGCGGGCGCCCGACCTGTCCTTCTTCCTCCCGGCCGCTGCTGCCCTTCCCTTAGCGCGTCCCAGGGGGGCGTGGACCTGCGGCAGGTACAGGCGAGCCGCCGTTCGCGCCATGGGTGCCGCGCCGTCATCGCCGTCGCCGCAGACGCCGCCGGGGCAAGCCCAAGGTGCCGTCCGGTGCTTTGCCTTCTATTTTTTTGCCCCATTACTAGTAAACAACCCGTCGTTGCTAGTTTGGAGCGGTTGGATTGATTTCCCGAGACATTGAATGACTCTTGATTTATGTTCTTTTAGTCCGTGTTTTACAAGTTGTAGGTGATGAACTGGTTAATTTGGATGGAAGAAATTGAAGTGAAGATTTCTCTGCGCTTGATGCAGTTTTTGCCGGAATTAATCCTGTCAATTGAAACAAGGCAGCAGGCAAAATTGATTTTGATTAATTTACGCAATTAGCAAGTTATGCTGTTAGCCATATCCTGATTTTAATTCTAGCAAATTAGACCGTAGAGCTTACTTGTTCATTTTTGAATTAGCTTGGGGCTGTGCAGCTTAATTTAACAAATGATGCCTCTTTCTTGATTTAACCTTGGATGCCAATGGGGAAGTATATCACAAAGCAAGAAACCAACTTGCTGAACGTATGAACTTCCTCAGAATCGACAACATAGATCCAATCGCCAGTAGTTTCCCTCCAAGGGGAACAACTAACACATGCTGCAAAGCTTTTTGTTGTCTCCAAAACATATTAGTAACTTCAAAAATAAAAATGGCTAGGAGCTCTGGCATTCACTAAAGAAGGAGATGGGCACCTGTGTCGGTTCTAGGATTTGAACCCAGGTGGGTGATGAGTTCAAACAGCATCCCACCACAAGGCTACTAGCCTTTTCCCTGATATTAGTAATTTGATAGTGTGATAATTCTCTTGGTGTGAATTTCAGACTGTTGTTTGTGGCGTGGGCAATAATAAGTAGTATGAACCTTCTGGCTATAATATGACAAGTGCCTATCATGAAGGCCGTTGGAAGAATTGTGTATTCTTCTTCACAACTTGAGACTTCACATATGGTCATATACTAGTACACATGTTTAGCTGAAAAAGAAAAATGATTCCATCCATATAAAATGGCGCACTTTTGTTCAGCCTCGTCGGGGTGACATTTTTCCATCCATACAAGATTGCACACTTTTGTTCAGCCTGGTCGGGGTGAGAGCGAGACAATTGCAATGACTTCTACGAAATGTATGGCCATTCTCTTTTCGTAGCGCAGTTAGAACAATTGATGTTCAGGTGACACATTGATGCTTCAAGCAAATTTCTTGTGGATAAAATATCTTTCTTCAATCTCTGGATTCTGTCTTATCAAAGGGATGCCCTAAATTATTCCATTGCCTCTGAAAGATCATATAAACTTGTTCTATCTGTCGCCCGATTTGGATAAAGCTGTTTTCTTAAGACGCAGTCTCAACTCTTAAAGAAATATTTCACTTAAAGACCATGTTTTTGTACAGAGACAAAGAAAGTGGACTACACGTCTCTGAGTGATGAGGAGTGGAAGAAGCGCCTGACAAAAGAACAGTATTACATCACTCGGCAGAAGGGTACTGAGAGGGCATTCACTGGGTATGTTGCCAAATGCGAAATACCTATTTATTCAAATCTATTTCATAATCTAATCCAATTATTGATCTTAGTTTGTGCAGCATCTTAGTTTGATATCTATAGTGCTACCACAACATAACGTTGTTCTGTTTTTGTTATAATCAGGGAATACTGGAACACTAAAACCCCAGGCATCTATCACTGTGTCTGCTGTGACACCCCTCTGTTTGAGTAAGCACTAACACCTGAACATCCCAAGAGAAACGGTCTCTTCTTTCTTCCTTTGAAAAGTAAAAGATAATGGTTTCTGCATCGAAATATTAGATGTTATTCTGCTCACTATTCTGCACTACTGCTATGGCGTTTTAGGTCATTGACCAAGTTTGATAGTGGTACTGGATGGCCGTCCTATTATCAACCGATTGGTAACAATGTCAAGACCAAGTTTGATATGTCGATCATATTCATGCCCCGGACCGAGGTGTTGTGTGCTGCCTGTGACGCTCATCTCGGGCATGTCTTTGACGATGGGCCACCGCCAACAGGGAAGAGATACTGTATTAACAGGTATATCAGCATATGCGAAACCATCCATAGCTATCTTTGCCACATGTTTTTCTTTTAAGGTTAGGCTTACCACTGGTGAATCCACAGGTTTACACTTGTGGGGATCAATTTTAACTTATAATAGTATTAGTGGGATCATTTAGTAAAAACTACATATGGTTCAGATTAAAAAATTAAGAAGTGCAAGGATTTTATGAAAAAAAAAGCAGTGTGTTACCTCATTCGTCACTAAGGCATGCTAGTTTTTTTGTGGTAGCAAAGTCAGCCACAGCTATAGTAAAGTTACAGAAAAAGGAAAAAAAATATGACAGTCAAACTATGGGGCTAAGAAAGTGAAGCGTGCTTTAATTGTTGCAACGAACAAAAGATTTGTCAAGGAGGTGTGCATGATTGAAGTTAATTATGGAAAATTTAGTAGCATCAAACCAAATAGGCTTCCTTGGCGAAGAATTTTTCTGTTGACAGGTTAAATGGATGAGGTTTTCTGTTCATTCTTTTGTCCTTTTTCCTTGCAGTGCATGTCTGAAGCTGAAGCCCCAGTAGTCCCTGGATGATGGAAGATGAATTGAACAAGCGACCTCAGCTCATTCCATGTAGTTTTTGGTTTTGGTATGAACTATTTTCAATGTGTTCTATATTTTATGGCCTCAACCTTCAAATTGATATTTTCAACTTTGTAAATCCACGCATCTAAATATTTAGGGTGACTCATGGACCAAACAAATTGATGCGGGGGATTGCCCGATATTCACGGCGTAGAATCAATGAAGATAATTTGGATCTGTGCAACCTGACGAATCGATGGCGCCAACCACTATTAGAACAGTAACCTGCAACAAAAGAATTCGTCTAACTACACGTTCGTGATCTTGTCTACCCGACTACCAAGTAGACGCGTCGTCGTTCCGACCAATCACAAGGAATCACAAGAACGACGGGAAAGAACGTCCGATTTCCTTCTAGGTTGTAATCATATGTCAAATCCTAGGAGGAATAAATGTATGACTTTTTGAAAAAAAAGTAGTAGATTGATTTATAGTGGTCCCGTCACAAGAGAAGGCCCAGGATATTTATAACGCTTCCCCATCTCGTACGCACGGCTTGGAAGTCTTCCCAGATTGGTTCGGTTGATCCGAACTTAGCTCCAAGTGGGCCCACCCAAAACTGAAACACATCTTGAATCTTGATTAGTTCGGCCAGAGAGACTCAATTGGCTAATTATGTTTACATCACCGACATGAATCTGCTAATAAAGACTCGGTCAATACAATGGGACGCAGGCCTGTGAGTCCATCCAGTCATGCACATGGACTTTCTTCTTTCTTCTGTGAGTCCATCCAGTCATGCACATGGACTTTCTTCTTTCTTCCAAAAAAAACATGCACTTGCATGGATTGAAATCCCGTCACGTGATCTTTATGCATGCATGTGTTTCCACACACATTGCCTTGGCTTGAAATCCTTTGTATGCATATGTTTCTTTTATTTTATCTTTGTCTGAATTCATATGCATATACATGATTTTCTTGCTCGGCTAATTTCTTCTGGCTTCGGCATCCAACGTCTCCTCATGCACAAACCTGAGACTAATTAAAATACTAACATTAGGTAGTAGTCAATTCTCATGTAAATTAAAGCCAAATTTAATTAGGAGCGAGTTCACCTATTGATTGATCTTTTTAGCTCGTGCTCACGTAATCGGACCAATCGAGATATCATCATCATCTTGTGCACTTGAAGTGATGGACGTCACACTAGTATCGACGAGGCCTTTTAAACGCATCTTTTCTTTAACCTTGTATCGAGTATGGGCCTATATATAATTAAATACAATAGTAGTAGCTCCGTATCTCTAAGTATAATCATTAAAGATCCAATTAAATTAGAGTTCACCTGATAATATTTAATACGGCTCAATAATTTCTTCCAGTTAAATAATATATTCAACTGAGAAGTGCAAGACATGAGCGTATCCACGTCACAAATGCTACTATTACAGGGTGAATATTAAATTTCAACACCAATCTCCTTGCATAAGTCAAACTTCACTCAAGGCTTGATTTATATTTATCCAATCAAATCCCCAATCACCCATTCAGCACAAAAGTGCAACCCAATTTATATGAAACGCAGTAATAGCCTTTTCATAACCAAATGCAATTTTATTTACAGCACGATTAGTTGTACGAGTTCTGGGAAAGCAAATTGTTGTAGCACTTGCCAATTTGACACACATCAGTGCCAGCTACTCATATTTACAAGATAGTCATCTCCTAATATTGGTGTCGGATGCGAACAGCACTAGCAATAATCATCCAATGGGTAAATTGAACGTGATTGTATTCCTTGGAAGCGAGTTATTCAGAAGGGCTCGACTAGCAATGTGATCCATCTGAAGTTGCGGACTCCCATCCTATATATGCAGCCATGGGGAAATAAAGTATTACTACGGCAGAAAAGGTCATTACATATAATTCAAAAATGTTATCACAGACAATTTCGTGAACCGTCTAAGTTTATGGGTCAGTAATGATATAAAGTCATCACAGACGGCTTTCGAATCATCTGTGATGTAGACTTTCATAGACGGTTTCTACTAAAAAATGTCTGTGATAGCTGATATATAACAGACAATTTCATGTCACTATCATAGACGGTTTTTAATAGAAATCGCCTTTGATAAATCATATATCATAGATGGTTTCTACTAACCGTCTGTGATATTCTTTTCTATTCATAAATATATTTATGTTAGTTGGCTAGTCTCAGGAAATGCTAGCTATACCCTTTGAAACAAGCAGATCAATACAATATATATACATCCAATTCACATTCATTCATTTTAGAAACAAGAACATCTATTTTAGAAATCAATTAACTGAAATGAAATAAATTATCTATCCATCAACAAATACACATATGAACAATTAAGATCAATTTTATCCCAGTGAAATTCATTCTACATTCACTACTACAAAAGAGTCTAAACTGGACACTTACATCACAGACGGTTCCTAGGAACCATCTGTGCTGTAAGTATTACAGACGGTTCATACGAATAACCGTCTGTGTTATTTTCGCAGACAGGTTTTAATACAAATCGTCTGTGATAATGAAGTTATCACAGACGGTTTTTAATACAAACCGTCTGTGAAATATCACAGGTGATTCTAGATAAGAACCGTCTATGATAATGGCAGACATCACAGACGGTTCTTATCAAGAACCATCTGTGATACTTCACAGACTGTTTGTACTAAAAATTGTCTGTGATATGTTTTCCGCCTTGCAATCTCCTAAAATTTCATAATTTCCCGCCTAAGTCCGAGTATGATTCAGTTTTGAGACACTTTCAGTAAAACGGGCATAACTTTTGCATACAGTGTCCGTTTTCGACGTTCTTGTACTTGTTGGAAAGGTAACGATGAGTCTGATCCAAAAAAATGACCCACTTATGTATGCAGTGCTATGGGTAACCTACTTGATAGATCTTGTACTCGTTAGATTATAGTTTAATGTAGTGTAAGCATTTTTCTGAATTTGTAGCCGTGTAAGTTTACCTTTGTAAAATTATAAGTGTCCTCTTATGTATGCAGTGCTATGGGTAACCTACTCGATATCTTGTGATGTTGTAATGGTGGATTCTAATCTTAATGAAAATAGAATATGTTGCTGTGTTTGTTTGTATTTGCTTGTTTTCAGATAATATAGTTAATATTTCCTGAGGCTAACCGAAAAATAGAAAAATTTAGGTATAGAATGAACTATCACAGACGATTTTGTGGTATAAACCGTCTGTGAAGAATTATCACAGACGGCTTGAACTGAAAACCGTCTGTGATGGGGAAGTATCACAGACAGTTCTATATACCAACCGTCTGTGATACTCACACATCACAGGCGATTGGTAGCTAGAACCGTCTGTGATGTGTGAGTATCACATACGATTGGTAGATAGAACCGTCTGTGATAGTGTTTTTCACAAACGGATCTAGTTATAAACCGTTTGTGATGTAGTTATCATAGACGGCTCACAAACCGTCTGTAATAACTTCTGATTATAACTGACACATAAATTCAGACAGTTCAAAAAATTGTCTGTGATGACAATTTTGAACCATCTGTGATGAACCTTTTTGTATAGTGATTGTGGAATTCTTCATTATCTTTTATGACTTTAGACAATAATAAGTACGCGCACTGTCCTTGAATCTATTTGAGGCCGGCCTGTTCCAACGGAGTTATAGCAATGGACACAACCTGTCGGTAGGAAAATCAATGTCATGCGTACATATATAAATTGATAAGTATGAAATAATTATCACAAGATTGACATCAATTTTGTTCTTTGCGGAATCAAGGATTAATATGTACTGGTGAATACCGGGAAATCTAGATCGCGTCGCAGGGCGTTGATCCCTTCATTGGATTTCCCTACTTTTGCAACGTACATGGTGAACGCCCTACGTGATTTGAAAAAGTTAGTTTAGTTATTGGGAAGGAAGGAAAGACTACAATAGAGTTATCTATAGTGGAAATATGTTTACCTGTCGATTAATTGTTAGAAAACTGTATAGTTAGTTTTGTATTCTTTTTTAGGGAATGAAGGTGTATTACCCTATTCTATGTTGGTATAATTATAATTAGAATCTAGTAGAACCTACACATGTATGTTATGGTCATTAAACCAAAGTTCATGTTGCTTCTAAAGTACAATCAACAAATATGTTCACTAGTGCAACACTTACCCATGGTTGTAAGGTATAAGTATGAATTCCTTGTCGTGGTGAGCCTCCATGCCTTCGTCATATAATTCTCGATGAAGGATGCATCCTCGTCGATGATATCCAAGGAGACCAAGCGTGGGTTGAGAAAACCAATCGGTGATTGTATTAATGTGGCTTCGGTCACCATGTGTGTGTGTGTGTATACACAAAAGCAATGAGTTATATATAACATTTATCGATATTACATGACGTAGACTGTAATTGTACACACTTACAGTGTCCAGCATCAAATGAGTGAGGCATCGAGGGCATCGAGTGTGAAGAGAAAGAATAAGTCCTCAATGGTCACCATGAAGACATAATCATGAATATCATGCTGAAGATAATCTGGCTTGAACTTGACAGTGACACCCGAACGCTGTTGTTCCTTCAACTTGTTGGCCTGTTCCATGTACCATGGATGCAATCTCTAGCAAGCTAGTCCTAGGATTAGGAGGCGCTCTTTTGAGACTACCAACAGCTCGCCTAGCACAAATTTCCAAGCCAAGAGCAAGTAGGAGATCTCATCATCGGTCTTCTTTGGTTTGCCCTTGCCGCCTTGGCTGTAGGTTAACTTCACAGTAGTCGACTGTGCACGAGATATAGATGCACCGTGCCCTTGCTGCATCTATATAAGTTGATCTGGTGCGGATAGCCCTCATGGACTTGGCACTGGTGTAGGTAGCTTTGGTGCGGATCACCCCTATGGAATTGGCCTTAGTGCAAATAGCTCATGTATACTTGGCACCGGTGCATATAGCTTGAGTGGATTGGCACTGGTGCAGAAGCCTCCAGGCATATGTCCCTCTTGAGCTACTAGATGAATGTTCCATGGCTTGCCCTAGAGTTACGACCTCGTTGTTTGGGAGCATCTGTTGCGGGACGACCTCAAAATTGGCATGAACACCATCCACCTTCACTTTTGCGAAACCTAACATTAGAGTTACACCGTGCACCATGGCCCTGGCCCAGATGGATACGTTGGCCCCAAGCAGCGCATAGGGCAACGGAGGTATATCTCACTTGGAACTTGCACTTCGTAGCCACCTACAAAACGATATAAAATTAGTTACTCCAATAGGTCTATCAATAGATCGAGCATTCCAGAGATAATAATTATTAGCAGGATGTCATCGACAGGAAATCGGTGGTCGCTTTCTGAGGTAGGATTGGACACGCAGCTACTCCGACGGTTGGGGAAGCTGCCTGGCACAGGAGCGGTAGGGGCTTCCCGCTGATTTGAAGGGATGTCGTACATTTCCATCTGATCTTTTACATACCTTTGCATCTCATCTCAACGGATGTCATAACCTCTCGTAGACGTGCCTCGCGCTCGGCTTTGGCTCTCTTCCTACTCCGGTACGATTTAGAGTCATCTGAGAAACCATGTTTCCAAGGAACATAAAGACCAATGCCTCTTGTGCGACCCAGGTGCTCCATGTTTTCCAGGGTCGCAGAGAGTGCTCTCACCATGAGAGCCTGGAATGAGCATTCGGAAGATTCTACACAGTGCTTCTTGCAAGAGGCTGACATGTTATTTTACTTCTTATGAAGTTATAGTGTAATTACAAACTAGGTAGTTCGATATCTTACTAGGCGGCGGGACACTTCCTCGTTTGCGGGATTTCAAAAGGAGATGGCCCCCGACGATATGGTAGATGATCTCGCTCTTATCCAGTTTTGGACGCACTCATCAGGGATCCCAACAAATGGTGGGAAGGAATCCCGCAGGATTGCCTAGTCATGCTTCTTCCTCCATTGTGAGATTTTACTCGCATACTCATTGGTGTCGAGTCTGTGAGGGTGCGTGTTTTTTTTGCCTGAAGGGCCCTATGGGCCACACTTTCACTCCTAAATTATTTATCGTCTTCATCGCCACAAACTCTTGCCATTGCGGTTCCAGGAATGGATACTTATGGAAGAGCATCATAACTTTCTCCACGTGTTGCTTGACAAGCAGGCTCTTGAAGTTCTTCCATACTTTGCATGCCGCTAGCAACGCATGTCGTTGCATGGAGGCCTTGTGTTCTTCCGGAATCTTGAACGATCGAAAAACTTCTGTCACCAGCTCACTTTTCTGAACTTTGGTCGCATTCTTCCATGAATTGAACGTGATCTCAATCCATTCCCGTGCAACTATTTCGACTATTTTTCGGAATGCGGACACTGCTCGGTGAGGATTGAGAGGGGTCCCAGACGCATCAACATCTATGATGGTAAATCAGTCCTTGGGGCTTTTTGATAGTCCTCTTCATTTTTGGGATTTTCCAGAGGACGGTATATTACACGCATCCAGCGACGATATCAAAGAATAAGCGGACGACATCTTCAAAAGATAATAGAAATGAGCAATTCTATTGGTCTTTTTGAGCCAATTCTTGGTGAATTTAGAACATACTTCAAAAATCAATGTGCAAAGTAAACCAGAATTGTTAGGAAAAATAGGCTAACAACAAGTCTTACTTTTGTTAAAAGCTATATAGGTAACTTGGTATGAGTCATGGAATTTTAGTATTGTTGTGTTCAAAGCCTATCCTTTAAGGGAAAAATGAAAATAAAAGTAACCACTCAAGCAATATGAAAAGCAATTTCAACAATATCTTCATATTATTTCCAATTATAGTCAAGCACAATAAAACATAATCACAACAATATGAAAATGATATGAATATATATATATATATATATATATATATATATATATATATATATATATATATATATATATATATATATATATATATATATATATATATATATATATATATATATATATATGTATTATCTCTCGAAATAGATAACCTATTCAGGTCATTAACATATGACAATATGCTAAATAGTACCTTAAAGTAGATATTGAAAATCTACGTAATGCACTGATTAAGAAGTGTATTTTTGCTCTTAAGTGAGGAGTTGCATAAGTTCTAAACTTGGCATCTTCCACTCTTGCCAATATTTCAATGATCACAATGATAATTCCTTAAAAATTCTTCTAGATTGTCTAATTGAATATTACCTCAGTGTAGTATCAATGTCAAGAGTATCTAGTTCTTCGGGATTGATAACCTTCTGAATAATTGTGTTAAAGAAATAACATAGCCTTATGATTGCCTCTCAGACCTTGATCAGCAAAATACTTCTAATTGCAACAGAGGGCATCTGTGTCATCAGCACATGACAATCATGAGATTTTATGCCAATTAACTTTAAAATCTTCCATCGAAATAAGTTTCTTCATGTTGGCAGAGTAACTAGACATAACTTTCACACCATGCAAACACTGACATAGTTCAGTTTTCTCGGTCTTGAACAGAGTGTAACAAGTAGGGGGAAGGTAAGTTCGTTCTTTATCTGTCTTTGTTGGTGCTAACTCAGGCTTGATGTCCATATCAACTAAGTCAAGTCATGCGTTGACACCATCCTTTGTTTTGTCAGAAATGATCAGTAAGAAACCAATCAAGCTGTCACATACATTCTTCTCTACGCGCATGACGTTGATGCAGTGGTGAATTTCTAGGTGCTCCCAATAAGGTAAGTCTCAAAATATTGATCTCTTCTTACAGACGTTCTTCTCACGGGTCATCGATTTACGTCCCTTTTCGAGCACATCTAAATCCTTAACCATATCATATATCTCTTTTTCGATTAAATGCCTTGGAGCTGAACTGTGCTCCTTCTCTTTGTCGAATTGTTTCTTCATCCTACGGTATGGGTGAGCCCTCCGAAGGAACCTACGGTGACACATGTACATGGTTTTGCGCAAGTGTTTAAGCCACACACTCTCGATATCATCTAAGCAGTAAGTACAGGTTTTTGCCCCCTTTTGTACTCTGGCTCGACAGGTTAGCAAGGGCAAGATAACCATTTATGGTGTAAAACAAAAAGGAGCATAAAGTGAAGTTCTCTCATTTATATGTATCCCGTACCTGTACCCCTTCAATCCACAATATTTTTAGATCTTTCACCAATGGTGCTAGGTACACATTAATATCATTCCCAGGTTACTTTGGCCCTTGAATAAGCATCACAACAAAATATACTTCTGCTTCTTACCAAGGAGGAAGGTTGTAGATATAAAGAGTCATGGGCTAAGTGCTATGTCGGCTGCTCATGTTATCGAAAAGATTTATTCCATCTGTACTCAATCTGAACCTTATATTTCTTAGTTCTACAGCGAAGTCTACAAACCTATCGATGTTTCTCCACTGGGCGGAATCAGCAAGGTGTCTTAGCATTCTATCCTTCTTACGCTTCTCCGAGTGCCAACGCAGCAGTTTTGCTTCCTTTGAGTTTGCAAAAAACCGCTTCAAACAGGGAATTACAGAAAGATACTATGTCACCTTAGCAGAAGGTCCTCTCTTTACCTCCATCCCTCGCCCTCATCTGATTGATTCTTATGCTTGTATCGAGAGGCATTGCACATCGGATATACATGTATGTTTGCATACTCTTTACGGTAGAGGATACAATTATTCAGGCATGCATGTATTCTTTCTACTTCCATTTTCAATGGACAAAGAAGCTTCTTGGCTTTGTAGGTGATTTTGGGAAACTACTTTCCCTTTGGAAGTATGTCCGCTAAAAGACCTAACAGTGCCATGAAACTCTTATCGGACCAACTGTTGCCTGCCTTCAATTTCAGCAATTCAAGCACGGTTGACACCTCGTGTACTTTGACTTGCAGCACGTGAACAAAGGTTTCTCCGAGTCTTACATCAAGCCCTGGAATTTAGCATACTCTCTCTCTCATCACAGTTCTCTTCTGCATCGCGAAGTATTTGATCCAGATTGTCATCATGCAGCCTATCTAAATCGGAACCATAATCGATATCATCCAGCGGCATATCATTAACTTCGTCAGCAATATCATTATTACTACCTTCCTGTGCAATCTGCTCTTCACCATGACTGGTCCAACATGCATACCCCTTTTTGAAACCCCTTCGAATCAAGTGCGCTTCAATCTGCGCTCGGTTCTTAAACAAGTTTAGATTCTCGTAATCAATACATGGACAATATATATTCTACCCCTTTATTCAACATATCCTCCTCGGCAGCTCTTGTAAAAGCATATATGCCATTAATGTACTCTTTACTCACACGGTTTCCAGCGTACATCTAGCTTCGACCCTACGTTTTGCATATAATAGTATGGATGATTTTGCACTTGTTTTGTAAGATGATAGCTATATGTAACAAGAATAATTAATTGAATTGAATTAAGTAGAAATAGACTATGAATTGACTAAACCCTAAATCATGCTAGGTGTAAATAATCTTCTCTTTACATCAAGCTAGCTCGATTTAAACCATCTTCAATTCTTCTTTTGCCAAAAGCTATATATCTAAATTATAATGTAATTAGGAATAAATTACTAACCATAGGTAGTCAAGAAATGAATGGATGTATAATTGCTCGTGCCAAATAATCTCATTTCACCAAATGGCCACCTCAAAGCCCCGCCTCTAGCTCAAAGCAGCAGCCTAGATCCGGAATTTAAGATAGAGGGTCGACGGGTCTATGCACAATTAATATAGTGGGATTATCATAGACAGTTTTTAATAAAAATTGTTTGTGATGACTTAATTATCATAGATGGTTTGTAATACAATCTGCTGTGAAGTATCATAAACAGTCCTTGTTAATAACTGCATGTGATACTTCACAGACGGTTTTTTTACCATAAACCATCTGTGATATTACCTCTTCGCAGCTGATTTTTATCGCTGGCAACAACACAGACGGTCTCTAAAATAAAACCATTTGTGCTTATGTTTAATACTAACGATTTTGGGGAATCGTCTATGATGTGACATCTAGCATTAGGTTTTCTATAGTAGTGTATGAGATCCAAACATAACATCACGTGCATGGTGCCACCAAGAAATTTGATGCTAAAAGCTCTTAAGACACCTAAAGGAAAGACCAACGTCTCGGGTATCCCACCTCTTAGAGCTTGAATAATACAAGCTGTTAGCTAGCAAAAACAAACCAAGAAATTCATCAGACATCAGCTGTACGAAATAACATATTCGGTCTAGCTAGTTTCCTAAGTCTCATGTTGCTGGTTGGATTTATGGAGGAATGAGCGCATTCCTCGCAGTACAAATGGCTATAGATTAAACCAGACCTTAGCTTAGATAAGAATTGAGAGTTCACCCCCACATGATATTTGAACTTAAGCGTAAGAGCACTAGACATGAATATTCAACTACAGAAGTACAAGAGCTTCCCTGACCAACACGAGGGGTTACTCTGAACACATGCAATCTGCACACAATTTGTGGCACCTGTAACACCCTCATTTCTGGAGATGTTAGATTACCCTCGCAGCTACCCAGATTGTTCAGCTGTGAGTACTGTAAATGAGTGTACACCATTGCTAATACAAGCTTAAGTATAAAACCAAACTTTATTACAAAATTAAGACTTAACAACCAAGTTTTACACAGAGGGGCGTACAACCCAAAGTTACATTACAAAAGAAACTCCACAGGCATGCCTGAGTATAGAATAAACCCTAATACCAGGCGGCGTCTATATCGTAGAGCTCAGCGTCGTCTTCATAGACTCCTTTATTTTCTTGACAAGCATTCTCTGTTTATGATTTTAGCAAATAAGAGTACAACCAACCGTACTCAACAAGTCACATGGAAAATGCTAATTAACTATATGCAAGAGTTTGCCATGGAGTGGGATAAAGTAGTTTGTTTTTTATGTGGATGCAGTTTTGTTTATAAATATTTTGTTTTTGAACACATGATATCAAATCATAAACTTCTTAAGGAGTTTGGGGTTTCAAAACTTGATTACTAGACTTCCACATTTCCAAAATAATTCCAATCTACTTATGCTGTGCTATTGGAATCACCCATTAAACATAGCTTCATATACCGAAAGCACGGTGTATTCGAATACCATTTGTATATGACTCTGTAGAGCTATCCAACTTTACTCACAAGATTCCTCCACTCATAACTAAGTTGAGAAAACAAGGTTGTTTCACTGCTCATCTCTTTATGTAGCCTCTACCCGGTAGACTATGGACCCCTATCACAGAAATACGGCGGTCCTGACAAGGTGGAGTCTACCGTTGTGAAAGTATGATTTTACCGTTTCCATACCACAACCCTTCACCGGCTGTTCCCTCTCTAGAATAGTATATCATGCCATTATGTAGATATTCAATCAATTTGAGCAACTACTAAACCAGGTTTGACAAGTCAACGCTTGTGATTGAGTGGTTACTATATTCTTTACTTGGCATAAGAGTCTAGTCCTTATATTTTCACTAAGGCAACTTCCTCTCACAAACCCATATTCAGTGCTCGCGGCATTGCCACCATTCCATATCAAGCCTCCACATTAGGATAAGGTCATGGACTAAGGCTATCTCATGGCTTCCCATGATACCTCCTTATCCTAGATTCACTTTTATAATTTTATCGGCAAAATGCCAAGACTCTTAATAGTAAAAGATTGTTGAGTTCCTAATCTATTGTGATTACATCAATAATAATTTTAATATTACTAAGTCTTGTCAAGGTAAATATAGCATCAAATTAGACAGTGCTTTCTCAGGTGGTAGGATATTAGCTCATATCATGTCATTCTAAACATCTTTTGTACATAAAATAACAGTGCGTAAATAACATAATGAAAATACTGATAAGTAAATGATTGAAGGAATATAGGTTCAATATGATCAAAGACATGTGACTTGCCTTGCAGATCTACGACTTTGACAATTTCATATTCTTCTGTTTCTCGACCTTGAGCTTGATCCTGAGTTTCTCCTTCTTGAATTGGTTGACATTCGATGTCGTGTGCTAGTGTAAAGTAAAGGAAAAATAATTCAATTCCATGCTCGAAGAATTGAGCTAGGAATAAAGAAATTAAATAAACAAAGAAAATCCAAGAAAAATCAAATGAAATAGGTTTTGGGTTTATAGGTGTCCAAAAAGGCGAAACGGAGCTGGGGAATGGATCAGCAGGCTCGAAACGGCCGAAATGGATATGAATTTGTATTTTTGGGTTTGGGTGAATAGTAACAGGTCTGGCACTATTCATTACGGGCATTTACTGTTCATTGCGGGTTCGGTCGCCCGGATCTGGTACTATACATTCACGGATTTGGGTCTCGGTTTGCCGAGTCGGTGAACAGTAACAGGTGGTTACTGTTCATCTTCTTCCCCCGACCGCGCGCGCGACCGAGAATAGAGGAATGGAGCGGCAGTGACCGGCAACGCTGCAGTAATTTGTGACAGGATTGGGGACCATGGTTGGGCTCCTGGAGATGCAGGGAGTCCATTTTTGGGGTCGACGGCGGCTGGGCAGGCAGCGTTAGCCGGCGCTGAGGAAATTTCTTCTCGGAGTGTTTGAACGGCAATGGCGAGCTTCATGGGTTAAGGGGGTCAAAGCGTTGGTGTTTGAGCATCCTTGGAATGAGGGGGTGACAGTGGAAGGGTTGGTTTGGGCTAGGGTTCTTTGTGGCAGCTTGTCCACGGCGAGGTGTTTCGGCCGAGCAGCGAGCTTCGACGGTGGAGAAGATGAGAGCTCAGGGAGCTAAGGCGATGGTTCAGGGAGGTTCCTAGGGGCTTGAGAAGGCTGTGGGCACAAGCAATTGAAATAAAATCGACTCTACTTGAGGATTTGAGTTTGAGGCTTACGTGGGGAATTCCGGCAATTGACGGTAAGGCGATGGTCGGCGAGGGTTGTATGGGTGTTTGAAGCTCACTTAGGTGCCAGTGCTACTCAATGGAGGGCTCCGGCCGTTTTATAGGCAAGCTAGGGCGGTTGGCTGCATGGGAGGTGTATACTCGAGTTGGCTCGAGAGGCTTCGGGGAGGCTCGTTCTTGGCGGCGGGGAGGTCGGCAAGTTGAGTTAGCGTCTCGGCGAAGGTTTATGTGGCAGTCAAAGATTGCGCTTGTCGTCTAAGAGACAAAAGAGGGAGCGGCGGCCAAAATATCACAGGTGGCGGTGAATTGCGACCGTGGTGCCTTGCCGGTTAAGGAGAGCTGACGAGGGATGTTAGAGGGAGGTGTACGGCTGCTTGCCAAGTTGCAGTGACGAGGAAGCATCGAATAGGCACGGGAGCGAGCGAGAGATCGGATGGTAGCAAAACTTCAGGCAGCGGTGGTTTTTGTTGGGTGATGAACAGTGCCGGCGCAAATCCTCTCCGTTGAGGCAATGTCAGCAGCAATTGGTAACATGGACGGCTAGGGTTTGAGCCAGGTTAGGCTAAGAATCAAAGGGAGACAAAACCAAAACAAAATTCAAATCCTTTTTCAAAACTCGGTTTTGTTTTAGCGCAGGCCTCGTGGAGAAGAAGAATTGATGGTTTATTGAATGAAAAGACACTAAACTTCATACATGGAGCAGGAGGAGGATGATGGTTCTGGCCATCTCTCTCTCTACTAAACATCATAAATGATTGAAGCCACACGTAAGAAGAGAAAATTGATTATTTGGCTCGTTTTACATGTGGTTTCAATCATTTGAGACTAAGTTCCATGTAATTGCTTATATGCTCGATCTTACGTGCACCCCTTAATCATTTACCCTTTTGGATAATTTTGCCCAAGTCTCCTTATTCTTCTTCTTCATTGCTCCGGCTATGGCCGGCCAGAGTTAGGCACGGATGCTCACTCCCTCTCCTTTCGATGGATCCGCCCATTCCCCCCTCTATCTCGATGCTATCTCTCTCCTTCCGCTGCAAGTCCCGACCACCAGACCGCACGCCGTCGCCATCCAGCTACCCCGCGCCACCACAATCGTCATCCATCCATCATGCGTCACCGCTACCACTGCTACATCTTGCGTCCTTGTCGCCATCAAGTCCAGCAGCCGTGCTTTCGTGCTGGTTGCCGCTCACACTCCTGGTGTGCCGTCGTGCTGTGCCGCTGCTCTTGCTCCCGGGCATATCCTCTCCTACTCCAGCCTCAAAAGTTGGCGTAGTCATCCTCGAAAGCCATCTTCCTCACCCACCACGGTGACACGGTCTTGCCTCGCAGAAGGCTCTGGCACGACGCCTGGGGCTCCATTGGTCAGCAGCATGCATGAAGAACAGGGACAGCCAACTCCAGCAGCACATTGCCTGCATCTCACTAGTGGCCAGTACTACACCATGACCAAATAGCATTGACAGACCATCTGTTTGCAATGCCCATGTATGGCTATCTGTTGGCAAAAAATACGCTGACAGATAGAGGCAGTCAGCTTAAGTCCTGCCAGCAAAGACCGTTGCCAACAGATAAATTTTAATGGCAGACAGTCTAACCACATTAATGGAAGATCTGCTGATAGACCAAGTTTCCTCGATAGACATTTTTGCCGATATAAAGATCTTTGCTGACAATTACTAGAATTGCTGACATATAGTTTGTCGGGAAGAAAAATCTTTGTCGACAGACTGTCTAACGTGATGCTTTGTTCTGATTCTAGAATCAGAAAAGTAGTTTGACAGATTAAATGTCACTAATTGACATGAATAACAATTAATTTGTAATTAGTTCCACATTTATGATACATCACACAATCAATAATGTCACACTGAACTAGCTAGTAATTCACCCATTCATTCAACATAGCTCAAAGTTCATTAAACAGGAACACATATAGCCCCAATATATAGGCTAGGTTCTTTTCTACTTATGGCTTATGTACAGCGCTACAGTAATTAGCTTTCAATTGGTGCATTTTTTTGATGTGGGGTCTACTAGTCAATTGTAGTGCACACTATACCGACTTCAACTGTATCAATCAAAATTGCGTGCGATTGTTTCCTTCTTCGTAATCTCTCTTGCAAACAGTCAGAATTCAAAAGTCATAAGCCAAAAGCGAAGCCCCACAACCCAAAAGAACTCACCCTAGTCAGTAACACTTGTCCAGAAGCTCAAAGTTCCTATCAGCTAAACAAGTTAGGGATCAACATCTTCCACCCTGCTGATTAGGTTCCTTTCTTACAAAATAATATAAGAAAGATAGTTGAATCTTGGGGAATTAATGGAGATGCTCTTCATTACTATGAACTAGTTGCAGGATACCTTTACAAAAGCATGAAACTAGCCCTAATCTTTATATTCTTTCCACTAGTTGGAAGACTATAACTTGTGTGATCTACTTGACTCTGAATTATCAATGTCCCTCTGTCTTCTCTCTTCAACCCTTAAATACCATTGAAAGGATGTCAATTATCCACCTACGGAGATGCCTCATGGAACCAACATGTCTGATTGGGGAGATAGTTTTTGTCAGAGAGAGGACGCCTGATAGTCGGTTGCTATCAGTGGAAGACGAACGTGGGGAACAACTACATGGCGGTTGTATATTAGAGACTCAGGGCCAAAGTGTTGTGCTATTTTAGGTAGATAAGGCACGGATTCTATCGACTACACGAAAGGAATTTTCTGGAAGCAAACCCAGGTACTAGTTCATAGATTCTCTGGTTGGGTAAGCCTTACAGTGGATCTCCAACCAGGGTACTCGGTAAATAGCCTCTGAAGTCTTACGGTCATGGGGGTCTCTTAATTAAATATTAAAGCCATATTTAAGGATTTATTCAACCCTCATCAGGTAGCTCTCGAAATTTAAGTGAATTTATAACTTGAACTCTTTCTGATCAGTATTCAAGTTGAAGGATACTTTTTAATGGCAAGAGTAAATAAGCAGTTTTCATTCACTTAATGTTGAGAAACTAGTTGAGAAACTGAAAAGTTTTGTGTTCGTCGGGCTCCAAATCTAGCAATTATTGTTTTGGAAATTGGAGAAAAACCGTATAAAAATTTGGTGTGGTACCTGTTAGCCTTCACACCTTTAAAGAAACATTTTATCTTCTTCTCCACCCTAGCACTCTTCCACTATAGGCTTGAATCTTTCCGATCCTCTTTCCGATTTTCCACCACTATTGCCAAAATGTTGGATTTGATTACCCATTGACCTATGCTTGAGCTTGGATTGAAGAAGCTAAAGGCCATGGAGGTGGAGGGGTTGCTCCTTGACAAGGTTTTGATCCCATGGAGGTCAGCAAGTGGAGAGAATTTTCTAAGCGGAAATGACGGCGAACTCCGATCTTCTAGGCATATGTTGAGTGCGGATTTAGATTGCTGGCACATCCGTTCCTATCGGAAGTCCTAGAGTTCTATGGGATCGAATTGGTTAATCTGGCCCCCAATTTGACCACCAACTTGAGCATTTTTGCTATCTCTATGAAGCATATTAGGAGATTCCATCAAATTCAGAGCTCCTCAAATACTTCTACAAGATGACGAGGAAATCTAGGAAATCAGCAGCATCACCCCGGGGGCTGCACTCTATGGCTCCATGATGGGACATGTAAAACCACAACTTCTTCTATGATGACCAATCGATTTTTGTTTTTAGTTGGTTATGTTATTCTAACCTAAAGGTTTTTCTTCTTCCTTGATTTCATAGCCCTATCTCCTATCGAAGTGAGAGAAATGATTAAGATGATCTACGCAAGGGAGCTTGAGCAAAAGGAAGAGCATGCTTGATCTTGGCAACCACCTCTCCTGAAGACAAGATGAAAAGACTTAAGGTAACATAATAATTATTTTCATCAATTTTATATTTTTCGATTGGTGTGTTGCAATACTCTTATAATGTGTAGATGGGTGGGTCGGAGAGTAGCGAGGTGACTAAGAGCTCGGAGGAAGCTCCTCCGAGTCCTAAGAGGTGTCGAAGCATGAAGAAGTCATATGGAGCATCAGGATCACATCATGCTCCATCAACCACCACCCCGACTGTTCTTCCGAGTGTGCCCTCAACTACTCCCCCGACCACACAAACTTCCAAGACGAAAATCCCCATGGAGGTAGGCTTCCACTATGACTCTGAGAGTTTTTCTTACAAGCCTACACCTTCTCTTATAAGGAGAACACAGAAATTACATTGACGGGAGTAATTTCTTGGATGAAGGACTTTGTTACTAAGCTTACTTTTGTCAATGACAAGGCAAAAGAGAAGGAACAGTTGCTGATTGGAACCACCACAACCATAGAGCCAAGGTGATACTAAATTCCCTGGTCGTGGGCTCTGGGACAATCGTGTCCAACCGGATTGAAGCCCCAGTGGCCATCCCTCAAGATCCAAATGCACTAGATGAGATGACTTCTCTAGTGGTCGATGGAGCTCCTCCATCTTCTGAGCAGGTGGTCGAAGAAGTTGTTTCTGATCGCCCTATGGAGGATCTGATTAAGGATAAGTGTATCCAGTCAAATGATTCAAAGGGTCCGACCAGCCCTACCAATACGGTACTGGTGAAGTTGGCTGACAAGAAAAAGAGGAAGGCCAGTGCTCTAGACTATGCTCCAGGGCGCTTTAACTTCAAAACAAAAGGACCAAGTATGTACTAGTTGTAAAAATTCATGTAAATGCATAGCTTTGGATTTTTTGGTTGTTTTGAAGTCCTTATTTCTTCTTGTTTTTCCTTCTTTGTAGCGCTTGAAACTACCCCGATCAATTTTGACCCGAATACTCCACGTGAAGAGACTCCTAAAGAAGTAGTAGTATAGGATCAAGGATAACCAACTAGAGGGGGGAGAATAGAAGGTTTTTAAATTTTTTGGGCTAAATCACAATTTTAGCAAGCATAAACTTAATAAAATTGTTTTGCATAATCAAGGCCTAAATTATCTAGGTTTCACTAAGATACCACAAAGCTAGGTCAATACTAGATGCAATTCTAGCTACACAATTCAATAAGATTAATTTGCTAGAAATGTAAATACAGAAAGTAATGACAAAGAGATAAACAACAATGGAAACAAGTGATGTTTTCCATGTGGTCTCGAAGACTTACCGATTTTCCCTAATTCACGTTAAGGTAAACCCGAAAGGATTGGATCGGCTCTATTAATTAAGCCTAACCACCTCAAGTCCACTAAGGTTTCTCTACCTCTACTTCGGAGATAATGAGCACCACACCACTCACAAACATGCTGGGTCTCATCACAAGCTTCTTTAAAGAGATCACTGTGCAACCTCCTCCAAGCTATCTAGGTGCCGGCAACCACCAAGAGTAACAAGTGATAATACTTGCTTGAAGGTTTTTCAAGTGCCACAAAGATCAATTAATGATGCAATGCACTTGAATGCCCTCAACAAGCTCAAAATGCGAAAATAGAGTAAATAAGTTGAAGAGAGTGTAGCAAAGATTCAAGGATATTCAATGAGGTCTAAGAAGATTCCTTTGTTGCTAGTAGAGAGGTATTTATAACCTCCATCGATCAGGATGACCGTTGGGGTCGAAATCCCCAAAAATAAGGAAATACGGTACTACCGGTATGTAGCGGCCGGTACTACCACACCTACTATTCAATGGCTAATTTAGGTTCATTAAATGCATATAAATTAGTCGTTATGTTAAATATCGATAGTACCACACTTAGAAGGGCTGGTAGTACTGATCATGTGGTAGCACCACACCTCTGCTACGGAAGTACCGTTTTGTAGAGGAGAGAAAAAGCTCCAAAACACGCCTCTTTGGCAATTCGGTAGTACCGCTCTCACTATGCTGTCATACTGCCCTGCGGTACTATCGTTCTACACAAGCGGTAGTATCAAACCAAGGTATAACTGATAAAACTCCTCTCTAAAAATAAGCTACCGGCATATAATGGTTGGTAGTACCGATGCAGCAGTACTACCGTCAATATTGTTGTCATACTAGTTTTTCAAATGAAATTTAGAGAGGCTTCCAAATGAAGTTCCAAATGTATGGATGAATCATCATTGATTAAAGTGGTACAAGATAAACTTCAAGCTACTGGTCATGACCCCTTATTATAGCACGACATCTATTCTACAAATCTGGTTTTTTCAACTAACCACTAAGACCGATAAAAACTATAAAAGAGGTCTTTAGACTACAATATATCTTTGCATTGAGCTATGATCCATATCAATATTTGATCACCTTTGCATGCCTTTTCTATGATGTCATCAAAATTTGGGACTAATTCTTTCAACCATCTTAATAAACAAGTTAGTCCCTTTAATCATTGTCATCATTAATTACTAAAATCATTTTAGAGGCCTAGATGCTTCAATCTCCTCCTTTTTTTAGTAATTGATGACAACCTAGATAATATGAACGAATTGAAAGTTTTGAATATACGTCTAGTTCAAGAACAAGTTGCATATTCTAATTTTTGACTTTTGATTAGCAAATAATTCTTAGGATGAGATCAAAGGGAATAAAGAATTAGTTGCTCTCAAAGTCAACAACAAATAAACAAAACTCTCCCTAAATATGTGCATATAGATTCATGATGTGATATTCATGCACATTTATGGATTTTTAGGAAATTCTAGCGAAGTTTCCTTTATTTATTGAATTTGTGAAAGCATGTTAATATGATAAAGAACAATCAAGAATTTTAATATGAAAACTAATGAGAAACATTCTTATATGACATTGCAAGCATAATCAAAGTGACATAAACTTCTAAGATAGCAATATATCATGACAAGTTCATCCAAGCAACAAAGTAGCTAGCACATAGTAATTATTACAAGAGGTTCATCCAAGAAGTTCATACAAGCAAAGCAAAAGATCCAAATATAACTAAATAAGATAGATAGCATAGATAGCTAGATGACATCTTGACTTGATCTTCTTCATCTCTCCCTTAGTGGCAATGATGATATGAAGTGGCAAAGAAGGTTGCACTGGCTATGAGGTTATCGAAGAGGAAGGACGCTCAAGTGCACTCACGCGCTGAGTCAAAGTCGTTAGTGGATAGTTAGTCTTAAACTGAGCATCTCGAATCTCCATAAGTGTAGAATTAATTTGAGTTAGAGCTAGGAGAATGGGATCCGATGCTTAAGTTTGCTCTTGAGCTTGCTGAGGAAGGTGCTCTTGCTCTTGAACGTGCTCTTCTTCAACTTGAGCATGAGGAGGGGCTACGTTTGGCATTGTAGGCCCTTCCCGAGGCTTGTAGGGCTTGTGCACCACCGGCCTTGCCCCACGGAAGTGAGTCTTCCTCATGATGAGGGCTATGATATAGGGAGTGTAGTAGATACGCTTCACCCTATCATTCCTCGATGCAATCTCTCTAATGATTAAATCCATTGCATCAAATTTCCTATCTTATATGATGTAGTCGATTATGTTCCATGCTTGTCTACGAATTGCATTAAAATTGCCGCTCTTCGGAAAGAATGTGTGGTTGATGATTCGGTTGATCAAGCTTGTGAGAGGAAGGAGCCCTACTAGCTTCCCAGGTGTGTACCTCACATTTGCATCATAGAACTCACACCATACTAGGGTTTGGAGTGCACCACAGGAGTGGACCTCTCATATTGGCTTGAGTAGGTCCTAAGTGCTTGCTCAAAGTCTACTTTTGGAGCTTCAACCCTTTCATTTTTGGTCATCCATACCATATAGTCGAAGTCATAGGACACGAAGATTATGGCATAAAACTATCGGATCATGTCCTCTTGATAATCACATTTTAGAGTCACTATGCCTTGTAGCCCCGTTGTATGGAAGAGACTATATGCACTGGCAAAGCAATCAAGGTTGTTCAAGTGCCTCCAATCTACATACTTGTGGTCCATGAACTGCTTATGGTGGTTGTAAATTTGGGCGAACAACTCTTGTTGAAATTTTGTGTGAAACCTTGGATCTATAGAGCCTATCGGCTTCTCAAACTGATTTGGATGAAGGAGTAGAGCATATTTGTCACTAGTGATTTGCATGAGATTGATACTTGGCTCTTTGGCTTCTGTCATATCAACATCATCCTCCTCATCATCATCGTCATCACCCTGTGCAAAGCCTTATCCTCTTCTTCTTCCTCACTTTCCTCCATAGCTTCTTGCTCTTGCCTTGCATATTGTCTTTTATTGTGAGCCCTCGTGGCTTGCAAGAAGAATCTATCTTCGAGTTGCTATCCTCTTGAGGGATTGGGACTACCCTCTTTGATAATGGATTTGAGAGAGGCCACCTTGAGGCGAGAGGATGAAGGACCCGCTTGAGTCGTTTGAGGATCATATCGATCCACCAGTTCTCCCTCGGAAGAAGCATTCTTGCGCTTGGAGCTCTTCGTCCCTACCATGCTCACTAGATCAAGGAATAGATGATTAGAACATCAAGGATAAGACTTGAGTAATTTTCCATGAAAAGTTTGAAAGGCTCTACAGGGGCAGTAGTACCACAGCTGGCGATGCGGTACGACCGGATAGCGGTACCACACCCGCAGGATGCTCTTAGGGCATTTGATCAAATTTGTTCTTAACTCATATTTAGCATGGATTAAGCCATAGAATAGACATAAAAGGTCACTAAATACTAGTTGAAACAAGTTTGCCTAAAGATTTTGATCTATTCATGCACATTTTACTCAAACCCTAGAAAGTGAAATAGATAGGAAAAATGAGGAAAGAAAGGATTCCAAAAGGGATTACCTATTGGAATGGATGAGAAAAGATGCCAAGCACTAAAATGTGGCAAGAGATTGAAGGTCTCCTTGATTTCCTTAAGGATTGAGACTTGGTGATTTGAGGAAGTGAGAGAGTAGGGTTTGCTTCAGTGGTTTTGAGAGAATGGGCATCGATTGGACCGATGAACAAAAAGTGGAGAGGATAAGGAGTCGGTCACAATCATTTTTGGGACCACTAGTCAGGAATGGTAGTACCGCACTTGAGGAGCAGTAGTACCGGCGGTATAACCATAGTACCTATTTTCCTAATGAAGCAGGGACTGGATAGGGATGCAAAAGATCCTTAATATAACACTCAAATAAATACTCTTCAGGATCACTATGCATGAGATAGACAATAAAGCCCCAAATAACATAGTTTTTAATGAACTAGACATTTTTGAGATTTTGAAAAGGATTTTTAAAACAAGCTCTTCACAAGAACCTCAAAAACTCCAAATGAGAGCAAATACTTGAGGCATGAGTTCAAGCAATATTAGAATAATATATGACATTTTACTCATTCCTCAACTTGCAAATTTGGCTCTCATATAGTGGTTTGGTCATGATATCGGCTAATTGATCATCGGTCTGTATGTGGCTAATAACAATGTCACCTTTGCTCACATGATCTCTTAGAAAAAGGTGATGGATATTTATATGTTTGGTTCTTGACTGTTAGACCGGGTTATTTACTGTCTTCATGGTACTATCATTATCACACAAAAGAAGCATGCCTTTAAATTTAATTCCATAATCCATCAATATTTACCTCATCCGTAACAATTGAGCACAAAAACAATCCGCAGCAGAGAACATGTCGTGAACCGATCGGAGGTCGTAATCTCATAGCTACAGTACTTTTCCAATGGTCGTAGCTACAGTGCTTTGTCATAGTCTTAGACTTCGATGGTCAGTAATCGTAGACTGGGAGTGCTATGATATTTGTGATTCTCGAGTGTTCCGAGTGGAGCGATAGTAATACCCAAGTACTTGTGTGTTTTGAGTACTCAATGAGCTAGCGGTCGTAATATATGATCTGATGCTAGTTTCTGGAAAGCGATAGGTTTTGTGGTCATGTGTAGAGACCTGAATATGCAAATCCGGACTCTCCTGTGTATTCTGCACTAGTCCAGGATCACGCTAGTGCACACAGTATAACAAAGATGAAATACCGACCATATCACGATTTACTAGGAAAAAGACTCAAATATTATTAATAATTATCAGAGTGCGACCTTATGGCCAAGCTTACAATTAATAGCCCTGAAAGGCTTAAAGAAGCTAGCAGCGGAAAAACCAGGAATAAGCGTAGTAGCCACTCGACATGCCCATAGGCAATCGACTGGGGAGCGAAGTCCTAATCTGCGAAGTCGTCGAAGTATCCTCCTCCAGGTACCTCCTGCTGGACCGGTTCTTCTTCCTCAACTGAGCAATATATGGATGAAGCCGTGAGTACATAGAGTACTCAGCAAGTCGTTTGTAACAAAGATGCAATATAGTATGCAAGGCTTACCAATGGATGGCTGAAAGGTTAATTTTGCAGAAAGCAACAATTTAAAGTAAATACAATAAATAGATTGAAAAGCAAGCTTTGTAAATGATAATAAATAAGTAATCAAAGGAATTGAGACAAACCCCAAGTAAACTGGTCATTCACTCCAATGAATCACCCACGAACCAAGATTCACATAATGAACCACCAGTGAACTACCCATTCACTTAACCCAACCAAGATATTATGAAAACTCTACCCCTCGTGTGAAATCACCGAGCATTGTCCATGACCGAGGACACGGCTATTCGAATAGTTTTACACTCTGCAGATGTTGTACAACTTTACCCACAAGACATGATCATCCCGGATTGCCACGTGAGTTACACACTTCCTTAGGTGTGCGGCGAGGAGATCATGACAAGGCCTTTACAATGTTCAATCTCAACCCAGTTCCGCCTCGCTAAGATTTCGCCATCGAGTAGGCTACCACCTAGTCGATAATTGCCCCCTCCTGCGCCAGTGTAGATCCATGGCTCCGACCACACCACACTCATCCCAATGACGGAACCAAAATTGAAACATCCCAAATTAATTAGCCAGCTCCATCCCATACTGGACATGTGGTTGTACGGTAAGGCTCAGATCAATGGCGCACAAAGTTAAGTCCTTAAGTATTACCCAGGCGAAGCATCCACATCCCAATGTGCAACCTGCACCCCCTTTACTGCACGATCATTCGCCCGAGTGAAAACCAATTTTGTATAACCAACACCAATAACACACCAATGTCATGGCACACAAATTTTATAACTGTTGCTACAACCACGATTCAATATCTCATTAAGTCAAAATTAATTACTTGATCACATGTGATGATAACCCAACGTACTAGTAATAAGCATGGCTAAGCAAATTAAACGTGCAGCCCATGTGACAACTAATATTGCATCACTAAGTAATTTCCCATCCTATGGTGACAATAGAATCATGGTATTCAAATTATCAAGGAGGAAATAATCAATTAGGTCATTAACTATCAATACAAGGGTTTTATAATAAAATAGCAATGCATGATAATTTAAAACAAAATAATACATAATAGATTTGAAAACTGAGTTCAACATGATCAAAGGACACGACTTGCCTTGGAATTGCTCAGTTAGGAATTCTTGATCTTCGGATCCTGCTTCAGCTCCTTGGAAAGCGTGATCTAACGAGAGAGAAAACGAGACGAAACACAAAAACAAAATCAAATAAAATCCAAATAAACTCCAAAAACTACAAAACTAGAACCAAAAGATAGATCTCCATTTTAGATGAATTTATGAAAAAGAATCGGGTCGATCGGAGTTAGGACGAAGGAGAACGAGCGATCTAAAGTTTGCCGGGGCGAGAAAATGCTAGAAAATCACAGATGTTACTGTTTATCCGAGAGGAATTTTTGGAAAGGAGGCTAGCGCTAGCGAGAGGAGGCATGGGAGATGAATCTAACTAGCAAAATGGATTGTTAGAGACCTAAGGCATATATAGGAAGCGACGGCACGCCAAACGAAGCACGGTGACGGCACGGGCGGCTACAACGACATGGGTAGGAGAGAGGAATAAAATTCGGGCATAGGACATAGAAAAGTAGGGTGAGCACAGGGTAGAATGCAGCTTGGCAAAGCTAGAAAAATTGTCAGCTTGGCCGGAAACCCATCGGAGACGGCGCAATCGACGTTTGAACGACGTCGGGAAGGAAAAGGAAAAAACTTAATATCTTGGTGCTCGGTTAACGAAATCTAAAACCACTTGGAGGGTAGCTACCTGGAATGGTTTGGAACAATATGACGCGAACGGATTGGTGAAAACATCTCCGGGTAGATGGGGGACACGAGATGCCATTGGCGGCCATGGCGAGGTTCGGAGGTGAAAATTTGTGGAGGCTTTCTGGGGAAAAGGGGGAAGCACGGCGTAGAACGCAACGAGGCAAGTTTAAGAAAAATTATGGCAAGGGCTAAAGCTTACCGGAGGTGACGAATCGACGTCGGGAAACGCTCTTGACCTAGATTGGGGGAAACTCGATTCCGGGAAATTGGCTACACCAAAACCAAATTAACTTGGCAAGAAGGTAGACGGGACATGATGGCACAATGTGACGCGAAAGGATAACGGAAAAACTCACCGGATTGCTCGAGACGCGGCGAGCAATTTCGAGACCGAAGGGCGTTGGTGCCGATAGCGTCCTGAGCTTTGAGGGGACTTGGCACGGCTTGGGATGGGTTTAGGGGGTCAAGGGGTCGTATTTATAGGCTTGGAAGAGGTAGAAACCGACTCCAATTCGTGAATTTCGGTTTAGAGTCCGTTTCAGAAAATAGGAGATAAAAGGCAAACGGATGAACGAAACAGAAAGAGACCAGTTGGGATGGATTCCTTATGTGATTTGGCATAACTTTCTTTTTGGGAGGACATTGAGATAAGGTCCAGATTGGAAGTTATGAAGAGAGAGGAAAAGGAAGGAAAACGAGAGCAAACAGATCTGGGATCGATCGTAGCTGGAGGTTGAAGATGAATCATGCCATGACACGTGTTGAGTACTGTTCATTCTCTCTCCTCTTTCTTTTTTTTTGGAAATTTAAAATTGAGCTCAAACAAACTCCGAAAAATCCCAGAAAATACAGAAAAATTCCTTGTGAAACAGGAACACAAATAAAATATTTTTGAAAAATATTAATGTTTGATTTAATCATATTAAATCTTTTTAATTAATGAAAATTCCAATTAAACTTTAATTAATTCCAGAAAATTCCAAATGGTGAATTTTATTTTAAAAGCTTCAAAAAGGCTCTGAAAATCAAAATGTTACATCATGGCTGATCTAGTTGATCTTGTTGGATGGTTAAGGGTGTGATATGAGTGTGTGGACTAATGTCAGTCAATATGTGAAGAACATGTGCTGGAGAAAACGTTCTTTGGTCTTTACATGTACAGGTTGGCACGGAGGTGACCATGGTCGGTGACGGGAAGGACCTAGACTAGGATAGAGAAATTTGAGATCTAGACAGTCGAGGATGTCATGCAAGGTTGTCAGGCTTATGCTGGAGCACGTGGAGATCAAAGGTGGTGATGTATGGAGAGGTTACAAGAGGTGTTGTCCTAGAGGTATGGATGTGAGGTGATGGTGCGTGTTGAAGATACAGGAGGTGCAGTCTTGAAGGCTTCTCCATGTGGTGAGTTAGAAGTGATGGAAGGAGTCCATAACTAAGATTGAAAGAGTTACAGATAGAGTCTGTAACTTAGATGGTGTAAAGATTTGAATAAAACACATGTTCGGAAGGGTTTCGGGTCCCTTAGTTTTCAGAATAGATATGGTTTTGAGTCCATGTTTGAGATAGACACAGTTTGTGACATCAACCTATAAAGGTAGGGAGAGGCTATAGGTTAAAAAAAGGGGGAAAAGGCTTTTGAGACAATTCTGAGAGAATTTTTTAGAAGGTTTTGTCTTTAGTTTTTGGTTGGGCTTTTAGGGTGCTTGTGAGAGCACTTTGTAAATCCACGAAAATCTAGCAATAAAAAATTGTCTTGAATCAATCTGATTTGTGATTTGCTTGAAGAGATCTGGTGATTATAGGTGGATTGGAACTTATGACAACGAACAAAGCAGTCGAACAGAGCGATCGACGGGCAGTTGAAGCCGAGTGATCGTTCAGGTAGTCATGTGATGAGAAGTCAAAATCTTCATCGACCGTCAGGAGATTCCAAAAAGCAGCGACAGTCATTCACCCCCCTGATGTGACCACACCACCAACACATACGACCATAGCGCCCAATATCAAGATTGAACTAAAGGTGAATTCGTTTCTTCAGCTTCAACATATTTTAAATAAGAATATGATGCTACCTAATGATGACAATATATATTTTTATAGTACCACATCACTTTTGGACCAATTGAAGCAAGAGTTCAAGCTGGACAGGTTTTGGAATCCAATTCGGCTTCCAGATCAATTCGGATTCAGCCTGACAGGCCCAACTTCAAATGTGCATAACTTTCACATACGGAGTGTGTTTGAGCTCCACGAGTACTTATTGGAAAGTTTTTCTCGTTCTCTTTCCAATGTATCTAGTCTTAACTTTAAATTCCTCCTGTGCAAACCGTAATCATCAAAATAAGGTGCTGAATCACCTGTTTGGGCTAAATTGGGCCTTGTAATGCTGGGCCCAAGAGGGAGGCCCCCTCTCTAGACCCGTACTGTTCACGGATATACTATTCATATGAACAGTACTATGAATAGTATCACCCCTTATTTCTTAGTTTTGCACAGCTTTCCCTCGCCTATTTAAGAAGGCCACACCCTTTTAGTTTCTTTGGATTTCGTTTGCTTAGTTTTTCCATTGTGAAAACTCTTATTCTTCGTTTGTGTCAACTAGACCAATCGTAAAGAACCTCTACGGAATCCCACCGTTTCGAACTCAATTTAAATATTTGCAATTTCAGATTGCTTATTATCTTGTTCTTGCGTGTTCTTCGGTTCCATGCAGGAATAGACCTTCGTGGTCAAGTCAACCACGTTCTTGGCATGGTTGATAATGACTTTGAATATGGTTTAGCGATTGCTTGGTGTTATGTTCATGGCATGTTAGAAGTCTGCATCGTCAAAGTCGTTATCTAAATCGAAATTATCATCCTATCGGAAGATCGAGACCCCACTGCATCATCAGGTGGTATCAGAGCTTCAGTTGACCGGTAGGAATTTTTTGTATCCGTAGTTAGTAGATTGGTTTTTATTTCCTATAGTCCAGAAAAAAATACCCTACAAAAAAGTTAATTCCCGCTGTCCAAGCCCCGTTGTGCCTTTCAATCTATTAGTTTTGGTTTGCTAAATTGATTTTGTATCCATCTTAGCATTGTCTAGTTGCTGGTCATATCTTTGTTCCTATAAAAATCCAAACAAAAAAATTCCCCCACCCCAAACCTTAATTCCAATTCAGCTGATTTTTTCCTTTCTCTGTAGCCTCCACGAAAAACATCATAACTTTTGATTCCATGATCATTTGTTAGTGAACCCACTGCCATTGGATTCATAACTTCATTATCTATCTTTCTATAAAATTTCGCTTCAATCCAGTATGATAGTAAAAAGATATCTGCAGTGCAAGTTGACCTACAATTCCAGTTTGAATCTGCAATAGTCTGCAGTTGTCATTTTTGTGCGATTTTGTCAGTCAGTTTCCAGAACTTGGCCCCAAGACAAAAGTTGTAGAAAATTCCATCAGGAAACGGAGAAAAAAAGAATCATTGAAAAATGGCAATTTAATAGAAGTTACGGCCAAAATACCGATGTGCTGTCCAGTGGACAGAAATCTTCAGTTTTCAGTTCTGGGTCAATCCTTGTGTTCTTCAATTCCAAATTGCATTCGATTGAATTATCTTATATTTACCACTCCTATACATTACCATACACTTGTTTTAGCCTTCTTCCATTCTTGGTTGATCAGCAACATAGGCTAAGAGCTAGATATGAACTATAATTCAATAATGTGCAATTTCTAAAATTAACTAATTGTTCTCCATTGCTATATATCGAGCCTTCCAAGTTATACCTTATACTAACGGAGCAGATCACGTCGAATCGTCCCTTGCAATCGCTAAACACATCACTTGAGTCGAGTTATCACGAACCAGCCACCAGTTGCACCACTTGTTTGCATTGGTAAGAACTTGTAAGAGCTTGGTAAGAATTTGAGAACTGAGGTGCCGTCGAAGCCAACGGCCAAGCCGATGTAGATGTGCCTGCTCTTGGACTGCCATATGAAATTCGAAAGCTATGTTGTAAATGTTATTATGCAGGGGCATTTCCGTAATTTCCCAAATGAGAAAAAGGAAAAAAGAAATGAAAACAAAAGAAATGCAGGCGGGGCCCACCTGTCGGTGAGCCGCGCGAAGAGATAAGGGGGAGGAGACTTTGTCTCTTCCTTGTGCGTGCCCCGTGCGCGTCCCATGCGAGAGAAGGGCGTGCGGCCGTTTCAGTTTCGGCGGAGATCTGGTGAATCCTTCGGCGATGGGAGGCAACGCGTGGAGAGGCGAGCGACGGAGGCACGGGCTGGCCCGGGTTCCTCGGAGCCGGCCGCTCGCATCACCTCCTTGCAGACCACGTCCCCTTTCTTCAAAAGCCCGAGCTCTCTCCATGGGGTAGGACTCTTCTTCCAATCTGTTTTTCCTCTCTTGAGTCTTCTGCCTGGTCTTGGTTTTTCGGGTGTGAGGAGGTTTGGCACTTCGGCATCACCTCCGATTGAGGCCCTTTTGTCTTCGGTTTTCCATGCGCCTCTTTTGGCGTGAGTGGAAATCTGAGGTAGAAGGTCTACCCGAGAGAAGTTAAAGGCGGCGACAGTTCCCTGTTGTGCTTGTGGTACTCTCGGCCGGAGTACTCTCGCGGTCTTGTGCGGCATTCCTGACCTTCGACTCTGGCGTCGGGATTCCGAGGTCGGAGAGGGCTTTGTATCTCCGAAGGCCACACTCCTCTTCTTCATCGGCACAGAGGGGCGATAGGTTTTCTGGGACAGCGATTTCATCGTGCCTTGCCCTATTTCTTTGAGTACTTCTATGGCTTGATTGCTCCTAGACGGTTTTGAATACCGTCTGCACTGTGAGTGTTCGGTTTATCTTCATCTAGCAGCAGTAGTATTTGTTCTTTAATCACTGTCTTAAAGTTCAAATACTTGGATTGCTATATGTTGTGTGGGATCGGTGCTTGCTCTATGATGAACTTGTCATATATTGAACTTGATCTAGATAACATATTTAGACTTGAGCTCTAGGGTTTGGCTTCTACTGGCTGTACCGTAGCTAGTTGAATTTCTGTTTATCAGATATGTTTACCTGCAACTGGAATTGTCAGTAGTGCAGTAGTTCTGTTAATTCTGTTCAGATTAGGTTTTCTATGCAGTAATCTCTTGGTCCAGTTCTAATTCAGATCTGTTTACTTCTGTATTCTGCTTAGTTTCGGTTTACTGCTTAGTGTCTGAACTCTATATAAGATCTCTGTCACTTATACCATTGCATGTAAATAGTTAAGTGTTCAAAAATTAAAGAACTATTCTCTGTTGCTTGGGTCTGACAGTAGAAATACAGTTAGAGCTCAAGTCTTGATTTCCTGATATTAGATCACTCATGAAGAGTTATGACATTGGCATGAGAAGGCCGAGATTTAAGATCTTGAGTAACTTTGTTCTAAGAGCAATCCTAAAGCAATTAATTTTTTTCATGCTAGAATTAATTGCTATATTGTTTAAAGATCTGCAGTGTATGTTGTTTTCAGCATATTTATGGTCATATGCTTTGAATATTTACTTGTATATGAATGACAATGTAAGATTACATAGTTTTATGCAATTTATGTCATTCTTGCTATTCTGGAATCATATTGGTTATATATTTGATTTGGCTGAAATTAAATATAAAAATATGCTTATACCGCAAATTTCACATCAGTAAATGTTGTATAACATGGCAAATTTGGCACCGACCTCCAAAAAGTTCCTGGCGACGTCCAGAATTCTTGCAGTACTCCTCTCATCCGAGGAGTGCTGACGAACGTCGAGGAATTGTTGATATGTGCCTGATGCATGGATTGATTGATGAGATAGCTGAGTTCCCCTGCGTAACCTGGTATATGTTTGGTGAAAACTACTGGCTGTTCTTATGCCGCCACTGTTTTCACCTCGGAGTATTCCAGAGTATCATAATCCATGATAAACGAGCAAGAACTTATATTTATTTGATTATCACTAAAATTAATAGTTGTGATTTAATGGTAGATGAAGGTAAGAGGGGAAAAGAAGTAAGAGTTGAAATTAAGCAGGTAGTAAGCCTTCCTCTATTTTTAGTTCACCAATTGGTAGTTTTAGTCTAAGCAATGAATCTGACAAACAGGGTTTATACTTAGCATTCTGGGATTTTACCCTGCTAGGTGCTCTAAGCCATTCTTGGCGCTCACAGTCATGTCCATCTACCGATATAATCTCAGAGAAAGACTAGCTATCACCCGGCAATTCAAGGCAGTTGAAATACCTAGACACCATGTCTAATTCTAGGAACTAGTACTCTACCCAAGATCTGATGTAGGATGCGTGATCTTTTTGACGTAGGATCGTTGGGATAACTAGCTGCAAGTAGCTAAGATAACTTGATCCGTGAAACCTGACGAACTGATGGCACCAACTACTGTTAGAATAGCAACCTATAATAAAAGAATTTGTCCAACCACACACTTTAATTGATATCTACCAGACCACATAGAGGTAGACGTGCTCCTATAATCATAAGGATTCACAAGAACAATGGATAGAGAATAACTCCCAATTCCAAGAGGGCACAATGGCAAACCCTTAAAACAAGAGCACTTGGCTTCTCTGAAAATGTCTAAATTCGCGGTCGGCCATTACAAATGGCCTCCCATCTCTATTTATTGGCCTCAAGGGCTCTCACACAACTAGGGTACATTAATACAAGTAGCAAATTATTTTTGCCAAATCTGAACTAACCCCTGCTTCTACTAACATTCTAAAGTCTGTGTGGGTTCTTTTAGACTGTGGTTTATGACTTAATGTTTAAACTTTTGAATTCTAGCTATTCGTGAAAGGCAGTATGTAAAGGAAAATTGGCGCATGTGATTTTAACCGATACAACTGAATTCAGCACATTTTTTACTACAATCTTCCTATTAACCCTATCGTGAAAAAATAAACCGTTTGAAAACTAGTTATTATAGCGTAAAAGAAGGGAGCATAGAATATTTTCAAGATTGATCCTCTATGTAAAATCTAACCGATATCATCCTAGATCAATATCCCATGAGCTTTTAACACCTGGTAACTTGGATAATTACTGGCAAGAATTATAAGATCAAACCTTGTGCCTTGATCTGTACACTCACTTCTTGATATGCATTCAATCTCATCGTTATCTCATGATATTTGTGAACTCTAATCGCTGCAATTAAATATTTTCGGATATTCTCAATCCATCCATTATTTTTACAAATGTGAGAGGTGGACCTATGTCGGACTTGGATTTTATCAATCCAAAATCCTCTGTGATTCCACCGTACTATTCTCTAGATCAGTATATAGTGCTCACAGGTACATTGCTGGATCATTTCATACACGATAGATACCATACCATTACAATACCAGTGTTCAAATAGACTGCATCGGATTGAGTTTATAATTTGGCCGTTAGGCCAAATGTTTACATTACATAAAATGTGGAAGCAAAAGCGGAGGCAAACGTGGAAGGGCACAACCCGCCACAGACAAACGACTGAGACAACTTAGGTACTATCGATATTAGCCAGAGACATGACTAATATTGGAACCACCCACAAGTTAGCCTGGTCAGCTAGACTGAGGTGAGAAGGAAGACTACTAAAGGCTACTCTACTTTCTACCATCTTCGCCGCCTTCATCACCCTGATCCTCGTAGTAGACATAGTGACCTTGGTTCATGGATTCTAAAGAGGGGTTGAGAGCAAGGGTGAGCACAAACAACCGTGCTCCGCGAGCCAACATACAAAATGCATATAATTATAAATGCAAGACTAAACAATGGTGGCTCGGGTCCTTTTATTTGCTTAAAGCGACATTTGCAATTACCATAATTAAAAAGTCCTATGACTTAGCGTTTTAACAAACATGCTTTAAAGAGGTCAAAAGTGTGCAATATTTATAGTTGTGTAGGTTTCATCCATCAGTTACATGGTTCCATCCACCTATTCTAGGTTTTGATCATTATGCTACATCCACCTTATTAACAACGCTGGAGTACATATTTCCAGGAAAAAGCCAAAGTCAGGTTTACATTCGCCTGACAGTTTTCATCCTACCCACAAGGTTTTAAAATAGAACTTAATCAAGTAAGATCCCATGTTCGCCTTTGACCGTAGGCATAGCTATTCGAATAGTTTTTTATTCTGCAGATACTATATATTTTTACCCACAAGAGACAATCGGCCTGATGGCTCTACATAATTCCTTAGTCATGTAGATCGAGAGATGTTGAATGTGTCGTGGGAGCTGTCGCATGAATCAATTGTGTTGCTGAATTTTCTTGTATTGCATCTGAACTATGATTGGACACATTTGAAGATGAGCTTCCAGATGCTTATGGTGCGGAAAGAATGCCAGTAGGGGATGTTGTGGATGTCACTGGTGCATCGGGCAATGGTGATTTTGGTTTGACTGCCTCAGCTTGATTTTGAGCAATAGCTTACAGAGATTATGGAGAAAATCCTTCAAATGGATTAACATATGTATCTTCCTCTTCTTCCAAAAAGATCAATTAACTTGTATTACCTGAAAAATCGGATCTAGCACTTGGGCTAGTTTCATCAAAAGAACATCACAATTAGACATTATCACATTAGTTGATAAATTCATCACCCTAAATCCTTTTCCATCACTCGGGTAACTCAAAAATATGCCATCAATAGTACGAGACAAACTTATCATGCTTTTTGCTGGTCTTTTTCTCCACCAGCTTCTTGTTCTTGTTTCCTTTTCGCCTAGGGCAATTGAATTTGAAGTGGCCTTCCCTGCCACAATGAAAACACCTCTTTGTTTGAATGTCTTTCTTGTCACGTCTTGAGTACCCTACCAAAGAGTTTTACTAGCAGCACAAGTGTATCATCATCAGAAATTTCAAAAGCTTCATCTGTTAGAGTAGGAAGGGCAGCAAGCAAAAAACCACCTTTCGCATCATTAGACCTCGATGAATAACTCTCAGGAGCAGCAGTTAAAGCCATTGGCTTAATTTCTGGTGGAAGCAAGCTAGATAGAGTCATCTCAGGTCTTTAGCGAGGAGCGGAGATAGTCAATCGTAGGTGTGTCTAGATCCTTTGCTTCCATTATGGTGGTGGTCTTAATATGCCACACTTCTTTAGAAAGAGATCTAAGCATCTTACAACACCTCTCTACGTCCGTGTAGGTCTTGCCTACACCTTGCCTACACCAGAAAGATGATTGACAAGCAAATTAAATCAAGAAAAAAAAAGCATCAATTGACTCTCCGGTGTTCATCTTGAAAAGCTCATATTTAGAGGTCAAAAGCTCAGTTTTGCCGCTTTTCATATGAGAAGTTTCCTCATGGTATTTTTTCAGGGTTTCCAACCCTTCTTAAGCAGAAGAAAAACCATCAACTTTTCACTCGTTTCGAGAAAGAAAGTTTAGAATAGCATATTGAGCTCTCAAATTGCTTTCAATCAATGATCTGTTTGGTTTTCTTGAGAGGCAGTATCAGTAGGACGAATAAAAGGCCGTTGCACGACATGCTAAATACTAAGTCCAAGACTTTGTATTTTGTAAATACCCTTCCATACAGCTCTTCCAATAAGAGAAGTCATTATCGTCGAAAACTGGAGGTTTAGTTGGAGAGTTGACACACTATTGCACATCAAACACCGCGCAACCAAGATAAGAGAGAGGATGAAGAAGATGCAGTTTGGGTGAAGCGGTTCAACCGCTTTCCACAGCTACGATTTCGGTTTAAAAATAGCAACAAAAATACCTATTTCAATGAACGAAGCAGCAAATCCTCCCAAGCAACGGCAAAGTGGCTAATCTACAGTGTGCATGAAGGAAGGAATTGACAAGAATACCCAAAAAAATAATCGCATGGCAAGTCCAAAGACGGGACCAAAGTACCAAGCGGTCCAACCAAACCTTCTACTTGGCAGGTGCCAAAACTTCGGCGGGAGAATACCACCTCAACACGCCGTCCATGACCATCCAACGGCATTCTCCTGTCTCCTCCTCCCACGTTTTGTTCCAAAACCCAACCCAGGGCAAGGCACCGCACCGTCCTCGCTATAAGTGTCGAGGAAGTGGAAACGCTCCGTCTCCACCCAAAACCCTCGCATGCCGCAAACCATCCTCGTCGCGATGATCCAGCTGCTGTTCACGGTGCTGGCGGCGGAGGTTAGCGTGGCGGCGGCTCTGCTCTTCAAGACGCCGCTGCGGAAGCTCGCGGTGCTCGCGCTGGACAGCCTCAAGAGCGGGCGGGGCCCGGTCATGGTGCGCACCGTGGCCGCCACCGTCCTCGTCGTGTTCGCTTCCAGCGTCCACAGCATGGCCAAGATCCGCGGCCGCGCCGCTGCCGAGCTCGACGCCGCGGGGGACCTCACGCCCACCGACCAGGTCCTCCTCGCTCGCCACCTCCTCGAGGCGTCACTAATGGGTACGTACGATTTCTCCCATCTTTCCTGCCCCCTTCTCCTCGCTTTAATTTGTTCGACCATCGTGATGTCCTGGTGGCTGTGGCGTTGGGGCTTCCCGTGTATGGAAGGGGGAACGGTTGAATTGATTCCTCTGTAGGGTCTAACAACGTCTGATTTGTTTTGATTCTAAATGATGGGTTCGGTGATCAAATTTAGTAGCTGCATTTGCCTACGGTGAGGATGGCCTATGTTGTCGGCCCCGAACAATTTCAGAATAATCGGCATTCAATGTTATAGAGTAAACAACGTATCCATTGTATCTTACTTTATGCTTTGTATCGGTCGTGTGCTTTAATAATCTACGATTCAATGTTACATATAGTCTTTGATTCCAAAGGAAGTCAAATAGTGATAGAAAGCGTAAGAAGATACAGAGAAGTTTTAGATGGAGTAACAATTAGCTGGTTGCATAAATGGAATGTAGAAATTTAGGATGCCTTACCTCCAATGGTTCAGTGCCTTTCGAGGTTTGCCCCCCTTTCAAGTTAGGTTTCTCATTTCATGCTAAAAGGATGTATAGATAGAGTATTGAAGAAATCATTCGGTTGTACTGGGAAGATGTAAACAGTACATAATTCTTTTGCTAGAACTGTGGCACTATTTTGCGCTGAATTTCAGATGTAATAGGACTTTTAGTATGGCTTAGGAACTCAAGAAAGATGGATTAGCTGTAGCAATATATGTGCGTTTTCCCCTTGTTTGATAAGACAAAGATGTATGAATTTAAGACCATGACACCAAATAGAACAACTCCTATACTGCTTCGAGTATTGTTTATTTTGTGCGTAATGTTTTTGTATGAATTTAAGACCATGACACCAAATAGATCCACATGATTTTGTGGATGTTCATCCACTATTTTTGTTTTTCAAACTTCGAAGTGGCCTGACCTTTTACAGAGCATTTGAATGACACAACGAGGACTGCAAGATTTCTTTCAGGATGTTCTTGACGAGAAAATATAATAGCATTATTTTTTTACTCATAAAGATTAGTGTATGCTGTTCTGGTACATCCATTTTATAATTCGGTGATACAGAACATAGGTGTTCTCGATACATACAGTTATTTTGAGTTGAGGCTTTAAGTAAATGTTTGCAGTGTCTCATGTAGCAAATAGTACGATATGGATACCCTAGGGTTAAGGGGATGTTCACCAAGTAAATTCGTATGTAGTTCACTTTTTTCAGATCCCCCAACGTTGGGGGTGTCAGTATATTTAGATAATAAATTATTTCCAATGCTATTTCTGGATTATAAGAATTGGATCAGAAATGAGTAGACGCGATCATACAAAATCCAACCAGTGAAGTTGGGGGTAACTCTAGTAGGAGACATGATTCCCAAATATTGTCATGAAATTGAAAAGTTTTGGATGACTTCCGAGGGCTCTTGAGCAGTTCATTATTGAGTAAGATCTTAATCATGTTAAAAGTTTTTTCTGTTACTTTGCGCAAATTTCATTATTTTACATGCATTAGCCATTTAGCCCTGGAATTTACTAACTTGCATACATCTGCAAAGTACTTAAAACTGTACAAGAACATATAAAAAATAGTGTATTGAAAAAAAAAATTGGGGAAGGATTGTCCCTTTACTAAGGCAATAACCTTTTGTGATATGTGTTTTCCATTTTCTTTATGCTTTTATTTTGCCATTTTTCTATACTTTTTAGTGAGAGTGAAGTCATTTTCTCCTTGTTAACTGGCTCAACTGTATTGTAGTCGATTCTTTGTTTGCTATATCATCCTACCATTCTTTACAATCCCTTTTGAGGATCCATAAAGTGGTAAAAAGAAAGACTTTAATCATTCTGTTAACAACAAAAGTATCCATTCTCATTCTACTGGATGTCTTGCTCCAGAAAAGTATTAATAAATTTAGTTTTCAAATATCTTACATTCTAGACCTACTTTTTATGATACAACTTCTATTGACTAGCTCTATGTAATATAGCTGCAAGTTTTGGGATGCATATTCTCCCTTGACCCTTTCAATAGGCAGAATGATGGTTAATCTTTAGTGCTAACATTTTTCAATGTTCATGGGGAGAACATTTTGCAATTAGGTTCAAATGCAATGATTCCTCTCAGGTAGCAGTTTCACTGGCCAGTACTGTCATGCCATTGGTAGTTTCTTAAGTAAAGCCTCATTTATAACTGTACATTGTTTCAGGATATTCCTTGTTCCTTGCTCTAGTCATTGACCGGCTCCACAACTACATCAGAGCAATAGAAGCAAAACAAGATATTGCTTCGTTGAATGAGATTAAGAAGCTGAAGGTGCAACTACAAGAAAAGGCGGAGGAGGCCAAGAATGCAGAGGCCAAAGCCCTAGCTATCCAAGAACAATATGAAGATCACTTGCTCCGATATGGCCGCCTGCAGGAGGAAATCAAGCGTCTCAATGACCTGGTGCAACCAGCGGACCGCACGCTGTCACATTCTGATGGCAAGAAGAATACTTAAGGATTATGATCTCAAGGTAAGCCCACTTTGTCTGCGATAGAGTGAAGTTTTAATGACAATTCAATCTTACTCCATTGATTGGACTACCACGCAGGAACTCCTGGACGCCTGAAGACTGTTGGGACCTGAATAGGACGTTAGTTACTGATAATCTGCCAACTGATCAGTATTATCATCTTTACTTAAATGTTCTGCTATAATGTACCAGATTGGTGAATCCCGTACAGCTAGTTAGCTGGCCTATCACCCAAAGATGCCCATCTGTAAATATCTGATGGTACAGATGTTCGACTGAATGTTATTCGTGTAATCGATGTCATAATTATAACATGAAAATTATTCATATCTCGACAGATATAGCTGCTGATCATTGAGCACAGGTTATCTTTACCGGAACGTGTCCAAACTTGGATAAATGATTAGTGAACTCTGGTTATGTAACACCATGGCCCTCCCTAAACCCAAAGTGCTACCACCTACTTTATAATATTATCAACTCTAACTTTTGCCGCTGGTCTTGCGAAGCAATTCTTTTATTTAAATATCAACCAAACGACAAAAGTCGATGCGCTTGAAACTAAGCGCAGCAGAGGTATAAATTTTGCTAATTACCAAAAAGGTACTAAGATTATCCAAGGATAAATATGTCAACTGTAGATATATGTATTACTGTTGCACGTAAGACAACTGTGCTACTCCTACCCGTACATGTCGCCTTCAACAGATTCCTAGCAAGCATACGATAAAACAGTGATACCACTTTAGCAACTCAATCGATTTCATGAACCGTAAGTTGTAAATCACTCTATAACTGTAAGTTGTAAATCAAATTCGTAAACTGTAAACTGTAAATCAATTCTATGTCATTGGTACAGTAATCATCAAATCATATTTATGAACTATAACCTAGAATCTCTGGGTTTCCTCCCTGTCTCCTATTCATTTCCTGCAAATATAATGTGGTGCGGTATACCTCTGTATGCAGTTTATACCGGTATAATGGAGTTACTTCACCCGTCGGTGAAACCCCTTTGCCTTCATCTCTAGATATGCCTACCGAAGTAGGTCTCAATTTCCCCACCATCGTGGGAAGCCTACCGTCGTAGGTCCATGAGTGCAATGCATAATGCGCTGTTGTATGCCGCTTATACCGGTATAGTGGAGTTGCTTCACCCATCGATGAAGCCCTTCTGCCTCCATCCCTGGAGGTACCTACCAAGTAGATCCTGTTATTCCCACCGTGTGGGATGCCTACCGTCGTAGGGCTTTCATTATGCTCATGGGAATGCAAATACAACATTCTTCAAATGTTGATATTCAATCATAAGCATCACTCATCGCAATACAATCAACAGATAAGTCGGGATATCATTTCATAACACGGCATAAATCATGGCATAAAACTTCTACCATGTGCTTGCCCGATTATCTCGTGAACGATGAGTGGAGGAGCGCTAAGCCTCCCCCTAAAAGCATCACCCGAACCCTCAACTCAACATTGCAATTCACACAAGCATGCAAACAACAACAGTTCTACACATATAGACAACCAACTACGTTCCTACGCGCAAACTTGATACCAACAACCTCTCTCTCTCACCGGACACCTTCCCGATGCCTCGGTGCCCAGACGATCATAATTTAATGATCATCATCTATAATCGCAGATAAATCTTATTTACACGTCTACCATTTTTTCCTCTTTCCTTTCCTTTTTCTTTTCCCTCCTCTTATTTTCTTTTTCTTTTCCCTCCTCTCCTTTTCTTTTTCTTCCTTTTCTTTTCCAGCTTCTTCTTTTCCTTCTCTTCGCCGACCGACTCCTCATTTCTCACTTCTCTCTCTCTCATGTCTCCTTTGCTCCCTTCACTCGATCTGGATCTTGCTCTCGGCACCGCGCCTTAGGCACCTCGGCGCTACGCCGCCTCGGCCTCTCCCGGCCCTAGCACCTCCGCCTCCGACTCCTCCGTGCGCCTCACTTTCGCTACTCGTTTCTCCCCTCGCGCCATCGGTCCCGCTGTGCTGCGCCGCCAACCGTGGCTGTCATCGCCTCGCCGCTCGTCTCTCACCGGGTTTGTTGCTACCAGATCCGTGGCCTACGGCCCGGATCTGGCGCCTCCTCCTTCGGATGTGTCCCGGTTTTGTGGTTGATTTGTTTGCTACTTTGATTTGGTTCGATTTGGTTTGCTCATGATGTGATAGGCATGGAGGCGAGCTGCCTTGGCTAGTCACGTTCGAGCTAGAAGCCGCCCGCACACCGGGGGAGTGCGCGGTGGCGGTTAGGTGCGTGTCTACGCCGATGGTAGTGCGTCGCCGCCAATCTTCGTCTACGGTAAACCTCCTCGGTACTATTTACTCCCTCTACTCTCTTTCTCTACCTCCGGTTGGTGCTCTCTGTGCTGGTCCCCTGGTGCCCTAGTGGTGCTCGGTGACAAACTACTGGTGTCTTATTGTCTATAGCTATGCAAGGTTTACTATTGAGAAATTAATGCTATTGCTATGAGTAATTGGTGGGCTATCTTTGCCAGTCGATGGTCGAGTTGCTTTTGGAAAGAAATTGAAAGTTGATTGTGGCTGTCGCTTTCTCGGTTGCTTGGGTGTCGCCTGGTGGTGACCTCCTAGGGTTGACGGTCTCGTGGTCTGGCCTCTTGCCATCGCCTTGCTCCTACTCGGCTTGCCTTGCTTCCGTCTTACGTTCTGGCTTTTGCTATGTGGCTATGATTTCTCTGTTGGGCTTGGAACGAATGGAGAAGGAAGAACTAAGTGTTGTGTCAGCTATTGTCGTGCTCATACTTCCTTCTCCCTTATCCCTTCTTCGGTTGGCTGTTATGTCTAGCTAGTTGAAGAATCTAGACCCGTCATTATGCATTAATGATATGTTTTGGTAATTAATGACAATCGAGTTGTGGGACTAATATTTTCATTGAGATGATTGAACAGGATATGTCTCACAGTGATGGACGATTTGAGATGAGTTCATGCGATGGCTTATGCTGAAGCAAATGTAAAGACTTCACATGTGTTGAAAAGTCATGACCCGAACTTGAAGTTGGATTATATGTTGTCAAGCTTCGAGTGGATGCGCAAGGCAAAGGTATGACTAGCTAGAGCTAAGGATATGTTCCTAGTCTTTTACCGATCTTGGTGTTTGGTTGGAAGATCGGATTGCTAGTATAGGATTGTCGTACTATTAAGAGGGGTCGCGACTAGTAGCTTGAACGTAACAAGTGTTGATAGCTCGCAAAATTGCTCTAGCTCATGTGTTGACTCTTTGCAACATGAGACTATACATTGCAAATGTGTTTTGCAAGTGCTTGAGGTCCATGTTTCCATTTGTTGGAATATGAGGCTTGTATTTGCAAATGTGTTTTGCAAATGGTTGAAGCTCATATATGAACCTTGGTGACATGTGGCTTAATATTTGCGAATGTGTTTTGCAACATGTCGAAGTCCATGTTATTTTCCCTCTTTGAGGCATGACGCTAATATTTGAGATGTGTTCTCAAATGATTGTAGCTCATGCAAATGTTATTGGTACATGTGACTTAAATTTGAAAATGCAAATTCGAAGTGGTTAAGTCCATGTTGTTGTCGGTAATGTGATTCCAAAATATGTTTGCGAAAACATTCTATAATCTATTGGAAATCACTTGTTGACCTTAAATGTATATTTCTATATCTTGCAAAGCTTTGTGTGTAAGGTTGTTGAGGAATATACATTGCAATCCATTTTTTCAGAAATCGTCATAGGGGTCGATCCGGCTGTGAGAGGCGGTCGATCGCCTATGCCGCGGTCGATCGCCCAAGAATGGCGGTCCGACCGCCTCCAGAGTTCCGCTTATCGCCCGGACCCTTTTTTCCAGAGAGGGACTTCGGGTGATTTTCTGAGGGCGGTCTGACCGGCCCTGGGTGGGCGGTCTGACCGTCCCGACGGTCTGACCGGACTTTATATGGCAGTCTGACCGGTCATATAACCATTGGGAGGCTGATTCTTGGCTTTTCTTCACTCCAACGGTTAGATTTCGAGGAAAAAGTATAAATACCCCCTCAAGGGCTGTTGAGGGGTTGCTGCTGGTGCTTTTCATCTATTCCTTGAGCTAGAGCAAGTGTTTCTCCACTCTTATGCATGTGTTGCACTTAGAGAGTGAGAAAAGAGCATAACCGAGTGCATGTGTTGTACTTGGTGGTGGACTTCATGTCCGTTGAGCTGCGATTCTTGATTCGTTCAAGTGAGAGTTGTCGGCTTGTTACTCTTGGAGTTTACCAACTCCTAGACGGCGTGAGAGGCGTCGTACGTGGTGATCTTCTCAAAGAATGTTGTGAGAAGACCCGGCAAAGTTGTAAAGTGTAACAGCCCAGGTTTTTCTGAAAATAAAAATAAATAAATAAGTAATTAAAGATTGATTAAAATAAAATCTAAATTAAAATAAGTATTTTTGTTGCCTAAAGTTTAAATTTGATTTGCCTTGAATTTCTGTTTATGAAAAAGCTGGATTTGAAAAGCATTTTCAGAAAATCCTAAAATTATTATTAAATAAAATGCTATTTTGATTTTCCATAAAAATCTTATGTGAAATTAATTATTTGGAGTTATTTGGATTTTATTTGGTTTCCTGGATTTTCTGGAGTTCAAAAATGTATTTTTGAAATTAAAAGGTATTTTAAAGTATGAAAACTAAATACCAATATTAGTTGAAAGTATTTTTATTAAGTCCAAAATGTCTCCAGGAAGTTCTATGAATTTTTCTGGGAATTTTGGAAGTAATTTCATATTTTTCTGAGCATTATTGAATTTTCTGGCAATTTCTAAAAATTCGGAAATCAAAAAGAAAAATCAATTCCCCTCCTTCCCCTCCGGCCGCCACGTGGACGGCCAGATGCCGCCCACGTCGCCGCCTCCACCCCGCCTACTCCCTCCCATCGGCCGCCACGCGTCCGGCCCGGATCTCCCCCTCTCCCCGCGTCGGCCCAATCCGCGCCATCCGCCCTTCCCTCTCTCTACGCCCTGGCCCCACTCGTCTGCCGCCCCCCTCCTCCCTCTCCCGCTGCTGCCCGGGCCCGCTTGTCAACCCGCCCCTTCTTCCTCCCCGCCCCCTTCTTCCTCCTCCCGCATGGCCGCGCCTTCACCGCCGCCATTTCCGCCGCCCTTTCGGTCGCCCGAATCCCCTTCCTTTTCCCCCTCCTCTCCCCGACCGACCCCGCCATCCCCACGCCCGAATCCCGCCGTCCCTGCGTCGCTGTCCCCCTAATCCCCGCCATTTCCGCCGCCGCCTCGCGCATCTCCGGCGAGAAATTCACCGCGCCTCCCCCCTCCCCGACCCCTATAAAAGCCTCCCTCGGCCTCCCCTCACTCCGCACCACCTCCCCTCCCTCCCTCTCCCGGCCGCCCCCCCACCGCCGCGCCAGTAGTCCAAGCGCCGCCGCCGCTTGCGCCACCGCCGGCCGTCTCGCTCGCCGCCGGTAAGGCACGCGCTTCCTCGGTTCCCGCGCCTCCTCTCTCGCGCTCGCCGCCGCCGCCGCGAGCGCGCGGGCTCGCTCCCTCGCGCGCCCCGGCCGGCTTGCTCGTCAGCCCGACCACGCTTGCGTGGCAGCCGACGTGGTGCCACGCCAGCACCGTGTCGGCTCTCTCCTCGCCCGGTCAGCTCCACCCCGCCACCTCAGCATATCCCTTCTTCTGTGGGCTCGGTCCATGGACCAGGGGCCCACTGTCAGTCGGCCCTTCCCCTGGCTGAGGTCATGCTGGCGCAATAAAGCCATTTTTCCATTGAAAAATAAATCAGTCGAAAATAAAATCCCTGCTAACGCAATAATTCAGATTTTCCTTTAGAAAAACAATTCCAAAAGGCCTGATTTTCCATTTTCTCTTTTCAAACTTCCTGAGCCCGTTCTCCTTCGTCCTAACTCCGATTGAGCCCATTCAAATTTCTAAATTCATCACAAATTCCCCTCTATCCATTTCTAGCCTTAATTCAAATATTTGAAGTCAATGTGAATTTATTTTGAATTTATTTGAATTTGGTGGGTTATTTTCACGTGTAGACTTCGACGATTCGGGAGATTTCTTCAACGAAGATTCAAACCAAGTTGAAGAGTAAGGCAAGTCAACGATTCGGGAGATCACACACCTTGATCATGTTGATCCCAGATTGCAAATAAAATTATGTTGATTTAAATTATATTGCATGCATAATTTTATTCAATGTATTTCAATTCAGTTTTAACTTTAGTTAATACCTGTTTGTTATTACCTCCTTTGACATTGCAAATCCTTATACCTTGTCACCTTAGAATCAAACTCTAGTTAATACACTAGTATTAGCTGGAGAATTTCTAAATCAAATGCTTAGATCTGCTTAGACATAATTTTGATTTTGGGATACCTTTTCACATAAAATGATAAACTTTTCACATGTGAAATGATGATTTCTCTAAATGTACTCTTGACTTTGGTGAGTCAAAGAGGTTTATGAAATATTTTGCAAACAAAATATAAAACCTGGTTTAGACTTAGGCAATTGGTTAGATTGGTGGATGCAGGCATGCCCTGTTGGTTGGAGCCGCAGTGGTTGATTGTCAGCACAGGGGGTATGTGGTTGAGCCTAAGTCAAATTAAGGACCGATCTGTGAGCTACTGTTGCAAAGCCCTAGCGTACTACCACAAGGCTGGTATGGGACAGCCCTGACTGAATAATTTGCGGGTCCCAACCTGGATCATGTCGTAGGATGAAAGTGAGTGTGGCGTAGGCCATGAGAAGTCTCACTCGGCTCAAGAGGGGGTCCCGGTCTGGTGGAGTCCTTACTGGGGTGAAATCTTAGAGTTGGCTTGGCCAGGTTGACGGCTTTGCTTTGTAAAGGCCTTGTCACGACTCCTAACCGCACACCTAAGGAAGTGTGTAATCTAGTGGTAAAACGGGATGATCGTGTCTTGTGGGTAAAGCTGTACAACCTCTGCAGAGTGTATAATCTATCCTGGATAGCCGTGCCCACGGTCATGGGCATGCTGAGTAAAAGTTTTTCATGGATTAGACTTTGTTTTTTTTTCAAAAATGTTTTTAAAAACCTTGCGGATGGATGGAACCGTGAGAGATTGAAACCTGGTGGATGGATGGAATCCATCAGAGTTGCGCAGTGGAAGCGTGTGGATGGATGGAATCCATACGTGAACTTTTGGGAAAAGATGGTCCGGATGGGATACCCGTGGATAGGTTGGTGTTTGGTCGGAGCCGGCACTGACGGTATTACTTTCTACTACAAGTATTGTTTTTACTTACTGTATTAAATTCAGCAATTTCAATCTACTTATTGTATTTTTCTTAAATGCTGTTTTATGCAAACTAACCCTATAAGCCTTCCATTGAAGCATTTATCATTATGATGCATTTTCTCCATGTGACTTATGGAGTACAAGTTTGTACTCACCTGGCTATCTCCACACAGAGGAAGACGACTTCAACTACGGTGAAGACCTGGACGAGTAGGCCGCGTCTTGCAGTTGTTTGCCTGTGGGCAGGCCTGGGCCTCGCCTTTTCAGCTTCGCTTCCGCAGTTTCTTTCGCAGTTATATTTGCCAATGTGCGATGATGTAAACGCTGGCCATAAGGCCACACTCTTTAAATTAGATAAATGTCATTATGCTTGATATTTATCTTTGTTGTCCGCTGTGTGCACTAGCTGATCCTGGACTAGTGCGATTTACACAGAGGATCCTGGAGTCGTTGCTCTGGGTTCCGACATAAAGGTTGGAGCTCGCCTACCCGAAGCGGTAAAGAGCTACCACTAGTTGATACGAGGTGTTTCGGCTTAATTCGTGGAGCCGGTCCAATTCGTCCGGGCTAACCTCAACATGGACTAGGGGTAACCGGCAAGTTTCCGAACACCACGATAAAAATATCAAGTGTCATTGTGGTTTGCTATTTTGTACTCAATTTACCTTCTAGCAATTCATATTCAAGTATTTGTATTCATTGTATTGATTAGAATACTTGTCTTCCTAAAATTGTCTATATTGATTTAGAATTATTTCATTGGTGCACTTAGTCAAATTTATACGTTTAAGGCCTTACTTGTGAAAACCGAATAGTTCACTCTTCCGCACTATAAATTTGGTAGTAGTTTAAAAGAAAATTTTAAAACCGCCTATTCACCCCCCTCTAGTCGGCCTCCTCGATCTTACAAGTGGTATCAGAGCAACAGTCTCTCATATATTAGGCTTAACCGCCTAGAGAGTATAAAGGATGGCGACTAGTGGATTTGTGCACCTAGATGACACACATTTATTTGATGGCACAAATTATGATAGTTGAAAAATCCGCATGACTTATTATTTTAAGGCCATGAGCCCGAAAATATGGCGGATTGTAGATGTGGGCTTTTCTCCTCCATTGGGTCCTCTTACTCCAACAATTGAGGATGAGAAATGCTCACATCTCGACGCTCAAGCAACTAACGCTTTATTTAGTGCTTTGAGTGTAGAAGTGTTCAATGAAATATACAATCTCAATAGCGCTCATGATATGTGGACAAAAATTCAAGACAAATATGAAGCGTCCACCTCATCCGATGAGGATTACATACAAGAGTGAATGTCGGGAGAAGAATGCTCAACTTCTAGCTCCGACGATGAAGAATCCACCATCTCCTCCACATCAACTCGATGCTTTATGGCAAAAGGTAAAAAGAAGGTAAACTTTGATGATGATGATGATGCACCTTCTTATGATGAGTTGATGGACATGCTAGAAGAACTTAATGAATTCCTTGGAAAAGAGAAAACAAAATTTAAGGTTTGGAAGAAAGAGTATATCTCTCTTCAAAATAATTATGATGTGTTGAAAGAAGAACATGACTCTCTTCTACTCAAGGAATATTCTAAACCTAATATGGATGTAGGAATTACATGTAATTTATTAGATGACATGCCATGTGTAGCTCCTAGCTCTTGCAATTCATCTAAAATTAATGTATCCACCTCATGTGATGATTTGCTTGATTTTCCTTGTTGCTCAAATATAGATGCTTCCACTTCCTCTATGCTTGTTGAGACTAACCTTGTAGAGGAAAATAATGAGCTCAAGGCCTAAGTCACAAAATTGAAGAATAACTTGGAGAAAAGCTATAAAGGGAAAGACTCTCTTGACAAAATATTAGGAAGTCAAAGATTGCCAAACGACAAGAGAGGTATTGGCTTCGTCTCCGAGAAGAAGGAGAATAGTAAAACAAGGCACAATGCAAAACACACGAAGAAATATGCTAAGTGCCATGGATACAACAAGATGGGTCATTTTGCCTCAAAGTGCCCAAACATGATTGATAACAAGTCAAAGTCATCAAACATGAGGCAAAGTGGAAATAAGCAAGGCAACAAAGTAAGAAAAGAAATAAAGAGCTTAACTTGCTTTGGTTGCTATAAGAAAGGACACATTGCCTCCGTGTGTCCAAACAAGATGAATGAGAAGCAAACTTGTTCAAAAGGAAGGCAAACCAGCAAGAAGCAAAACAACAAGACAAAATGTGGAAGAAAAGGTCAAACTTGCTATAATTGCCGGGAAAAAGGACATTTCGGTAAGGATTATCCCAAAGGTAACATTTCTAAGCCAACACTCTTCAATGATTACATGCTTAGAAAGGATAAAAATGGCATTGTACTTGCTAGATGTGTTAGTTCACCTAAGTCCATTGCTAGGGCCATTTGGGTTCCTAAATCCATTGTGACTAACATCCGATGACCCAACCAAGTTTGGGTACCAAAATGTACTTGATTGCTTAATAAGTGTTTGGAGATGCATTAGAAGCTTGGACATCTCATAAAAGTGGACTCCACCACAAGCAAACATAGAGCCAAGCTTGAAGATCAACGTCTCACATCTTAAACTAATGTCATCTCGGTAACAAGCATTTAAATTGAAGAATCTAGTACTTGCCATATATAGATTGCATTACATGAAATGTTTGTTCAAAAGATGTCATTGATCTTATTCGAATTTTTTCATTGCAATCTTAAGCAAGTTGGGTGTGGCACATTAAGGAGGAGTGCTAAATCATATTCATGTATATCACATTCCTAAATGTGCCCAAACTAATAAAGTGCTAATACTAACTTTTCAAAATTGAGCCATTTAGCCAAAAGCCAAAAATTTCAAAATTATTAGTATATCTTTGAAAAACTTTAAGAACGTGTCCAAACTTTAAGAAATATCTCAACAGTCAATTAGCAGTGCGGATTGTGTGGTTCTCGATGAGCTCTGCATTCTTGATGGCCTTTTAGTCCTTAAGGTTCAGCATTTTAGGTGCCGTTCGGTTGGGCTGAAAAAAGTGACTTATAGCTGAAATTTTACTGTAACTGGCTAAAATTATCCTGTAGCTGATAGTGGCTTATTTGGCCAACTAAATTTAAAAAATTTAAAAATAGAAAAAAAAACATGTTAGCCCATCACAGATAATGCAAACGAATACGTAAAAAAAGAACCAGCAAAAAAGCTCAAAAACAGCCAAAAATCAGAAAATAAAATTTATGAATAGTCAGAAACCAGTTCAAACTAAAATGAACAAGCCTGTCATGCTTATCTACACCGGTACCACCCAAGCCTGAGTCCTGATGACCATATTTTGCTGGCAGGTTGGTAGGTTCGTCACTCGTCCGTCAGGGGAACAAATTTACCGTTATAATTAATTTGTATTGAAATATTAGTTAAAAAAATGGATCGACTCTAGCGTTGGCCAACATTGTCGGTATGTGGCGTTGTTTTGCTACAGCGTCATCAGAAGATGACTGAAATCAACATGTGATTCTTGTTGATTGCATTCCCTTTGTGCGATTGATGGATAAGAAGAACTGTCGAACTTAGAAGTTCCCGTTCGGTACTTCCAATGAATCTGACGACTTGTAGTAAAATCCCCGACTTGCAAGATACATATGAACAGGAAAAGAAGTACACTAAAGATTTTTGTGATATAAGGGAACATAATACTGGACTAACACTACTATGAGCAAGATATCGACTCTCTGCTGGTGGAGTACATATTTTTCCAGCACAAGTAGGGTATTCAGGGTGTGTTTTACGTTGACCAAGCTTTGACTGCCAAAATGCAGTAGTGTAAACCTAATTATGTATTCCTTTGGTTTGCTGCTAATATTTTGCATGTTTTCGTAGGCTTCCTAATTTTGTTTTCATGGCAAATTTTGTCCAATTCGTTGGCAATTGAATCCATGACCAATTTTTGGTAAATGAGGCACACATTAGAATAGCTCCAATTGAACAAGAACCAAACAAGGATCAATTTTTGCAATTAAGAGTCACATCATGCCAACGATTTCTCGTAATTAATGAAAGTTACAGTAAGATCGTACGTACATATAGCGTGTTAGATGGGAATATCACGAAAGTACATGAATCATAATGAGCAGCAGTGATGAAATTTCATCGCATCAAGGAAGATGTTCCATGCCTGCCGTATCCGGTCTTGACAAGATATCATTAGAGCTTTTTCTTTTCAACTTTTAAAAATTATTTTTCTACTTTTTTTTACGGTAACTAGTTTTTAAACAAAATATCTTGTTAAGATAAAGTCTATAAGTTCGTCTAAAACAGCACACAAGTTTCTGTTACAATATACTCTCTCATGAACAGTCCAAAAATCATAAGCCTCAGCCAAAAAACCATAAGCCAAAACCAAAAATAGCAGGCCCGTATAATATCCCAATCTTGCCCGTGTCCACGTCCTTACGGATACGGATGTAGGTCCACATCCATTTTAAAGGCTTATCCATACTCCATAGTACCATATGCTCCTACAACTTCTGCAATCAGTAGTACATCCATGCCCTCAAACCTCTGGTCTTCCTTTCTTGCCTTAAAGAAACTAGATAGATATGCGTGCTACGCTGCGCCGGTTATCAGATGTTTCTTAGGTAAACTAGTGAAGTTTGGGAATGAATAGGGTATAAAATGGTTTAGGAATTGCATGCAACACAGATAACCAACTGACAACAAATCTATAATTGAATCACGTACGAAATTTATCTGCTTCATACACACAAAAGTAAAAAAACATTTGAACGGGGTTATCCATGTTCTTCTACCTCCTGATTTGTGGCTGCCTGGTTATTATTTATCACAGTGATTTACGTTTTCTTTTTCTTTTTCTTTTTTGAAAGGCCGGGACAGTTTGCATTCACCAGATCATTGATGAGGGTTGGCGCTAAGGTAGTAACGGAAAGGCAAGAAAGGGAACAGATACAATGGAAGTGAGACTAATTAAGACTATGAAACTTCTTTCCTGTGTCATGGAAAAAAGAAATGGTACCGACATACACTACTACAAAAAGTCTAATAGTAGACGTCAAATCACAGACGGTTTTGTGAAACCGTCTGTGATGTACACTATTACAGATGGTTGTAATTTGGAGGTCGTTTGTGGTATTTGTGGCGGGAAAAAGGAGTATCACAGACGGTCGGTCTGCATTAAGAACCGTCTGTGATAATCTCAGATATCACTGCACGGTTTTTAATTAAAACCGCTCGTGATAATGGCACTAGGCATTTATTGCGCTGCTCAGACCGCATCTGTCTTCATTTCGATCCAGATTTAGCCACTGCTGCGCACTTTTTCACTCAGGAAGAAGGTAGACGATTTCAGGCCAGTTAATTTGGTGGGAAGAGGCAGAGATTGAGCTTTGAAGATTCATACTTTCCTGGTTGCTCTAGATATGGTTAGTAATGAAATTTATTTTTTCTTTAATTGCATTACAATTTAGGTCTGAGTAATCCATGAGTGTTATTGAAGATGGTTAATTTGCAAAATTGTTGGTTATATAATAGTTGTTGTGTTTATAATATGAATTAAGCTAGTAAATTAAGCCTCAATATAATAAATGTGGCCGGTATATATGTAGTAATAATTAGTTAATCTAATTTTTAATACTAAGTTGTCATATATGTACGTAACGTAGGACCGAGGCTGGATGTATGCCGCGAGCCGTGTGAGTGAAGAGTACATTAATGACGTGTCTGCTTTTATAAGAGCCACCGAGGAGGATATGTTGAATAAGGGGGTGGAATATATGTACTGTCCATGCACTGACTGTGAAAATTTAAAGATGTTTAAGAACCGAGGGCAAATTGAAGCGCACTTGATTCGGAGGGGTTTCAAAAAGAATTATACGTGTTGGACCAGTCATGGCGAAGTGAATGATCATATGCCGCCGGATGACATCGCGGTGAAGTGAATGATATACCGCCGGATGACATCACCGGTGAAGTGAATGACATGCCGCCGGATGATGTCGATTGTCATTCGGATTCTGATAGGTTGTACGATGATAATCTGGATCAGATGCTTCGCGATGTAGAAGAGAACTATGATGAGAGAGAGTATGTTAAATTCCGGGGCTTGATGGAGGACTCGGAGAAACCTTTGTTCACGTGCTGCAAGTACACGAGGTTGTCGGCCGTGCTTGAACTGTTGAAATTGAAGGCAAGCAACGATTGGTCCGACAAGAGTTTCACGGCGCTGCTAGGTCTTTTAGCGGACATGCTTCCGGAGGGAAATGAGTTGTCTAAAACCACGTATAAAGCCAAGAAGGTTCTTTGTCCGTTGGGAATGGAAGTAGAAAGAATACATGCATGTCCGAACGACTGTATCCTCTACCGTAATGAGTATGCAAACATGCATGTTTGTCCGGTGTGCAACGCATCCCGATACAAACGTAACAATCAATCAGATGATGGCGAGAAAACAGAGGCGAAGAAAGGACCTCCTGCTAAGGTGGCATAGTATTTTCCTATAATTCCCCGTTTGAAAAGGTTTTTTGCAAATCCAAAGAAGCAAAACTGTTGCGTTGGCACTCGGAGGAGCGCAAGAAGGATGGAATGCTAAGACACCTTGCTGATTCCGCGCAGATGGAGAAACATCGATAGGAGTTTTGCAGACTTCGTGCAGAACCAAGGAATATAAGGTTTGGACCGAGTACGATGGAATGAATCCTTTCAGTAGCATGAGCAATGACATAGCACATGGCCCGTGACTCTCTGCATCTATAACCTTCCTCCTTGGTTGTGTATGAAGCGAAAGTATATTTTGCTGTCGATACTTATCCAAGGGCCAAAACAACTTGGGAATAATATTGATGTGTTCCTAGCACCGTTAGTGGAAGATCTAAAAGTACTGTGGAACGAAGGGGTACAGGTATGGGATGCATACAAACGAGAGAACTTCACTCTGCGCTTCTTATTGTTCTGCACCATAAATGATTATCCTGCCCTTGGTAACCTATCGGGTCATAGTACAAAAGGTGTCAAAGCTTGTACTCACTGTTTAGATTGTACCAGAGTGTGTGGCTAAACCACTCACGCAAAACCGTCTACATGCGTCACCGCCAGTTCCTTCGAAGGGTTCACCCATACCGCAAGATGAAGAAACAATTTGACGGAGAGAAGGAAGACGGTTCAGCTCCAAGGCATTTAAGGAGACACGAGGTTTATGATATGGTTAAGGATTTAGATGTTGTCCTCGGAAAAGGGACGTAAATTGAGAGTTTATGAGAAGAACACATGGAAGAAGAGATCAATATTTTGGGACTTACCTTATTGGGAGTACCTAGATGTTCGACACTGCATCGACGTCATGCACGTAGAAAAGAATGTATGCGACAGCTTGATTGGTCTCTTACTGAAAATTCGTGATAAAACAAAGGACGGCGTCAACGCACGGCTTGACTTGGCTGACATGGACAGCAGGCCTGAGTTAGCACCGACATGCACTCATAATGGACGAATGTACCTTCCCCCTGCGTGTTACACTTTGTCCAAGGCTGAGAAAACAGAACTGTGCCAATGCTTGCATGGTGTCAAAGTTCCATCTGGTTACTTCGGCAACGTGAAGAAACTTGTTTTGATGCAAGATTTGAAGTTAAATGGCATGAAGTCTCATGATTGTCATGTGCTGATGACACAGATGCTCCCTATTGCAATTAGAGATATTTTACCGATCAAAGTCCGAGAGACAATCATGAGGCTATGTTATTTTTTTAATACAATTGCTCAGAAGGTCATCGATCCCGAAGGACTAGATGCTCTGCAGAACGAGGTGGTGATGACTCTATGTCACCTTGAAATGTATTTCCCTCCTTCGTTTTTCGATATCATGGTCCATCTCATTGTTCACGTTGTGTGGAAGATAAAAATGTGCGGGCCCGTATTCCTACGTAGCATGTACCCATTTGAGAGGTTCATGGGAATTCTCAAGTCCTACGTATGGAATCGTTCTCGGCCGGAGGGCAGCATCGTCGAAGGTTATGCAAACGAAGAGGTCATTGAGTTTTGCGTCGATTATATGGCTCAGATTCAACAGATAGGTGTCCCTCAATCTCGTCATGAGGGGAGGCTGAAGGGTGTCGGAACTATCGGAAGGAAAGCAATCACTCCAGATATGGACACATATACTCAAGCCCATTTCACGGTGTTGCAACACATGACTGAAGTGGCGCCTTATGTGGACCAGCACAAGGATGTGCTTCGGCAACAGAATCCGAAGCGGCCGGATGTTTGGATCATAAGGCAACACAACTGTCGATTCAACCAATGGTTGAAGGAGCAAATCGCTAGGAGCGCGCCAAGTGAGACGCTGATATGGTTGGCAAAAGGGCCGACATTTACAGTTGTGACATGGCAAGGATATGACATAAATGGGTACACATTCTATACGCAGTCTCAGGATGTAAAGAGCACTAACCAGAACAGCGGTGTCCGCATAGATGTGTTCAATACCGATGGGTCGAGAAACTCGTACTATGACTTTATAGAAGAGATTTGGGAGCTCGACTATGTGGCTTTCAAGATCCCCTTATTTCGCTGCCGTTGGGTGCATCTCCCACAGGTGAAGGTTGACAAGTACGGTATCACGACCGTGGACCTCCAACGTGTCGGATACAAAGACGAACCATTCATACTCGCCAATCAAGTTGTTTAAGTTTTCTATGTAACCGACCCAGCAAATAAGAAACGTCATGTAGTTCTTCATGGAAAAAAGGAGAATTATCGGAGTGGAGAATGTAGTGGACGAGGAGGAATACAATCAATTTGATGAGTTACCTCCTTTTGGAAATGGCATAAGAGTCGACGACGAACAACGTGATGAAACTAGTTACGTACGCATTGATCATGACGAAGGGCTAATTTTTAAAGGAAATAAGCAAGTACAATAAGAACAATGCTGCAGTGTGATGTACATGTGAATTGGCATGCATTTATGTATAGAACAATGCTGCAATGTGATGTATTTGTGAATTTGCATTTATGTATATGTGAAAATGTGTGATGTAGTCAATTTTGAGAATGACAAAATGTATCAAGAAATACACTGTGTGAATGCAGCTGGTTGGTGTTGTATATGAATGCAGCTGTTTGGTGGTTGATCATGAATGCATCTGTTAGGATTTAATCTTGACAAGTTGAAAGACTGAATTATTGGGAAAAGTTAACTTGTATGGTCTTGATCTGTATGAATACTGCTGTCTGAATATATGCATGCTGAATATATCTTGATCTTGAGATTGTAGAGTTTGTATCTAGAGCTCAAAAGACTGAATTCATTATTTGGCATAACCAATCAAGGAAGAGTATATGATTTAGTAGCGGGACGGCCAAGATTAATCTTGTGTAACCCTACAATTTGAGAGCACAAATTAATCAATTAAAACTTGAGCTTGTTGCTAGTCTTAATTGATACATGCCTTTTACATTGTCATACATATTCATGTTTAGACTGTTATTGATTCTATTATTGATGCTTGTTGCTTCATATATATATATATATATATATATATATATATATATATATATATATATATATATATATATATATATATATATATATATATATATATATATATATATATATATATATATATATATATATATATATATATATATATATATATATATATATTGAGCTAAATAGATAGATATTGCACTTTCTTATCTTATGGTATGGCACTTTCTTATCTTATCCTAATAGACCCATAAATTGAGCAACATGTCATCCGCGTATTCTTCAACACCATCGCCGGAGTCGTCCGCTCCAACATCAAGACGCTAAGGAAGAGGGCTATCGAAGAAGCCTGAGGGCCGATTGACCATCACAGCGGTGGATGCATCTGGGGTCCCTCTCCTTCCTCACAGCAAGAAACGATTCGAAGCATGGTCGGAATAGTTGCATGAGAACGAATTGAGATCACATACAATTCGTGGAAAAACGTGCCTGACACTTGGAAACGTGAGCTGTGGATCGAAATTTTGGCATCGTTCGAGATCCCAGAAGAACACCAATACGCTGTACAACGACAAACCTACCTAGCGGCGTGCAAGCATGGAAGAACTTTAAGAGCACGCTACGTGGAGATAGACGAAATGCCTTTTCATAAATACTCATTCCTGCAACCACAATGGGAAGAGTTCAAGGCGATGAAAACGACCGAAGATTTCAAAAGTACAAGTGTGGCGCACAAGACCCTCCAGGCAAAAAACACACACCCTCATAGACTTGGCACAGCTGGGTATGCGGGTAAAATCCCGCAGTGGAGGAAGGAGGATGACCTGGCAACTGCACAGGACATCGCCCCGCCATTTTTCAATATCCCGGATGAGCGCGCTCGAAATTGGATTAGAGCAAGGTCATCTACAACGACATCGGGGGACGTCTCCTTTCGAAACCCTGCAGACCAGCAAGTGTCCCAAATACCGTAAGATATCGATCGAACTACGTATCTTGTAATTACTCCACAACTTCGTACGAATTGAAATGACATGTCGTGCTCTTGCAGGAAAAGCTGAGTTTTGAATCTACCCTTGGATCATTCCAGGGAACAAGGGAGAATGATATGCTATCCGTGGCCCTGGGAAACAAGGAGCACCCGGGCCGTACGAGAGGCCTTGGCCTTTACGTTCCTTGGAAAACTCCGGAATGTATCGGTGTAGGAAGAAACAAAGCCGAGCGTGACGCACAGCTACGAGAAGAGATCAAGGCATCTCTTAGAGAGGAGCTAATAGGTGAGCTGGCTGATGTAATCAGAGATGAGGTGCGGAAACAAACAGAAAGTCGCAGCCGCTATCGCCGCTCCCGTGCTAGCTAGCCCGCACAACCTTCCGAGTAGTCGCGCGTCCAATCCGACGCAAACCAGTGCCAAATTTCCGTGGATGACATCTCGTAATAATTATTATCTCTCGAATGCTTGCTCCATTGATAAGCCTATTCGAGTAGCTAATTTTGTATCGTTGTGTAGGAGCCACAAGTGCGTGCTCCAAGTGAGATATTGCTCCATTCCCTTGTACGCTTGGGGCCGTGCATATTAAATGCAGTATCGGGGCCATGGTGCACGGTCAAGCTTTAGCGTCAGGCTTCGCAAAAGTTAATGTGGATGGTGTGCATGTTAATTTTGAGGTGGTCCCGCTACCGAAGCCCCCCAACGACGAGATCGTGACTCTAGGACATGCCATTGGAACATTTATCTATTGGCCCAAAAGCGACATCTCCCTGGAGGCTTCTTCACCGGTGGCAGGACCAGAGCAACATGCACTGGTGCCATCTCCATTACAAGACCAGTCGGTTCCACCACCGGTAACTGCACCGGTGCTATCTCCACGGGTGCTAGTCTCGCCAGAGCAACTTGCACCGCTGCTACCTTCAAAGTTGACTGCCGTGAAGTCGACCTATAGCCGAGGCAGCAAGGCCAGCAAGGGCAAAGCAAAGAAGACCAATGATGATATACTGTACCTACCTTTGGCCCGCAAATTCGTGCTTGGCGAGCCGTTGCTCGAGCAAAAAGCCCTCCAACCCCTAGCATATAGTTGCATACAATTGTACACATGGTATATGCAGCAGTCCAATAAGCTAGAGGGAGAACGGACCTCAAGTATCACTGTCAAATTCACGACGGATGATTTACACCACAGTCTTCAAGAGTGTATGTTCGTGGTCGTCTTTGAGGATTTATTCGATCTGTTCACGCTCAACGCTCTCGACGTCTCAATCATTCGATACTGGACGCTGTAAGTGTGTACAATCACAATCTTCATTCATGTCATACCGATAAATGTCATATCTAATTTGTTGCGTTCGTGTGTATATATATAGACACATGCTGACTAAAGCTAGATTATCCAACTCATCGGCTGGTTTCTTGGACTCACACTTGGTCGCCAAGGATACCATCAACCAGGATACATCCCTCGTCGAGAGGTACATTGCAGCAGGACTGATGGGTTGCCTCAAAAAGGAATATGTACTTATGCCCTTCCATCAGAACTTTCATTGGATTTTAATAGTAATTGTACCAAAATGGAACAAGGTATATTACCTTGATTCCCTAAGTTGGAATAAAATGGACTTCACAATTGTCAGCCAAGTAATCGATAGGTAAGTACATATTCTCCACACATACCTATATTGTACTCTTTTTTCCTTCCGAATGACTAAGGTTAACTTTTTCGAATCACGTAGGGCGTTCGCGATGTACATTGAAATGGGAGGTGACTCGAAGCGCGGGGCCAAAGGCCTGCTGACACATGCTCGAGATTTTAAGGTATTCGCTATTTCACATTAATTAATCATATGCAACAGTTGGTAGTAATGCCTCTTGAACTAACACATTCTATTTTTTGCAGTGCCACCAGCAGCCGCCGGGCAACACATGTGGATAGTACGTTTGCCATCATATAGAACTACTTCTCGATTCCTCGAGGATCACCAATTCCAAGGTTTGTCAATCTTCCCATAATTACTTCATACTTATCACGTTACATATATACGCACATTGATATTCCTATCGACAGGCTGCGTACATCCCGTCAACTCCATTGAAACAGCCTGATCTTGGACGGATTCGAGCAGAGTTGGCGTACTTTTTGCTAATTCAAGTCATAAAGCCAGAAGGTTGGTTCCACTGCGCACCATAGATACATAATCAACGAACTTGTGAGGCGGCACAAGCTATAGCTCTGCAATACTTGTGCCGCCTGACAAAAGGATACTTGTGCCGCCTGACAAGTTCGTTGATTATATATCTATTTCTTTTGTGAGCCCTCGATTCTGAAGTGATAGATCTTTTGTAAGTGCAAATGCAGTGTAGATCTGTGTAATTATGTATTTGTTAATGGATATTTTATTTCAATTCAATTAATTGATTTGCGAAATGGATGCTTTATGTTTGTCAAATGAAGTGCGTTGGCAATTGGATGTTTTATATCTGTGAAATGAATTGAGATGTGAAATGTATCTGAAATGAAATGAGATGTGTGAATTGTATGTTTTATTTCTGTGATTATCTGCTTGTTTCAGAGGGCATGGCTAGCATTTCCTGAGGCTAGCCAATAAACATAAATAGATTTAGATTTAGGAGAAAGGAATATCACAGACGGTTTTTAAGTAAAAACGTCTGTGATTATCACATATCACAGACGGTTTTTACTTAAAAACCATCTATGATATCTGATTATCACAGACGGTTGATGACGTTTCTGAACCGTCTGTAATGTGGTTTTCTGTAGTAGTGATAGTTCGAAAGCATATAAAGTGAAAAATTTAGCAGGCTCAGGGATCATATCTAGGAAGCAACAAGCCATATTGAGACTGTTCTTTTCCCCTGGATAGCGAAGGAAAACAATCTAAATTGAGCATAGAGCCAATATTAACATGGAAAACTGAGGAAATAATTCATCAAGGTAACAACATAAATACTGTAAAAACACATCTACTTCACTGAGATAAGAACATAAATAAAAATCAGGAGTCATACCTGCTATTTTGTCCAATCGAATTCGCCAAAAGGGTAGCAATATCAGGTCTTGTTAGCTGCCATCACCTGCCAACGTGATGAAGAATTTTTCGAGCAAACATGTTCTTTGGAAAAAAAACTAGTAAGTATAATAGAACCGCTGTAAAGGCATGGAGCTTGCAAATCAAAAAGGGATGTTTCAGTGAATGCATCCATTCAGCAAACCATACATCTGTACATATGTATCACAAACAGAATGAGAAGCTGACCTATTGCAGGTGAACCTGGAATCAGCCTATTACGGAGAACAAGTTTCAGAAAACATGGTGCAATCATCCATGTCGTCAACCTCGGAGAACAAGTTTCAGAAAACATGGTGCAATCATCCATGTCGTCGAACTCGTCCTACGGAATGTTCCATTTCTCAGGCTCCTTTAGGCACTCATCAGTCGACAGGAAATGCAGCACCTGAAATGGGGTATTTGGTCACCAGTTAGCATTTCAAAAGATGTAACAATGTGTCGGTCAGGTCAGCTAATAAGTTGATGAATGGTACCTCGGCCACCGAGAGCCGCCACATTGCGGGTCACGTAATGCAGCGCGACCATGGTTATTACGGCAGTGCGGCAAGGCGCGGCACCTCACCACCTTCACACAACAATATCACTTATGACGCGTGGCGTGGCGACGCCATACACATAATTAGCCACAAAAATATTGGACTTCCGGAGGGTTTAAACAGAAGAAATATAAAGCAAGAAGGATTTTATTGTAATTTTAGAAAATAAGAGGACTAAATTGTAAAATGTCATACCCTAAATCCCTAATAGCGTGTGTGGCGGCGGCCGCACGCTCAGTCTTCGCCCTCTCGCCCGCTTGCTCGGCCGCCTCCCTCCTCTATCCCTCTCTCCTTCCCCATCTCCTCCGCCTCCAGCGCCGGCGAGGCCGAGCCAGCTCACCGACGGCCGCTCCCTCCTCCCGCCGCCACTCTCCACTGCCCCCAAGCGGTAGCCACGGAGGAGGCGGCGAAGACTCGTCGCCCAGCGAAGCAGGAGGCGGCGCGACGGCGGATCCGGCTGCGGCGTGGGAGGAGGCAGTGGATCCGGCGGCGGTGACGGTGGATCCGGCTGCGGCGACAGCGGAGGCAATAGATCCGGCGGCGGCGGCAACAGATCCGGCCCGGCAACGGCGGATACATCGCACCTCTATGTCGTCCGGACGGCATGGAGCCTCCGGTCCGCCACGGCGATATGGCGACGAGATATCGCCGATATCTCGACGCCATAACAACCTTGAGCGCGACGCGACGGCAACATCCTCTTCAGCTGATCCTTGTCATAGTCATCACAAAGGTTCGGGTCTGCAAGTTCAGTCACTTGTCCAGCCTCGAGAAGTGGCTTTGCCTAGACAGCAGAACAATCTTATATATGTGAACTGTTCTTCGGTAACTATTGTTTCTGTTTCACTCATTTGAGTATTTTCATTCAAGTGATGCTCACCCATTGAAGAAGGCTAAGCTTGAAGCAGTCAATAGCCCTCCATCCAGTGACAGTCTCCAGCAGCAGAACTCCAAAAGCAAAGATATCATTTTTTTTCGTCGGCGATGCCCTGCATGCAATATTCTGGTTCCAAATACCTGCTCACAATTCATATGGACCTGTTATATTTTCAATCGACACAATGTATTTGTAGTACTACTTTAGACATCAGTATGCAGTGCTTAGCCAAATGTGCCTTTGTTGCGGACTCCATTCCTAAGAGGTTTGGTCTGGTCTACAGGCGCCACACAAAGGACTCCACAGGCGACAAGTTGGCTCCACCAGACTCGACGCCATCCGGAGCCCAAGCCAGCGTGCCGGGTGCCAAATAGTGCAGGCTCGATTTACTTCCACTACAGCATTTGGTTTCTATATTGTCGCTTACTAGTTTCCTTATCTCTGCTTGTTAGTTTCCATATCGTATAATCAATTCCTTGTTAGTTAAAATTGTATCGGTTACCGCTATTAGAATAACGCTTGTCTTCATCATGAGGCCAATGGGTCAATATATATACATGTACAGGTCTGGCATATATGCAGGAAACCCCTCATACAATAGGGTAAATACACAACTATGTAATACATATCTAACACCCCCCCTCAAACTTATGGTGGATCAACAACATGAAGTTTGAAGAGGTGAAAACTGTGCTGGGCTCTGGTTTGTGCCTTTGTGAAAAAGTCTGCCAACTAAAGCTCGGAAGGCACATACTGAAAAGCAACAACCTGGTCATGCACCTGTGTTCGCATGTAGGAAGCATCAACACCAATATGTTTTGTAAGTTCATGCTTCACCGGATCTTTAACATCGCTAATAGCACATGTACTGTCAGACAAAAGAGGAGTCAGTGCAGAAACAGAAACACCAAAGTCCTCAAGTAACCACCGTAGCCAAGTAACCTCTGCAGTCAACAAAGCCATAGCACGCAACTCAACCTCAGCACTCGAACGAGAAACTGCTGTCTACTTCTTAGTCTTCCAAGCAAAGAGAACCACCAAGAAAAACGCAATAAGCAGAGAGAGACTGGCGATCAGAGGGATCACGTGCCCAAGTGGCATCAGAATATGCCTGGAGCTGTAAAGAGCTGGAGCAAGGGAAAAAGAGACGACGAGAGATAGTTCCACGAAGATATCGTAGAACACGAAGATGACTATAGTGAAGCTGAGTGGGAGCAGAGACAAACTAACTAAGATATGCACATGGTACGAAATGTCAGGACGAATGACACCAAGATAAACAAGACTCCCAACAAGATGACGATAGCGAGTAGAATCAGCAAGAGGCTCACCATCAGTGGGACGAAGATAAACATTAAGCTCATTGGAGTCTCAGTTGTGCGCTGATCAGTAAGAGAGGCACGATCAAGAAGATCCTAGATATACTTTTCTTGGTACAGATAGAAATCCTCAGGTGTAGAAATAACCTCAATCCCAAGAAAGTAGCGAAGAGGACCCAGATCAGACATAAGAAACTGCTCATGAAGACGCTCCTTGACAAAAGTGATATATTGAGAATCATCTCTAGTAATCATCATATCATCAACATACAAAAGGAGAAGCGTCCGCCACGAGATGAAGTGTGGATAAAAAGAGTAGGATCATGAGCACTGGCCGAGAAACCAGCTGCAGTGACAACAAAGGAGAAATGATCAAACCAGGCACGGGGAGCTTGCTTGAGGCCATAGAGATATCGGCGAAGACGACAAACCATACCCTCAGGAATAGAATAACCAGGGGGTGACTGCATGTAGACCTCCTCATGCAACTCGTCATTGACAAAGGCATTCTTGACATCCAACTGAGAGATAGACCACTGTCGAACAGAGGCCACAGCAAGAAGAGTGTGAACGGTGGTCATGTGAGCGACAGGAGCAAAAGTCTCATTATAGTCACGACCATGCTCCTGCTGAAAACCACGCGCTACAAGACGAGCCTTATAACACTCAAGAGAACCATCAGAGCGAGTCTTAACCTTATAGACTTACTTACACGTGATAGGAGTAACACGCGCAGGAAGAGGAACAAGATCCACGTGCCAGTACGCTCAAGGGCAGCGATCTCCTCCGCCATCGCATGCTGCCACTCCTGATGAACAACAGCATCACGATAAGAAGTTGGTTCGACAAGAGCAGCGGCAGCAAAACCAAAACGCTCAGGAGGCCGAATCGACTGGCGATCGCGAAGAGTATAACGAGGAGTGGCCGAAGGGGATGACTCGTCAGAAGGGGAGGGCATATTAGAAAGATCCTTAACTCGCAGGCGACGAGTATAGTAGAGAGCATAAAAAGGAACAAGATCAGGAGCAACCTCGGGAGAGGATGCCGGAGGTGAAGAAGGTGCTGACTGGGAAGGACGCACCAGAGAGACCAAAGGCTGTGGTGGAGTAGTGACTATAGGATTGGAAGGAAAAGTCAGAAATGAAAGTGGCTCAACAACAGAAGCTGAAGTGGAGGAAGAAGGACGAGACTCATCAAAAGTAACATCCCGAGAAATCCGCATTCGTCGGCCAACAAGATCCCAACAACAATATCCCTTGTGCTCAGCACTGTAGCCCAGAAAAACGCACTCAACTGACTGAGTGGTCAGTTTGGTGCGCTCATGAGGTGCAAGAACATAGCACACACACCCAAAAAGGCGAAGACTGGAATAATCAAGAGTCTGGCCACAGAGACGCTCAATTGGGATCCCACCCTGAAGAGCAGAGGAGGGTTAAATGTTGATCAAAAAAGTGGCAGTAGAAACAACCTTAGTCCAGAAATATGGTGGAACAGCAGAAGCATGCATGAGAGCACGGGCTGTCTCAAGAAGATGACGATACTTGCGTTCAGCCACACCATTCTGAGCATGAGCACCTGGACAAGAAAACTGAGAGAGAGTGGCCTGCTCAGCAAGAAAACCACGAAGGACTCCTCACAAATACTCTCCAGTGGAATCAGTGCGAAAAACACGAATAGAATAGTCAAACTGAGTGCGAACCATGGTGGCAAAGGTCTTGTAAATAGATAAAACATCACTACGAGATGACATAAAGTATATCAATACATGTCGAGAAAAATCATCAATAAAAATAATATAATATCATTGACCTCCTTTCGAAACAAAAAGGAGCTGATCCCCATACATCAGAATGGATAAGATCAAAAGGACGCTGAGACACTGACTCACTAGAAGGATAAGGGAGTTGAAGATGTTTGCCAAGCTTACAACCCTAACAATTGAGAGAAGCATCACTAGACACAGACCCTAAAAGACCTCGACAAAGTAAGGAAGACATACGGGAACCACAAAGATGTCCTAAGCGATGATGCCACTAAGCAAACGATACGGTGGAGGCTGCAGCTGCTGCAGAGGCAGTGGAGGGGGCGAGAAGACTGACTGGGGCAGCGGAAGGAAGGTGAAGCCAGTCAAGCTCCCAGAGCCGTTGTGTCACAGCAGCGAGAGCCAGTACCAACCAGAGTCCCAGTGCGACAATCCTGAACACAACAAGAATCATAATCGAAAATAACACAACAACCATGATTAGTGAGCTGGCCAGCAGATATGAGCTGCATGGTTAGTTTTGGAACATGAGAAACAGCAGGAACATGAAAAGAGGAATTTGAAAGAGTGCCTCGTCCTGTGACAGAAAGAGAGGTACCAACTGCTGTGTGGACAAAGATAGGAGCAGCTAAAGGACTAATGGAAGAAAGACAGGTGGAATCAGATGTCATATGAAAAAAAAAACACCAGAATCAAAAATCCAAGATGATGTACCTGAGGAAGGAGAAGTAGAGTGTGGTCTCTCACCGGAAGATTGAGCAAAGAAACCAGCGAGAACTGACGATGCGAGAAGCAACCAAAGCGCCCTAGCAATGTGAGAAGCTGCTGAGTGTCAGAGGTACCAGAACTCTGCTGAGAAGAGGAACCTCCAGTGCCCCTCGGAGGACGAGCACCACGACGAAGATCCTTCTTCTTGTAGCAAAACTGTTCCACATATCCATCCTTGTTGCAATAAGTGCAGTGGAGTCCCTTACCAACAGCAGCAGTCACTGGTGGAGGCACAACTGAGGAAGGAGTAACAAAAGACACAGCGGGTGTAGAAGCTGGAGAAGCCGCAAAACCGAAGGAAGTGATGATAATAGCAGACCCGCTCCAAGAAGTTGAATCTCCTCAGTACGAATAGCTGCAAGGGCCTCCAACAAAGTCACACGAGGGTGATGAGCCAGCAACTGAGCACGAGTCTGCTCAAACTCAGACCGGAGACATGTCAAAAAATCGTAGATGCGGTGAAGCTCCATATGAGACTGCTAACGCTTACAACACTGACAAGTGCGGCAAACATCTGGCCCCAAAGAATCGATCTGACGCCATATCGCAGACAATTGAGCATAAAACTCATCCACAGTAGCATCTCCCTGCTGCAGCGACTGCTCCTATCGCACAACAGTAAGGTATAAGGAATCACCAGATGGCTCGTAGCGGCTGCGCAGATGCGGCCACATCGCCTGTGCGGAAGCCAATCCAACAACATCACCAATAAGATGCACCTCCATGCTAGCAACCAAATAGCAGAGGCACGAGCATCTTCATCACTCCATGTCTTGTAAGCAGCATACTGAATTTGAAAAGTCTCTATGGTATCCTCAAAAGCCTTAGAAGCCTTTGTATGAGCGTCTTCGGAAGCATTCTTCGAGAATACAGGCTCAGCAGGTGGAGTAGGACGAGGCGGGCAAGACAACTCGCCAGTGAAGAGAGACCAAGTCGGTTCGAGAGTAGAGAGACTCACCGAAGCAGAGAGGCGGTCTCGAGTGGCAGCCCACGACGCCGGCGGCGACGACCTCGGGCAGCGACGGCGGTTCCGAGGCGGCCCGCGACGTCGAGAGAAACGCGGTTTACAAACCGACCGAGAGAAGAGAGACCGGGTCGGTTCGAGAGTAGAGAGACTCGCCGAAGCAGAGAGGCGGTCTCGAGTGGCAGCCCGCGACGCCGGCGACGACGACCTCGGGCGGAGGCGGAGCGACGGCCTCGGGCGGCGACAGCGGTTCTGAGACAGCCCGCGACGCCGAGAGAACGGCCGGATGGCATCTGCGTAGGAGAGAGACTATAGACGAGGAAAACTTTGTTATTTCTCTGCTTGATTCCAATAGCATACGGTAGCCTTCTTATATAGATGGCTCCTCCTAACAGATAGAATCTAATTCTAATTATATCTCTAACAAATATAGAAATTAATATCATCTCTAATTATATCTCTAACAAAAGGAAACTAATCTTTAACTCAAATAGAAACTAATCTATACTTTCTAATAATGAACCGCCTGGACCTAAGGCCCATGCCTATGACAAAAGTCATCATCGAGAAGTACATAGGAGACCTTGATGTCACGGTGGATGATCCGATGCTTGCAGCCATGTGCAGATACTGCAAGCCCCCGCCCACTGCAATCTTGTACCTCAAAGGCCATTTAAGGATTTTTTTTTTCCCACTCTTCCCTACAAAATTGATCTTCTGTGTCACATGGTTATCGACAAAAACTCCAGCTTAGCTCTGAATAATACTATTGATTGAAATTCGATACTGTCCAGAGCCAATGCAAGTGTTCCATTTGCACATAATTCGAATACCACATACAGGCCATTCTCAATGCACCATCCAAACAGGTAAGCTGTGTTTGGGTGGCAGACATGCCCTTGGATCCCTAGCTCTGTCAGGAACTATTTCTTCTGCTGCTCACTGGACTTGCCTTTTGCCAGTCTCTTCACAGCTACACATTGGCCATCAAATAGAATGCCCTTGTACACTTCTGCATAGCTTCCTCTGCCCCCATGTTATCTATGGGAAACCATCAGCCAGATTACAATCTTACAAATTTGTCATGATATGAATTCTGTAAATTGTTTAGGTCACTCAGAACTGTAATCCTGAAATACTCATCACATGAAACACTTGAAAAGATTTACCTGGATGGAAGTCATTGGTAGCAACTGACATCTCTTGATGGCTGTAGCACTTCCAGGCAGGCTTCTGATCCTCAGTATAGGTCGAGCAAACGTCACTGCCCTTCGTGCTATTTTCGTCGATGGACCTTAGGAATGGAACCCAGACCTTCATGTCCGCAACCGCCTCCAGATGCCATTGTGGCCACACCGGCTCACCTCATTGCTGGATGTGCTGTAGCACTATTCAATGACTTGATGCTCCCCTTCCTCCGGCCAGTCAATAACCACTCTCGGTGAGCTCTTGTCCTTGGTGCCTTCGCTCGTAGATTGAGCCTGCTTTCGCATCGAGTTTGATCTAAGTAGCTTATGAAGTGGTGGAAATCTTCTACTCCATGTTGAGCTTGAGGAGATGTTGCTGTCTGCACTTTCACTGTCAAAATTAGCACATGAACAGATATTTGTCAAGCAGTTCAGAAAAATGACCAAATGTTCTTACCATCAAATGACTGGGACTTCAATCGAGCGCTACTTTGTGGTAGGCCTTCCCATCCAATAGCAATCACTGAGCAGTTTTTTGGGGCATGCATGGAGCAGTAGTTTGCAGCCTCAAAATGATTCCTGGCATGGTAATATCTGTAACATTGAGTGTTCTGGGCTTCTAATTAACAGTAGCAAGCGAAATGGCATTGGCAGTACTTAGAGTAATGTATGGTCAGAATTACTCTTGAGATGCATACAAACTACATATTAAATTAACAGTGATGTAAACAGAAAAGTTCAGCTCCACATATGAACACTAACAGAGACGTAGCTTACTGATATTACCTATGATATGCATTTCTTGATCTCCCAACAATAAGGAAATATGCATCAGTCAATGCAGCTTCTTTTGTCAGGGCTCTCCCAATGTTTGAGCTGCAAATCACCTTAGCCTCCAAATTGACCTGAAGAACGAAAATCGGAGGATACGGATTAGTCCCAGAATGCAAAATAATTCTCACGATTGGTTTCAGCTTGACCTAAACAGCAATCACAGAATTTTAAGTGACAGTACGATATCCCAAATTCCCAATAGTACTGAAGACAAGTACATGAAGAAACATCAGACACACAAAAAAGAGACAAATTCAGACCACAGTACTAATCATGACTTTTTTAGTCCAGCTTCACCTAACAGCTGAAAAGAGACATGATAAACCTGACTGAAAGGGGCACCAAACTAACACTGACTCGTAAAGAGGCGAATCTTTCACAGGAAGCATGACCACAAGCACGGGCCGAAAGCGGAAGACAGGGAGCCAAAACAACCGAATTCGAAGAAAGGGGTAGAGCCGGGAAAGCAGAGCAGAAATAAGAAGCACTCGGAAGGGAAGGGAAGAGGATCAACGGCACCGCAACAAGAAAACCCCTTCAAAAGCAGAGGCCGAAAACCTAAGAGCGGAGTCGGAAATAGCACCGGGGAATGCAGTGGCGAGTGATGTTTGCGCGGACGGAACTCACGAAGTAAAGAGCACGGGGAAGGCAAAGAGCGGCGAAGGCGAAGAGGGTAGGTAGCGGGACGGAACGGCCGGCGCGGCGGGAGGTCCGCCGCCTGGACGCACCGTGGAAGAGGAGAACGCGGTAGAGCCGGGTCGGTGAAACAGTCGAGACCCGGGGGTGATGGACGCAGCGCCCGAGACGTATATCGGGTGGGGTGGACGAAGCGGCCGAGGTAGGGCTGGACGAAAAACTCGAAGCTCGTTAGCTTGTTCGGCTCGTGGCTGGCTCGGCTTGATTCGGCTCGGCTCGTTAGGATAACGAGCCGAGCCGAGTCAAGATTTTAGCTCGTTAGCTATAACGAGCTAACTCGAGCCAGCTCGCGAGTCACTCACGAGCCAAACGAGCCATACTTCCAGGAATTTAGATATGCATATGTTGCTTCCATGGACCTAATTTGTACTCTATTGCATGTGTTAATGTGTAAATTTGTACTCTATTGTACCCAAACGAGCCATGCATGTGTTAATTTGTACTCTATTGTACCCAAACGACCCAAACGAGCTAAACGAGCCAAACGAGCCATGCTTCCATGGATGAATATATGATGGAGACATTTTTTGGCCCTGGCTCACGAGCCAAACGAGCTAACTCGAGCTTTTTACGAGCCGAGCTGAGCCGAGCCGAGCCGAGCCAGCTCGTTATCCAGCCCTAGGCCGAGGCATACGCAATACCAGCGGATGGGCTCTTCTCTTGTTCTTGCGGAGGGTAAACCTGTCGGCAACTTGCAACTGTATTTAGTCCTTAGGGCATATGTAGTGTATGAAAAGAAGAGATCTTAAGTCACCTTAAGGTCAACCTTATATATTACAGGGGTGACCTTAAGCAGACCTTAAGTAAAAAAAGCTTAAGGCTGGTCCTCAAGCTAAAGACCTGGCCATAAGCATTAAAATACAATTTTTCTTTATCTGCCAAGTGGGACCGTCTTAAGGCCCTTTGGGTTATATACACTATGGAGTTGGTCTTAAGGTTTAGATGGGACCCACCTTAAGATCCTTTGGGTTATATACACTACAGATGCCCTTAAACCAATCTTGTATTTTAGGTTTCGATTTCAGGTGCACTATGTCGTAGGGGCGGATCCATACCTGGCAGCCTAGGTTCTAGTATAAAACGTGCAATATTTATTAATATAAAATCTAGATAAGTTTAAGTAAAATTAAATGTATAACTTTCTCTTCTAGCTTAGCTAATAGTGATTTCTGATCCTCTCTAGATCCACCGCTACTATGTGACATGTCTTCATACTGTCATTGTTACACTCGTAAGGTATCAAATGCATGTATGAGTAGGCCTGTTACCTGCCTCCCGTAAGAACTGGTCCTGCCACCAGTGAACCACTGCAAGAACGTCAGAAGAGTGAAGGAGAGAGAGAGGAGAAGAAAATGTGTTTTTTTTCTTGTTGAGTCAACAATGCATGTACATTGGCCAATCCAGGCTGAAAACCACGTTATAACGGCCAGAACTAGGATGGTTTAGTACAAGGGGTCTTCAAAGTTTGAGAGTGAAAGGTGAATAATTTTGGACGATTTTTAAAAAAGTTTTGAAGTCGAGGAGTGTTCTTGGATTGGCACAAGAGTTAAGAGGGTAAACTAGACTTATTGCTTGTATTATATAGAAATTGGCACGAATTTGCTTAAAAGTACTGCATAAGAACCCGCTTGCCGCTTATGCACTAAGTGTTAGCAGACCACTCGTGTGCCACTTAATAGTGTTTGGAACGGTGGTTACAGGTATGACATGATTGCTCGTATGCAGTACTGAACATACAATAGGAGGGGTCCTTAATTCAGCCAGCATTAATCACAGGTCCACCTGAGGCGCTTCAGCTTATAAGTGGAAGCTTAGGCCCCATTTGGCACAGCTCCACCACCGGCTCCTAGAGTTGTTTGGAATCGTTTTGTGCCAAACGGGGTAAAACAAAATAGCTCCACCCAAGGAGTCCCTTAAAACATGCTGAGACAAAAGATATGTACGAGATGGAGCTGAAAAAAGTAGCTCCACCCGGCTCCATCCGCAGGCCCGCATGCCACTGCCCTTGTACTTTCGTGAATTTACGCGATCTGCCACCAACTCTTCTATTCTCCCGTTCCTCTGTTCGGTCTTCTCGTCTTTGACCGTGAAGGGAGCGCCGCCGCCATTAAATATTGGTTGCTAATACTTTGTGTTATTTTAAATTTTTTTTGAATTCAAATTTACTCGGATGAAAAATCATGTAGAAACATACAGCTCTTGATGTTACTACAAGCCAAATAGACAGGAGTATATTGGACAATTGACATCTCTCAACCATACATGATAAAACAGGTGGAGCTGTTTTGCCAAACAGTCTACCAAAATAGCTCCAGCTCCACCGGTGGAACTGTTTGTGGAGCTGAAGTCAAAAAAACAGCTCCACTTTGTAACATCCTGATTTTCAGAGCCTTTTTGAAGCTTTTGAAATAAAATTCACCATTTGTATTTTTCTGGAATTAATTAAAGCTTAATTGGAATTTTCATAAACTAAAAGAGTTTAATATGATTAAGTTAAACATTAACATTTGCCAAAAATATTTTATTTGAGTTCTTTGTGTCTCAAGGAATTTATTGGAATTTTTCTGGATTTTTCTGGAGTTATTTGCTATTTTCTAGAGCTCAAAATAGTTTATTGGAATTTCTGGAAAAAGAAAAAGAAAAGAAATCCCAAACCGCCGGTGGGCCAAGCCCACCACCGCCCGCTTCTCCTCGCGCCACAGCCGCCCACCTACCGGCCGCCGCAGACTCGCAGCCCACGCTGTCGCCCATCGGCCGCCGCTGCCGCTCGCCGATGCCGACATACCGCCGCCATCGGAGGCCTTTCGCGCCGCGCCCGCTTCGCGCCGCGCCGCCACTCGGTACACCGACAGCGGTGGGGCCCACTGTCAGCGCCGTCTCGGCGGGACTCTTCCCGAGTCCGGTTCGAACCCGCCCGCCGCCCTTTTTCCGCCGCTGCTCGCCGGACTCGCGCTTGCCGCGGATGCGCCGCGCGCCGGGTATAAAGGGACCTCGCTCGGCTTCCTCATCCCGCAGCCGCGCCTCCGCGCGCTGGTCTCGTGCACCGCCGCTTGCGCTGCCGCCGCGACGGAGCCGCCCGCTGCCGCTGCTTCGCGCCGCCCGTCTCGCCGCCGCCCGCTGCTCACCACCGCCGGTGAGCTCGCCGCCGACCGCCGTCGCCCCGCCGCCGCCCCGAGCCACCGCCGACCTGCATCGCCGCCGCCGCACTCGCGGCCGCCCGCGCATTACCGCTCAAGGCGCCGGCAATGGAACGCGTCCGCGCCGCGACGCTCGGTCTCGCGCGCCGCGCGGCGCTGGCCGACGCCTGCCGCCGCCGCCTCCCCGTGGACGCCGTCCACCATGCACCCCGCCGCCGCCAAGCCGGGCCCACCCGTCAGCCGAGCCCCGTAGACCCGTGCGCCATGAGCCACGCCACCGCCTGGGCCAAGACGCCACGCAAGCCGACCCGTCAACCCTAGATCCGACGTGGCATGCCACGTCAGCAGCCGAGCCGTCCCAGATGCCACGTCATCTGCCACGCCAAGACGACACGCCACTCGCTAGTCACCGCCACGCCGCCGGGCGCACACGTGTGGTCGCCACGTGGTCGCCACGCCGCTCCGCCGCCACGCCAAGAGCTTCGGGCCACCGCAGACTGTTGCGGCGCCGAGTTCACCGTGAGACCCGTTCTCCGTGCGCCGGTCCACAAAGACAGTGCCTTTTTCCAATTTCCCGATTTTCTTTAGATCCAATTTTCCAAGAGCCCGTTCTCCTCGTCCTAGCTCCGATTGACCCCGTTCTTTTTCCTAAATTCATCTAAAATTGAGCTCTACCTTTTGGTTCAGGTTTGAAAGTTTTTGGAGTTCATTTGAATTTTATTTGAATTTATTTTGTCTTTTCGTCTCGTATTCTCTCTCGTTAGATCGCGTGTTCGAGGGAGCGGAAGTTGAATTTGAAGACCAAGAGACCTCAGCTGAGCAAGGCCAAGGCAAGTCGTATTCTTTGATCATGTTGAACCCAGATTTCAATCTATTATGTATTATTTTGTTTCAAATTATCATGCATGGCTATTTGTTAATAAAACCTTGTATTGGTAGTTATACTCCTAATTGGTTAAATCCCTCCATGATAACTTGATCACCATGATTCCATTGACACCTTAGGATTGGGAATTATTTAGTGATAAGATAATAATTGTCACATGGGGTTACGTTCAACTGCTTAGCCTGCTTATTATTAGTTCGTTGGGATCTGTCATCACATGTGGTTAATTAATCCTGACTTAATGATTTACTTGAACGTGGTGGCTAGCCACAGTTATAAAATTTGTATGTCATGACATGGGTAGTGTCATGGGCATTGGTTATACAAACTTGGCTTTCACTTGGGCGAATGATCGTGCAAGAAAGGGGTGCTTGAATGCACATTGGGATGTGGATGCTTCACCGGGTAATATTTAAGGACTTGACTTTGTGCGCCATTGATCCGGCCTTACTGCAACCACATGTCCAGTATGGGATGGACTGGTCGACTAATTTGTGATGTTTCACTCCGTTCCGCCATTGGGATGTCGATGGGTGTCGATACATTCCACGGGCGTAAGAGGGGCAATTACTGTGTTTGGGGCGAAACCTCGCGAGGCGGGATGGGTTGAGATTGAACATTGTAAAGGCCTTGTTGTGATCTTCTTGGTCGGCATGCCAAAGGAAGCATGTTATACCGGTGACATTACAAGATGATCATATCGTGTGGGTAAAGTTGTACAACCTCTGCAGAGTGTAAAACTATTCGAATAGCCGTGTCCTCGGTCATGGACAATGCTCGGTGATTTCACACGAGGGTAGAGTTTTCATAAAAATCTGGTTTGGTTTGAGCTGGAAGTGAATGGTTAGTTCACCGTGGTTTTATTCAATTCCTTTGGATATCTATTTAGTGTCTGTTGTTAAATTCGCTTTACAATCTATTTATTGTATTTTACTTTAAATTGTTGCTTTCGCAAAATTAACCTTTCACCATCCATTGGTAAGCCTTGCATACTATATTGCATCTTTGTTACAAACGACTTGTCGAGTACTCTATGTACTCACGGCTTTATGCCCCGTTGCTCATTGAGGAGGAGGAGTATCACCAGCAGGAGGTTCCGTATGAGAGTACTTGACGTCTTCGCGGATTAGGCTTCGTTCTCCACTCGATAGCCTTTGTGGGCGTGTCGATTGTCGCCGCGCTTTCTTTTGGATTTCACGCTAGTTTTTGTTAAGCCTTCGTGCTATTAATTGTAAGCTTGGCCATAAGGTCGCACTCGATGATTATTAATAATATTTGAGTCTTTTCTTAGTAAATCGTGATATGTTCGATATTTCATCTTTGTTTATACTGTGTGCACTAGCGTGATCTGGACTAGTGCAGAATACACAGGAGAGTCCGGATTTGTATATTCGGGTCTCTACACACTTGTGAAGTGAAGCCGTGCCAAACGGGGCCTTAGGGCATCTGTAGTGTATATGACCCAAAGGGCTTTAAGGTGGGTCTCATCTAAACCTTAAGACCAACTCCATAGTGTATATAACCCAAGGGGTCTTAAGACGGTCCCACTTGGCAGATAAAGAAAAATTGTATTTTAATGCTTGTGGCCAGATCTTTAGCTTGAGGACCAGCCTTAAGCTTTTTTGGCTTAGGGTCTGCTTAAGGTCACCCCTGTAATGTATAAGGTTGACCTTAAGGTGGCTAAAGACCTCCTCTTTTCATACACTACAGATGCCCTTATAGTTTATTCATTTGGAGCAGGCCGTCGGCCTATATAGCGCTACATTCCTGCTGTACACACTCCATTGTGTTGCATGCAGGGTTTTCAAATCGGCCGATAATCGGACAAAAATCAGAAAAATTGGAATTATTATATCTTCCTAAAAGTTGGCAACTTGGCATCGTTTAAAATTTTTTGTTTTTGCATGCTTTTTATCAAATACAGAGGAAATTCGTAGCCATCTCTAACCGCATGCGTGTGCATAGCCTGGTGGTAAGATGTTTGGCCTTGGAGTAGCAGGTCCAGGGTTTGAACCCAAACTGCATTTTTTCTGAAATTTTCTGAAAATCGAAAATATCAGGAATAGCGCGCCCCTCCGGAAAATTTCAAAACCTTGGTTGCATGAGTGAGCTAATCTAACTCGATCGGTGATGTAGCTAGCTCGATCGATGACAGCATGATACGCATCTGATGTCCCTTGCAAGCCAACGAGCCCCATGTATACATCCATCCCCACTTCGCTTTTCCTCCCCCAACAACTGCGTGCCGACGAACAAGAAAGGGCTTGGCTATCACAAATGCATGATCCAAGTGTTGTAGGGCGCACGCCTGCAGCACCCTTTGCTTCTTTCTCTCTTTCCTCCCACGCCAACAAGATTTTGCTTATGCGTGTGTTGTTTTTAACCTTGAGTGTTCATCTGTTTTTAGATACCTGATCAGCTTACATGCTTTTTATCATTTGACCACACAAACTTGAGCAGAGAACACATGAATATATACCATAAGATTCTTTCTCCTATGAAACTTTGTAAAATCTCTGCGTTTCAAAAAGACCTTAAACCTGGAGTTGGTCATTGTGCCATATCATCTCCCTGTGTTAACTGACTTGGTTTGGATCCATATTGGCTAAGTAAATTTCAAAAACATGAATGTTCAGTCCTAAAGGACCCAAGCGAGACGAAAACGTGTAAAATCAATGACATACGATATTTTCACGCTGGTTTTAACTTATTTCAATTGCCACCTTCAATCCGGAGTGAATGCAGCATAGATATACACACAAGGATTGGGGTCTAGCAACCGCGAAGTCATCTGGCTTAATCCAAGAATTAGTTGATGCCTACGGCGACGTTACAGAGTATCGTCGGTACTTCATAACCACAATTACTCCACCACAAGAGTTAGTTATTTAGTGATGAAGGCTTGTTTTTGTCACTATTGACCATATTTATAGTGAGAAAATATTTTTTCCTCACCCCTTCATCTATAATTAGTGATGAAATATTAAGTCATCACAAAACACTTTAGTAGTGATGATTTTTCAGTGAAGAAATATCACGTTGTCCAAATTTGATTTATAATTAGCAGCAAAATATTTAGTTGTCACAATATGCCTCAGTAGTGATGATTCTCCAGTGATGAAGTATCACACTGTCACTACTTGATTTATAATTAATGATAAAATATTTATTCATCACAGTTCATCTTAGTAGTAATGATTCTTCAGTGAGAAATTATCATGATGTCACTACTTAATTTATAATTAGTGACACAATATTTAGTCATCACGATACAACTCAGCGGTGGCGATTCTTTGAAATTTTTGTACGAATAATCTATTTTTTATTCGAAAATACAGAAATATACCGGTGGAAAATTTTTTACAAAAATAGGCTCCAGTCGCCTAATAGGGGGCGACTGCAGCCTTTCACCCAACCGGGAGGCGACATTTGGGGAATATGGGAACGGTTGGGTGAATCATTGCTGTCGCCTGAGCGTTGGGCGACTGAATTGTAGTCGTTGTACGGTTAGGCGACTGTAATTGCAGTCGCCCAACGCCAGGGCGACCGAAGGGTTTAAGATAGCACACTCATCCGCCGCCCACTACCTACCACTTTTTTCACTCATTCTGCGCACAGAGAAGAAACGGGAGAAGAAGAGAAAAGAAAGGAGAGGAAGAAGGAGAAGAAAAGGAGGGGGAGAAGAGAGGAAGGAGGGGAAAAAAGCAGGGGGAGAATAGGAGAAGGAGAGGAGGACAGGGTAGGAGGAGGAGGTGAGGGAGGAAGGAGGAGTGGAAGATATTCTATCTATTTCGATCCAGGTATTTTTTTGATTATGTTGTATTTGCACTATTATTTATATGAAATATTGGTGTTAGTAAAAATTTTAGATGTAGAAAATTTAGTACAATTTTAGTATGGAAATATTAGTGTAAAAAAGTTTTAGTATACATTTTGTAGTATGGAACATTTTGTAGTATAGAAATTTTAGCACAATTTTTAGTATAGAAAGTTTAGTATTGTGCGATGTTATTTGACATGTCGCAAAAATAAAACATATATGCAGGCCGACATCATCAATGGCCACTACATTGAGAGTGTATTACGGTGCTGTAACCATTCGTGAAGGTTCGAATGGTGTGAATTTGAGCGATTTTCCGCAAGTCACTCTCGTACTTCCGGATGACGAGATGTGCAGCATTGGTTGACTCGGAGTTTTTCATTGGACCCCGAGATGTGCAGCGTTGTCGTGCAAGGGCTTTGGAGCCGGTCTCCCACGGACATCATATGGGAGTTGAAGACATTGGTGCGCTCTGCTTCGTAGAAGGGCTTTGTGCTAGGGTGCCAGCACTGTGGATACGAGTGTGTGCTACTTGTACAACCGTGCTCTCTACAAGCAGCTGCGCAAGCTCGTGCATCCGCCCTTGCTTCGGGAGGTGCTAGCAGCACGGGCCGACCACATGTTGACGAAGATGATGAAGTTGCTCGTGATTAAGCCGATGCGGTATATGGAGGAGAGTTACAGCCGTCAAGCCATAGAGAGGGAACTGGGCAAGCCAATGAAGGAGAGCATAATGAGTACATCGTGCAGCAGATGGACTCTGATGACCAGAGGGCATGGGATGAAGAGAAAGCTGTAGAGGACGACGACGAGGATAGTTCCGATGAGGATGAAGTTCCTATCCCCCAGGAATAGAACCGGTTTAATGCCGAGGGTGTTTCCGCATATGATGAGCATGAATCACCATGGGAGTATCATGAGACAGAGGTTCGGTTGCATGCTATGTTTGCTGACAAGGAAGCGCTGCAGGATGCCATCAAGTTTTGAGCCCTTTCAATGCAACGGACATTTCACGTCGTCAAATCAAGCCAGGAGTAGTACACTGTGAAGTGCGAGCAGGCTGGTTGTCCTTGGAGGGTGCACGCACGTAGACCCAAGTATGAGACTCACTGGATTGTGTCCAAGGTGGAGCCGCACTCCTGCATTCGAAACACTGTCTTGGCGAGGCATCGTAACCTGACGTCCAGATTTATAACCAATTTGATGTATGGGGAGATAGTGGAGAAAAAAGACATGGAGGCCACGCATATTGTGGTAGCTATCGAGAATAAATTCAAGTATAAGATTAGCTACGCGAAGGCGTGGCGTGCCAAGCAAAAGGCGTTGGAAAAACGTTTTGGGACTTTCGAGGTGGCGTACAACAACCTTCCTCATATGCTTAAGGTCTTGCAGGAAAGGAACCCGGGCACGTACATCGCTCTGCACGACAAGCCATCCATAAGTCCACCAGGATATGCGGTGTTGCAGAGAGCATTGTTTGCATTTGGTGCTAGCATCGAAGCATTCAGGTACATGTTGCCAATGATCTCAGTTGACGGGACCTTCTTGACAGGCAAATACAAGGGGCAGATCCTGACAGCCATAGGCGTTGATGGAAGCGATCAAATATTGCCGCTGGCCATTGCATTTGTGGAGAGTGAGAATTATGAGAGCTGGCTGTGGTTTCTCAGACATGTGAGGGTTGGAGTTGTAGGCACTCGTCCTGGTGTGTTCGTAATCCATGATCGTCACGTCGGTATTATAAAGGCTATAAGAAAACTTCAAGAAGACCTCGAGGAGCCCTTTCCTTGGCCGGACATGACGAACCGGTGGTGCAATCGTCACTTAGGGGCAAACTTTTTCAAGCAATTCCCAAAACAATCTTTGATGAAGCTATTCAAGAGGCTGGCTAGGCAGAACCAGCAGAGGAAATTTGATACTTTGTGGGGGTTGTTGGATGAGCACACCAGGAAAAACGTCGAAGAGAGGAGTAAGGGGCCGGTCACTCCTAGGGCGGCACAACCGCAATGCTTGCCAGCAATCGATGAGCCTAACCCAAGTGGTCCAAGAAGAAGGAGCTCACAAAACATCAAGTGCTTCTCGCAGAGGATCGAGGGGGAACAATTGGAGAAGTGGTCACTATTGCACGACACGGATGGCGCAAGGTACGGCATAATGACAACTAACCTTGCAGAGGTGTACAATTGGATTCTCAGGGGCCTCCGTTCTCAACCCCTTATCGCCATCGTGGAAGGTGTTCTTCACAGCATAATCCGCTACTTCAGGGAGAGGCACGCGAGTGCCACACTTCATGCGGCCAATCCCCGAGCCCTGTATTCGTCGAAAATTACAGCGTACATGGAGACGAAGGCACAAAAGGGTCAATTGCACACAGTGCAGGTCATGGGCAACAGGGAGCATCATTTCGATGTGGTACTCCGTGATAGAGCCAGATTTGGGACAGCCCGTTCCCTTGTTACCCATAAGGTATGCCTTGGAGATTATGCAAATGAACCTAGTTGCACATGCAATAAGCTCAAGCTGTTACACAAGCCATGTTCTCATGTCCTCGCTGTATACGGGACCGTGGGCATGAATCCTTCGAACTTCATATTGGAGCACTTCTTCAAGGAAAGGGTACTGCAGGCTTGGTGTGGAGAGCTCCAGGGGTTCAGGGTGGTCGAAAACTTCGCCACCTTGGACATTACAGAGAGGACTTGGGTTCCAGATGTTAACATGCTGAAGGGTGGGAAGGGTCGGCGACAGAGCCGGCGTATTAGAAATGACATGGACGAATCTCAAGCTGGAACATCTGGTGCACGTTGTGGGCGATGCGGTCAGGAGGGGCACACAGCTAGACGATGCAATGCATGTCCTGATCAGTAGTTGTTGGAGAATACAACTAAATTTCATGTACCATTTGTAAAACTTCTATGTTACATCCCTTTTCTGTAATGTAGTTGGTGTTGTGCTGGTAGCTTAGTATTACTCTTTTTTCTTACTTACTAGTTTTATTTGCTTAGTATTGCGATTTTTTTTGTGGCTAGTGATAACAACCGCACGAAGATAACAACCAATTCATAACATGCTTAACAACATTGCACATTATTTTGATCAACACTCATACATACTACGGTACAACCATACAGCTCGTTGCCTATATGCCAAACGAGCCTCGTGGCACCCACATGGAGAATTGCTGGGGGGACGCCTCGGACGGGGTTGGCCACCGTTGTAGTGGCACGTATATATGCAACTAGGGTTTGCACAGCAACATGTCGGATTGTACGAGCTTCTTATGTTGACAACCTCCTCGTTGCCTCTCTCGCGTTGCATTTGTTGGCGGAGGTCATTGTTCTCCTCATTGAGAGCGTCGAGTCGCTCCTCCAACTCAAAGATTCAATCCCATAATGTATCCACGTAGTTGACAATATACGGTTCATGAGGAGGGTCGATCCAGTGGGTGAAGTCGTATTTTGCCATCTACGGAAAAAAAACCGTTAATAAAGAGGCTATGTAAGCAGTAACGAAAAAAGTACTATTAGCAATTTGTACCCCGGAGTGTGGGCATCGGAAGAAACGTCGCCCGCCATCGAAATGACCTTCGACGACCTGGACGACCGCGTACTCATTGTGTCTGCATTTTAGCCACACTGGTTGAGCACGCCTCCTGGGTATCAGCGGCAGTTAGGACCGAAGTCCTCCCTCCTTTGCAAGGGAAGGTCTTCTTTGGGTGACCCCGCTCCGACTGGCCCCTCGGCGTCTGCCATGGTATGTATCAGCACGACGAAGAAGGTACTTCTTCGTTCGATTTACAGGGTTCGATTCACCTTCATGGGACCGCACCCGTGCTCTTTATATAGAACGCGAGAACTGAAATGGAGTATTGCTGCTAAAAGAGGTCAGTTTTGCTCAGTAAGATGACAAAAGATGCCAGCTTTGCGCTGTGACGTGACAAAACGGGGCAGCTTTGCTCAGTGACATGACAAAAGATGCCAGCTTTCCTCAGTGAGATGACAAAAGAGTGCAGCTTTGCGCAGTGACAACGAAACGGGGCAGCTTTGCTCAGTCCGATGACAAAAGAGGTCAGCTTTGCGCAGTGACATGACAAAAGGGGCAGCTTTGCTCAGTCAGATGACAAAAGTGGTCAGCTTTGCACAGTGATATGACAAAACGGGGCAGCTTTGCTCAGTGAGATGACAAAAGATGCCAACTTTGCGCAATGACATGACAAAACGGGGCAGCTTTGCTTAGTCAGATGACAAAAGAGATCAGCTTTGCGTAGTGACATGACAAAATAGGGTAGCTTTGCTCAGTGACATGACAAAAGAGGCCAGCTTTGCTCAGTGAGATGACAAAAGATGGCAGCTTTGCGCAGTGACATGACAAAACGGGGCAGCTTTGCTCAATCACTTGACAAAAGAGGCCAGCTTTGCTCAGTGAGATGACAAAAGAAGCCAGTTTTGCTCAGTGAGATGACAAAACGGGGCCAGCTTTGCTCAGTCACATGGCATGACGACGCAGCCTTTTTGCAGTGATATGGCAGCACGCCCAGCTTTACTCAGTGCTACGACCACGCGGACCAGCTTTACACATAGGAGTAGAGAGAAAACGGACCTTATAAATTGGTGTGCATTCCTTTTCCCTGGGAACACTGCACTTCTAAACCCCATACTACACCGCGCTTCCCTCACCCCACCAGGATGGACAAAAGCCAGAAGAAACAATGGGACAAGATGGTGAAGGAATGGGAGGAGACCCGTGACCTAGCACGGTCAGCTGCCGCCCGCGATGACAAAATAAGGGCTATTGCGGCCCGAGTAGAACAAGTCCAGCGTGCTACGAGGTCAGCTCCCCGCAATGAGTAGCCGCGTAGCAACAACCCCATCCCGAACGTCCCCACCGAGCGTTCACCGCAACTCCCACCTGAGGGGGAGACACCCCTCTTTATTGGTGCGAGGACGCGTTGAAAGATCAAGCTCCGTTTAAGTTGGTTTTGGTGTTAATGATAAATACCATTATGAGATTTTGATGTTAATGGCAAATACCTTTATAATATTTTGGTGATAATGACAAATGTATATATGAGACTAATATGTTTGTTCAAGTATATTATAGTTTAGTCTCATTTGAATGAAAAGGTGAAATCAAAGAGGTATGCATTCAAAATCACTTTCTCATATGCTAATGCATTCATTAGATCCAAAATATAGATTGAACTCCTCAAATAGTTCAAATGAATATGTGCATATGTTTTTCTTCATATAGACTTGTATGCACACATTTAGGGGGAGCTCTCTCTCTCTATGTTTTGGAGTTTCATTAGTATTGATCCATGTTTCATTTTATACATATTTTCATTTTATACATATATTGGGATCAAACTAGGATCATGCAATTCATTGAAAATCTATTTTAAAATAAAAATTGTGCTTTGTCTGGAAGAGCGGTAGTACCGTAGTTTTCAACGTTGGAACTACCGCAGAGCGGAAGTTCCGCAGGCAAAAACGGAACTACCAGCACCCGGAAGCTCCAACTTCCGAGCGGAGCCTTTTTTCCATAGAGCACTCTCCGGATGCAATTTGAGATTTCGCGGATCAGAAGTACCGGCGATTTCAACGCCGGAACTTCCGCAGGGGTTGTCTAGAGCGGTACTTCTGGAGCCCGGAAGCTCCGGAGGTAGAGCGGAGTCTTTTTTCCAAATAGCGCCAAGTTTGGTTCCGGCTCAAGCGGAACTACCGCGCCAACTTTGCGGAACTACCGGAGAGCGGTAGTACCGGATTTTATAACGGCGGTAGTACCGCACTTTGAATTCAAATGATTTTATATTCAATTTACTATCTCATTATTTGTTGAGATTGTCATCAATTACCAAAAGGGAAAGATTGAGAATCTAGTCCCTCCATTATGAGTTAATGGCGAGTTTTGGTAATTAATGACAATCGATTTGTGGGACTAACATTTTACATGAGTTTGATGAACAGGTTAGGTTTCACAAATGAGGATAATTTGGGATGACTTCATGTGTTGAAAATCATCAAGTTAAGATTAAGAAGAAGATGGCTTCATGTGTTGAAGGCCATCAAAGAAAAAGGGTGCATCATGAGTTGATGCATGGTGATGATCATGTGTTGATCAAGTCAAGTGGAGACCATCATATGTTGATGGAGTTGCAGAAAAGAATGCATCATGAGTTGATGCATATCGAGAAGATGACCCAAGGTAAAGGTATGACTAGTTAGGGCTAAGGATGTGTTCCTAGTCTTTTACCGGTCTTGGTGTTTAGTTGAAAGACCGGATTGCTAGTATAGGTTGCCGTACTATTAAGAGGGGTCATGTCTAGTAGTTTGAGTCTCATCATGTGTTGATGGCTCAACCTCACTTGCTCTAGCTCATCTTGGCATGAGGCTTGCATTTGCAAATGTGTTTTGCAAATGGTTGAAACTCATGTTGTGAATCCTTGTAACATGTGATTATACTTTGCAAATGTGTTTTGCAAAAGGTTGAAGTCCATGTACCTACTCTTTGTGACATGATCTAAGTTTGCAAATGTATTTTGCAAAAGTTGGAGATCATGTATTATCCCTTGGCATGGTCTAAAATCGTTTATTGCTATTTCCTTTGACATTAGACCATTGTAGTGACTCTTTGGATGTCATATAATTTCTGCATTGATCTAATGTGTTTGAGATCAGGCAAATAGGTGGTTGTGTAGCCCTCTGAATAAGCTTTCCATAGAGTCCAAGATCACTCAATTCCGACATCGGAGTCAAATGTTATGACCGTTTTTCTTAGTGCTGTCTGTGCTGAAATGGAAGTACCGCGCCGACTTCCCGGAACTACCGGAGAGCGGTAGTACCGTATTTTATCACTGCGGTAGTTCTGCAAATGACTGACTAACGGCTATTTTTCTAGCCGTTATGATGGGGAGCGGTAGTACCGCTCCTATAACGGCGGTAGTACCGCAGAATCCTGTTTTTGACTTCAACGGCTAGTTTTGAGGTGTGGGCTATAAATACTCCCTTGTGGCTGGTTGGGGTAAGGTTTTTGGGACTCCATTTCACTATTTTGAGCTAGTGTGAGGCTCTCCACTCAATTGTGTATGTGTTGCACTTTGTGAGAGAGGAGAGGTGATCTAGAGTGCATGTGTTGCATCTAGAGGAGGATTTTGTGTTCGGATTGAGCTTGTGCATTCGTTGCATGTGGTGACAGTCAAGTAAGAGACTTAACTTGTTACTCTTGGAGTTTACCGACTGCTAGACGGCGTGGGAGGCATCGTGCCCGATGATCTTCTCAAAGAAGCTTGTGAGAAGGCCCGGCGTGTGTGAAGGTTGGAGCTCACCTACCCGGAGTGGGGAAGAGCTACCACTAGTGGATTTAAGGTAGAAGGCTTAATTCGTGAAGCCGGTCCAATTCGTTTGGGCTAACCTTAACATGGACTAGGGAGACCGGTAAGTCTCCAAACACCACGGTAAAAAGAGAACGTGTCATTTGTGGTTTGCTTTCTTGTGCTCTTTTTACATTCAAGCAATTTACTTACTTAGCATTATTTTGATTGCTTGTAAACCTAGGATTGCAAACCTTGACCTAGGTTAGTACTGTTGGTGCACTTAGACAAATTTGTTTGTTTTAGGTGCTATTTGAGCTAAACTAAATTGACTTAAGCTTCCGTATTGTTTACTTGGTTTAGGCATGTGCAAGTTCTTCAAGTCTAAGCACCGCATCAGCCTAGGTATGCATTACTGGGGTTGCGCAAACTACTCCAGTGACTACCCCGACCGCCATCTAGACACCGCAACCTATCGGCAGCCGGTAAGGACCACATGCACTATTTTTTTCCTACCTTTTCTCCTTGAAAGCACGCACTAACAATCTCTCCCCTGTATTTACAGTCTCCGGAACCCCTATGTGCCTACCGCAAATGGATCGATCTTGAGATCCACCCTGCAGACCAATGGACCCTCGACTTCGAGGAGTGGAATGTCAAATGGGACACGGAGTTGCGGGAGGAGGAGTGCCGCAAGAACGAGCAAATCCTGCGTATACAATGCGAGACGCAACTCATCTCGAAGTGTGCACGCGTAGGGAGCGGGAGGCTCGTGAGAGGGAGTGCGAGAGAAAGAGGGAAATGGCGGCTAAGGCAAAAGAGGCCTCCGAGGCGTTCAACGCCGAGCGGGCAAGGAAGGGAAAGTGGCCCCGGTCCACACAGTAGGTCGTACGAGCAGTTGGGTGGGTTAGTCGCATATCATACTATATGTTATACATGTAATAAAAAAGTACACGGCATGTTACTCCCAACTATATTATGAAGTTTATTTCTATTCAGATAAGCTTATTATCTCGTCTTTTCGCATTCAATGATTCACATAGCAACTCATTTAACAATATTAACATACCGATTCTCACCATACACGAATTCTCAGTAACATCAAAATATCACTTACCACTGTATGTATCGATCGTTCTACGGTCAATCGTTCCTAAAAAAATTTACCAAAATTTTTTATGCATCTACAACTTACAATGAACATAAACTTTTATTACAACTCCATCAGATTTTTTCCCAGTTTACAACTACAAAATTGACAAAACTTACAAAAATCACGGGGGGCTGAATGCAGTCGCCCCTCCATTGGGCGACTACCTGAAAGTCGCCCAATCAAGAGGCGACTACTTGCAGTCGCCCGAGGGTAGGGCGATAGAGATTCTGTCACCTCCCGGTTGGGCGAAAGGCTGTAGTCGCCCCCCCCCCCCATTAGGCGACTGGAGCCTATTTTTGTAAAAAATTTCCCGTGGGTATATTTCTGTATTTTCGAATTAAAAATAGATTATTCGTACAAAAATTTCGCGATTCTTTAGTGATTAACTGTTACGCTGTCGCTACATGATTTATAATTAGTGATAAAATATTAAGTCATTACAATACACCTTAGTACTGATGATTCTTTAGTGACGAACTATCAGGTTGCCACTACAAATGTTTATAATTAACAACAAAACCTATTCAAGTCGTCACACTATACCTTAGCAATGATGATTCTTCGTGACAAAGTACTATCACATTGTCACTACTTGATTATTAGTGGCAAAAAATATTTCATCACAGTACACATAAGTTGTGATGATTCTTAAGTGATGAATTATCATGTTATCACAACAAGATTTATAATTAGTGGCAAAATATTTTATCGTCGTAAAACATGTTTGAATAATCGTGTTCCTAATGACGCAAATGAAGAGCCACTGTACATATTTTGGGTCACAGCTTATTTTTATTGTTGCAGTAATTTTTCTTTTTTATGTTCCACGTAGTCATGGAACCTCTGACCGACCTAACTACTAGTGCTTATCTTAAGCAAATTTTGTTGATTTTGTTCCAATGAAGTTTGCATGCAAGCACGTGCTAGGATCGATGCTCTAATAGATGGCCTAGGCAGTTTTTGTGCACCAAGTATACAAGTCATAATTGAATTAATCTTAATTGGTAATGGCACTTTGTCGTAGTTAAACGTGGTTACCTTTCAACTGCACACGTGCATACAAGTTGCGCCTCTTAACTTGTGGGACTGTACCCAATTCAGGCCCATAATGCAGCGAGGCACATGCATGGTCGTATGGCTTGTATCAGTGCTGCTCGGATGATATCTTGGATGCATGCAATGATTGGAGATAATCCTAATTAGATAATCCCCAAATCTAATTAGATAATCCTCACTCCTTTTGTTCAGGAACTGACCCACCTGAAATCACTTAGCCAGGCTTGCGCAGTAGCTCTATGGCAGTGCTTGCTCCTCCAATCTGTTCACCCTAAGCTTCATGTATAAAAGGCCATGTTCTCTACCGTGCGTCCCTATAGAGCGAAAGAGCTGCTTGGTGATCCCTATGTTGCAGCACGTCCGGTCGTTGACTCCTCGCTAGCTGCCGCCGTTTCTTGGACCGACCGACGCCTCACCAGCATGCACAGGTACCTACGTAGTGTAGTGTCGGTCGCACATTCATAATAGCGTTCAGACTCATGTGCCTTCCTGAACCAGGGGAGTTCCCTTACTCCTTCTGCGTACGATTAGCCAGCCTTGCGGCAGCAAAAGGATTAGGACGTCCCCCCATGCTATCCCTGCGGTCCGGCCGCATTAGGTTAGGGAGCTGGGCGATAATAGCTCCTCCGCATCCCAAGCGCGCTGCCCTCCTAGGCGCGAGCGCGCAACACTAAGTAATCCAAGCCAACCCACATTACTAACTAATGGTAGATAATCATCTTTCTTAGAGGTACTAAATACAACTCCATGAATGAGCACAATGAAGGTTGCGTTAATGATAAAGATCTCTGGGAAACTGCTAAAAAAAGATTGAACATGTGGTTCCGAGTTTTGATAACTTCTGCTTTCATTTCCTCCATCTTAAAAATCACAGAGTTTATTCAAAAGTCCTGTTAGGTCACATAGCTACTTGCTTTATTTGTCCTATGAGGATCAAAAAGGGGTTTTGTACAAACCGTCTAAGAGACTGATCATGCCTGATCATCCGTAGATCCAAGCTGCATACCTTTTAATATTCCCCTTTTTTGATCCTCATATTGAAACAATAGCTGCGCATGTTCATACTCAACCCTTTCGAGCTTTTCTTTGCTTAGGGCTATGCCCTCCCACCTCCACCTTCGCTCTGCTTCTATCCATGTCCTTTTCGCGCTTTGCGCTTCAAGGAAATCATAGTTGTCCAGGAGACTACCGCATTAAAGAAAACGGATCCTCCTTCATTCTCCAGGAGATCTTGATAAGCTGCCTGGAGAATAGAGAAATTATCAACAGCGTTGCTATGTATACTATCGAGATAGGAACGAAGCGCCTGTTCCAAAATGTAAGGTTCAACAGGAAGTAAGACTCCGTTCCTAGCATAGTTGATAGCTTGAGAGATTAAGTGTTCTACGTGTCTTCCGAAAGCTTTAGAGCATTGCCATGGTGATGCTTTCTGCTTAGAATGAACACTTGGCGTGGATTCTAGTCCTTTCTTTTATTCTTCATCCTTATTTCTTAGGTTCGTAGCGATCGTAGATTAACCATAATATCTTGATGTATTTTCTTTCTCTTGTTGGTCAAACAAGCATGAAACTGTTGTTGTGTATCTAGGTATAAGACTATAGTGCTGCATGCAAAGTGTTTATCTTGTTTTACAAATACGGACATCTACTTGGTTGTCTTCATTTGATTGTACAATACATGAGCTGCGTGTAAATGCAAATCAATGAAGAAGAACAAGAGGAGATACATATGAAGAATGGTAGGGACAGAGCATGTTGCTTAAACAAATCATTGACAAATGAAATAGGTGGATGTTGTTCATGCTCACAGAGGATGATCAGGATCATGACTTTGTAATATGAGATCAATGTATAATGCATATGTGAGATCAATGTATAATACATATGTGTTCTTGCAGCAATGTAACACAAATACATGATAAATATTATTTTATTTCAACAAGTTTCTTGTGACAAGTATAATTACCTATAACGACATGTTATAAATGATATAATGATGATTTTCCTATGTCAGCTGTAGTGACGATTGCCATGCGATTTGTTTTGCCACAATAAAGCATAATATATGTGACAATTTAGTGTCACAAAAGAGCAATATTTCACTATTAAAAAATAAAATGTGGCAATGTTTGGTGTCCCAAATATGCATGCATTGCTGATGATGGAGCTATCACATATACTAGTTCTAATTGTGGGGTTTCAATTGCCACTAATTGTTATTAATTTATGGGAAACTAGTCACCTGCTCGTGCGTTGCAATAAAATTTATTGGATATATAGAGAATCATGCTACGGAAGAGGGCTACTCTGATCAGTTAAAAAGTGGAGAGTAGCAAGAAGTTGAGAATGGGACGGTTGGAGGAGAAGGGGCGTACAACGACCAACTCATTCTTTTATAATAGTAATGATAGTTTTGTCACTAGCTGCATTATTTGTGATGAAAATGGCAACAATATTGTAACTCATAATTGTAGTTGTCTCTAATGCATAATCCTTGCTTAAAACATGAAGCAAACAAGATACAACCACCATACATCAGCATCTTAGCACCTCTAAATAGTCAAAAGCTAACTCACATAAATCTCCTAAGGTGAGCTTTTGATCAATCTAATCTGATAGTCTAGATCTATGTACTGTTATTGGGCTTAGCGGTGTCGGGTGCATTGGGGACAATAGAGGCTGTAGGATCCACCTCGTCACGTCTATCATGGTAAGATGGTATCGCTGTACCACGGGTGGTGGCTCGTCTTCAGCGGCATGAATAGCCATTACACGATGGTAGTTTCCGACAACCAACATGCGGGGACATCGGGTAGGCAGACGGATGATGTACGTGGGCTAAGGCAACTCCTCAATGTGTGCAAGTATGGCATCCTCTCCATACAACAGTTTCCATGTGAAGAGATCTTGGCCCACCAATGGGGCAATATGGTCCTCAAGTGTCGCTATCCTTCGACACGCCTCCAAAAGCTCACGGGTCAAATGGTAGAGATATCCATCAAGTGACCTCACCAAGCCCATGAGATGGAGCTAGGGTGTGTTGAATCCCATGACAGGCACATGGTAGACATTGTTCTCACTATTTCCCAGTTGTGAGGGGAAATAGTAGAACATGTCTTTCATCGCCGGAAGGTCAAGATGGACGTAGACAATGGCGACATAGGCTACATCGTAAAGCAACATAAGAGCACTTGAGCCACACCCAAAGTAGTGTAGGGGCTAGTCTCTAGGGTACCATCCATGGATAAGCATCTCCGCAATGTACTCAGTAGACGCCGCATTAGAGGGCGTGCTGCAGATGGTGTACTCTGGCGCACGGGTGATGCTAACATGCTACAACATCACCCATAGGTTGTACTGCAAGGTGCCTTCCTCAAACAAACTAGTCCGGTATTGGGGTACCCATTGAGTAGGCATCTAAAAATTTTAAATGAGACAGGATTAGTGACCAATTTTAAAAAGGTAAAATGAAAGGAAGGATGAGAAATGATGCTAAGAAAGGAAAAGAGTGAAGTAGTGCATCGCCTTACATTTTTCCAAGATATTAACTAGTTCCTATGGTTCTGTTTCAATATCAAACCTTCATCTTCAGGGGTTACACCTTTCTTTAAAATACGGGACACTTTGAGACAAAGGAGACCAAAAAGAATGATTTGGATGAGATGAGAAAACTAAGAGAGGTAAGAATGTAGCAAGAATTCCTATATTTTATAAATATTTTTAGAATTTAAAATAAGTTATATTTAGAAAATAAATCCTCAATCTAATGTCCATTCTATCTAGGGCTTAACCTACAGTCAGTATGGCTCTGATACCAATGATGTGGGGACCCTAGGTGTTGAATACCCAAAATCCTCGAATGTGCTCCGTACTAGTCCTATGATCAATGGCTAGTACACATAATCACAACATTGAGATCATATCCATACACATCATATATATTTAATTTACAACAACGGGGTGAATATATAAGCGATGCATAAATAGTTTACAACATAAAGCCGACTGGCCTAATAAATAGAAGTATTAAGAATAAATTGTAGTAGAAGACAAGTAAATAAAAGAATCCAGCGGTGGCATAGGCAACTGACTAGGATAAGGCCCTAGAAAGACCCATCGTCAAATTCTCCGGTACCGGGAGCAAAATACGCTTCATCGGGCATGTTATCTTCCTCATTCTCTAAACAATAATAATTTAAGTAAGATTGAGTACATTGTGTACTCAACAACACTTGTAGTATATCACAATATGTATACTAACAATAAGTAAGGCTCTGTGCTACAAGTTATTTTCAGCATGAAGTAGTTTTTGTTTACAATATCGATAAGTAATAATTTACAACAGAATTGTAAAGAGCATTTCATATGTAATGAAATAACATTTATATACTTTTAATAATAATAAATAACATACATTCACAGCCCTCATTGGCTACTATTATCGAACAATTCCTGACCATGGGCATGGCACGTGGCAGATATGTACATGCCATCCCATCATTTCCAACGAAATAGTTTTGTAAAAATAAAAGCTATATCAATTGTGGTTGCATCCAACATCCTCATGTCCACGAGTATAGTTATTTAAATAGTTTTTAATACTTCCAAGAGGTTGTACAACTTTATCCACACGAGATAATCAAATACATTATTGGCAACCTCATGCTTCCTTGGGCGTGTGACAAAATTGATTATCATATAGCCTTTACATCATCTAGTCATAACCACGTACTAGCCCAATGAATGAAAAACCCTCACTCAGGCTTGTCCTTCCCCCAAGTGAGCATTTATTATTGTATTAGCAAATTTTGGTTCCAACACTTTGGTGAAGGAAGCCCCTACAAGAAATCCTTCCTGGAATCATAACATCCTATTTTTCACAGTTTTCTTGAGGCACTTAAAAAAATTCACCATTTGAATTTGTCTAGATTTAATTAAAGCTTAAATTGAATTTTAGCAAATTAAAAAGATTTAATGTGACTAACTTAAACTTTAATTACTACTGAAAATGTTTTATTTAGATTTCTTGTGTTGTAATGATTTTTTCAAATTTTCTATGCTTTTTCTGGATTTATTTGCTATTTTCTAGAGCTTAAATGAATTTCTAGCAATTTTTGAAATTAGAAAATCCCTAGAAATCCCTAAAAGCCAAATGAGATGAAACCCATTACCTTCGGCCAGACTTTAACTCGACATGCCCCAACTCGTGCCCTACCACACGTCATCCATCGGGTGCCCACCCGTGCGCATCCGCTATGCCGCATGTTGGCCATCAGCCAATTCATCTACCATGCGTCGCTTCTTGGCCGTCTGTCTTCTTTCTTCAAGCCTGTTAAGTGCTTTGTCTCTGATTTGGACTCCAGCCGTCGTGCTCATTTCAACATCTGCGCCCGACTTTTCTCAACATTCGTGTTCGCCTTGGACTTTATGCTGTGCAAAACTCGTCATCTTGGTGTCCGTGTATAAAAGCTGGCTAAGCCCTCACTTATCCACATCCAGAGCGCTGCCGCCGTCCTCTCTTCCAAAACCACCATCGTCGCCTCATCCCGTGCCAAGCCACCGTTGTCTTCCTCACTGGCAGTTGCTCCGCCATTTGTGCGTCCGTCATCACCAGTGAGTTCTTCGCTGACTGCATGTCTTCGCCATCCATCTACTCCATTGTCGATAGCCTCCCCATCGTGTTGCCACCCACTATCTTGGTCTACGAGCTTGCCACTACCGCCCGTGCATCAGTTTGCCTCGTGAAGGGTCGCCCCAATTCACACACCATTCAATGTCAGCCGCATCCACGTCCAGCTGATGCTTCAGCTTCTTCATAGACCCAGTTCATCATGAACCGAGCCACTAACACATGGACCCAACATTAAAAGACACTGTGCCATAGACCTGTGAGCATCCACATCAGATGACACATCAGCCCTAATCCGACGTGTCAGTTCATGTCACTATCATGTCAGCACAGCCATGCCACCTCACAATGCCACGTCATCCTACAACCACATATCCAGTATGAGATCAACACTTGCTTGAACACCATCCTTGAACACTAGCTTCATCACTACCATTGCGAGCTTGTATAAGCCTAGTGAGGGCTCCAATGTCATCCCACAATTGGCGTACATTTTCATTAGCTTGTAACTCTAAGTTTTGCACCTTCCTTGTGATTTGATTAACAAAGGCATCATGCTTCTCACGAAGTTGCTCAAGCCCTTGGTGTAGCTCACGTCAAAAGTGTTCACGGAGTGCCCCAAATTGGTATTGTTTGGTGAATGCTTGACGATTGTTTGTCTCACCACTCTCATCATGGTGCTCTCCTCCACCTGACATGGTTAGTTATGCAAGAAACAAATAGCTATGTATATTAATGCTTTATGAAAATCACTCAATCTTACTATGTTCTCTCCCAAGTAAAGTTCTTACCCTTCCGAAGTGAATTAAGGCCAATAAACTTACACCTGGTAGAAGTGACAACAGCACAGTGATGATCAAGTGAATTTAAGAGTGTTCACTACTTGCACAACAACGGTTATATGGTGGAGCTTGGTATAAAGGTGTTTATCCTACTCAATCTGAATTTCACGATGTTGTAAAATTAAGTAATAATCCAAGCTAGAAACTTTGTCCAAGTGCTCATCCAATAGGTTTAAACGAAGTATATGAACGCACACGTAAAGATCAATGTGACTTAATGCAAACAATGGAATGAGCTAAAAGGAGGTAATCTGAAAAGATGATAACCAAATAGCTCATTTTGCACCAAATACTAGGAGAGACGCTAGCCAATTGCAAGAATATGAATAGAAGGCACAAATTGCTCAAGAATTTTTTAGATACTCAAACTGAATTTATGGACAGAGCCACTCACCCAATTCAACCTTCTCTCACCTTTTTTTTTTGCTCACCTCTTTTTTTTGCTCACCCAATTCAAAGGATTTAAGTGAAGATCGATTGTATGATGTTCAGTTGTTTCAATTGCGCAACGAAAAGAATTCAAAAAATCCAACCTGAACACAAACCCTTCTCTTGAATTTCAGTTAGCACTTCCGTAGAGTTAGTTTTTGGATGGCAATATCTCAAAGAATTCGGAAGTGGGCAGCTAGCCAAAACCGACTTAGATTCTAGGGTTGTACTCGGATTGCTCTTGGAAGAGTTGTAGACGTGCTCAAAGGCGGCTAGGGTTTCAGGTTCAGCCGGCCAACAAGCAATTTTTCTAGGTTTGAAATAACAACAATTAAGTAATGCAAAGGACACTAAGATTGGCACCAAAACAAATTTCCTAATGGACTAAAACCTAATCAAACTCACACGAAATAACAAATTAATCTAAAAGTTCGGATTTGATATTTTTGTGAGGCAAATTTTCGGCTATAATGGACCATAGGACATAAATAAATCAATCTAAAAGTAAGCATAAATAATTCTACCAAGTAAACCATGCTCTGATACCAAGATGATGCGAGGTCGTCCGATCTTCTCGACATAGGATCAAGATACTACGTGGATTTGAAAAACTGTAGTGATCTCTCGATGCCAATGTAAAATTTAGCACTCTATAATTCGCCCAATGACACGTGTTGAACTTCACGACCATCAGATGAAGTTCTATTACACTCCCAATTCCCAGCGGGAATGTTAAATGATCTTGATTTCGATGAACTCCTAATTCTTCCCTCAAGTTGGTTCGGCCAACAGAAAGAACAAGAGTAATTTACTGAATCAATCTATTATCAAAGTGGTCTGTCTTTTCCATGGGGTGGCGGCTACCTTATAAAAGGATGTCCCCCCAAACGCACACGTAATGGGTTTGAACCCGAATCTTATTCTATTCGGTCATTGAAACCGATTTAGATCCTAAAGTAATTCGGAATTGAACACTAACTAATTACATGGCTGAATTAAGTAATCTCAGCCGATCATTGGTGCATGGGCCCGCAAACTCCTCAATTGACAGGTTCGATTTATCTCCTTAGCTGAGTGGCATATGAGCCTCTTCTTCTAGTATTAGGCTGCATGGAGCTTCCCCTCCTTTTGACATGTGACAACATGGGCCTTCTCCCTTATGACCGCATGGCTCTCTTTCTCCTTGGGGCTAACCAATTGGTCTTCCCTCCTTGTTCTTCCATTACTTCAAATCTGAGAATACACAATGTATTTGCATTAGGTAGTATACCATTCTCATCTAAAGCAATAGGGAATTCTCTAAGAAACAAAAGCATCTATTATTGGAGCAGCTTAGTTCTTACTCTTGTCATAGAACCTGTTAGAGCCTCATTACTAGCTTTATTATGCACACTTGAAGTAGAAGATGGATGTGTAGTAGAAATGTCCTCATCAAGGTGGTTAGCCGATTTGATGGTGAAATCTTAGCGAACGAAACTGGGTTGAGATTAAACATTGTAATGGCCTTGTTATGATTTTCTTGGTCAGCATGCCCAAGTAAGTGTGTTGCTCTAATGTCACTTTGAGATGATCATATCACGTGAATAAATTGTGCAACCTCTGTAGAGTGTAAAACTATTCGAATACCTGTGTCCCCGATTATGAACAATGCTCAGTGATTTCACACGAAGTGTAGATATTTCATTGAAACTTGTTGGGTTAAGTTTTGGAAGTGAATGGTTAGTTCATTGGTGGTTCATTACATGAATAGTTAGTTCACGGGTGACTCATTGGGTGATAGTCAGTTCACTTACAATTTATTAAATTCCTTTAGTTATTTACTTATAATCATTTTCAAAGTTTGCCTTCAATATAATTATTGTATTTATTTTAAATTATTGCTTTCCGCAAAATAACCACTTAGCCATCATTTGGTATGCCTTGCATAATTATATGGCATTCTTGTTACAAACGACTTGCTTAGTGTTGTATGTACTTATGGCTATATCCACATTTACTTAGTTGAAGAAGAAGAACCATATCAATCGGAGGTATCTGAAGGAGAATACTTCGACGACTTCTCGGATTAGGGTCTCGTTTCCCAGTCAATTGCCTATGGACATATCGAATGGACACTTCGTCTTTCGTGTGTTTCCGATGCTAGTTTTGTTAAGCCCTTATGGCTGTTAAAGTATAAACTTGGCCATAAGATCGCAACTTTGGTAATTAATAATATTTGAGCCTTTTTCTTAGTTAATCATAAATATGGTTGATATTCCATCTATATTTTCACTGTGTGCACTAGCATGATCTAGGCTGGTGCAGTATATACAGAGAGTCCGAATTTGCATATTCGGGTCTCGACAGGAATGCCCTCACTACTTCGACCTACCAAAATGAACGGCTAGTTCTAGACAACTTAGTCAACTAAAGCCAGAGCTCATATAGCATATGTCGTTGTACAATGTGACTTAAATGTACGGCAATAGTGCCCGGTCCTTGATTGACCCGGGCAGGAATCTCCCCTTATCTTCATGCGAGACACCTTCTCAAATTTGATAGTTCATAATATAACTTGCTCGCATCTAAATCAAGATTTTTCCATTTTGTTTTACACCAAACTAACATAGGTATCTTTCCTGGTCAAACATTTCAAAATCACCCTATCCACACGCAAATTTTTTTGAAATATCAAACTTAGTGAAAACTAGTGCGTGGCTAAGCAACTAGACCATATTCTCAATGTAATATACCCAAATCTTGATATTAGCTACTGTCTAAACCATGTTCTAAAGGCTACAATAGTAAGGATATCAAATTTGTAAGGAGGTTCAATGCATACAAATAGATCTAACTACTATTATCCACAGTGTAGCAATTTTAATGAAACATATACTCATGTATAATAGATTTTACAAATAATATACAATAATTAAAATTCTGGAATCCTTGCTCTTGTTGCTCAAAGAATGGTTTGGAAGCGTTCTCATAAACTTTCGGCGCGATAATATCTATTTGATAAAATCCAAATAAATACAAATAAGTGCCAAACAAATTTAAATAGAGAACAAACTTAAATATTTTAGCATATTCAGACAGAGCATGATTTTATAAAAATTTAGAAACAAAAATCACATAATTTAGAGTTAATATGCAAAAAGTTGTAGCCATTTGAATTTTATTCAATTTATAAATTCTGAAAAATGTTAAAATGATGTCAAAGGCGTACTTCTTGAAAATACACTTTCTAACAGAGAAAGCACACTTTCCCATACGTTCTTCTGAAAATACACTTTCCAACAGAGAGAGTGAACTTCCACATAATTAAAAGCTACATTTTCCATTTTATTCATTTTTTGAAATTCCTTACATGTAAGCCATGTTTGTCAGTCTCACATGGTTTAAATCATATTTTGTTTACTAATTTATGTGGGTCCCATATGTCAGTGACTCATATTTTTGTTTTCGGTTTAATTAAAATTCCTGGAGAGCACAGGCAACTACGGAGCTCGGCAGAGTGTGCGCATTGAAGCTGAGGGAGATGGTGCATTTCGGGCAAGGCAAGGAGGGAAACCTCGACTTTTCATGGAAAATGAGATGAGTGTGAGATGTGGAAGACCATGACATGGTCAAAAAGGCCTTATAGGGATGAGATGGCCGAGATTGGCTGGTGAGTTTTCATGAGCATGATAGAGATAGGGAGCTCGGTTCTTCTCAATGGAGCATGACGCGCGCAAGAGACAAGGGCGGGGGAGACACGGCGCGGCAATGCTACAGGCAGGTGAGGGTAGGCAGCAGTAGAGAGAAACCACGGGCATGGCGTCAAAAACTAGGGGCATCAGCACAACCATAGTTGTGCTGGCGAGGGTGCGCGTGAGGTGGACGAAGACCTCTGACATGCGGTCCCAACGCGTCAGCGAAGGAAAGAAGAAGACCTAACGGGTGGGATCCAGTCACACTCATTAGTGTTGGGTTTTATTAGACAGAGAGAATGCAGTTCGAGAATACGCTTTCGTAAATAGAAAGTGGAATAGCCAAGTGAAGAAAGTGTATTTGGCTTGGCTACGCTTTCGTAAATGGAAAGCGAAACGGCAAGTAAAGAAAGTGTATTTGTCTCAGCTAAGAGATTTAAGAAATTTTGAGACATGTCAAACCAGCTTCAAAAATTATGAAATATTTTGTGGAGGTTTCTGACACAAGGAAGATTATTACATAATTTTTCTAGAATTTTATTTGCCTTGGATTTTTCTCTAAAATTCTTGGAAGGTCTCTATTTTGTGTAACATGCAATATTTTGATTTGAATAATTTCAAGAACATGCTTAAAAATTACTCAAATTCTTATTTCCAATGCCATGAACTTATTTTTTGAGTGTTTGAAATGGTTTCTACTATAAATTCTCCTAGGCCACTTTGTGGATCATTTTTTCATATTCGATTTTGAATTCAATTTGAATTTCATCCATTGCACATTTCTTTTCGAAAAATGTGTGTTTGCAAATTATTTTTGCAAAGAAACTCCATAAAAGCCAAGAAAATAAGATATATGCAAAATTTTTACATTTTACTCATTTTTGTATTCCCTATAATCTGGGTTGTTACAGAAAGCCTTAAGTAAATAATTTTATTTTTTATTTTCTTAAGCCTTGAGGGCTAGCTGTCGAGGATTCTTGTTCGAGTCAATATTTTCCTATGGAAAGTAGGCCCACATGTTAACGCCCCACTTAACATAACTGTTATATTTGCAAGCATGATTTAAAGAAAACCTATCACTTTAGTGATAAACTGGTCGGAAACCAAAAACAATCAATTATGATCAAGAAATGAACAACCATATGGTTCTGCAAATCTGGCTAGGTAAGCTAGTTGGGAGACATTGCAGTTTCCTACGTAATTAACATGAGAACAATGGTTGGTCAACGGACACAACGGTTGACCAAAGAACACGATGGTTCCAAACTTAAGATACATGTGTGAAGATAAAAGATGTCTTTAGCAACATTAACTGCTGTCCCTTAGATAAGCATAAATATTGTGGCTTGCATGCCCAGTAACATTCTTTCTACCTACAGCAATAAAGTATGTTTGATTATGTCGCCTTATTTTATTTTTCCGTAAGTCCGAGATATAAGACCTGGGTCCCAATCATCAACACCATGTTTTCCCTTTTGGACCTGAAATACACTTTTAACATCCCGCTCACTTGGGTTGAAAAAATGACTTATGACTAAATTTGCATTGTAACTGGCTGAAATTGCACTGTAGCAATGATACTTATTTAGCGTAATTAAATTTAAAATTTTAAAAATAAAAAAATACTCCCATCATAAACAATGCAAATGAATGTAGAAAAAAAAATCAATAAAAAGCTTTAAAAACCAAAAAAAAAAAAAAGATGAAATTTAAAAATAATGAAAAATAAGTCGAACTAGACGGAGCATGGCGAAACGGGCTATCCGAAAGCGAAAGGTCAAACCACTGCCCACCTGATATGTCTTACCGAAAGGTCGCCATTCTGTCAGGCATTTGAATAAAAAACAACTTTTAATCCTCTCCTGTCGTCCGGCAAACCACAATGCCTAGTTGTCGAAAAAATAGAGCTACCACATAGAAGTGTTACCATTGGAGCGCCTGCAACCACTGCAATAACAAAAGTGCATTCATCGAACAAAAATCAATTTAAAACTCGTCCGAACAGCACGACATCATCATTTTGGGGTCGCTAAACAGTAGTATCTGCTTGCTATGCATCGCGTTGACGTTCCCAATTAAAAACGTGACCTCTCCTCAATTTTAGTACGAGATTCAGAGTATCAGGCTCTGCTAAAAAAAGGATAGCAAAAACACGGTGTATATCATCAAGCATGATAGTTACAACACCAGTCACCATCAAGGATACCGAAGAGGGAGGGGGGGAGAGAGAAGCAGCAACTTCTAAAAAAGCAAAGCAACAATCCATGATCGCACGCTCGCAGGTTGGCAGCTAGAGCCAGGGGCACCGCAGGACACTGACAAAATAAAGCAAGGACGCGTGCGGCAACTGAGCTTTTTCCACATCACTGACTCTCTGAGAGCTTCACAGTTCACAGGATGATCATGGCAGCGCGAAAAGGAGCACCAACTGACTGCTTCGTGCCATGAGATGCAAACCGTTGTAATGCTGATGCTGTCATCATCGCTTATCACCAGTCTCGTCTTGTCTGCCAACGCAGGAAGATTTCGACTGTCATGGAGGCCATTGCCCGCCGATGCCAGCAAGCTAGCTTGCTAGCTGCTTGATCCGCGCACCCCGAGCTTCTTGACCTCCACCTTGAGCGATTTGAGGTACCTCACGGCCTCGTCGAGGACGGCAGGCGTGTCCATCCGGTCGCCGCCGGGGATGATCCCCTTGAGCGTCCGCATCATCTTCTTCATGCGCTCCTTCTTCCTCTCGCCGCCACCGGCGGTAGCTTCATGCTTCCGGCCGCCGCTCGCGCCGGCACCCATCATGTACCCGCCTGAGGAGCACGTGGAATCCGGCGAGCCCCCGTCGCGGCAGCCTGGCGTGCGGCCCGTGCTCAGCACGTCGTCCTCCTCGCCGTCCTCGGAGCTCATCAGCGCGTCGATCTCGTCGGTGTCCTCCTTCTGCCGGATCGAGCACCCGCCTCCGTCGTCGCCGTTAGCGTAGTAGGCGCTCTTCCCAGCGTAGTCCTGATCAAAGCCGTAGCAGTGGTGATCATAGCCGCCGGACGAGCCGAAATTGTTGGCCAGTGAAGGGTGGAACATGACCCGGCTCCGGTCGTAGGTCTGATCAAAGATGACGTAGTTCTTGGGGCAGGTGTCAGATGGCTGGAACTCGAGCCCGGTGAGCGGCGCCGGGAAGTCGTGCTGCCTCCGACCGGTGAGCGGGTCGTCATAAGCAGCCGGCGCCGCAGGATACCGATCGTTCGCGTAGTACCCTCCCCCGGAGCCGTAGTCGGCCATGTCGTAGCCGCCGGCGCCGGCGCCGTAGCCATACCCGTACCCGTAGCCACCGTACCCGTACCCTGGGTCCCCCTGCATCAGTTCACTTGTGCGGTGCTGCTGCTCAATTCCTCTGAGTTCGTGGCTGTGTTTGTATGGGGAAATCAAGAAAGGTTTTTTTTTTGCTTTTGATTGGAAGGATATCGAACAAGAATTCAACGGTGTTTTGTTAACTGGATCCGACTTTTTTTGTGGTTCAACTCAAAATTGATTTGGTTAGTTTGTTTGGGTTTGAAGCTGTTTGGATGGGATGTGTGAGCTGTGGAGTGAAGGTCGAATCTACGTCACGGGCTTGAGCAGCTGGCGGAAGTATTCGGCCTGCAAGTAGTAGCCAATGGAAATGGCATTAGAGAACAATGTAGTAGTACTAAGAGGAGAGAGTTAAATGGCAGGGGAAGAAATGTAATTGTACATATGATGTACTATGAACATGTTTTTCAGATAAAAGCATCTTTTGATGTATCAACTTGCTCTAAAGCGTGTACAACAGGGTCAGCTTTGCCAAGGTGAGAACAATGCACAATGACGGGATGCCTAAAGCAATTTAAGCAAGTTGCTTACACAGAGGTGGCGCCTGATCTTCTAGACTACGAGCAGGTTAAAGGCTGGAATTGGGAGCAAAACCAAATACGAGTGCATTAGCATCTAGCGATTTGTCACAAGTCAAGCTAATGTGCAGAAACGGGAGGATGCGTACACACAACGTTGGAAAGAGTTACTACAGTTACGCCAAACCGTGATTCATTGATGCGATGATAAACGGCACACCTAAGTAATCAAATGAGATGTTTCACTACGGTAGTGGTACTAGTATCTTATTCCACGGTTAGCACAAGCAAACGAAATACGAACATGCTCCCCTGACAGAGGCAAGTACAGAACACAACGTTGTAAATTAGCACTTCCAATCTTCTTTCTTGACCAGGGCAAAAAGACAAAGAAAGAAAACTAGCTACGCGCCTAGGGCTCTCCGAAACACAATCTTTTGACCACCCACAGCTTTGTCAGCACGCTGGCCCTCCTCATCGCTGACGTCGAGTTTCTCCACATTCATAACAGTGGACCCTGATCACTTTCCTAACTACATGCAGCTCATTCCCTTTCCTATCCACACTAACAAACAGCACTAAGAAGCAAGTTGCTTATCTATCTACAGGATGAGACGATAGTTCCCCACCAGCAGCAGATCGATTCTTAGCTCTTACAGCTAACAAATTAAAAACAATATCTCAAGATTGGACGATGCAACGTCAAGAAGGACGGAGTAAGATGAGGAGCGATACGTTGTTTCTTTCGAGAGGACGCTCACCTGGCAAACTTGCATCAATCTGTAGTAGGACGCGACGGCGGCACTTGTCATAACGACGGCGGCAAGGCTCCTCCGGTTGAACCCCACGCACATGTCCTCGGCCACGGACGTTCCGCAAAGAAAGCCCCCAGGCAGGCTCCTGCCAAGCTAGCCTCGATCGGCCGATGGACCGACCGGTCGATCACTGGATGACGCGGAAGAACACCACCAGCCTCACGATCGTCTCCGACCACGGCATCCTGGCCAGCCTTCCTAGCTCCCTCCTCTGCCTCTGCGTGAAAACAAAAAGGGCAGGGGCGTGAAGGCGCGGCGCGAAACGGCTGGAGAGACACACATGCACGCACGGTGCGAGAACGAGAAGCAGTATGCGATGTAGCAGTGAAGATGCTTTCATACCGGTTGATTGATTCTCTCTACGAGGTGTATGATCTCTCAAGAAGAATTGCAGCGGGCGGCTCAGCCGAGTGGAACGGAACAGGGGCGGAAGCAGAGCAGTGGAACTGAAGGGGACGAGGAGGAATGGAAGGCAATGGGTTGGTTGGCCACACCACACTACACCACGGGGTTTTATACTATAACGGATGAGCCAACACCGGGAGTGTTGGTGCTCTCTCTCTCTCTCTCTCTCTCTCTCTCTCTCTCTCTCTCTCTCGTTTCCTTTTTTCTTCGCACTCCTTTTGAGTGAGTGGATACAGAGAGGGAGGAAGAGGGAGAGAGGATGGCGAGCAGTGTGCGGCGCAGTGATGGAACGAACGAGCGAACGGATGAATGGGGGTCGGGGAGGAGGGGAGCGGAATTAATGAGGTGGCGTGCGCGCTCGATGTGCTGTGGCCTGTGGGTCCCACCGTGCTAAGCACCCCAGAAGCGCCCCACGCCCACCCGACCCCTCCGGCCCGTTCCCCAGTGACATGCGGGCCCTACCACTGTGTACCCCGCACGTCGGCGAGACAAAAGTCGCTGCCCTCCCGTGCGCGGATGGGGGCCCGCGGTGGGGTCAATCGGTCAATGGAGGTGGGCATCGTGGCAGAGCCATCCATCCCCATTCTCCCAAGCGCCAAGCAAGCAATACGCATAGCCGCACGCGGCCGCGAGAGGGGGCCGTAGGGACGCGCGCGACGCGGGGGCGGCCGTCCGATCGGCATCGGGCGGCGGAGGCGAGGCCCCGGTCGGTGTCGGGGGTGCGGCCGTCGGATCCGGCGCGCGCGTGCCCCCGGGGGCCCTCGATGCCACGCGCCTAGGGACGCTGGGAGGCGGACCCGCGCCGACGAGACGGGCTGGCCGGGCCGGGCGAGTCGATCGGCCAGGGCGGCGCGCGCCACGGCGTCCGGGGGACAGCAATGATAGCGTGGGAGTACCGGCACCGAGGCTTGCCCCTCCGCTGGTCGCTGGTGGCGATGGACCACCGGACATGCAAGATTGCTCATCGAGATTGTACTTCACGTGCTGTCTGCTAGTAGCTGTTTGGGGTGGAAAATAGATATGAATGTATTATATCGCTATTGTATTCAATAAGATGTGAATATAGAGAATATCGTTTTATCTGATTAACAATTTCTCCTTCATTCGAATTCATATTTGAATTCGTATAAAAAATATGAATACGAATATAGTATAGACTTTTATCATCTGAAATGTTATTTTATCCAAATTATTCGTATTCAGCGAAACAATATACATGTCTTATTACAATATAACTAATTAGTTAGATAAGTTTTTTAATTCAATATGAATTCGTGTTTCATTAGGTGAAGTAAATTAATTAGAATAACTAAGCATGGCTGTACGAGGACAAAATACCACTAATATCTTCATATTACATAAGTTATGAGGATATCCGTATCCGATTGAATTGCGTAGATATTCTATTCGAATTCATATTTGTTATAATATTTGATTCGTATCTGTATTCGAGAATATTCAAATTCAAATCCGTTTACAAAATATGAATATGAATATAATAAGGACACTATTCAATTTGTATTCAATCTATTTCCACCCCTAATAGCTGATGCCAGTACTACTAAGTGCCATTTCCTTTTAGTTTATGACTTATAGTTTCCTCTGAATAAATAAATAGAACGACTTCTTTAGCGTCTCTTCGAAGTGGTTTATCAAAATAGCTTTTTCAAAACAGTTTATTGGTCTACCGTTATTTGATTCGTTTGCACAAGCATTCTGCTATGGTTTGTTTCCAAGTTATATGACACGCGAGTTCCAATTCTCATCTCAGACGTGCAATTGTTTCCCATTTCAAAGTTCTAATTTTTGTTGCTCTTTTTGTTGATGGTATGAGCTGTTCATATTGGCTTCTGCTTTTGATTTCTATTTGAAATTACCAATATGAACATTTGGTTTTCCGAAGCGGCTTTCCTATTCCTCTTACTCTCATCTTGTTTCGAGGACAAGGGGCACGAGCGCATCACGCATTCCAATCTTCTTGCTCCCATCTCACATCTACATCTCTCCCTCACTTCCTCACAGCTCGTTCATTCCTTCTAAAAGCAACTTCTTTTAGCTACTACTATTTATTTTCAGTTAAAAGCTATCAATCGTAGCTAATATATACTCCACTTATGTTCAGTGCTTCTTGATGGAATTTTGGGAAGACTTTGTAGTATATAAGCTTTTGGAAAGAACAAATGGTTCCTTATTACAGGTCTGTTCTTTTTTGTTTTGGCTTATAACTTATGGTTCGACTTATGACTTTGGGTTGTTTGTGAGAGAGAGTATGATCAACATGGCTACCAGAGAATTACCTAAGTTGCTTTTCCTGGAGCCTAGTGATCATGGGAAAACGTGAATTGCCTTAGGACTAGCTGCCTTTTCCTAAAAAAATGAGTCATGCCTTCTCCATGAGGTTCAGAATCTACCTTTATACCCCTAAGGATGCATATTACAATGGTGACCCTATCTGGATTTATGTTTACAGGGGTAATTATGCAATTTTCTTTCTCTAAGGTTACATAAATACCCCTACTCAGGCCTACGTACATAGGGGTAGGACTGGTACTTTGCTATGTAGTAGGCCTTTGCTGGGCTAGCTGAACCATACTATTGGGCTGCTGAGCCAAGTGGGCCCTGGTGGGGGCCATGCCCCAACAATAAATATTACCTTTTTCTAAGAACAAACTTAGTAACATATGTGGATAATGGATAGTCCCGTTTATGCAACAGACACATGACTAAACGAGGACATAGCCAATGATAGTAGGACACCCAACCCAGTAGTACCTCTACTACTTAAAAGAACTAGTTAGTGGCTGGTACGTTCTTTTCTTTTCCTCTCCCGCTTAGAAAAAAGATTCGGACGTGGGCCCCTACCCCCAATAGATAACACAAGTAAATATTATGATGTACTCGACCCATCCATCGCCCCCATGGCTCCCCCCGGTCCATGTACCCATCGCCCCATCCCCGCGGCCTGCGCCCACCGCCTCCTCGGCGAAGCCGAGTATGAGGTCTCCAAAGACAATCACGCAACGAGCACGCAGTGTAGGAGCTCCTCCAGCGTCAGCGTGCCTATGCCATGGCATTGCCCACCAACGACTTTGCTGTGCGCGTGCCTCTGCCGCCTCGGTGAGCCTGCTTCTCTTCGGTGAGCATGAGATGAAGCACCACGACCACCTCTATAGGCGTAGCGCACCGACACGCGCCCTCCCTCCTCGCTCAACTGCCATGCCCCTCGCACATCACCACATCCATTGCGCTAGCCATATCTCATCTTGCTCCCTCTTTCCTCTTGCACTAGAGCTCCCCCACCTCCCTCTTCCCGCTCCCCCCGCTAGCCATAGCAGTCACCACCTCCGCATCAATGGCAGCGGCCGTCATCTCCTTCTCCCTTCCCACCCCTCTGCATGGCGCGTCCAAGCTTGGAAATCACCATGGGGGCGTTGGCCAGTGCCATGCAGCGGCAGCGGTGGCCGCCATCTCCTTCTCCCTCCCCTCCCGTTCGATCAAAAAGTCTTTGGCTGGTGCTGACGAGACACAATCCACCTAGGACAAGTGATCCAGGAAGGCTAGCATAGTACAAACCTCACGTTTCTTCATTAAACTAAAATTAATTACTGGATGCATAAATCTGGCATATCGACTTGTTCATCGGTAATAATTTGGTATCACACGGATAATAAGCTATAGTTTTTAACAAATGCCGCAAGTGAAGGAGCAAATACGAGTTGAAGCCATTGAATCAAGTGGTAGGCAAGTGCTTGAGTAGTTACTCTGAGTCATGCTTCCACGATTTCTGAAGCATGTTAGTTAAATACTATTTTGTTTTACCTATGATAGCAATTTGTTTAGAACCATTTTCATCTGTTCAGGTTGCATTTCTTTCTTCCAAGCTCTGACACATGTTTCCTTTGGATTACAACTTTAGATGATTTTGTGGTAGAATAAAATCAAGGATATCTTGTTCTATGTAAAAAATAAGATAATGGTGTTCAAATTTCAGAAGAAATTCTCTTTTTTGGAAATTACCTCTCTTTAACACCACCAATCAAGTGAAGTCTGCTTCATTTTGTTTCTCATATTCATGAATATTTGACGTTTCACAAATAATTCAACTTTAGTGATTTGCTATTGTTCAATTATATGCGAATTAGATAACCTTAAAAAACGTCTCTAAGCCGTCATGTGCAGCCAGTCAGTTGTATATAAATAGGGGCTAATTTGCACGTACTCATACGTACGATTTCAATAGGAGAAGCAAATTGAAAAGGAGAGATTAAAGCTCATGAGGTTAATTATGGTTTCATTTTTACTTGATTATGTTGTGTGCATCTCTAAATTATTGGCATTCGATTTTGCATTATCAAGATTGGAGTTGAAACAACCGTAGTCAATACTGGATACATTTTTTAAACTTGCTAGGAAAGTGTTAGTAGTATATAAAAGTAAAATATGATTACATCTTCTACATACAATTGCACCTACATAAGCCAAATAGGAAATGTAGCAGCCTCAATAAAAGATGTTTTCGGAGATGATCAATATGCCATACATGTGCTAATTGCAAGGGCATTGCTAGGGCCAGTGCCCACAAGAGCCAATTGTGCTCAAATCCTTGCGCTACTGGCTGACAACTGCTACAATAACGTTAAGATTGGTGAGCTTGGCGGCTTTGTTATACTGATGGAGTTACTCTTGGTCGTAGACATGTGTCGGGAAGACAGTAGCGATGGCATCTGCCAATCTCTGCGAGGTCTAGAAGAACGGACTGAGCGATGTACTTGCTTTTATAGTTTAGATTTTTGTTTTAACGTATGTCACGTGACTAGGACTCGTAAACAAATATAATGGTAGTTCTGTAGTACTACTAGTAAGTACACGTATGACACAAGCGTCAGCTGGGCGTCATCGCGTTGGAGGCGCCCGATGGGTGGGCGGAAGCCAAGCCCGTGCAACGATAGAATCATGGAGCCGACCGGAGGCAGCGGCGAGCAATGATTGTAGCCGTACAGGGGAACGGGCGGACGCAGCGGCCATCATGACCATCGGCGGCCTCGTCGCAGCTCGAGCGTCCGGCCGGGGGGTGCCCCACCGTAGACCACGTCCAGGGCGCACACTCCACCTCGTAGGCGTGCTCCTGTCGGGGAGCCGTGGAAGCCATCATCGCCGTCAAATGCCATCATGCCGCCTGTCCTCGATCGCGCCGCGCCGAGGCGCTCGTAGACCAGACCACCGTCTAATGTAGTGTTTGGTTCGAGGGACGGGGACGTCCCAGGTGGGATATCCCATCTTGGGGTGGTGTTTGCTTCCGGGACAAGCAGAGTCAAGGACATCCCACTAGGAATATTCCTTGTAGATCCGGGACCAGGCAATCCTCTTTTTTTCATAGGACAGAGTCATCCCACGTGGGATAGAGTCATCCCACCTCTTTGTTTTTTTAAGTACTATTTTGTTTAAATTTTTTTTAAAAAAAACTCAAAGGCTTATGTATACAAACATATCAACAATAGCCTCCAATTTTTTTTTAAAAAAAAACTCAAAGGCCACACATATCCCACCTTCATCCTTCCATCCAAACAAAGGATGGGACCATTCCATCCCACTTTATCCTTCCAACCAAACAAAAAACAGGGATGACTCTATCCCCCTAACCAAACAAAAAATAGAATCATCCCATCCCAAAATCAGGGACAGGACCATCCCATCCTACCTTGTCTCTAAACCAAACACAACCTAAGTCGTGCAGCCCGAAGCCTCGTAGCCTCATAGGTGAGGTGCCGGCTGTGCGAGGCAGAACGGTGGGGGCCAGGCGGCCAGGTAGGAGTGTTGCGAGCACCAGGCGCACTCATGCACTATTATACTATTGCTACTGCGCCGTGCCGACTTTTTTGTGTGGGTCCACGTGTTATAATCGGAACTTGAGGTGACTATCGAATGTACCGCAGTGAGATTGCAGCGAGTAATCAGAACTGTCAAGGTTAAACGCAGCGATTTTTTTAAAAAAATGGTTCAATTTTCACAGTAATTTTAAAAAATTCCTGCACTCCAAACGAAATCTAAAATTTAATTTAGCAACCTCTTTAGTGGTGATCATTTGAGCCTATTTTTGGTGGCTTATGGCTGAAAAACACTGTAGCTTACTGAAAAAACACTGAATGACAAAGCCTTATTTAGCATAATTAAATTTAAAAAAAATTAAAAAATATAAAAAATGTTAACCCATTACATATAATACAAACAAATACGGGAAAAAAAGAACCGGCAAAAAAGCTCAACAAAAAGCCAAAAGTTCAGAAAAAGACGAAATTTATGAATAGTGAAAAATAAGCCGGAAGCTACAAGCTGAAGCCCAACCGATCACTCTCTTAAACATCCGGTTGTAATCCGAGTCTAATAGGGGAACTCGGCCCCATTTGAAACATAAGAATTTCACAAGAATTACGTAGGACTTCTACTAGAAACAGTGTAATTCACATAGGATTAAGAAAAATCTCACATTACAAACAGGACCTTAGAACTTAATAGCCGTCATGTTCAAATACTGAGTTATATGTTTTTTTGGAGTCGATCGTCCGTTACCTTCTACTTGTCCTGTTGGACATGATACTCTGTCCAATATACGTTTTAGACCGTTGCCTTTTCTATTCACCCGTTAGCAAAAAAAATATCAAATGTATAACGATATGGAAGTATTTTTTTTTATAAAAAATATAACATTATAATTTTCGTGGGACAAAAATCTACATGTATTCAAACTTGGCAAGGAACTAAACGGACGGGTCCGCGGTGTGCGTCGATCTCCGAACCTGTGCGCAAAGAAAACAAGGGCCTGCGCAGGCATGGTCCTGGTCGGAAGACCGCACAGCAGATGCGAAAACCCGCTGGAAACATGGCTAAATGGCACATGCCCTAGGTGATTACCACGCTCCCTTCACAATGATGCCCCCCCGATCTGGCACGATCGATCCTCCCTGGTGGGACAGTAGGGCTGTCTGCCTGGTCAATTCCGAGGCGCATCATGTGTCTTCGGGGATGCACCGCACGGCGGCAGCCATCATGGCTTCCGGCGCGGCGGTACCCATCCATCCGTCGTCCGTCCCGGATCTTCTCCCGAAGAGACAAAGGCTTATTAAAGAAATGGCGATCGATGCGTGTGTGGGAGGCGAAAGGGGAGCCAAAAGACGATGGATCTTGGATTCTTCTCTTCCCCTTTCTCCCCGCGCGATCATGCGCGAGCTGCCCGCGTGTCGGCCTCCTGTCCGGCCGGGCTTGTGCCGTGGTTGGTTATACGGACTACGGTTGAACACAAGAGCAGCACGCACGTACGTAGGCACGCGTGTTGTCTCCTTTCACAGCGGCATCCATATGCGGCGTTGTGCACTAAAATTTATGCAGGGAGAATGTTCCGGTGTCTTCTACCAGATGTCGTAAAAAAAACTGCCGTTTGGGACTGCTAGGATATCGTCGACTGGCCACCACGTGAGCTGCCTCTTTGGCCCGGCCACGTTGGACGTCGTCTGAATGACACGTCGGAAGAAGTTCAATGTGGAGTGAAGGACGGAGAGCCAGAAAGGAGAGCGAGGCCGTCTCTCCGGTCCAGAGCGCGCTGGCCTCTTCGCACGACCCAACGCACAAGAGACGACGTGAAAAGTTGGTCCAGGCCATTCCCGGCGAAGTCTTTTAACTGAAAAAAAATACGTAGCCACCATGCCATTCAACATTTAACATAACTAATGATGTCAACTCTGTTCAACATTAAGAGCTCGTCGAAACTACTAACGACGACGAACGCTCTGCGCCGCAGCCTGCACACCTTGCTCGGCTCGGTTGTGTCTGGCGCCGCTGGCTAGGTGTACTAAGGTCTAATGTAGGCTTTACAATATGTGCACTTGCACAGGCCCACGTCTGCACAAGCCCACGCAAGCCAAGCTTAGCCAGACGCCTCCATTGCTCCCTTCATCATCTTCCTTCCCTAACCCAAGCCTTAGGCCCGCTCGTTTCAGTTTCAACTTCTGACTTACTTTTTACTATTCATAAATTTTATCTTTTTATGATTTTTTTACTTTTTAAAGCTTTTTTACCGGTTCTTTTTTCCCGTATTCGTTTGCGTTGTCCGAGATGAACTAACATATTTTTTCTATTTTTAATTTTTTTAAATTTAATTACGCCGAATAAGCTACCTTAGATTACAGTGAAATTTCAGCCAGCTACAGTATATTTTCAGCCATAAGTTATAGTTTTTCAGCCCAACAGAACGGGCCAAACCAAGCTCGCGCCCTCTCCCATGGTACCTAGAGGTCCCTGGGTACCTCCGGGAGAACCGGGGCAATGGCTCAGGCATATGCCTCAGCACTGGTTTCGTCTCTGGAACGTAGGGACATGGTTTGCGGGCCGGGCTTCAACCTTCGCGTGATGGTGATGATCAAGACGACAGAGATGAAACAGGCGGCCGAGACGAAGGTAAATCGGTGATCTCCACAGCGATGATGTGTGACCCCCATGGCTTGATCTGGATGCCGACCACACGATAGCGGATACGGTAATCACCAAGATGGCAAGAACGACAACGATGACTCACATGGACAATGGTGACCGGGACAACTACGGCCTAGAACTGGCCTAATCTCAATGGTGGCGAGTAGGACGGCTATAACATGGGGTTGGCCTGATTTCAACTACCTTAAGCCGGATCTAGCGTTGATGATTGTGGTGGTGACCTCACTGGCGAATCTGAACTGTACATACATATAGTCTTGTAGCAACGTTTTTTTTTAATTTGACCTTCTAACATCTGTTTTTACAAATATAGCATCCTCTTGAAGCTCTGAATACACGGCAGACGACCCATGTCACCCCGAGACCGCCATTCTCTGTGGTATATAAAATAATATGTCAATGTCAAACGGTGTTAAATACAACTGATCCAAACCGACAATAATCACGCTGCATATGTACGTACATATTGTCTAAATTATAATTTTCTTCATGTGCTAGTTTGCTACTTTGATTAAATGCACATGCATACTAATTTATTATGATCAGAACAAATTAAATATGATTAACACTAATTAAATATGATTATAGCTAATTACAACACTAATTAGGCATGACCAGTGCATACAAACCCATCATTTTCTGCAGATCTCTGTAATCGTATAAGACCAATAAATATACATATGCGGACATATATAAAATTATTTTAGCTATTTTCTAGCCAATATTTCTGCAACTATTTACAACAAATAAATGTGGCTACTTACAGAAACACATCCGTCAACAGTGCATTCCACATTATAAACACATAGTTATGCTAACGATATATTAAGCGTGTTGCTCGCATACGAATGAAACATACATTTTTTCGAAGGTATTCACCAGTTCCATAATGCTTTTAATTGCGAAGGATTACAGCTGCACTCTCCCTTGACAACAATGCAACCGTGGGTCGCATTTTATATGCGTGCACGCGAATGCAGCGTACTTAATGCGCTAGTTTAACGAGAATATAACATCGTGTCGTGTCGCCACTTCACATTGTGTAACTAGCCACGGGATTTCCAGAGGCAAACCGTGCAAAGATGCTCCCCCGCGAGATTCCCTGGCTTGTGCCCACGCGTGCCTACCACTTCTCCCTATGCCCACGCACGCTCGTTTCACCTGGCCAGGATTCTCGGCTAGCTGGCGAGCTAGTGCAGCTCGGCAGCAGCCTGCCAAGCAAGGGCGGCTTGGTAGGGCTGCTGTCGCATGCCACCTAGCCTGCCAAGCTATAGTAGCCACCTTCCGGCTCGAGGAGAGGGTCATTTTGTAAAAACGGATGTTAGGGGGCCAAATTTGAAAAAAAAAGTTGCTACAAGGCCATACGTGTGAATAGTTCGACGAATCTCGGCATCGAGGGAACTCAACCAATGAAAAAACTGTGAGGCAGTGTCAAAGGCTTGGGGAGGGTTTCAATGGGAGCCCGAGCCCGATAAGAGACGGTGGACTGGTAGCAGTCAGCAAGATTGCCACAAGGGCAACAAAAGACTACATGGATGAGCAAGGGCATGATGGCCTCATTGTTTTCAGCTTATAGTTTATGGCTTATGAATTCTCTTAAACAAACAAATAGAATGACTTCTCTACTACCTTTTCAATGTGAAATAATCTTTTTAAAGTGACTTATCAGTATTTGGTTTATTCGTATAAGCGCTTGTACTGAATTAAAAGTCATCAACCATAGTTAAAAAAAACACACCCAATGTCTGGTGGTCAAGAAAAAGGCAAAGGTGCAACACAAGTAGAGAAGGGAGTATGTGTCTGGGAACCACTGGCTGCCAGATCTGCTGTCATAAGCGGCTAATCTGGGCGTGGCGACATGAGGAGTGGACATATGGGAGAGAATGGAGAGAGATTATTGGAAGGTAAACTAGAAAAGGTGACAAGTAAACAAGGAGTGGGAGTGAAAAAAAAATATAAAATTGTGAGCCATCAAACTATGACCATTAAGATCAATGTCATAAAAACCTTGATCGATAGATGTCTCATCATACTCCGTTTTTTTATTTCTCACTTTCGTGGCTCTTCAACACATAATGCTCTTCGACATATAATGTCCTTCATTAATAAGAAGCACCATCTTAACATTCAGACAATCCTTTATTATGTGTTATCTGTCATTACACTTAAAGCACTTAATATCTCGAGTTCTAATGGTAGAAAAAGGCATTAGATTTGGCTTTGGATGCCTCCTTGCTCGTTGTACTCACCGCTTTTGATGCTTCTTTGAATGTTGTTCTGACCGGTCTAGCGGATGCAACCGGCTTAGAACTTGAGCCACCTTCGGCCTCTTGCGCAATTGGATGCCTCCAACCACTAGAATTGGTGCGGTCACCTCGGTTTTGCGTGTCCTTTACCTACTGTTCAGCATACTTCGCTTGGTGAAATAGCTCTTGTATAGTGTTGTATTGCATCAAATCGACACAATTTTGTACATCCTCGTTCAACCCTTCAAAGAAACATGCCACATTAGCCTCTGCCAGTGTTCACCTAGACGCTTGGCGTTAGTCGGGCAGCAGACTGGTGCCTAGCGCCTAATCGCTGCTTAGGCGGGAAAAATTGGCTAGGCGGGCAAGGCGAGAGGGTGGCGCCTAGCGCCATGTAGGCGGTCTAGGCGGCCGCGTTGGGAATCACTGGCCTCCGCAGCCTCACGTATACCGGTACAGATCATAAGTACTTACATCTCTTGGTAGTATTCATCTATGGACTTAAAACCTTAATAGAGTTGTAAAACCTTAATAGAGCTGCCACAGTTTTGTATGCAACATCTTTGTGTAATACGCTGGTACAAACCTTGATCGCATGACCCGCATCATTTTCTCCCAACGTGTAGATGTTCTTTTGTGTGATTCAATTGATCTCACTAAATAATAGTGTATTCGGTGAATTCAATCGAAGTAACACGAACTTTTTTCTTTGGAATAGTGGTGGTTGTTGAAAATCTAATTGACTGACATCTCTTACTCCAAATAAGCTTCTGGACTAGCTCTACTTTTGAACACTATTATGATTATTTTGATTTTACCAAGATCGTCGACCTCACGTTCAACACCTCCTCTACAATGTCCTCCTCCATATCTAGCACCTCGACAATCAACGAATTCCCACCTTGGATGTGCTATAGGCGGGCTAGGCGGCCCCCTAGGCGGGTAAAATCGGCTAGGCGGCCAAGGCGGAAGGTTGACGCCTAGGCGCCGCCTAGGCGGGCTAGATGGCCGCCTAGGGGAACACTGTGTGTAGCAAATCAACACACACCTCACACGGCCCACAATGAAGAACTATCTTTAGCTACATCACTAGTTCATTTAACTTCGTTACCAGGGAATTTGATAGGATGCAGGGAAGTTGCAAGGGGAGTAGAGACACACGATGACTACAATGATTGCAATCTACTCTCCAACATCGTCCCTGCAATTTAGATGTTTAACAATAAGAAATTTGATTCATATATCTGTATGTAATGTTGCAATATATCAACTGAGAACATTCCATCCTGGAAGTACCTATAACAATCACTAATCCTCCACCGGTCCAACCAATAGGCAACAAGTATGCAAAGATAGCTTGAGTTTTACGGTTAGCTAGCAATATATATTTGGCCCGAATCTTACAACTTACTTTATGAACCTATGAATTTTTTTTCATTTTTAACCTCTGTTTTGTGATAATTTTATTTTGAAGGAGATCGTCATTCAGGCCGTTATCCTATGATGTCAACTGTCAACAATATGACAACATGTTATATGCAGTATTTTGATTGTGTCAGTTTAATCCCCCATCTTACATATTCTGTTAATCCACGGCGAAGCAACAATTGCATTTAAAACATGTATGGGTGATGCAGTAGGGTATTTGCACCTATAACCACCTTATCAGAGAAAAGAGCACACCAGGCAGGGTGAAGAAAATGTTTGTCCAGTTCAATATAAAGAGGCACCTGCAGTAGTAGAAGAGAATAGGAAGGGCTCAGTCAATGCATAATGCTGTGGCAGCCGACAAATGCCTAAAAAGGTACTAATCTCAGGTTAAATGAACACACAAAGCTCTCAACTCCTAGCAGTCTTGAAAGTAAAGACTGAAAAGACCTACACTGCATACAATGTCAACAGCAGTATATATGCAGAAAATTAGCCTGTAGAATCGTACTAACGCCTTAGCACAGCAAAGAAACTTGGTGAGGAGCAATGGGTCTTAACCTTCTGTTTACAAGTGACATGCGTCATATTTGTATATATTTACATGCCATTTTACCCTCTTATTTTTCGTATTTTGGGACCATTTATTATCATTTGCACTATTTTCTATATTTAATTGCTCGAAATGGACCATTTTACATTTTTCTGTATTTTTTTGCAGTCCGGCGCGATCGAGGCGCATAAACGACAAATCTGGACCCTCGGGCTGCTCCGTATAGATATACGCGTCGTCACGGATGCGATGAATCAAACCGTGTGGAAAACGGAGCTCCGAAGGGCTAGAACGGAAGAAATGAAATGGGAGAAGGTTCTATTTGTAAACCCTAGAAATTGTCGAGGACTAATCTGCAAATCGCCAAAAAAAACTCCTGATCCCTCTCCCCTTCATCCGAAGCCCTCACCTCTTCTTCTTCTTCTTCTTCCCCTCCTCCTACCTTCCTCCCTTCTCCATACCTCCTCCTATGCCGCAATCCCTTCTTCTCCCAACAACCGAAACCCCCATCTTCCTTCTCCTCCCTGCGTCTCTCCCCTTCCTCCCAGTACCAACTCCATGTAGCTCCACCATCTCCCTTGCGCCACAACCTCTTCATCCCTTCCTCCTTCCTCCCATCACCGGCCTCCCCCAGTCTCCTCCCTCCTTTGCTTTTCCCCCAACACCTCTCTCTGCTGCCTCCCTTCTCCACCTAGCTCCTCCTTCTCCCCCGCAAGCTCTCTCTCCTTGGTCCCCTAGTGCTACTCCTTTCCTCCCAGATCCCCAATCCACAGCCCCAATTTCCTTCTCCTCCTTCTTCCCCCATCAACTCCACCAAAAACCCCATCTCCACCAGCATCGCATCTCCCCCACTGCGTCCTCCAGTCCTCCCTGCTCCACTGCCTCACTTCCCCTTCCCTCGCTTCTCCGGCTCGCCACCTCTCCCCGCCGCTATCTTCTCCGGCCGCTCCTCTACTTCTTCTCCGCCGCGCCTCCATCTTCCCTCTGCTCTCCTCCGGCGCACCACCTCTCTCCACACCACCGCGCCGCCTTTTCTCCTCTTGCCCCTCCTCTGCGCCGCCCCTCTGCCCTACCACCTCTCTTCCCTTTCCTTCGCCTCTCCACCGCCGCATCCTCCATCTCCTCCACAGGCCGCCGCCGACCCCTACTTCAAATTCACCGAGACCATCCGCCCTGACTTCTTCCTCTCCACCGACAGCGCCGCCGCCTGCATCCAGTTCACCGTCGAGCTCCTCCATCGACATCTCCGACGATTTCTCCAACGCCACCGACCCCTACTTCCTCTTCACCGACTGGACGGCATCGACGACCTCATCTTCATCCTACGCCGACGCTACTCCATCTGCCGGCGACCGCTACACCGCCTCCCTGTTGCATCCACTTCACCGAGCCTCCGCCCTCTGCGCTAATCCCCCTCGGTCTAGCTCTAATTCTTCTCCCTCTCTCCTTGTTGTTCTTCATTTATTGCTCATATTTGCTGCAGATCGATTACTGTGATTTGGAGTAGTTTGAAATATCTGTGGATGCTAACTTGTGATTCTGTGGATTATGCTCTGTTAATCTGTGGTTGATGTCTCAATGTGATGGCGAATTGTAGAATTTGATCTATTGCACTGAATGTCATCTTGTGATCTGTGATTGTGAAATGTGAGCTGAGCAATGTTTTGAGTTGTTTATATAATCTGTTATTGCTGTTGGAAGTTGTTTAGCAAATTTAGTATTGATCATTGTGATGCTGTTGGATATGGATATAGGTTCTGTTCATGAGAGTTATGCTTTGTGTTAATTTGTCGTTGTTGGCATTAGGTTAGTCTGTGCTTATGTTCAGTGTGTGTGTTTCTCCTGTGAATTCGATGTCCTGTGCTTGTCCTACTGTCAGGGTTAGTATGTATGTTTGTTTGTTTGAGAGTCTCGTCGAATTAGCTAGCCGGCCAACCATCTCCCTTCCATTGCTGTCTCGACTCCCTCCTTGCTTCTAGTCCTCCCTTGTGCTTCTCGATCTTCCCCTTTTCTTCTCTTTGCGGTTGGTCGTTAGCGAGGTCGAGCGATCGTAGTCGTAGTCGTTGTTGTGTTGTCCATCCGTCGTCGTCTAGTTAGCCGTCGATCGTCTTCTCCCTCGTTCTCTCTCGACTTCCTTCGTGCTTCTCGACTTCCTCTTTCTGTCTAGCGGTCGATAGCTAGTTAGGTCGTCGGTTAGTCGTCGTGTCATTCGTGTCATTGTTTGTGAGTCGTTCGTTTAGTTCGTTCGTAGTTTTGTCTATGTGAGTTAGAGTTCGTTCATTCGATTGCTTCAGTAGTCGTTGTAGTTTAGATTCTCCCCCGTTTCGATTGACCTAGCTTTAGCCGAGCACTGGTAGCCTCAGTCTAGTCCCTGTGGAGAACACGACACTCGCCGCTATTTCAGTGGCAACCCGTGCACTTGCGGGTGTGCTATTTTTGCACGATCAAGCAACAAGTTCCCACATCAGAAGGATCTTGACTTCTGAAGTTATGATCACCCACATATATTCAAAACTCATGTCCAGTTTCCCACAATTAATCCCCTGGCAATCTTTAGTGTTCATGAAGGTTTATCCACCACTAATCAATTGCTTTGGGCTATAGATGCCACAGTCGTCCTGCAGTCCCATCCTCGGCGCCTGCGGCCATGGCAGCGTGGTCTTCTTCATCCTCGGCCATGGCAACCAAGCTGTAGTCGAGCTGAAGAATGGTTGCTGCCCTGCTTTTTGTGCTGATTGCCTGATTGTGGTGTTCGCTTGTAGAATTGGCAAGTAGCATTCAACAACTTGTATTCCGATTGTACTGCTAGCCGAGTAGCTGCAGTAGAATTGAGGAACAAATGTACAGGTTGTGCTCTCAGGCGTTGATGGAAGAAAATGGGCAGGTTCCATAACTGAGCGGAGGGGACTAACCTCGAGCGCACGCGGCGGACCACAAGAACGTAGCAGCTGGAGCCCGCTCGCGTGACAGTGCAGCCGAGAGATGGCTGCACAGTGATTGTGCCGAAGTCGACGTTTTGGTCGCCATCGACGAAGACCAACTGCCACGGGAACTCGCACCGACGTGAAGATATTTCCTCCACCAGGTGCTGCGCCGGCCAAGCCGCCGCCTCCACGGGCGTCACCGCGGGAGGGCGCTACTTACCACCCCCGAGCACTAAGAGAAAATTGCTATAATAGGTCTCCAAACAACGTGTTTCGCTATAATAGGACTTCTAACGTTGACATCGCTAAAATGACACACGAAACATTGGCTTCTCGTAATACATGACATTTGGCTCTTTTAATTCCAATGTTCGGGTATTTCGAAACATTAGCCAAATGTCATGTATTACGAGAAGCCAATGTTTCGGGTGTTATTTTAGCGATGTCAACGTTAGAAGTCCTATTATAGCGAAACACGTTGTTTGGAGTCCCATTATAGCAATTTTCTCGAGCACTAATCTGCCATCGCCGGACCTTAATTTGCTGCTGCAGCATCCCCCGCACCAGATTGGATTTCGCAAATGGGGAACAAAGAGGGTAGGGACTAGAGACGGCGCGGGACGACAGGGATTGCGTTGGTTTTTCGAGTGGAAGTCATTTTCTCGATTTCAGGAGAGTGGAGGGTGGGCGTCGGAGCAGAAGCAGGGAGCGGCGATGGGGAAGGAAACAGAAAAAAATGGCGTCGGAGCAGAAGCAGGTCCGGTGGCGACAGCGAGGAAACCCGGTGGCGGCAACGAGGACAACCGGCGGCGGCGCCGCGTGGGAGGGCTGGCTTGGGGGTGGGGGCGACGAAACGAGGTCCTCTGACGTTGCGTAAAGCAACGTCAGAGTACGGTTGCAAAATCTGAACCGTCCGATGAGAAATGAACGGCTCAAATCTGGTTTACTACAGTAAAAATTACTGTAGCTACAGTAATTTTTACTGTAGCAAAATCAGATCTGAGCCGTCCATTTCTCATCGAGCGATTCAGATGCAACTACACTCTGACATTGCCTTACGCAACGTCAGAGGATTCGGTTCCAGGGGCGACGGGAGTCGGACTTTTAAAAGCTATTTTTTAATAAATATTTTTTGTAATATATAGTTTTTAAATGAAATATCTTTTAAAAATATAATCTTACTAGTCAATTTTAGTATAGTCAAAATCGAATACAAGTGTAAAAATGTTTAAAATCCTGTCTATTTGGTACATCTATGCATCAATCTGACTACTTTAAATAAAGAATAACGAATACAATATCCAATTGAAGCTTTTAACATCTAACTAACCCGAGGGGGTGAATTATCTAGATATTATTCGTGAGTTGGGAGACGTGAGATTTCAAGATTGAGCTCAGCTGGCCCCACAAGGAAATTTTGGAACCAGAGAGCCGCACACGAACTGATTTCCTGGATCCTTCTCTAACAAATTCCAGTTCCCTTGATACACCTTGTTCATCATAGCTGGGATCTTCTTCAAGAAATGGGACGTCAATTGAACCCTCAGACTCTACATTCCTAAGCCACCCTCGGAGCAAGTAGTTTATAACCTGATCAAAGAACGAAAAATCAGAGGTCTAATACCAATTACAATTATCGTAGAAACAAAACTCACTAGCCACTAAGACAATATTGTTCATACATGCATAATCATCGACTCAACAGTCTGAAAAGTCCCGAGGCACACACTAAATCACTAATATCTCAGAATACGTGTATATTACTCAACAAAAATTATATCAATACACTTTTCATGAAATAATCAGGCTGATCAAGAGTTATAGGATAAAAGCATCAGTTTAGCTACTTTAGTATTATGTGCATAGGTAGAACAGTGGATAGAAGATTTAAGGAAAGTACATTCCACTGGGGCATTATCAAACAATATTAAGCATAAGGCAACTTTGTCATGGAAAGCTTTTTTACATTAATAATGCAGCAGATTAAACGAGGACTGCACAAACCATGTTGAGCGCACAAATGCCACAATCCATAACTCATAAATCTATCAGTAAATCCTATCACAGCGAATACCAAACTGGCGGATTTTTACTCCTTTTTTTTCCTTTTCTCACTTTTGCTCCAAGGTTACTAGACCATATGAGTAGCGCAGAAGCCAAGCCTTTGGCCACTCTCAAGATAACATCTATTAGTTATTGATCCAAGTCTAATCCTGGAGACTTGTTTAAGATTCTAAACTAAAACATGGGTCATTATTAGCATTAGCTCACAACAGTGGCTGCCCATCTTTGTAGATATTGAGAAGAACCTTTCTTCACACATTTTGAAAGACTTGAATTTCTCCCCTGCTCTTGAAATACAATTTAAGATCTTCCCTGCCTCTTTTCTTACTGTAGCGACACATGTAGTGCAAATTCCCTACTTCTTGAGTTGATGCCCCAATCAATAGGATTAGCACGATCACACAGTAGGACGTTTGTACTAGATATATTGATATACCCCTACTACGTTTGGAGGACATATCTAGTGCAAACCATCAGTTAGGCGCAAACAGCAGACCATTTTGTTTTGGACACAAAATCGATGCAAAAAAGTTCAAAACAATATGCGAAGATAGTTCTTAGTTTAGCATACCTCCATTGAAAATTTCAAAGTTAAAATTCAATTTTTGTTGGGTGAAATAAAAAGGAGAAATCCTTGAAAAACTAAGTAAAAAGAAAATGGGAAAATTACATGCAGCAAATTTCTCTTTTTTGTTTAAATTTGATTTTAACGGGCAATGCAGTGTTCCACAAACTGTCTTATTAATATTTGGAATTTTTTCTTGTTGACTTAGTGCTCAAACCAAAATAGTTTGTATGTTGGCAGTTGGCACCTACACCATCGGTTGCAAATATCAGTTTTGAACCATCACTTGGAATATGATATATTCAAAGCCAAAGGGGAGCTGTAATTTGTAAACACATTGAAATGTTTTACCTCAGGAACCTCATCATGAGGACAGTGACCAGCAGGGCTAATTTCATAATAGGGTGCTTCTGGCACCTGCTGTTTGACTTTAATACCCCAAACAGGTCTAACCCAAGGATCTTCTCTCCCATACATAAGAGATATGGGAATACCTTGCCTTTGGCACCTGCAGATGATCAGTGTTAAATTAGAAAATGATATTTTATAAGCAATGGAGCAATTCATCAATTGGGCTTTCCACTTCACCTAGAAAGCGCCTCTTCGAAGGATATCTGACCCATTGGAGCAAACATAATGGAGGCAAATGATGCAGCAGCTGCTGGGTGTTGTGTTGTCTCTATAATACGAGAGAACACCTTGTCCACATTTGTTGAGTGGTCGGCATATACTTGCTTGAGTATGTCCCGTATACTTCTTGGATCACTTATCTTCTGCCACCTGTATCACAAAGGGGATTAATTGAACTCCATCCAAATTATAGGATCCAATGCATGGATATCTGACATAATTTTAATGATGCAATAATCACATAATTGCCATAAGATAGCCTTATGAGCATATCTGTAAAAAAATCAATAGTAGGCACAATCTACCATCCTAGCATAGAGAGAGAAAGGATAATGCAAACAGAGAAACAATTACAGAAAATCACATGTGGCAGCACATATTTTGCTTGTAGATCTAAGTTTATCTCTAAAAATTCCATGTAAAAGGTGCAAGAAAAAAATAACTAGACTGTTGAGTAATAATGCCATGCACAAATGAAACAGAACTTAAGTCCAAATGATTTCATTAGTAAAGTCTGCACATACGACGCCTTGCAAATTACATGCATGACGCATCGCATAAAAAATTTACGATCCCATATACCCAATTTAGTGAAACAAAAGCATCAGGACATCATTAATTAACAGCAGGGAGAAATTTAAGAATATGCAAGTATGTTTGATAAAAGCTAAAACTTAGCACATACACTGTTTCAGTAAGTTTCCTCACAAATGACGGAAGAGGAAATGTCCCAGCCCATGGAAAAATCTTTGACAACCAAGGAGATCTAGCAGGGTTAGGAAGGAATCCCCAAAATGGTGTCGCATTAAGCAATGTGACACCCTTTACAAGGTGTGGATTGGATGCAGCAAAATATAGGGCAACAAAACCTCCAAGAGAGTTCCCCACAATATAAACTGGTTCATGGATAACCTGGAAGACGGTTATAAAATTAGCATAAGAAACATGAGATATAAATCCAATAGTCAAAAGATATGTTATCAGACTGGTTATGAATAAGCAACCTTTTAAATAGCTACTTTATAATACAAAGACATAAATGGTTAAATAAGTGACAAAACACAAAAAGGTCAAACCTGCCGTATGCACTTGGCAGCAGAACCAACAAATGAAATAAGACAAAGGCTCCATATTTTCCACTTGTAAAAATATGCATGATTTGTGATGTTATCTATATAATATAAACAAGTAATCCCCACTAACTACAATCAGTGCTATTTCTCTCTTCTCTAATGCAGCCACATTACCCCTATTGTTCACAACATTTGGATGAAAATTGTGTGTAATAAATATTCCCTCATTTGCATTGTCTTCTAATTCTTTTAGGCTCTACCATGTTTCACCTTGATTTGTTCAAACATCACAACCAACAAATTGATTTCTACAAATTCCCGCTGCAATGCGCAGGGTATCCTTCTGGTTACTTTAAAAACAGTACTCGTGATTCATGTCACTCTTTTGATGCAATAAGCCATCCAAAAGGAAATAGAAAAACACAACTTATGAGGTAGCAACAAGAGACCCACTGTATGTGCTAACTTCAAAATACTTCATAACCACCAAGTTGGACATCTCTTGACAGAGATCAATTACATTAACAGCACCGTGCCTAAGTATATGAACAAAAACTAGGAAAATTACAGACCAAACAGGAAGCGATAACTGGAGAGCATGCTTCCATTAAGCAATTTGTCAGCACCAAAATGAAGAAATTCACATAGCGTTCCAATTTGGAGATTTATGAATAAAAAATCAATAATAAGATTATGATGAGTTTATATATACTGATATACAGAATATATGTGAATATTGTCCAGCCTGGCAGCATACCATAACAAGATTTTCACAAGTTTATATATGTACACCAAAAGGTGCCTTACTAATTATATGAGTTCGAATGTTCGATAAACATTGCCCTTGATACAAAAATTGTATCGGAATCCCATTATTGGTAAACTTTGATTTAAGTTTTCCCCCTTCCGCTCTCGATTCTTTGTGGTACTAGAATCAAAAGATGCCTTACAAATGCATTTGCCCGAAGTGAGCAGATGTACTGCACGAGTGCCAACTAAGTAAGAGCATGGCACCTGCAGAGGCCACATAATGAAGCCGATAAATTCTATAAAGCCCTATATACAAATGCTGAAATATCTTACATCCAAGCATTCTTGATAAAGAAAGTAGCTAATTCAATAATTATTGCAGGACCTTCCAAGGGCACAAAGCAAACTAAGATTTGCGAACTGAACTTGAAAGGCATTTTAGCAAAAATGAACATCGGATGACACAACAAAGAAACCAAAAGGAGTACCTCTTCAATGAAATGCTGAACTTGGTTACGCCACAAATCTACAGAATACACCAACTCCTCTGCCCATGGTTGCAAATCTTGTCCAAAACCCCAAAATGCTTCCTCATCCTGCTCCCCTACTATGTTCTTAGGAGCAGGGTCTTCACATGGCAATGACATTCCCAGCCCAAGAAAATCCATTGTCCACACCTTGTAATCACGGCCAAGATCCCTCAATTGCTTCTCAAAATGGAACGTCCCCACTCCAAAACCCGGTAGAAAGAGCACGGCTGGCGCCTTGCTATTCTCAGTGCCAGACTTTTCGTAATATACCGTCAACTTTGGCTTCCACTCCCAGAACCCAGTACTGATTTGAGAGCTATCAGGCCCTTCCGGCAGGCCCGGAATCATCACCTTCTCGATCTCGCCGGCCTTCTTGGGAATGCCTTGGAGGGCCGCATCCACATCACTTACATAGAACCCATGGCTCCCATGAACCTTCCCGGAATCACCTGGATTTGAAGTTCTCCCTGTCCCAACACAAAGAACTGCGCTTTTTCTTGGCCGAGTGGATTTGGTATGCCCCGCACCGAGACTATTGCCCCGAAACCTCCAAGAACTAAGAGGCGTTTGATGAAATGCCAAGCAGGAGTGGCTGGAAGAAACCACTTCCATGATCTCTCCGGTAGCTAGCGCACCGATTCTGCAACAGAGGAACGAACCAAATTCACAAAACTGAACAGGAATCAAGAACCTCACCTTTACTGAGGTAATAAAGAATTCCGCTGTCCTACATCGTTGAAGTATAAGTGTCCATATTTTCTTATCAATTTAGTCTTTTTGAGTGAACTCATCGATGCATACAACTCAATATAGTATTGAAATATAATCCACGAGCAAAAGTGTTAAAGTATAAACCACAAGAAAAAGTATTGAAGTATAAATGAATTGATCATCTTTACTCATCAGTTTCACGTCAGTTCATATTGACTTTTGACTTTAGTTTAAAAATAGTAACAGTTTATATAGAAGCTTATAGATATACTCGTGTATAATTTTAATTGATATAAATAAAGTTATTAAATATATACTACAATCAACTAGTTAATCTGTTTTAAAAAATACTTCTATTAAAAACTAGATAATATAAAAAAACCAATTACCGTAAAAAAACATTTTTTAGAAGCCAACACGAGGTGAACTAACTCCGGAGTACATGCAACTCAACATACATGAGACATCCAGTACAATTAAGCTACATGGGCCGGAAAATAATCCTCGATCTAGCAGCTAGTTGAGGTCCGTGTGTAACGAATGATTGATTCCAAAAGGGCAGACTAAACCTCACCAGATTGGTACCATACTACCATGACAGCAAGACGCGAGGAAAGGGTGGCCAAGAACCAACTAAGTAGCAGCTCAGAGCGAGGAAGCGTACCTGCAGAGTGCCGATCCACAGCCCACTGCTTGCTTCACGCGCGGTCTGAAGAAGAAAGAGCGAGCAAGTAGGAAGATTCTACCGGTTGCTTTTATAGCACCGAGAGGACCCGAGTGTGAGGGGATTCACCGTGCAGTGAGATGGGTTCCTCGGCAACCTCGGTGTCCTGTGTTCGATGCGTGCACGTCATCCCTGGTGCACGAGAGGAGTGGAGGAGGGGAGTTCGGCGCGCGCGGTGTGACGCGTGGACGCGGTGCACCGTGAGCCAGGTTGGAGCGTGTGCACGTGTCGGAATTTGGATGCCGAGAGGCCGGTTTGGTGTTGTCGGGACTCGGGAGCGCCGTGTCCACACGCAAGCTCGCGGGTGTTGCTTGGTGGCGTGCTTGTCGGTGCTGCTCCGTTCCGGCCGGAACGTTCTGAACTTTCCGTTTCGGCGAGCAAAACGGCACAGCAGGCGCACCACCCTGTACCCGCGTATATCCCGGCCATCATCATCGGAGTGAGGGAGATTATTTAGAATGCAGGGGAGGAGAAGATGAGATGTATGGTGAAGGTGTGGCGCCGTGCGCTTGAGGGGATTCGTTGGCGGCAGTGGCGCCATGGCCGTGGTGGTCGACGGCGTGGCCTGCCCTGGCAGGGGCGAAGTCAGACGACAGGAGTATTGTGGTCACCTTCATTACACGATGGTGTCCCCTTCACTGATAAACAGTAATAAACAGTAATTTTCTATAGGATTTACTAAATTTCATTGGGGTCACTGGACCCCATGCTCATAAGCTGGCTTCGCCCCTGTGCCCTGGTGTGTTCGCAGCCATTAATGCTAAGCCAAAGTCTCGCGGAGCAGCCGTGGTTCTCTCTTTTATTTGGGAGTTGATAAGGGCAAGCGCAACTGGTGGCTAGGGATTTGACGGTGATTTGTTCGCAATTTTTTGCAACTTAGTCATTGGATTATTTATTATTCGCATACGTATCACACTTATCAATAGTATTTTAGTGGTCCTACCGGTGGCTCTTACAAAGTGATCTCTCCCTTACCTGTCATCATATTTTCGAAGCTTTCTCTTATTTGTCACTGTTGATTAGTCAAGCCATGAAGTGGCTGTACAAATACCATTTTGCCCATGCCTTGTCTTCTTCCTTCTTCCTCTAAGCAAAATTAGTCATGGTAGCCACTGCCAACCGGGATAGTGCCGATTCACCACCATCACCACAACACCATCATCCACACAAGCACATGCATACATACACATGGGAGAGGCGAAGCTCTGCTCGATTTCATCCATGGCAAAAAAAATAGAAGAAGGAAAGGGGGAGGAATTGGAGGAGCTCACCGACACGCTTCCCCATCGCATCCGCCGACCATGGTAGACCACAGCGAGCCTCGGCATGGAGGCACTAGAGGGTGGCCTCCCTAGCACACCGATGACACCCATCGCCGTTGCCCCCATCAAGTTTGCCGCCATCGAGTCCAACTCAAGTCCAACCAGCAGCAAGATTGTGCCCTGCGACGTGTGAATCTGGGCTCCATGTGCTCGATCCAATTGTGAAGGAGCATGAGGACGACGAGGGATCCATGTGTAACGTCCCAGCCTAACCTCTGAGCCCAAATGTTATCACTACTTTATAACACCCTAATTTACATCTATCGCTACTAGATTTCGGCAGTATCTCCTCCGGTTATTTCTCAACGAAACGGTAAATAACATAGATTTAACAATAAGTGTAGGATCGAAAATAGCAACAGAGGGGGTGAATGATGCCTTCAAAAATCACCCCTAAGTATCCACATTTCTCTTCTTCTCCAATAGCTATAGTAGCTAGGAAGAAGAATAAATTTGCTCATTGGAAGCCGGAAACAATTTCGCCGAAGAACCGAAAGGACTTGATGCCATAAGAACTAACTTGCCCAAAAACAGAGAAACTGAAACTAAAAGTGGCTGCAGCTATTGCTAAAAACAGAGAAAAACTGAAACTAAAAGTGGCTGCAGCTGCTGCTGAAAACAGAGAAAAACTAAAACTAAAAGTGGCTGCAGCTGCTGCTGAAAACAGAGAAAAAATTGAAACTAAAAGTGAAAACTGAAACTAAAAGTGGCTGCACCTGCTGCTGAAAACAGAGAAAAAACTAAAACTAAAAGTGGCTCCAGCTGCTGCTGAAAACAGAGAAAAAACTGAAACTAAAAACTGCTAACCGAGAGTAGGCTGAAGAAATACAAGGTGCAGATTTTAGACTAAAAAGAATAGGAATAGCCCTTGCTGAAAACTGTTTACTGCAAATCAGTTCTACCCGCAAAACTGAACAACATTTCAGTTTCAGGTCTGACCGAAAACATGATTCACAAATTCAGAGTTTTGGTTTCGTGTTTTAGTTTTTCCCATGAGCTGAAAGCAGAGGAACAGCCCCTAGCTGACAAAATTCAGCAGCCAAAAAGATAGACACTGAACTAGCTGAAAGGATCTAAAAGTGCACAGCCTGTAGACTAACGGACTGAATTCAGAACAGACTGAAAACGAAGCAGCTGCTTGACCGAAAACTGAAAAAGTAAACCTGCTTCCGAAAACAGAAGAAATGATCAATTAATTGCGGTACTTCTCAAATCAAATGGACTGAACTTAAACTTAAATAGCATATGGACCTCAGAAACCAGAGAATGCAAGCCAAAGAGCAAGAAACCGAAGACTTGCTAGAAATGCTGAAATAAACTGAAAGTGAGACCAAATGATGAATTTGGTTGAGTTTTTCATGTCTATTGATCATGAAACTTTGCATTTCATCAGGAAACGATCTCACAACGAGAAAGCACAAACTTAGAACAAGTATTTTTTTTGAGAAAATCAAAGAACCACATGTTCCCTGCCTTCAAACCCTAGTTTTTCAAAAACAGAGGAAGTGATGCGCATGAGTGAAAAATGAGAGATTCTTTGATTCAACCATTTGGCTCTTGGGAATTAACTAATCAAATGGTCTTGAGACAGATTCCCATCACAGAGCAAGAAATCAAAAGCTACTCTCTCAAGAATCACTCAAAATCAAGTGAGGCAAAAAGGGAACCGAGAGCAGTAAGCAATAAGCAACTGAAGCACAAACACAAGAAGGAAAAACATGAATCCATATCACCTCAAACACATGATTTTTCATATTGCTTAAGGGAGATGAATGATTACAGACAACACACTACAGCCCCATACACAATTGAAAAGAAGTGTAGGCTATCTCACTACATGCTTGAGATGAACACACGCACACACACTCAGAACACACAGCTAGAACACCACTGCTTACTTGATCTCTGCCTCCACCTCTCCACATATGTAGGCAGGAGCTCACACTCAAAGAAGAAATTCAAGAAGTGGCAGCCCCTCTCCACTTCATTTCTTCATACCCATAAGAGGCAGGAGTCAAACCAGGAAAATGGAGGGAAACCACACATTCCACTCCAAACCCTAACCTCCTCTTTTCCACTAACGGGTCTCCAACCCGTTATCTTCAACCGAATCCGCTTCCAATTTTGTAGCCTCGCGCATTTTACTGAAATACCCTTGCCGCAACTTCCTGGAAGCTTCCTGCTCGCACAACCGCAACCGGCATCCTGACCATCTGGACCTCGACTCCTCCCTGAGTCTAGTCCCGGTCCGCTCCGCTGCACACGATCGCACCCGGCATCCTGACCGTCTGGACCTCAGCTCCTCCCTGAGCCTAGTCCCGGTCCACCTCGCCGTTGCCCGTCGTGTCCATCTCCGGTAGCTCCAGCTCCAGTTCCTCGTCTCCCGACTCACAACCACCTCAGCAGCCTCGATCATCTTAGGTGTCTCCGACCGTCTGGACTCAACACCTCCTGTGCCTAGTCCCGGTCCACTCACGCCTCACCATGACCTAGCTCCGAAGTCCTGCAGTCACACAGACAAGCAAACCGTCACATAGCACCGCACGAAATAGTATAAACAACATTAGCATTAACAAAAGATACTCAAGCATGAAATACCCAAATCAACCGATCGAGAAGGAAAACAAGCGTCCTAAGCATTCCCGACAGCGATCAACCAAGTCCAACCGAACCAGACCGCGCCATGCACTGACTCGGCGCGAACCGACCAAATCAAACTCAAACTTTCCAGAAACTGAGTCAATTACTCATCACAAACATGGGGGCATCTCCACATGGTCTCTCAATAAGTACTAAAAAAATTTGCTATAAACAAGAGTAGACACGTCACAACTGAAACTTAGGACCTCGCGTTCGAGAACACATGGAACCATATGTCTCGGAGCAAACTTAAACTTGCAAATAGAATATTACTGAGGAAATATACTGTTGTAGGGGTGGCCCCCACCTAAGCCCCTAGGAGGTCAAGCCCAAATGGGACATGTATAATGATATAAATGCCTGAGAGGATACTTGAGTGTAAGGGCATAATTGTAAAACACTCCCCATGTGGATATATATAATGATATAAATATATATATATATATATATATATATATATATAGGGCATATATATATATAATATATATATATATATATATATATATATATATATATATATATATATATATATATATATATATATATATGCCCAGGCCATGGGGGAACCCTAAGCATTGCTCACCTAACTCTCCACTACCATACTCTCTCTCTGATTGGTCTGTAATCACAACAGTTGGCGCCGTTCGTGGGGAAGACAAGAGTAAGCCTCAAGATCAAGCCTCAAGATCTGAAGAAGGATGGCACCGAAGAAAACTACATCATCGGCGGCGGAGAAGAAGAAGAGGAACACGACGGAGCCGCGCGTCAACACCAGAGCTTCGGCGTCGGTAATCGCGAGCGCGGGCGTCGGCACTCCAGCTACAAACGTTGACGCTCATAGCGCGACGATCGACCCCACCACTGGCGCGACGATCGACCCCACCCCGGGCATGACGATCGACCCCACCGCTGGCGTTACGGTCGACACCGACAACACCAACCGGGTTGCCGGGAGCGGTAACGCTGACGCCCATGTTGGCATGGCCACCGTCCCTACATCCGGCGTGGGAGCAGCGAGCGGCTCCGGCGGCAACGTCGGCCTCGTCACCGACTCCGAAATCCACCGCACCGGCGCACCGGGCAACCCAGGAGCGCAGGCCGTGGTCGCCGCTATCCCGACAGTGCAACCAGGTGCGCCACTAGCCCCAACCATGGTAATGGTGGAGAGCACCCTACTGACGGCCATCGGCACGCTCCAAAGGGAGCTAGTGGACCTCCGCGGCGCCGTGCGGGATATACAAGAGGCTCAGAGCCAGCAGATCCCGCTGATGGTCGCGCCGGAGCCCACGTCGGAACGAGCGGACAGCCGCGAGGCCCCTACGTCCAGTCGTGTCCCGCTACGACGTGTGGATCCGGAGTCCCCCATCTCCGCGAGCCTGTAGCAATCGGCATGGCCGGAGGACTTCAAGTTCCCCAGCGCCATCGAGCCGTACAAGGGCGACACGGACCCTCGGGAGTTCGTGCAAGTGTACGAGACCGCCATCGAAGCTGCAGGTGGAGACGACACCACCAAAGCGAAGGGGCTCCCCCTCGCGCTAGAGGGAGTGGCGCTCTCTTGGTTTTTTTACCATAGAGCCAAACTTTATCTACGCATAGGAGCAGATTCGCGACCGCCTCTACAACAAATTCCAGGGGAACTACGTCGAGCGTGTCGACGCAGATCAGCTCTTTGCTGTAAAGCAAAAACCCTCATAGAAGCTCCGAGAATACTTCAAGCGCTTCATGAAGGTCTGTTGCCAGGTCAAGGACGTCAATGAGACAACCATCATCAATGCAGCAGTGCAGGGCCTCCGCTCGGGGCCGCTGGCCGAGTACAACGCACAAAAGCCAATCAAGACGGTGGCGAAGCTCTTCGATAAGATGGAAGAGTATGCTAAGGCAGAGGAGGACGCGCGACGGCGCTAAGGCGACGACTCCGACACCAATCAGGCGGAGGGCCCGACGAAGAACGGAGACTCGCCGAAGGAAGGCTCATCGAAGGGCAAGCGCAATCAAGAGTCCTCGAAGGATGCTCCCGAGCGCAAGGATGCTCAGCACAAGGACTCGTCAAACGACAAGCCCAAGCGCGGTCAACACAAGTCCCAGAGAGCTCGCTACGTCTTCGACATTGAGGGTGGCTCCAAAGACAGCGCCCCCGCAGGTCGCGGCCGGGGTCGCCAAGGTCGGGGGCGGGGGCGCGGCCAGGGCCGCGATGATAGGCCCCGTGCGGAACAGGAAGACCAGCCCTACGGCCAGTAGTGCGAGGTGCATGGTCGAGGTGGCCACGACACGCGTGCATGCACCACCATCGCGACGCTTCGACAGAGCGTCGCCAGGGATAGAACCCTCGAGGTGTGGCCGCCCATCGAGGCCCATGTCCAGCAACCCCTGGAGGGCCCCACGTGGATCCAAGATCATGGGCTGCAGCCCCAGAAGGGCCCCTTGAGGATTCAAGCCCACGTGCAGCAACCCCAGGAAGGCCCCCTACGGATCCAAGCCCCAGAGGGAGTCCAACGCCGGGTTATAAACGCTGGAGTTCACTTTGGTGCGGCAGCAGAAGGCTTACGCATGGAGGCTACATCGCGTGGCAGCATACGGGATGCGACGTTAAGCGCGTCCTAGTCGATGGAGGAAGCTTCGCGAACATCTTGTTCGCAGCGGCCTTTGACCAAATGGGGATCCCTCGAAGTCGCTTAGGCCCCTCGGGAATCCATTACAGGGCTTCGAGGTCGGCCGCTGAGGGTGTTGGGCCAGATATGCCTGTAGGTCTCCATTGGCCAGGACGACAACACAAGGAGCGAAGACGTCACTTCGACGTCGTCGACATCCCGTACCCGTACAACACCATATTGGGGTGATCAACCCTCAATTCCTTCGGGGCAGTACCACACCACAGCTTTCTATGCATGAAGCTCCCGGGCCCGCAAGGTATCATCACTACCCACGGTGACCAGGACATCGCCCGGCGCATAGAACTTGGTACCCGAGGCCCACACCGCGAGGTCCACCGGGATTCCTAGGGCGGACATGACAGCGCAAAGGCTCTCAACGGCTCCAAGAAGCACCCCGCCATGCTTCCGCATGGGTCGCTCCAGCACCAGAGGCTCCCCACGTGCCCTACCTTGCCGCCACGGCAACAACAGTCGCTGCTGTTCCCATCCTCGAGCGGTTCACGGTTAGTATCCTGTCTTTTGTAATCGCTCACCTGCGCAAACGGGAGATCAATAAAGTCCACCGTTTGCGAAACTTGTCCTATTTTGTGCAAAGACGCACGGAGGCTCGCCTCCATGCGCACTCTCCGTGAGTATAAACAAAGACGCGAAAAACGCGCGCACTCTCCATGAGTATAAACAAAGACACGCGGTAAACGCGCGCACTCTCCGTGAGTATAAACAAAGACACGCGGTAAATACGCACACTCTCCGTGAGTATAAACAAAGACACACGGTAAACGCGCGCACTCTTCGTGAGTATAAAATAAGACACGTGGGGGGACGCCTCTGCGTGCACTCTACGGAGTATAAATAAGACGCAGATGTTGTCCCTACGCACTCTACATAGTATAAATAAGACACGGATATTGTCCCTGTGCACTCTACAGAGTATAAATAAGAAACGGATGTTGTCCCTGCGCACTCTACGGAGTATAAATAAGACGCGGATATTGTCCCTGCGCACTCTACGGAGTATAAATAAGACACGGATGTTGTCCCTGCGCACTCTACGGAGTATAAATAAGACGCGGATGTTGTCCCTGCGTACTCTACAGAGTATAAATAAGACGCAGGGGAGGATCGCCTCCGCGCGCACTCTACGGAGTATAAATGAGATACGGATGTTATCCATGCACACTCTACGGAGTATAAATAAGACGCAGTGGAGGCTCACCTCCGTGCGCACTCTACGGAGTACTAATAAGATGCGCGGATGTTGTCCCCGCGTGCACTCCATGATGGAACATGCGGAAGTCGTCCCTGCGTATGCATGTGCGATGGGACACCAAGCAGCGCTCACACCCTGCTCCTTTGCTTCTCGTATGCAGAAGACAGCGTCGGGAAGCAGCTCCGCTCTCAGGTCAGCCTCCGCGGGATGCGCCTGCTCGGCTGGGATCTGGAGGACTTCATTTCCTCCAAGCTCAGTACGAGAGCGGCAGCCGTTGCCCCAGCGCCTTCGTATCAGTGGGCGCACGGCGTGAGGAGTGCACTCTTCGTCACCACTTTGAAGGGTAGGGGATGGAGCGCTCGCGCGTCTACTTCGACTAGATGCCAGCTCCGCTGCCACCACTTCGAAAGGTAGGGGATGGAGCACTCGCGCGTCTATTTTGGCTAGGCGCCGGCTCCGCTGCCACCACTTCGAAGGGTAGGGGATGGAGCGCTCACGCGTCTACTTCGACTACTCGCCAGCTCTGCTGCCATCACTTTGAAAGGTAGGGAATGGAGCACTCTTGCGTCTACTCCAACTAGGCGCTGGCTCCGCTGCCACCACTTCGAAGGGTAGTAGCCGAAGCACTCGCGCACCGAGATGAAAGGCGGCGGGGACACGTATTTCAACCAATCCTTATCGCATTTGTACACGAATGTTTACAAAGGCATCCGATGATCAACATCCCCGAAGACCTAGTGTACAAGCGTTCTCGAGCATCCAAGATCGCTACTCGTCTGGCTCAACCTTGATGTACTCCCGTGCCGGAGCCTCGCCCGCCGAAGCGCGGGTCGCCCAAAAGTCCAGCGAATCCTGGCCCATTGCCAGTGCCGAAGGCGCCGGCGGGTCACGAGGTCAGAGACTAGCAACCGATCCTTATTAGGCAGCTGCTCGGAGCACAGCGATACATGCGGACAGAAAATTTCCACTTTATTCATAAAAAAGGAGGGGAGCATACATCGCAACGCACACCTACACACTAGAACCCTGGCATCACACCTGTGGGTTCGCGCTGTGCCTCGTGGCGGCGGCACCGCCTTCGTCACGCCGCGGGACTTCATCAAGCCATCGGCCAAAGTTCCCCTCGCCATGCATGGTCCGTCGTAGCTCTACCTTCGCCGCGGCCTCCCCGATATAGTCCCAAATTCATTCATGAAAAACCCGGATGGCGGTACGAACGGCGCGTACGGTGCCTGACATCACTCCATCCCCTGCCGGCATCTCCAGCTGGGGGTCGGCCAGCCCGTCGACGTGTCGGCAGCCTCGGTGCCGGAGCAGCGCAAAGGCTAGGCGCGAAGTTACGAAGGAACAATGGTTCCAAAAAGACCTCGTGGCGTTGAGAGCGAGGTTGGAAGCCTCCCCAATGCAACGAAGTGTCCACGACAGCTCTTCGGGGACGAAGGAGCGAGGTGGCACTTCGGCTACAAGATCTTTGGGGGCGCCCTTCAGAGCCAGCATAGCGTCCCACGCCGCCACCGAGGCATCGCCCAAAGCTCGGTCCCGCTCCCCAAGAGACGCAGCGAGGCGGCCTTTCTCCTCCTCTAGCGTAGCGATTTGCTGGAGTAAGCCGTCACGCTCTTCGGTGGCTGCTCGCTGCACCACCGTCGCGAGCGCCTTGGTGTCCGAAATTGCCTTCGCACGCTTTGCCTCCAAGAGTCGGATGCGGTCGTCCTTGGTTGAGTGCGCCTCCTCGGCCGCTCGAAGGGCCTCTTCGGCAGCGCGCAGCCGGTCCTCTAGCGCCCCTACTCTCGGGCGTGAGCCGCTTGCAACGCCCGGCCAAGGGCGAGGGTCTGCACAATGCAGCGATTAGCAAATTCCTAAACGACGGTGCACAATCAAGAGTCGAGTACTCACCCCCATCTCCGAGGCCTCTAGCGCGCCTCCCAGGAGCTCCGACCCGCATGTCAGCAACGCTTGGTAATCCAGGTTTGCAACCGCACTGTCCGCGGCCCCCGCCACGCCCGAGCACCTCCGGTCGAGGGACGAAGTCCGCTAAGCTCGGTCGCATGGCCTCCGCGATGACAATTTCGAGGGCGCCGGGCGCCGAGGCCACCAAGGGAACGTTCCCGCCCCCCGAGGCTTACCTTCAGCATCAACCGGTGAGCTCCGCTGTCCATTCAGCCTCAGAGGGAATCGCAGGAATACCAGTGCCCCCGGAAGAAGCCGGCTCCCCGGGTTGGGGAGTCTCGTGTCGAATCGACTCAACAGCTCCTCGACCCGGCCACCGCAGCCTCGAGGGAATCGCAGGATACCGAGCTAGGGGCCTCTGTGTCGAAATCGAACTCCAACATGCTCCTGACCCCGGTTGCCACAGCGAACCACTTCTCCGGAAGCGAGGGGCGACCGTGTGCGTGGCCGCTTCGCTTTCGGAGATCGGGGCAAGGACTCCTCCACCTCGGCAGCCAGCGCAGGCGACGGCGGCGCTTCGCCCTCCTGGTTGTCCGCGCCGCACCCTTGGTGCGTGGTGCTGCCCAGGGACACTTCACCTGGAACCGCCTTCGTACCTCCTTCAAGGTCCGAATCGGCATACTTCACCGAGTTGGAGTCGGCGTCCATCGAAAGATCACGTCCGGAAGAGCTGATAGGAGCGGCAGCCGACGCACCAGGTACGGCCATGGAGGACCGGGCCCTCCATCGAGACGACAATCGTTTCCCTTATCGTCGTCGTCACAGCGGCGAGGCTAGCTCGGGGCCGGAGTGGCGCGCTCCGGCACGCGAATACCCAGAGCTTCACACACCCGGTTTATCCACCCTAGCTTCGCCTCCACGGTCGCAGCATTGCGTAGGTTGTGCTCCTTGGCCGCATACGGTCCGAAGAACACGGCCACCGCACGCTCCGCGTCCCCCAGGAGAAGCCCTATAGGCGAGAAGGGGCGGAGTCAAAAAAAGAGGGGAAAAGCAAGGCTCCACCCCAAGACTTATGAGGGTTGGAGGGCCTCAACAGCGAGCACACGGATGGGCAGACGTTGTCGTGCCAAAGGCCCCAGGTTGGATGCGCCACCCATCGGCAAGTGGCGCCACACCGTACATGTTGAAGCGGGCGGTGATTCCCACAAGCCTTCGCGCCCTCCGCCTGTCCTCATCGTCGATCGACGTGCCTGGTGAGGTATTGAACGACACCAACCGGCCCGTGCACTCGAGGTCACTGCCGCTCGCCACTCGGTGGTAAAACCACCGTTTCATCCAGTTCAGTTCCCACTTCGTCCGGGTTGAGTTGGCAGGGAAAATTTTCCCGCACTGTGACCGCAGGATGAAGTTGACGCTGCCGAAGTTAGAAAACGTCCCCCCTCTCAGCTTCTTCGGCTGACACCGTGCGTCGTGGAGGAACGTGAATAGCGAGGCGCTAGGCCAGCATGCCTCCGTACGCAGTGCCCAGCTATAGACGGCAAGGCGGGCTATCGCGTTCAGAGTCAACTGCGCCAGCTCTAGTCCGAAGGTTCGCAAGACAACACCGACGATCATGGCCGCCGGGATGCGAAGCCCGGCTTCACAATAAGCGACGAAGACGATCACCTCCGACTTCTCTTGGTGTGGTTCTGTCTCGTCGCTGGCGAGCAACCGCACCTCGCGGTGGTCCGACAGCTTCCCCTTGCGCAACAGAGTCTGGATCGTCTCCTCCGTCGCGAGAGTCGGGCGCAAGACGTGGGAGCAAGGACCCTCCACTTTCTCCGCCGCTACCCACCACTTGTTCACCAGTGATGGCTCGTGCCCCTCGAGCGTGTACTCCACCTCGATCGACGATGATCGCTGGGATAGGGCGTCACTACCGGCCCCAGGAGCACGTTCTTCATCACAAGCCATTGTCCTCTGGGAGCTAGACGGCGACGAGTAAAGGCGCGACAGCACAGGGGGCGAGAGCACAGCGCGCAAAAGAAAGGGGGCAGAAGGTATACGAAGTAGAATGCTGGCGCTGTCCCAAAAGGGGGTATATAAAACCCCTTCACCTCTTACATCGCCGGTAAGCCCAACCGGTGGCTAACCGGTCGCCTCCCCCACGATTAGGAAGAACAACCAGTGGAAGCCAAAGTGGCGTCGACGTGCACGACCGCGGTCGCAACCACCTGATGACGCATGATGCGCCAATCCCACGCCGCCACACGCCTCGCCCCATTGGGACGAAGCGTGTGGTTGCGGCCATGCGACAGTCTGACAACGCACGATGCACTAATCATGTCCTACCACACGCCCATCCCCTCGGGAAGGGAGGCATGACTGCGGTCGCGTGGCGTGGCCCACTCTCCATCGTGCGTCAATAGTCGGCGCGATACACGGGGCCATCAATGTTGTGCCAGTAGGCCACCAACCAGCCGCTCCGACTTCGACTTCCTCATCAGCCCCGCCTCCATGGAGCAACTCCAATCTCAACTTTGGCTTCGATCCCGCGAGGCATCAATGCACTATCAATAGGCTATTAATCGGTCGCCTTGACCTCGGTTTCCACGTCGACTTCAACCTCGATTTCGGCTTCGATTTGCAGGGGCGGCTCCGCCAGAAACCTCATGTCCGCGGACATCACAGGATGCGCTGGTCACCTACCATAATGTCCTGCAAATACCATCGCACGATGGGTATAATAAAGCACTGTTGTTGAGCCGTGAGCCATTTGGCTGTGCCTCGACGTGGAGTCTGTACGATGAATCCAGAGCTCACCCCTACTCTGCGTTCGCCGAGTCGAGTTGGCCCTTCGACTTGGCCCTGTAAACGAGGGGCAGCACCGCATCCCGCCCGCCCATAGGATTGTGGAGCGAGGTCGAGCGCGGACCTGGCTTCGCCCTATGGGCCGCCGATAGGGGGCGAGTGAAGAGAATGCTGGCGTGATGCCAAAAGGGTGCACAAAGCCCCCTTGCATCCCACGACCAGGAAGCGCCAGCCGGCGGAAATCCAACCGTCCGCTCTCCCCGCGATCGGGAAGCGCGACTACGGATCGGAGATAAGTTGTAGCCAAACTCAAAAATAGGCATCCTTCAGTTCATCAACATTCTATGACCACGTCGATTGGCGCTAACCCTGCTATAAAGCAATGCTTTCAAAGAATGCAGATGAACCGAGGCAGCCTATTTTTGAGAACAAGATCATAAAGTAACAAAGCAGACAGCCAAGAGTGCGGGAAGCATGACTCTGCGATAGGCTTTGACCAAACCCTCATAAATAGGCCCCTTCAGTTCATCACCGTTCTCTGCTATCTGGGAACACACATGAACCGAAGCAGACCTATTCCTGAGGGCAAGATCACCCTAGTCGTCTCCGGATGCGCGTCATATGCAGGAAGCACCAATCGGTGAAAATACAACCGTCTGCCTTCCCCCGCGACCAGCCGGCGTGACCGGGGATTCGAGATAAGTTTTGACCGAACTCAAAAACAGGCCTCCCTCTGTTCATCAACATTCTACGACCGTATTGTCAACGCTCGTTCTGCTGTGAAACCGGAGAGTGCAGAGGAACAGAGGCGGGCCTATTTTTGAGAACCAAGACCATCCTAGATGTACCCGGCCGCGTCACAATGAAGGACTACATAGGAAGGTGGCAGCCTATATATACACCCGCTGCGCCCCCCGTCGGGAAACGCAACCGGCAGGAGTGCAACCGGCGCGAGTGCAACCAGTGGGAGTGCAATCGGCGGGAGCTGAACCGTTACGCATGGTCCAGTTCCTGTGTTGCGGTGACAGCACACGACGCGCCAATCACGTGCCCCCACGCGTCCCACTTCTTGGGAAGGGACGCACGACCGCGGCCATGCGGTCGTTTTACACCGCACGACGCGCCAATCATGTGCAGCCACGCGTCCTGCCATATCAGGAAAAAGCACGTGGTCGCTGACACCGCAAAATGCGCCGGTCGTGTACGGTCACGGCGTGCAGTGCACACCGTGCGCTAGGCGCCATTAAAGCATTGTCGCAGAGCCATGAGCCACTTGGTCGCACCTTGACTTCAACTCTGCACGGCGACTCCGGAGCCCAAGACTACAAACCCGCCTGACGACCTCGGGGCGCCCCTCGGCTCCACGTCCGTCGGCTCAATCGGCCCTCCGGCCCAGCCTTGCGTACAAAGGAACGTCTCTGCATCCCGCTTCGCTCGCATGTCCACGGAGCGAAGCCGGAAGCTTCGCTGGAAGCGCACGCCTCTAGGCCGGAGATGCCTTCGGCGTTAGCTTTGACTCCGGGTCCATACAACTCTAGAGGCGCAAACCGCCACCAAGATCTAGTTTTATCTGATATCATAGGAGCTCACAAGCCACAGGGACAGAGGGGGTCAAATGGCTCGGCAACATGGCTTCAGCCCGTGAAGCCCTTCACCATGAGAGGCTCCTGTTGTAGGGGTGGCCCCCACCTAAGTCCAGCCGGCCTGTTAGGAGGTTGTAAGGCCCAAAATGGGACATGTTTAATGACATAAATGCCCCTGAAAGGGATACTTGAGTGTAAGGGCATAATTGTAAAACACTCCCCATGTGGATATATATATGCCATCCAGGCTGTGGGGGGAACCCTAAGCATTGCTCACCTAACTCTCCACTACCATACACTCTCTCTTTGTTTGGTCTGTAACCACAACAAATACATTACCATAAAAACTTCTTAACATTCATCATCAGTTACAAGAGTTCAATTAACTAAGGGTCCGTTTATATTGGCTTTTGTTGATAGCTTTTAGCTTGACTTATGAATAGTAACAATTTGTAGAGAGTCGTACGAAGAGAGAGAATCTCGCGTGTGATTTTGGCTGATATAAATGAATTCACTACAGTGCGTGCTATAATTGACTAGTAGAATTTGCCTTAAAAATATACTCCGTTTGAAAGCTGAGTACTGTAAAAAAACAGCTTTTAGAAGGTAATATGAACAAGGCTTAAGTTTCATATTGGTAAGCTACTTTACTAACGTAATATTAAGGAAAACATATATGATATTCTAGATCATTATTATTGAATGTGATGATGCCTCTATTCCCGATCAGCAAGTACATAGTAAAATAACAAACATTAACATACACATGATGCCATCCTACACCATATTTGATTTACCATTTATTATCCATTAGCTCTTTCATATACAATAACACTTTATTATGCATTAACTTTTCTTTCTCATTAACGCAATGCAAATGCACATGCATACCTCTACTATTTCTCTACTATTTCCTTTAGCTTATATCAGTATAACAGAGTGAGCACCCGTTGATGCTCAGTCAGGCCCATCCATTTTCACACTAGGACCTCAATAGCTCATCTTGTTTCATACAAAGACCTCTATCTCCACTTTCATTGAATGCACATGCCTATTCTTCTTGTTAGTTTATATATAGCAGAGAAAGTATCAATCAATAATCCATTTTTTTAGGCAGGTAACCCCCATAGTCTGTCCTTTCAAACGGGACCTTAATATCCCTGGACAACTCCAGAGGTTGGAACCCCTTGTTTTCAGCGTATTGCAGATGCTGCAGTGAACTGGAGATTGTAAGAGCAACTCCAGCAGTAGCCCTCAAAACAGGGTCCTTACTTTTCATTTGAGGGCTCTCCCTACTTTTGAGGGTCCTATTTTCTGGACTGCACTCCAGCAGGAGCCCTCAAAACAGGGCCCCTACTTCTCAATTCCCACTATTTCTTCAACATTTATGCATATGTATGGGACAAAAGCACAATACAGAATAAAATATTTATGATTTCTCAATTAGAGACAATATTTAAATTTATGAATTCAAATACGAATATTCTTATTTAAATTTAAATTTGTTCCGAATTTAAATTGAAAGCACAGAGTTCATCACATAACATCAAATAAACTGATATAATCCATCATAACATGTAAAATGAAGTCTACGAAAATAATTAAACAACTAGCTAACGCTATGTATCGCCCACAAATGTTCCACAAGATCGTCGCGGAGTTTCTCATGTCCCTGTCTATCTTCAATCTCCCTGTGTATCTTGAGAAACTCCGACAACACAAGTGGATTGCGGCGTTGGTATTCCTCCTCCTCAGCTCCTCACCCCCATCTTGATCATAGTCATAGCCCCCAACATCATCTGCATCTCGCTCATTCTCAATTATCATATTATGCATGATCACATACGCTGTCATTATATACCATAGTGTCTCCTTATTCCAAAATTTTGCATGACCTCTAATCATGGCAAAGCGTGATTGCAACACACCAAATGCTCTCTCAACATCCTTCCTTACCGCTTCTTGAGCTTTTGTGAAATGACATTTCTTGTTACCTTGTGGGTTTCTGTAGCTCTTCACAAATGTAGCCCATGATGGATAGATCTCATCTGCCAAATAATAACCCATGGTGTACTTATTGCCATTCACCGTATACTCAATAGCAGGTGAAGTTCCTGAAGTTAACCGCTGAAATAGAGGGGACCTCTTCAAAACATTGATATCATTAAGTGATCCAGGTAATCCAAAAAATGAATGCCAAATCCACAAATCCTCTGATGCAACAGCTTCTAGTATCATGGTTGGTCCATCCACATGTCCCGAGTACATCCCTTTCCATGCAGTTGGGCAATTCTTCCACCTCCAATGCATACAGTCAATGCATCCAAGCATATCTGGCCAACCCCTCTTGTTATTTATCTCCATCAATCTTGTAGTATCCTCAATAGTGGGTGGCCTCAAGTATTGTTCACCAAAAACCTCAACCACAGCTTTTACAAAGTGATGGAAGGCCTCAATCATAGTGCTCTCTGCAATTCTCATAACCTCATCCATGGAATCTGCAGGAACATCATATGCTAGCATCCTAAAAGATCCAACCACCTTCTGAAGGGTAGTGGCTCCAAGCAATCCTACTGCATTTGTCCTTTGCCTGAAATAATCATCATGTGTCTCCACCCTTTCAACAATTCTCAAAAACAATGCCTTTGACATTCTAAATCGTCTCCGAAAGAACTTGTCATTGTAAACTGGGGGTCTGCAAAATAATCTGCCACAATACGCAGGTTCCCAGCATGAATGTCTCGTGGTACCACTTGACGACTAGGCATCGAACCACGCCGAGCCTTCTTGCGTTCCCTTTCTTCAGCATCAGCAAGAATGAGCACAGCCGCAGCCAAATCATCATCGTCTGATTCCTCTTCCTCCCACCATTGCTCAAGAAAATCATCATCATCATCGGTAAACACCATCTGCAGTACATCACTGAATTGTAATTAAACAAATTCAACCATGGACAGCATAATATTTTAAAAAAAGAACACATACATGGTTACCATGAATAAAGGACCAACACATACAAATTCAACCATAGTTATCATGAATAATAAGGATCGACATAGTTCATCAAAACATAATCATCAACCATACATAGTCCACTCCCATCAACTAAATTAAATAGTCATCAACCATACGTAGAAATCAACATAAACATCCATAGAGCATGCATAGTAATAAACCAAAACAAACATCGATGTCTCAAATCTCTCCGCCACCAGACCCTCCACTGCCAACAAAGCCACTGCCATCGTTGCTACCACCCAAACCACTATTTAAGGCTGCCATCCTTTGAGCTGCAAGCTGAGCCCTCATTGCTATCACATATGCCTTTACATCGGGATCCAATGTGTTGAGATCACAAAACATAATCTTCTGTTCTTGCTCCCACATCAACTTTCTCTCCTCAATCGATACCTTGCGCTCCTCAATCGATACCTTGCGCTCTTGCATCATCTTGGTCTCCTGCCATCTATCTTCTCTAATTTTTTTCTTTTTCCATAAGCACCTTCTCAAGCATCCCTGCATACTTAGATTCTTCCCCTCCCCTTTTCACCTTCTCCTTTGCTTGCTTCCTCCCCATAGGCCTTTTTGCACTAGGCATGGATGAGTCAGGAGTTTGGCTCTTGCCACTATCATCTTCTTCTTGATCAGGAACATCAATTTGTGTTGAGTTGCTTGTCCTAGGCCTTTTGGAGGGCAGAAGAGCCGTGAACTTGGGGCAATGCCTAACCTTCAACCAACAGTGGTAGAAAGGGAAACCCTTCTTGTTTGGCTCCTTGTCTGCATATATAGTTTGTGCTTCCAACACCTGAAAGCAAAGACATGTGTGAGTCAGCATTTTTGGTATATTAATGAATTGATTCATGGTAATGTTCGATATGAAAGAATTTCTTACATGTTCCTGGAAAGGCACACCACTACGATGGCGATGCTCAACTTCTTCAAAATAGCCCTGAAACTTCTGCAACTCCTTGTAAATTATGCTCCACCGATGCTCAAGAGAGTTGGCAGTCCTACTAGATTCAAATTTCTTGTTGGCATGGTAGTTTTCATGAATTCGCTTCCAATATGCTGAACCAGGTTGTTCATTTGCAGTAATAGGATCCATGCTAATGTTCTCCCATGACTCACATAGCTGGAGATCCTCTTGCTGAGAGTAGTTGGCAGCACGGATTGGCTTCTTTTTGGATGCACTAGGTTCACTAGCAACTGGTTGAGACACAATTGGTTGAGTACCAATTGGTGAAATATCAATATCATTAAGCCCAGCCTCCTCGGACATCATCCTTGACCACTGACCTCCTTGCAACATATCTCAAACTGTGGAGACCACAATCAAGGAAAAAAACAGCACGTACTAGTTGGGCAGATGAAGTGATGCAGGGTTATATAAAGAGCCAGCTGCCTTCCCTTCAAAAGGAGGAGACAAGTATAAAGAGCTTTTAGTATCTAATATTACCACCTGGGCATCATGCTTAACAATGCATTTCAAGTGCAACACTGAGCTCCAGATAACAAAATAATGAGTACATACAAGGTTTAGTTATTTTTATATCAAAATTTCGTGACATTACTTTAGCTACTCTTATGACAAAAACTCAAAAAGAATGAGTACAGACAAGATATACATTTGACGCTTATTTGATTCAGATTAGATTATACATACAAAGCTCACATCGTCAAACCTGATCATTTATTCAGGTATTCCCACATGACGATTTGCAAAAGAACCAAACATCACGAGACAGCAAACATATCAAGTGGTGATATAAGATTGAGATAAACAATTTGTGAAGTGGAACTAGATGTTACTCCTACTGAAGGATCATCATCCACATCACCGCTCGTGCAATCGAGAGTTGGCGGCGCTCGGGAAGTATCCACGGCAGCCCTCAAAAGAGTTCAAGAAAGCATAAGCAAAAGTTGTCACTTACAGCCATCTCATTAGTAGCCTGGCAAGAAATTGAGGTCGAAATTTGCGACCCTGACCGAACTCTATGACACTCGAACCAAACTCCAAATCGCAAATCCCAGCAGCAGCATCGAATCGACGTGCTCTACGGGGATTACAAATCACGAACTCCCGTGGACCGCAGAAAGCACCGGACTTTGGCTTGCCCAAACAAAAGCAAGCACTAGTTGGATATGCGCAAGTTAAACAAACCCTAGCTAGAGCGAGTACAGCAACCAGCGCAAGATCTGGCAAGAGCAGAGCAGCAGGCAAGATTTGGCAGAGCGGCACGTACCGGATTTGGTTCAGGACGAGGAGGAGGGAGGCGGCGGTGGGGTTGGGTTTTCGTGGCGGTGGAGGAGGTCGTCTTAGGGGTCGCGGCGGGCGGGGGCCTGGCTGATCTGGGAGCTGAAGTGGCGGAGGCGGGCGAAGTTTCACGGGTGGAGGCGGGGGAATTTCACGGGCGGCGGCGGGGGATTTTGGCCGAGCGCACCAGCGGCGGGGGATTGGGGGGGGGGGGCGGGTGAAGCTTCAGCGATGCCGAAAAAAACCAAAAAACGGTAGGATGAGGGCTCAGAGGAGGGTCCCTGGAAATGAGGGCTGAAGGGGGATTTGAGGAGCCCCTCAAATTTGAGGGCTCTAGTAAAGGCCCTGCTGGACCTCTATTTTTGCCTCAAACCCTCAAATATGAGGTTTGAGGGTTCAAGTAGGAGCCCTGCTGGAGTTGCTCTAAGGATCTTCTGCTTGTTGGGTTACCGCGACATCTCACTGCAGATGCTATAGTGAACTGGTGATCTTACTTCGGATGCTGCAGCTGGGGCATGGTCGCTGACCTTGTTTTAAGGTTGCATGGTTGGAGATACTCTAGGGTTTATATGTTTACCGCATTTCTTCTTAAAAACAATATTAGCTAGATTCTTTTGAGCTTATGGTTTATGGTTTATGTTATAGTAACTAACTTTTAAACGGCGTCTTTCAAGATGGGGTCTATAAGTCGATTGTAGTAAATACTATATTAAATTCATCTATATCGGCTAAAATTACACACGATTGTCTTTCTTTATACTCTTTCTTGCGAATAATCAGAAGATAGAATTTAAAATTTTAAACTAAAAATTATAAATTATAACTTAAAAGAATCCACGTATTAGTAGAGGCTACTATGGTAGGTTATAATTGCTTCAAGCTGCATTTGCATCTTTCTTTGGTACTGTGGCCAACGATGTGTTTGAGGCGGAAGGTGGACGGGCTACCCTAGTTTTCTACAGCAAACGTTCGGGTCTACATCCGGGTCTTCGTAATTCAAGAATGACACGTGCCATATTAGATACAATTAGTTAAGAAAGTTTAGCTACAAAAATATAGAATAATACAGCATACAGTTTAATTTAGTAAACAATTGAGTTGGGTGGGTTCTTTTGCCTATGATTTATCGTTTAAATTTTTGAATTCTGGCTATTCGTGAAGAGCAGTATGCAAAGAAAAATAGTTACATACAATTTTGGTCGATACAGCTAAATTTAGTATGCTTTTTACTATAATCTTCTTGTTGACGCCGTTTTAAAAAAACGTACAATTTAAAATCTAGTTACTATAACATAAGTTATAACTTATAACTTATAAATGAAAAAGAAGGGAGTTATAATTCAGCTGATGTCCAGAATTATAGACCGAACTAATTAAGTACGAGAATCTCAATATTTAAAAAAGAAGGAATGTAGGATGCTAGCCTCATGGTAGGCTAGCAATCGAAGTATCCCAGGTCAATCAAGTGACTGATATTGTTGAGGAACCATCGTTGGTGAGTTCAGTCCGATCGATTCCTCCTATGTAAAAGAGATGATCAAATATAGATTATGCAAATAGTAGATTGAAAACACAAGAGGTAGGGAAAGAACTCATGTTCTTTTCTTTATTACTTTGTCTTTCACGTGTGTACAAAATATCCAATGGGACCCCTATATATAGCCTACTGGTAAGGTGTTCACTATAGGCCAATGCTTCAAGCCCAGGTCTAGATTTTCTAACACTCCCCCTTGGGTACCCATCTGACACGTCATGTCTCATCAAAACTCTATAAAACCCAGTGGAAAAAATTTAGAGAAAGAGTACGTGATACATGTTATTCTGTGATGCACAAATTGCCTCATTAAAAACCTTGGCCGAGAAACTTTCAGGAAAACTTGTCAAGGGAAAAAGAATAAATCCACCCAATTTTATTAATCTATAGGATTTATTCTTTGGGTACTCAATCTTCGTGATCAAGTTTTAATAACAAGTTTGAGAAAAATTTCCCCTTAAATTCTGCACCTCTCTAAATCTCATCATTCCAATTCCTCGTACGTATCTTTCAAAACTAGATGCTGGGAGTGATTTAGTGAATAAATCTGCAAGATTTTCACATGACTTAGTATGTAATACCTTAATTTCGTCCATCTTTTGCAATTCATGAGCATAGAAGAATTTGGGGTTGATATGCTTTGTGAGATGACTCTTCACGTGGCTCGTCTGCACTTGTGCAACACAAGTTGCATTATCTTCATAGATAATTGTGAGAGCTTGTATGATATTCAACCCACATGACTACTGGATGTGGTGAATCATTCGTCGGAGCCAAACACATTCTCGTGCGGCCTCGAACAACGCTATGATTTTTGAGTGGTTCATCGAAGTCGCTACAAGACTTTGCTAAGACGATTTTCATGAAATTGCAGTTCCACCACACAGAAATACATAGCCTGTTTGTGACCTTGCGGTATGCAGGTCCGACAGGTACCCTGCATCTGCATAGCCAGTTATATTCATGTCTTGGTTCTTTCTGTAAAATAGCCTAAGGTCCTTGCTTCCTTGGAGGTATCGAATGATATCCTTTATTCTCTGCCAATGCCTTTTGATAGGTTCTGCACTATGCCTTGCTAATAGGTTTACGACAAATGCAATGTCCGGTCTAGTGCAGTTTACTAGATACATAAGTGCTCCTACTGCACTAAGTGTGGGAATTCTGATCTTAGGACTTCCTCCCCCTCTTCCTTAGGCCAGTACAGATTCTTGTCTTGCTGTAAATATCTACCGATCATCGGTATTTTTGATGGGTTTGCCTTCTCAAAGCCGAACCTTTCTAACACCTTTTGGGCATAGGCTGACTGATGCAGTGATATCCCTTCCTAGATATGCTCGAGCTACAAGCCTATGTAATATTTGGTTTTATTCAAATCTTTCGTTTCAAATTCTGACTCCAGGTAAGAACATGCTTCCTTTATGTCTTCCATTGTCCCGATGATATTCAGATCATCTACATATACTGAGATTATATAAAATCCATTTTGGGATCATTGTATAAATACACAGGGATAATCTTCATTGTTTGTGTAGCCTTTCTTGCATAGAAGGTCGCTTAAGGGATTATATCATATGTTGCCTGATTGCTTAAGTCCGTACAGTGATTTCCTGAGTTTCACACTGTATAGATTTTTATTTGCTCTGTCTTGGTTCGGGATAGGAATACCTTCAGGTACCTTTATATAAATATCCGAATCCAAGCTTCCATAAAGGTATGCAGTTACCACATTCATCAATTTCATTTCTAAGTTCAAGTTTGCTGCCATTAAGATTAAGTATCTAAAGGTAATACCACTCATAACCGGGGAATATGTTTCTTCATAATCAACTCCTGTATGTTTAGAGAAACTTTGTGCAACAAGCGTTACTTTATATCTTACAACTTCATTTCTTTCATTTCTCTTTCGAAAAAATATCCACTTATGCCCTACAGGGTGCACATGGAGAGATGTGCGGCTTATAGGTCTAAACACCTCTCTTTTATTTAGAGATAATAATTCAGTTTCTATTGCCTTTTTTCAATCTTCTCAATCTGATCTTTTCTTACATTCAGCGAGCGATGCAGGCTCTGGATTAAGATCAATGATTACGGTAATTTTCTTTGCAAAATAGATATTGTTGTAGGGGTGGCCCCCACCTAAGCCCAGCCGGCCTGTTAGAAGACTGTAAGGCCTAGAATGGGGCATGTATAATGACATAAGTGCTCCTAAGAGGGATACTCAAATGTAAGGGTATTGTTGTAAAAACACTCCCCATGTGGATATACACACACACACACACACACACACAGGCCATGGGGGAAACCCTAAGCATTGCTCACCTAACTCTCCACTACCATACTCTCTCTCTCTGTTTGGTTCGTAACCATAATAGTTGGCGCCGTCCGTGGGGAGGACAAGAGCAAGCCTCAAGATCCATAAAAGGATGGCACCAAAGAAAGCTTCGTCGTCGGCGGCAAAGAAGAAGGCGGTAGGCGCGACGAAGTCTCGCGTGAACACCAGGGCTTCGGCGTCGGCAGTCGAAGGCATGGACGGCGATGCTGGTGCGACGGCCACGAACATCGGCGTTGGTGGCACGACGGTCGACCCCGCCACTGCTGCCACGACGATCGACCCTGCCACTGCTGGCACGACGGTCGACCCCGTCACCATCGCCACGACGACCAACACCGCCCCGCGCGTGATGAGTGATCCCACTGTGGGTATGACGGCCAACGCCGGCAGCACTGGCCGGGTGATTGGAGGCGACAGCGCCGGTGCCCATGACGGCACAGGCACCGCCCTTGCACCCGGTTTGGGAGCCGCGAGCGGTTCCGGCGGCAACACGCACTCGCCGACCGAGTCCACCATGCCGGGCGCAGCAGCACCGCAGAGCGCAGCCGTGGTCGCCCGCCACGGCAAAGACGACCAGTGTGCCGTCGCCCGCCACGCCACGGTGGAGAACGCTTTGCTGGTGGCCCTCGGCACGCTCCAGCGGGAGTTAGTAGATCTCCGCGGGACCGTGCAGGATATGCAAGCGGCTCAGAGTCACCAGACCCCGTTGGTGGTCGCGCTGGAGCCCACGCCGGAACAAGCGGATAGCCGCGACACCCCTACGTCTAGTCGCGTCCCGCTGCAACGCGTGGACCCAGAGTCCCCACTCTCTGCAGGCTTGCAGCAGGCGGCATGGCCGGAGGACTTCAAGTTCCCCAGTGCCATCGAGCCGTACAAGGGCGACACAGACCCTCGGCAGTTCGTGCGGGTATACGAGACCGCCATCGAAGCCGCCGGTGGGGACGACACCATGAAGGCGAAGGGACTTCCCCTCGCGTTGCAAGGAGTGGCGCTCTTTTGGTTTTTCACCATCGAGCCAAACTCCATCTACGCGTGGGGGTAGATCCGCGACTGGCTCTACAATAATTTCCAGGGGAACTATGTCGAACGCGTCGACGCAGACCAGCTCTTCGCAGTCAAGCAGAAACCCTCGGAGAAGCTCCGGGAGTACTTCAAGCGCTTCGCGAAGGTACGCTGCCAGGTCAAGGATGTCAATGAGACAACCATCATGAACGTAGCAGTACAGGGTCTTCGCCTGGGCCGTTGGCCGAATACAACGCGCGGAAGCCAATCAAGACGGTGGCGCAGCTCTTCGACAAGATGGAAGAGTATGCGCGGGCGAAGGATGCGCGAAGACGCGAGGGTGACGACTCCGGCCCCATTCAAGCGGAGGGGTGGTCGCAAAAAGGAAGCGCGGGGAATGACTCCCCGACAGGAAAACACAGGCAAGAGTCCGCGGGGGACGCCCTTGAATGCAGTGACACCGGGGGGCATGAGAGCTCGTCAAGCGGTAGGTGCAAGCCCCGGCGTAATCAGCGTAGGTCCCAGAAGGCTCGCCACGTCCTCGACATAGAGGACGCCCCCCAGGAACCTACCCCCACCCCGTGTGGGAAGGGTCAGGGAGGCCAGAGATGGGGGCGCGGAACCGGCTGCGACGAGAGTTCGTGCGCGGAGCAGGAAATCCTGGACTACTGCAGGTGGTGCGAAGTGCACGGCTACGGTGATCTGTTGGACCGAAATCGGCGACAGAGGGGGTGAATGTCGACTTTAAAAACACGAACCCCCACAAAGTATTTCGCTAAGAGAATCCCCTCCTATAGTTACAAAAACTATGAAGTGGATAAGCTTACGCACACTAAAGGCTAAAAATCCCAAAGCAAGAGGCAAGACAAACAAAAAGTCCAAGCAATAAAAGAAATCAAGCAACACGCAGCATGGGCGGTCTGACCGCAGTAGGCCAGGCGGTTAGACCGCTGCTATAAGGCCAGTCTAACTGGGCTTATGCCGCCGGTCTGACCGCCGTGGTGGGTGCGGTTTGACCGCCAAGGGCCCTCCGGTCTGACCGCCCCTCGAGCCAACAGCCTGATTTTTCAGAAAACAAAAACTAAATTTTCTGGGACTTCATGCAGCAGAGGAATTTGAGACTTATCTCTGGTTTTCGCTGCCCAGAACAGTGAGACTACGACTTAAATAGCCAAAGGAGCCTAGGAAACCAAAAGAAACCAACTCAAAGATAGTAATTTCAGATTTGAACCAAAAATCTGAAAACCTACAAAGGCAACACCAAAATCCAAATTCCTCTTCAATCTTTGAATCTCTGATCATGAGCTTTTGCAGCTAGATTAGCAATGGTCACAGGACTCTCCAGACCAAATCTCGGGCCATCTCATGAAGATAATACAAGAGGACCAAGAAACCCTAGAACTGAAAGGAAGAACAGAGGAGGATGAGGGCTTAAAGCTAAGATTAAAAATGATTTGCTCCTGGGAAAAACTGATCAAATGATCTTGAGACCTATTCCCATCACAGAGAAACCCATTTTGGGCCTTCTCAGCAAGAAACAACTCAAAAACGAAAATATCAGAAATCAAGCAGAGAGGGCTACGAGAGACAAAACCAACAGAGAGGCAGGAACTCAATCAAACTCAAACAAAGCCATCCCAGATTGATAAAGAAGATGAGAGATGAATGATTACATAGAGTATCAACTCAATCCATCCCTACAACCCCATACATGATTGGAGCAATCAAGAACCCATCTCTCTGTTCCTCAAGAACACACACACACGAAGGGAGACAACCTCTGCTCACTCCACCCAAATAAGTCATAATCTGAAAATTAATCAAATTGCTTAGCATGTCAAGTCAACCATGATTATAGTCTAGCTAAAGGTGTCTAAAGATGATGCAGGCCATGTCAATAACCTAAGTGGAACCATGAAGCTAATGTTGAGTCATTTGAGAGTGCTACAAGTTCAAGAATGAGACATTTGTTCATGAACTTGTTAGTCTTGTAATTTTTAGCAAATTGAGCACAATTGACATATTGAGCAAATTGAGCACAATTGCAAGATAGTCTTGGTCATCCAAAACTCCCCCTGAGTTCATGCCTAGTGTAATGGCAAACCGTCTCATGAGAAAGAATTGGTGAGATCAGTTGTTTCGCACAAAAGAGATCTTTTTGCTTTCTTAAAAGGTTGTACTAACTCATGTTTCATCAAGGAACTAACATAGCTCAATCTAAAGCTCAATATAGATTCAAGACTCAACTCAACTCATTTGACATGACATGAATCATAAAAAGATAACTAAAGAAAGACTAGTGTCAAAAGCTATCATGACATGAATTAGTTCAAGTTGTGCATTTTAATCAACCTATCATGGCAAAGATTTGACTACACATATAAAGTCATGATCAATCTAGCAATGAAGCACAAATCATGGCAGGATGTAAAGCAATATAAACATGTCATGAAAGGATAATAATCAAGACTCCATGTAGTTATATTACAATGCAGAATGTTGAAATGCAAGGAAATCCAGCTCCCCCTCAACATGTGATGCAGCTTTTAGTTCAAGTTGAGTTATGGCAAAATTAAGATCTAGAAGCTCCCAAATGAACTCCCCCTGAACCAAAGCAATAAAATTGAGAAGCTGGGAAGGAAATCAGAAAAGGTAGTCCTTAAAGTATAGATAAGATATAGAGAATACTATGGCTCAGACTGACTCTCATCTACCCCATATAATTCTAGGACTATCAACTGGTCATCTATCAGACTAAGGAACAAACACGTACCCTGTCTACCCAAGAGTAGCCCAACCCTCGCTAGAACCTACAAGAAGTGAGTGAGCTCAACCTAGTAAGAAGAGAACCAGCTAATAAGCAGCATCCTAGAATCATAAGATAAGAGTAAGAAGTCTAAACAACTAGACAAGAGAAGTACTCTAATCTATGCTAGGAGGACTAACCCATATGCAAAGCAACAGAAAGGAGTAAGAGCATAAAAAATATGATAAAGCAGTAAAGCACAAAGCTCCCCCTCACAACAGTCCATAAGAACAAACCACCCCAAGCTCTCCCCGCAAGGCTGAAAACCTAGCGCTATCCAAAGGTTTGGTAAAGATATCAGCCAACTGGTGGTCACTCTCCACGAACTGGAGCACTATGTCACCCTTCTCCACATGGTCTCGAAGGAAGTGATATCTGATATCAATACGCTTGGTCCGAGAATGCTGCACTGGGTTCTTAGAAATGTTAATCGCAGAAGTGTTATCACAAAAGAGTGGAACACTGTCGATAACTAACCAAAAGTCCCGCAGGGTCGAGACCATCCAAAGCACCTGGCGATAGCAACTGGCTGCAGCGACGTACTCGGCCTCTGCGGTGGACCGTGCAACACCGGACTGCTTCCTAGAAGACCAAAAAACAAGAGAAGTGCTAATGAATTGGCAGGTGCCAGAAGTGCTCTTCCTATCTATCCTACAGCCAGCAAAGTCGCATCCGAGTAGGCTCTCAAGGAAAGACATGACGAAGAAGAGTACCAGATACCATAGTCAATGGTAGCTCGAAGGTACCAAAGAATGCGCTTCACCGCCTGGCGGTGAGATACGCGAGGAGAAGCCTGGAAGCGAGCACAAAGACACACAGCAAAGTGTATGTCCGGTCTCGAGGCAGTGAGGTACAAGAGGGAGCCAATCATGCTGTGATACTCCTTCTGATCAACTGGCTCGCCGTCCTCATCTGGGTCAAGAGAAGTTGTGGACGCCATGGGAGTCGACACTGGCTTGCCATCACTCATGTCAAACCGTCTCAGAAGATCACGAGTGTACTTGCCTTGATGCAAGAAGGTATCCTCTCGAGTCTGCTTGATCTAGAAGCCAAGGAAGAAGGTCAACTCGTCCATCATACTCATCTCAAACTTGGTGCTCATGACATCCGAGAACTGTTAAACAAGAGTATGAGAAGAGCCACCAAAGATGATGTCATCCACATAAATCTGGATGAGCAGAAGGTCAGCACCATGCCGGTGAATGAACAAGGTCTTATCCACCTTACCCATCTCAAAACCATGACTCAACAAATAGGACTTAAGCCTCTCATACCAAACTCTAGGGGCCTGCTTAAGTCCATACAAGGCTTTGGAAAGCTTGTAGACATGGTTTGGGTATTGGGGTTCTCGAAACCTGGAGGCTGTCTCACATAGACCTCTTCCTCAATAAACCCATTGAGAAAGGCACTCTTGACATCCATCTGGTAAAGCTTGAAACCCTTAGAAGCCGTAAAAGCAAGCAGGATTCTAATGGCTTCAAGTCCAGCTATAGGGGCAAAGGTCTCCTCAAAATCTAGACCCTCAACCTGGGAGAAGCCTTGAGCTATCAGTCTAGCCTTGTTCCGTATGACAACCCTATCCTCACTCTGCTTGTTCTTGAACACCCACTTAGTCCCAATCACATTGTGACCTCGAGGGGGCTCAACAAGCGACCAGACCTTGTTTCTTTCGAAATACTCTAGCTCCTCATGCATGGCATTAACCCAGGACTCATCAGATAGAGCATGACAAACGTCCTTAGGCTCAAAAGAAGAAACAAGGTAGAATGGAGACAGAAATATGACGTGCTAGATTTTGAGCGAGTGACTCGCTCAAAGATGTCTCCAATCATCTGCTCGGAAGGATGGTCTTTCTGGATATGTCAGGGAGGTCCTGGATGAGAAGAAGAAGTGGCCTCTACCTCATGAGCTGATGAGGTAGGAACAGAGCCACTAGCTTCAGAAGAAGCAGAAGGTATGGGCTGATCGCCTGGAGGTGCAGTGGAAGAAGGCACCTCAAGGGGAGGATGAGGAACTGGATCGGGTAGACAACCTCATCTCCATCATCCTCATCATCCACAAAGATAGGCTCGGATTGCTCTAAAGAACCTGAGATATCAGGCCAAGTCCCCGGACTGGCCTCCTCGAAGGTCACCTTACAGGTCTCTACCAACTTATTAGACTCGCAGTTCCAAACCCTATACACCCGCGAAGAACTTGTCTAGGTTCCCGGACTTCAGAATGAAATACTTGCAACCAAATACACGAAAATGCGAGACACTGGGCTTTCGCCCATATCTCAACTCATAAGACGTGCGATGCAAGTGTGCCCGAAGAAAGACTTTGTTCGAAACATGGCATGCGGTCACAATGGCCTCAGCCCAAAACTTTCTCGGTGTAGAGTACTCATCGAGCATCGTCCTGGCCATCTCGACCAAGGTACGGTTCTTCCTCTCCACGACGCCATTCTGCTGTGGGACGTGTGGAGAAGAGAACTGGTACTCTACACCTGTCTCATCACAGAACCTCTCAAAGTAGGAATTCTTGAATTCCGTGCCATTGTCACTGCGGATCGCTCGTAAGGCACCCGGGAGCTCAACAGAAAGCCTACTGAAAAGACCTCGAAAATGTGTAAACGTCTCATCCTTCGAGGCTAAGAAAAACACCCAAGAGAACCTCGAGAAGTCATCGACCACGACAAGAACATACCACTTCCCTCCTGCCGATTGCACTCGAGTGATCCAATCAGTATCCATTTGGAGCGGTGGCCCGTGCATCGATCATAGTCACCGTGGTGGGAGGATGAGAAGCGACAACCATCTTGCCGTCTTTGGCAAGGAGCACAAACAATATCTTTGACCATCTTGAGTTTGGCAAATGGTCAAATCCAATATGACCAAGTCTCCTATGCCGTAAAGTAAGATCACGGACTCGAAGCAACCAAACATCGAAGAGGATCACGGAAGACTCGGAAAAATCAGCACGAAAGATCCTCCCATAACGAAATCCAAAACGGACTACCCAAGAATCAAGAATTTTACAAGCGTTTTCTTAAAGCTTACCTCAAACCGTCATCGGTAAGTCGAGAAGCGAAAGCAAATTATCGCAGCTCATCGACCAAGGCAACATCTTTTAAAATAAAAGACTCATTAACGCCAAGATCGCACCTTTGGCGATGACGCGCCCAAACGAAGCGTCTCCGAAGGTGATCGTCTCATCACCTGGAGCGCGGGCTAGGAAAGAGAACCAACGAGAGTCTCCGGTCATATGACGAGAACAATCGGAGTCCACAAGCTAAATCTTTCTCTTCCTCGCCGCGAACTCGAGTCAAACAGAGTAAAGTCTCGAAGATGGGATAAATCAAGAGTGATTTTGGCACCCAATACTGAGTAACACGTCGAGTAGAAGAAGTAGCCACACACGACTGACCTCTATCTACCCTACGCTCTCTGTTGCTCAAGACAGCAGAAGGTCTACGTGTAGACCTGAAGCTGTTGCTGGGTCCGACTGCTACGGGGGAGCGGGTTGGAGTACCGGCAACATGCTAATCTCGTTGTGGGTAACCATCTCGATGTGGAAAGCGAGATCTACCCTTAGAACGGTGAAAGTCACGACCAAAGGGAGCATGAGGACAAAAACCAGAAAACTCAGAAAAACCAAGTCCTCGATGCTGCCCAAAACCATCAACAGAAGCAAGCCTAGACATCGTGTTGGTCTTAGGTGCACTCAAGGTCTGGGGCTGACCCTGAATACGCCTAAGAGCCTCAACACAGTTTCTCCGCGCGATCTTGGCGTGCCTGAAGCATCGATCGATCAAGTGTCCATCCTTCTGACAGAAGGTGCAATGATACTTCACCTTCTGAGAGGTAGAAGTAGCATGATGAGGCTTCGCCTTCTGAGAGACCGAAGCAATAGGTGGACTCACCTTGCTGTCAGAAATCCCTTGGACAAAGTCCGCAGACTTGAACTCAACCTTTTTGGTCTTGGGCTTGACCTCGATCACACCTGTTGCGATGGGTCTAAGAACAGCAGGTGGATGCTTCCTCACATCCTCAGAAAAATCGTATGCTAGACCTTGATTGAACTTGCAAATTTTGGACTGGTCGAATAAGATTTAGCTTCTTCTTGCCTCCTATAAATCTCTCGAGAGTGTTCATAAGGTACTGACACTCCCGAAAGAGAGAGGTGCAAGAAGAGCAGGGGGAAGAACAGACAGCAGGAGGTAAGGGAGCAGAGGAAGAACCAACAGCAGAGGAATGAATGGCTTGAGCACGCTCAGCCGACTCAGAAGGGACAATCCTACTGCTAGCCAGTTGGTTCACGTCTCTAGGCATCTCTACCTTACCCTTGGGCTCCTTCCCCTCCTCAGCACAAGCATTACAACAAGGATGTGGCTTCTCTAGAAGGTCCTTAGTTAGCTTCACGCATTTTTCATCTAATGCAACCAAGTCAGTTTTTAGTTTTTCACAATTTTTACATGGTGAGCTAACAGGATCCTTAGAAGCATACTGAGCCATTTTCTTATTATAGTCAATCATTTTTTGAAACTGTTTTGAGACAGATTCAAGTTCAGCAGTTAACTTAGGACAATTCAAACATGAAGCAATAGGCTCAAGTAATGAAGCTTGGAGTTCAGCAATTTTATGATCTGCCCGTTTTAGATTAATCTTCAGATTATTGCAATTTTCACAAGTCTCGGGCAGATCGAGAAGCATGGTATACAAACCTCTAAATGCATTGTCCTTATCCTCACATGAGGTGCAAGATATAGTCCCAACAGTAGTAGATGAAAGAGAAACTACCCTACTCATCTCAAGTTTAGCAAGAAGACTAATATTCTCCACCTTAACCATGTCGAGCTCAGAGGACACACTATCATGCAAGGTCCTTAGCTTCTCCATGTCATCCAGCAAAGCAGAACAAACATCACAATCGTCACGGGAGGAAGCAGATCTAAGTGAAGTAAGCTCCCGTGACAAGCTATCTACTTCCTTCTCCAACGCACTAACCCTAGCTCTAGATCTAGCATGAAATTTCCCTAGCTTAAGAAAAACATCATTAAGCTGGTCGTGTGAAGGGTATACCTCGTCAGAGTTGGAGTACAGCTCGCTGTCGCTGATCTCGCCCTCAAGGGCCATGAAGCACATGCCGGAGAAGTCGTCGCCGCCCATGGGTTCTTGCTCGTCCTTCCCATCGTCATCGCTCCACCCCTCCGCCTCGCTGAGGTCGAGGTCGTCGAAGGCGGTGAGGACGCGGTGGAAGAGCTTTTTGGCTTTGTCAAGGTCGCGGAACTTCTTCTTGCCTTGGGTGTGAGCAGGAGGCTTCTTGTTGCAGTTCTTGTCGATGTAGTCATTCTTGATCACATCGCCGTAGTCGCCCTTGACCTTCCCCAACTTGGGGCAGTTCGCTCGAATGTGGTTGGGGCCACCACACTTGAAGCAGATCACGGGTCCTCCTCTCTTTCCGTCCCTCCTCCTCTTGTAAGCATGGGAAAACTTTCAGGCTAGGAGGGCTAATTGGTCATCTGTGAGCTACTCTAACTGATCATCAGTTACGTCACAGAGAGCAGTAAGGGAGACACCGCAAAGCAACTCAAAAGAAGATCCAAGAGTAGAAGTGGGATCGGTGACTAAGGCCATCGACTGCAACTTCGACTTTCGAGAGACTATGTCAATCTCTGTCAATCTCGTGAGTCTTGAGGCGTGAGTACAACACGTCAAGACTCAGGGTCGAGAGGTCGGTCGTGTCTTTAATCGTGGTCACCTTCATCTCCCAAACGCGCAAATCGAGAGCAGACAGCATCTGACGAGCATTGTCCGAGTCGGAGTATGTGAGACTGACCGCTCGGAGGTTGCTCAGGATCTTGTGAAAACGCGCAAAGCACTCATCCAAGGACTCACTAGCGAGCATTTCAAACTTGTTGTAATCTCGCTTGAACTGGTCCTGTCGAACCGTGTTAATCTGGGTGGTGCCCTCAGGTATGCATCGAGGGTCTCCCAGATGTCGAAGGCCGACGACAGATGAGAGATACGATCGAACTCGCTTCTGCTCAACCCCTGGATTATGATGTTCCTTGCCTTCGCATTCGCCTCAACATCAAGCATGTTTCCAGCGTTGATGTTCTCATCGGCAGGAACAACATATCGTACCTTGACCTTACGCCAGATGGCATAGCCCTGAGCCTGGATGTAGGTCTCCATCCGGCTCTTCCAGAAGGGATAATCGATCCCATCGAAGACCGGGGGCTTGGTCGAGTACTTGTCTGTCGCCATGGCTCTAGAGACCGGTTAAGATCTATGAGGAAGAGCTAACCGGCTCTGATACCAATTGTTGGACCGAAATCGGCAACAGAGGGGGGGGGGTGAATGTCGACTTTAAAAAACAAATCCCCACAAAGTATTTCGCTAAGAGAATCCCCTCCAATAGTTACAAAAACTATGAAGTGGATAAGCTTATGCACACTGAAGGCTCAAAATCCCAAAGCAAGAGGCAAGACAAACAAAAAGTCCCAACAATAAAAGAAATCAAGCAACATGCAACATGGGCGGTCTGATCACAGTAGGCCGGTCAGACCGCTGCTATAAGGCTGGTCTGACCGGGCTTATGCCGCCGGTCTGACCGCCGTGGTGGGTGCGGTCTGACCGCCAAGGGCCCTCCGGTCTGACTGCCCCTCGAGCCAACAACCTGATTTTTTAGACAACAAAAACTGAATTTTTTGGGACTTCATGCAGCAGAGGAATTTGAGACTTATCTCTGGTTTTCTCTGCCCAGAACAGTGAGACTACGACTTAAATAGCCAAAGGAGCCTAGGAAACCAAAAGAAACCAACTCAAAGATAGTAATTTCAGATTTGAACCAAAAATCTGAAAACCTACAAAGGCAACACCAAAATCCAAATTCCTCTTCAATCTTTGAATCTCTGATCATGAGCTTTTGCAGCTAGATTAGCAATCGTCACAGGACTCTCCAGACCAAATCTCGGGCCATCTCATGAAGAGAATACAAGTGGACCAAGCAACCCTAGAACTGAAAGGAAGAACAGATGAGGATGAGGGCTTAAAGCTGAGATTAAAAATGATTTGCTCCTGGGAAAAACTGATCAAATGATCTTGAGACCTGTTCCCATCACAGAGCAACCCATTTTGGGCCTTCTCAGCAAGAAACAACTCAAAAACAAAAATCTCAGAAATCAAGCAGAGAGGGCTACGAGAGACAAAACCAAAAGAGTGGCAAGAACTCAATCAAACTCAAATAAAGCCATCTTAGATTGATAAAGAAGATGAGAGATGAATGATTACATAGAGTATCAACTCAATCCATCCCTACAACCCCATACATGATTGGAGCAATCAAGAACCCGCCTCTCTGTTCCTCAAGAACACACACACGAAGGGAGACAACCTCTGCTCACTCCACCCAAACAGACTCTCACCAACTAAAGGGCAAAGTGAAAAATAACCTCTAAAGCCATGAAGACCATGCAGGAGACACCCTCCTTTTATAGCCTCCCACTAATGGATTTGCCTCTCTCTTTACCCGCTAAGTCTCAACAACTCTAGTACTTTATCCATAATCCGCTTCCTTTAGTGCAGCATTGCGTTTTTATCGAAACGCCCCTCCTGCACCTTCCGGGAAGCTTCCGCGTATCTTACCGTCCAAGCATCGCAACCACCTCGAGTCCTCGCCGTCTTCGGCACACCTCGACCGTTCTGACCTCGGCACCTCCTGCGCCTAGTCCGGTCCTCCGTGCCTCGCCACGACTCCGCCTCGACGTCCTGCAGCCATCACAGACAAGAAACACATCACATAGCACCGCTCGATAAATGTAATCAACAGAAGCATTAAGAGTAATCTTAAGCAAGTAAAAGCCCAAACCCGTTGAATCAAAAGACTAAGCATCCTATGCCCATACGTCCAAGTTTGACTAAGTCCGACCGAACCGATTGCACCACGCAATGCTAGGGCATGAACCTCACAAACCAAACTCGACTTTCCTAAAACCGATGTCAATTACTCATCACACACTCGGGGTCACCTCCACATGGTCCATCATGATCATATCACGCGGGCATGCACCGCAGTCGTGGAGCTGCGACAAGCAACCGGCAGAACCCAGGCCTTGGAAGCGCGGCCCCCCGCCGTAGCCCATGTGCAGCACCCGCAGGGAACCCCCCGCAAGCTGCAGCCATACAGGGGGGCCAGCACCGCATCATTAGCATCATCTCCAGAGGCTCCTCGCCGGGAACCTCCTCGGCGCAACCGCTTCCGGGGACGCCGCACTGCAACATTGCCTTTACGCCAGCCGACACCCAGGGAATGGAGTTCCCCCACCAAGATGGCTTGGTCATTCAGGCTGACATTGCAGGCTACGAGGTCAGGTGCGTCCTCATCGACGGAGGCAGCTCCGTGAACATCCTGGTGGCGGGGGCCCTCGACCGTATGGGGATCCCTCAGGGCCGTCGGGGACCCCGCTTCAAGGTTTCGGGGGCCAGCCGCTGAAGGCCTTGGGTCAGGTATGTCTCTGAGTCTCCTTTCGTCAAGGCGATAATGCCAGGAGTGAAGATGTTGTCTTCGACGTCGTAGACATCCCGCACCCGTACAACGCCATATTGGGCCGACCCGCCATCAACTCCTTCGGGGCGGTCTTGCACCATGCCTTCTTATGTATGAAGTTCCTGGGCCCGCGGGGTGTCATCACTATCTTCGGCGACTAGGATCTCGCTAGGCTCGTGGAGGCTGGCGCCACGAGTCCACACCGCATGGTGCACGTCCTCGCCGACAAGCTGAAGGTGGACACGCCATCCGCCCCAGGGTGGACGCCTAAGCCCCACCCGGACGGCGGGGGTCAAGAGGGTCCCCCTCCACGCTGAAGGGCAGTTCGTGTCCATTGGCAAAGGCCTCCCCCCGGAGGTGGAGCAAGACCTGCTCCATGTTCTCCGGAGCAACGCGGACGTCTTCGCATGGTCCCCCAAAGGACATCAAAGGCGTGGACCGCGTACTCATTGAGCACAACCTGGTGGTCCGCCCCGATGCCATGCCGGTCAAGTAAAAGCTTCGGCGTATGTTTATGGACCGGCAGCAAGCAGCCAAGGTGGAGGTAGCGAAGCTCCTCCGGACCGGGGTTATCCGCAAAGTCCAGCATCTGGATTGGCTTGCCAATCCGGTGTTGGTCAAGAAGGCTAACGGTGCCTGGCGTATGTACATAGACTTCACCGCCCTCAACAAGGTATGCCCGAAGGACGACTACCCTTTGCAGCGCATAGATCAACTGGTCGATGCCACCGCAGGGTGTGAGCTCATGAGTTTCCTAAACGCGTACTCCGGCTACCACCAAATCTACATGGCCAAGGACGACGAGGACAAGACCAGCTTCATTACGCCGGTTGGGACTTTCTACTTCGTCAGAATGCCCTTCGGGTTGAAGAATGCGGGCGCAACCTTCACCCGCCTCGTCGTGCTAGCGCTGGCCGCTCAGCTCGGGAGGAACGTGGAGGCCTACATCGACGACGTGGTGGTGAAAACTAGACAGCTCGCCTTCCACAGTTAGGATCTCCAGGAGACCTTCGACAGCCTCAGGAAGGCGGGCATCAAGCTCAACCCGGACAAGTGTGTCTTTGGTGTACGAGCGAGCAAACTCTTGGGCTTCCTCGTGTCCGGACCAGGCATTTAGGCGAATCCCGACAAAGTCGACGCAATCCTTGCTATGGAGCCGCCCAAGACGACAAGTGAGGTCCAGAGGCTCGCCGGCTGAATGGCTGCTTTGAGCCGCTTCCTGTCTAGAGCAGCGGAGCGGGGCTTGCCATTTTTCAAGACCCTCCGTGGTTGCGACGGGTTTCATTGGGACGGCGATTGTGCGAAGGCCTTCGACGACCTCAAGAGACACCTCGCAAGCTTCCCCACTCTGGTCGCTCCGGCACCAGAGGCTCCCCTCCTGCAATACCTCGCCGCTTCGGCGACAGCGGTCAGCGTTGTTCTCGTCCTGGAAGAAGGCGCTCTCCAGCGCCCCGTGTACTTCGTCTCCGAAGCCCTTCAGGGTGCTAAGATGCGGTATACGGAGCTTGAGAAGATCACCTACGCGCTGGTTATGGCCTCAAGGAAGCTCCGACACTATTTCCTAGCCCATCCAATCACGGTGCCATCCTCGTTCCCCTTGGCGGAGATGCTGCACAATAAGGAGTCCACAGGGCGAATTGGCTAGTGGGCAGCCAAGCTCGCCCCGTTCTCCTTAACCTATGCCTCGAGAACAGCGATCAAGTCCCAGGTCCTTGCAGACTTCCTCGCGGAGTGGACCCCGTCGGCTCAGCTCGCCCAGCAGCCGGAAGACCCGGTGTGGATGCTCAACACCGATGGAGCCTACGGCGTTGCGGGCGCGGGCGTAGGTGCGGTGTTTACCATGCCTGAGGGGCACCGCCTGTTGTACTCGGCGCGGCTTGCGTTTCCCGCCACCAACAACACGGCTGAGTACGAGGCGCTACTCTTTGGCCTCGCGAAACTTAAAGCGCTGGGTGCGCAGCGAGTCCTTATCCGCACCGACTCGCGTCTGGTAGCGGGCAACGTGGACAAGTCATACCAGGCCAAGGACCTAGAGCTGGCCAAGTATCTGGCGGCCGTAAGAGCGAAGGAGGGACACTTTTTGGGTGTCACGGTAAAAGCCATCCCTCGGGCGGACAACGAGCAAGCCGATGTCCTTGCAAAGGCCGCTAATCAACAGTTGCCAACTCCTGAGGGGGCATTCTACGAGGTCCTACTAACGGCCACCATCGCGCAGGACAACCGCGACGCAACCCTCGTCCACCAGATCACCCAACAGGGTGACTGGCGGGAGCCCATCTTTGGTTTCTTACAGGGCATCACAGAGCTGGATGACCCCATCGAGATCCAGTGCCTGCAACATCGCGCCAGGTCTTTCCAGGTGCTCGACGGAGTACTCTACAACAAAAGGAGTCTGCGTACCGCTCCTGCGGTGCCCCTCATGCGAAGAAGGAAAGCAGCTCCTGGCGGAAATTCACGCGGGACTTTGCGGCTCGCACCTTGCACCGAGGTCGCTAGTCAGCAAGGCATGCAGGCAAGGCTTTTACTGGCCAACTGCCGTCGTCGATGCCCAAGATCTTGTACGCCAGTGTCAAGGTTGCCAATGGATGGGACGGGTCATTCGCAGGCCTCTGACCAGCCTAAACCCCATTCCCCGTATGGCCGCTGGCGCGGTGGGGCATTGATGTTGTGGGACCACTTCCCCGGGCCCTAGGCGACCTGCGATTCACAGTAGTCGCTGTAGCTCTAGCCAAGATAACCTCGGCGGCCATGCAGCGCTTTCTTTGGCAGAACATCATATGTCGCTTTGGCGTGCCCAATGAGCTCACCGTCGACAACGGCGTACAGTTCGACGCTGCCCCGTTCAAAGAGTTCTGCGACAGCATGGGCATCACGCTTCGATTCGCTTTGGTCAGGCACCCACAGTCTAACGGAGCAGTCGAGCGGGCATACGGCGCCATCTCCGCTGGAGTCAAGAAGCGCCTTGTAGGGCTGCCAAATGGTAAGTGGCCGAGCGAGCTCCACAATGTCCTCTGGTCCCTCCGCACAACGGTGACGCGACCAACGGGATTCATGCCGTTCAAACTCCTCTTCGGTGATGAAGCAATGACACTTCGCCATACATGGAACGCAGACAGGCTGCGATGGTACTATGTCTAGGACAAAAAGGGAAGCATGTAGCAACATCAGCACCTTACCCATTGTAAGATGCTCGCCCGCGCAAATAGGAGATTAATAAAGCCGATCCTCTGCCAAGCTTTCGTCTCGGTCTACCGCCTCTGCATGCACTCTACGGAGTATAAATAAGATGTAGCGTCGAGGTCCGCCTCCGCATGCACTCTACGGAGTATAAATAAGATGTAGCGTCGAGGTCCACCTCCGCACGCACTCTACGGAGTATAAATAAGACGTAGCGTCGAGGTCCGCCTTCGCACGCACTCTACGGAGTATAAATAAGATGTAGCGTCGAGGTCTGCCTCCGCACGCACTCTACGGAGTATAAATAAGACGTAGCGTCGAGGTCCGCCTCTGCACGCAATCTACGGAGTATAAATAAGACACAACATTGAGACATACCTCCATGCGCACTCTACGGAGTATAAATACGACGTAGCGGGGGGACGCCTCCGCGCACACTCTACAGAGTATAAATAAGACGCAACATCGAGGCATACCTCCGGGCGCACTCTACGGAGTATAAATAAGACGCAGCATAGAGGCATGCCTCCGCGCGCACTCTACGGAGTATAAATAAGACGCAGCATAGAGGCATGCCTCCGCGCGCACTCTACGGAGTATAAATAAGACGTAGCGTCGAGGCATACCTCTGTGCGCACTCTACGGAGTATAATAAATAGGACACGGATGTTGTCCCTGCGCACTCTACTGAGTATAAACAAGACGCGGATGTCCCCGCGCACGCCCGGGCATTGCCCATCGCGCGTACTCTTCGAAGTATAAATAAGACGTGGTTGACGTTCCCACGCACTCTGCGGAGTATAAACAAGACGCGGATGTCCCCGAACATGCGCGTCTACTTCGACTAGGCGCCGGCTCCGCTGCCACCCCTTCGAAAGGTAGGGGACGGAGCGCTCGCACGTCTACGCCGACAGGCGCGGCTCGCCGCCACCCTTTCGAAAGGTAGGGGCGGAGCGCTCGCGGCGTCTTTGACTAGCGCGCCGGCTCGCTGCCACCCCTTTGAAAGGTAGGGGCGAGCGCCGCGTCGCCGACTTAGCGCCCGGCTCGCTGCCACCCCTTTGAAAGGTAGGGGCGGGCGCTCGCGCGTCTCGCCGACTGGCGCGGCTCCACGCCACCCTTCGAAGGTAGGGGACGAGCGCTCGCGCGTCTGCCGACCAGACTCGGCTCCGCTGCCACCCTTCGAAGGTAGGGGCGGGCGCCCGCACGTCTCGCCGACTTAGCGCCGGCTCGCCGCCACCCCTTCCAAAGGTAGGGGCGGAGCGCCCGCGCGTCTCGCCGACTTAGCGCCGGCTCGCGCCACCCTTCCAAAGGTAGGGGATGGGCGCTCGCGCGTCTACTTCAACTAGGCCCGGCTCTGCTGCCACCCCGAAAGGTAGGGGCGGGCGCCGCACGTCTCGCCGACCAGGCGCTAGCTCGCCGCCACCCCTTCAAAAGGTAGGGGACGGGCGCTCGCGCATCTGCCGACTTGGCGCCGGCTCGCGCCACCCTTCAAAGGTAGGGGCGAGCGCTTGCGTCTACTTCGACTAGGCGCCAGCTCCATTGTCGCACCTTCAAAAGGTAGGGGACGAAGCGTTCGCGCGTCTACTTCGGCTGCTACTATCGATAAGCGGGGCGAAGTCGAGCGTGAAAATCCGAACCCTACATGACACACCCACCCAGGGCAGAGCGGTGCGCAACGACAAGATTTTGGGCAAGCGTTGCTTCATTCATATAAAGAGGAGGTTGCAAGGCAACCATACAGATAGGCGTACATGACACAACACACCCAACCTGGCATCACACCTACGGGTTCGCGTCGTCTTCGTTGCGCCGAGGAACTTCCTCGAGCCACTGGAGGAAGTCCCCATCCTAATGCAGCGTTTGCCGCAGCGTAACTTTGGCCGCGTCCTCCCCGACGTAACCCCAGATTCGACTGCGGAAAGTCCGAAGGTCGGGCTGGATGAAGCGGACGGCGTTGGACATCACCCCGGGCTTGGCTGGCAGATCCAGTTAAGGGTTCGCCAGCTTGTTGACGTGCCTACACCCACGGGTGTGGAGCATGGAGAAGGCGAGGCAGGCACTGATGAAGCCGCAGTGTTCACCGAAGGCTCTGGCAGCATGGAGGGCAAGGCTTGAGCCCTCTTCGATCAGCTCGAGCGTCTACGTCAGATCCTCAGGGCCATGCGTAACATCTGGCACGTCAACGGAAAGGTCCTGGAGGGCCTGTTCCAGAGACTCCATTGCCCTTCACGCCGACGTAGACGCGTCACCCAAGGACTGGTTCCTCTCCGCAAGGGATGCGGTGAGCTGGGCCTTCTCCTCCTTCAACGTAAAGATTTGCTAAACAAAGGTGGTGCGCTCCTCCGCTGCGGCGCGTCGGACCTCCTCCGTCGCGCGTTGCGCCGCCGCCACGATGACCTCCGCGTGGGAAACCACCCTCGTGTTTTCCGCCTCCAACGAGTGAATACGCTCGTCCTTGGCGGCATGAGCCTCATCTGCAGCACGAAGTTCGCCCTCCAGCACCCTCCGCTCGCAGACGCGCGTCTCCTCCAGGGCTTGGCTGAGAGCAAGAGACTGGAAGAAACTGTGGGAGTTAGAAATGCGCTGGACGGCGGCATGGGCCGCAAGCCTAGCCACTTACCCTTATCTCTGAGGCACCCAGTGCAAGCGCCAGAAGGTCTCCCCCACACGTTGACATCACCTGTTGTAAGATCGAGGAGGCCGACTAGAGGGGGGTGAATAGGCGGTTTAAAATTTTTCTTCTAATTTAGTCTAACAGTTTTAACTTATCAAATTGTCTAAAGCAAGTCAAGCAATATACAACTAAATCAATTTAAAATGGCTCAAGTGATCTCTAGCACAATATGGATTATCCTAAGAGCAAGAACAATTCTAGTCTAGATAAAAATTTGCTATTCTAATCACAAGCAATCAAAAGGTCTCAATGAAATAAATTGCTTGAATGTAAATGAAGCACAAGAAAGCAAACCACAAGTGACACGATCACTTTTTACCGTGGTGTTCGGAGACTTGCCGGTCTCCCCTAGTCCACGTTGAGGTAAGCCCGAACGAATCGGACCGGCTCCACGAATTGAGCCTAATCACCTCGATCACTAGCGGTGGCCCTTTCCCTCTCCAGGTAGGCGAGCTCCTAGCCTTCACAAACTTGTCGGGCCTTCTCACAACCTTCTTGAGAAGATCACCGAACTCTCCCGCCAAGCCGTCTAGGTGTCGGCAAACACCAAGAGAATGAATCACCGTGGCTTGATCACATTCAAGTGCCAAATGGATCAATCTAGGATGCAATGCACTTGAGTTCACTCAACTACCTCAATTGAATGCACTAGAGATGAAATGAGGTGTGAGGGGTTGCTCTATGCTCAAGGATGCTCAATAATGGTTCAACAATATGTCCTTATGTTGGTGGGGTCGAATTTATACCCCCATCAAACTCAAATAGCCGTTGCAATTAAAAATCCTGAAAAATTCAGGAAATGGAACTACCGCAGTGTTGGGGGCGGTACTTTCGGATATCCGCAGAGGGTTCAGAACAGCTATGTCAGAGAGTCAGAAGTAACCATTGGACAATGAGTGCGGTACTTCCGCCGTTGTAAGAGCGGTACTTCCGGAATCCCAGAAGTTCCGATGTCTACCTGGAACTTTCGATCTCAGCGAGTTGAAGTTTTGAAAAAGGTTGCCCTCTGGAAAAAAGTTCCGCTCTGGAGACCGGAACTTCCGGCCTAGCGGAAGTTCCGCAGTTCAATCCGCGGTACTTCAGATTTCTGAGAGGCTGAGTTTAATTTCGGGCGATCTTTGGAAAAAAAAGTTCCGCTCTGGAGGCCGGAACTTCCGGCCTAGCGGAAGTTCCGCAGTTCAATCTGCGGTACTTCCGATTTCCGAGAGGCTAAGACTCAGGAGCCCGGTACTTCCGGCCGATCGGAAGTTCCGCGCTTTGAACGCCAGTACTTCCGAAATTTCTGACAATGCACAGTTTTGATTCAATTTTAATTTCTAAATGCATGCATGATCCTAATTTGATCCATAGGGCACATTAGCATATGATCAAGCATTTAATCATGATTCCTCTTAATAGTACGGCATTCTAACCTACAATCCGGTCTTCCAACCTTTCTCCAAAGACCGATAAAAATAAAAGATCCCTAAACTATTTACCTCGTCATCTTGGAACCTTTTGAATCATGCGAAGATTTTTGTGACCCTCTTTCATTGCCTTTGAGACTAATCCTTTTAAACACTTAACACACAAATTAGTCCCATGATCACATAATATCATTAATTACCAAAACTAATATTGTTAGGGGCCTAGATGCTTTCACCTGTCGATCCAAGCTGCCGCCGACGCGCTCCGCGGCCTCATTGAGAATGCGAAGCATCTCCGATCGAGGGATGATATCGGAGACGACGGGCCTCGGCCCCTCTACGTCAATGGCTTCGACAGCACTGGACGCCCGCGTCGCTCCCTGCGCAACAAGGTCGAAGACTTCGCGCACACCCCCGTTGCTCGATCCTTCACCGCGTCCGGGAGACCTCGCCTCGCTTGATGTCAACGACGGAATGAGAGAGCAAATCAGAGAGAGTTTTGCGAAGTCGTAGGAGGAAAAAGAATTGTGCCTACCTTCGACACCCTCTATTGAGGCACGGGGAGGTGTCCGCTCAGCCTCCATGCTGGGTACGGGGGCTTCGTCGGCCCAAGGAGCGACGACCTCTTCCTCAGCCCCGGCGACTTCCTCACCGGGCGCCAGGATCCCGGTGATAGCGCCCGCCACATTGAATCGCCCCCTCGAGAGGGCGGAGGCGACTGTACCCGGAGTCGCTTCGCCCTTGGGGATGTGGGCGACACTTCCTCAGCCACTCTAGTGGCCGCAATAGCGGGCACGAGCGACAAGTCCTCGATGGCCGCCGCAGGCGACAAGACCTCATCTTCAGGGGCAACAACACTGGGGCCCGTCGCCTCGCCGCCGTCTAAGGCCTCCTCTTCAGAGGCAGTGTGCCCCCCGAGCAGGCGGGTTCGGACCCAGCGCTGGTCGTACCCCCCGTTTCAATAGTACCGGCCATTGACATGGCCGATGGGCTGGAGGCGATGGCGTCCGATCGGGCCCTGCGTCGACAAGACGGCGCCCTCGCTTGGTCGTCGCCATCGCGGCGGCTTGGGACCTCCGCTGGCACCACGCGCTCGGGTACGGGAATCCCTAGGACCTCGCACACCCGATTTATCCGCCCTTGCTCCGCCAAGGCGGTCGTGGCCTCACGCAGTTTGTGTTCCTTGGCCGTGTAGGGCCCGAGGAGCGCAACGACCGCAAGTCCCGTGTCCTCCAGCCGGGGCACTGCGCACAAAAAGTGGGGCATCGTCCATAAAGGGTCATGCGACTACATGAACGGGCGTGTAGCCCAAGGTCGAAAGACTTACAAGGACCGGAGGATTTTAGAAGGCAAGGCACTGTCGGATGGACACCATCATTCTGGGTACTGCCCCATCGCTTGTATTTCCACCGACTGGAAAGTGGCGCCACCCCGTACATGGTGAACTCTTCAGCGAGGTCACGCATGTTAAACCGGCGGGCGACACCGGCAAGCCTCCGCACCTTCTGCGCATCCTCAGTCTTCGGCTTCACATCTGGTGAGCTGTTGAACGATATCGGCTGTCCCCGACATAACAGACCGCTCGTGCTCGTCACGTGGAAGTAAAACCACCGTCGCATGCAACCGGACTCCCACTTCCCTCACGTAGCCAACGCGGGGATGAGCCCCGCACACTGCTTCCTCAGCACGAAGTTGACACTGCCGAAGTTCGACACCGATCCCCCTTCGACTTTCTTCGGCTGTCAGCGCATATGGTGCAGAATAGCGAACAGGCTCGCGCTAGGACAGTGACCTTCTGTTCGCATTGCCCAACTGAAGACAGCTAGGCGAACTATCGCGTTGGGGGTCAGCTGTGCCAGCTCCAACCCGTAAGCCTGCAGGACCTCGCCGACGAAGAGCGTCGAGGGCATCCAAAGCCCGGCATCAAAGAATGCGACAAAGACAATCGCCTTGGTCTCCACCGGGTGCGGCTCCGTCTCGTCTGGGCCGAGCACGCAAGCCCCATCACGCTCCTCCATCTTTTTCTCCCGGACGAGTCTCTGGATCATCTCCTCAGTAACGTGACTCCGCCCCAACACACGGGAGCAGCGACCTCCCGAGTGCTCCATGCCGTCCCACCGCTTATTGACTTACGTCGATCCTCGTACCACCGGAGAATACTCCGCTGGAGGAGGCAACAAGCCGCGCCAGCTGGACGAGGCGCTACCGCTGAGCCAGCGAGCGAAATCGTCGAGACAAGCCATTTCCCTCCGAGGTAGGGCACTAAAAGAAAAACAACAACAGGGGTGGATTGTGCTAGCAGCAGAAGAAAGGAGGTAGGGCTAAGCGATCAACGGGGAAGAGCGTTCTCATGTCGGTGGTGACGCCTTATAAAGCCTGCCCACCTCCCTCATGAGTGGAAGCGCAACCGGCGGGAGCCCAGCGGTTCGGCTACCCATGATCGAGAAGCACAACCGCTGACAGTTGGGGCGGCGCAGCGATAGGTGGCCGGACGGCGCACGGCGCACCAGTAACACCCTGCCACGCCTCCTGTCCCTCTAGGGAAGGGGCGAACGGCCGCGGTCGTGCGACTGCTGATAGCCCACGATGCGCCAATCGCAGGCCACCGCGTGTACCCTCTCGGCGGGACAGCGCGTACGACCGCAGTAGCCTGTTCCTGATAATTCAGGGGTCGGCGTGATTCCAGGTGCCATTAAGGCGCACTACCGGACCGCGGAGCTGCCCGACCATGATGACACCCGGCCAGGCGAAGCCCCTCACCCTACTCGATCGCCCGAGGCTATGTGCGGGAGCCTCACCCACACGTCCAGAAGAATCCGTGGCACGAGGTTTGTCCCCGCTCCGACTTCGACAAGCCACCCAAGGAACCTGCGGCCGAGGGTGGCTCGGGCAACCAGGTCGTGGCCGCATCTTGGACTTCGCTGGTAGGCCCATCGAAGACGCCCGACTCCGCTGGCGTCTTTGACTCCTCCATCCAGGGGTCCTATGGTAAAAGATGCCTCCGGCAACCCCATCATCGTCAGGTCCTCGGCGTGGGCCGGGAAATGTATCAGACAATCACGCTCCATTCAACAACACAAAAGGTCACAGGCCGCAGGGATGGAGGGGACCAAGTGGCTCGGCAACATGGCTTCGGCCCGTGAAGCTCTTCACCATGAGAGGCTCCTATTGTAGGGTGGCCTCCACCTAAGCCCAGCCGGCCTGTTAGAAGATTGTAAGGCCTAGAATGGGGCATGTATAATGACATAAGTGCCCCAGAGAGGGATACTCAAATGTAAGGGTACTGTTGTAAAAACACTCCCCATGTGGATATATATACAATACAGGCCATGGGGGAACCCTAAGCATTGCTCACCTAACTCTCCACTACCATACTCTCTCTCTGTTTGGTCTGTAACCACAACAGATATCAACATTGGCTGTTGTCCTATTCATGGATTCTCCTGTGTGCACATAGTTTATAACAATTTCATCATGAGTTGATTCTTCTTATGCTTCTACCTGCTCACCTCTCCTTCCAGTTGCGATGGCAAGTCCCTTTAGTTTTTCAGCTTCGATGTGTGCGCACACATCCATGCTGATTTCTCCCTCAATGGGAATGCTCAGATTCGGTATACCCTTTTCTGAAGGTGTCATACTGGTGCCAGGTCTCAACTGGCTCACCTTTTGGTTCTAGGGAACTTTGGTGATCAGCTGTGTCAAGTCCTTCTTATCCTTTTTTATCAGGCGTTCCCAGTTACTTAGGGTTTGAGGGGCCGGAGTTCTCGTCCTTTTATTCTGAGGCCTCTGGATGGGATTAGGGAGACCTTTAACTTTTTTTTTGGTATTTCAACCCTCTTCAGTGAATTGCGTGCAGGCACATGCGATTTGGTCATGCTCCTTAAATCACTAAAGTGGTAAGGCAGTTGGATGCTAATGCTTGCAAATCAATGATCTTTTGGACTTTTCTATTTGCTTCACTACTGCGTGGGTCATGTGCATAGATTCCCGTGACTTTGCCACGTAACTTCCTAACATTTTCATCAAGGGGTTGATTTCCTTCTCTTAATGTTGGGAAACTATCCTCATCAAATATACAATCAGCGAAACGGGTAGTATGCAAATCTCCTATCATGAGGTCTAAATACCTGATTTTGGATGCTATATCATAACCAACATATATCCCAGTATTTCAGATAAGACCCATTGCAGTACGCTGTGGAGGGGGTATAGGTACATAAGCCTTGCATCCAAACCTCCGAAGATGAGAAATTTTTGGTACTGACCCTTGCGCTAGTTGCATAGATGAATGGATGTTATATGCCGATGGTTTAAAGTTGATGAGATTTGCTGCATGCAGGATTACGTGTCCCCAACATGTAATTGGTAAATTACAATTCTACAAAAACGATCGGACAATAAATTTAATTCTCTTAATTATTGTCTCTACTAGTCCATTCTGGGTGTGGACATGCGGTACAGAATGCTCAACTGTAATTCTCATTGCCATGCAATAATCATCAAATGCCTTTAAAGTAAATTCTCCAGCGTTGTCCATTCTGATGGACTTTATATGATGATTAGAGAAAATATTTCTAATGTGAATTATTTGTGAGATCAGTTTTACGAAAGCATGGTTTGTCATAGATAATAAACATACGTGCAACCATTTCGAGGAAGCATCGATGAGCACCATGAAATATTTAAATAGCCCTGATAGCAGTTGTATGGGATCGCAAATGTCTCATTGGATGCGCTCCAGGAACGTAGGGACCTCATCCTTCACTTTCATAGTAGAAGGTCTAGTAATTAATTTCCCGATGGCACATGTGGGGCACACAAAATCTTCGTGATTTGAGAAATTCTTTACATTAATATTATGTCCTTGTGAATTGTTAATTATATTTCTCATCATCTGAAGACCTGGGTGGCTTAATCTATCATACCAAAGACAGAAGAGTTCAGAGCTTCTAAATATTGTTTTCAGGGTAGTATAGGCTGCAGGTGCCTTGATATGAATGTAGTATAGCCTTGTTTCAAGTGAAGGAAGTTACACGTTGGAGTTACATGTTGGAGTAGAAAAATCTAGATAAACCTTTAGGATTTGAAATAAAATCTATATAAATCCAAATAAATTCTAGAAAAAACCAATGAAATACAAATAAAGCTTTTGGGATGTTACACATGTTGAATTATGTGGGCCAAGCCCATACAATAATTCCTATATTAAATCTCAAAGGCCCACTCATGCAAAGGAGGCATGCATGTGAACTTTAGTACCACATTGCTAGTTCTAGGAGAGGAAGACCACCTTAAAAGGGATGGTGCACTCCTAGCCACATGAGGCATGTGTGGGAGAGAACTAGAGGATCACACGCGCGCGCTCGCCTCGCCTCGCCTCGCCGGGGCGGCCGGCGGCGCGGGCGCGGCGCACGGCACTGCGTGAATGGTCCGCCAAAATCGCTCAGTGCTTGCGTGACGCGCTTCTTTTGCGTTTTATTTTTGCTGTTTTGAGTGGCGGTGAATCCGGATCGATTCGCGTGACTAATCCGTTTCGGTTACGAGTTATGGAGAACGTGCAGGCGTCTTGATCACACGCCCTGATTCTTCTATAAATACTGAGTCGCCGCCTCCATACAAGCAAGCGAATCAATCTAGGGTTTTTGCCTCCTCTATTGTACTGCGCCGTCCCACGTAGTCTACTCCGTCCCGTCCGTCGGCGTGCACTGTCGTTCGGGAGAGCAGGTCTCCGGAACCGTCGTCTTCGAAGTCCTGCACCGGGAGAGGGCGAATAAGGTTTTTGGGAAGCGCTCTGCGCGACTGCTCGCTGCAGCTCTGGCTCGTCTTCCTCGTCGTTCGGCTTCGGTGAATCATCATCGACCTCGTGTCATCCACACCGTGCCTGCAGCGTCAACATCGGCAAACCGATCAGAACAGAATCATCGGTACGTAACAGACATGTTTTTCGTATTAGAGCTGTTCATGTATTGTTTCCTGGTTTACATGTATAGATCTGTTATGCCTGTGATGGTTCTGTTATTTTGCATGCATGATGTCATGATTTATTTATGGAATAAATTGAACCTACATGTGCTTATATTTTCAACAATCCAAAACCTTATTGTAGGCCTTTGTGGTTTTACTATGGCTGGATTTGCCGATGCACCGAGGCGGATAAGTTCTTGGTGTGCACTTTAAGAGATGGCGGATCAAGGTCACTCGTGGCTTCTTGCTATGAATGTATTCGGGTTAGTAATGGCAAGCCTGAAGGTGTTCTTAATGCTGAAAGCGAGAAAGAATTCGAGAGCGCCACTACTCTCTTTGTTGGATGCATTCTTAGTGTTCTTCTTGATAAATGTGTGAGGTGTATATGCACATGACAGACGCGAAGGAGTTGTGGGATGCATGAATTCTAAATACGGTGCTACGATGCCAAGCAATGACATGTATGTCATGGAGCAATTTCATGACTACAAGATGGTTGATAATCGTTACGTAGTAGATCGGGCTCGAGATACAGGCCATTGCCAAGGAACTCGAACTCTGAAGTGTGCCTACCCGACAAGTTTGTGGTGGATGTATTATTGCGAAATTACCTTCTTCATGGAGGAATTTGAACAAGACTCAAACACAAGAGACAAGAGTACTCTGTTGAGAATCTGATTGGGTCTCTTGAAATTGAGGAGAAAGCTCGGAAAAGGACGCTGTGTCTAAGGGTGATGGAGGCGTCTAGTGCCAATGTGGTACAGAAACCCTCAAGCAAGAACAAAGGAAATTTGTCAAAGCCCTACAGACAACCAACTTCAAGAAGAAGAAGAAGAACAACAATCGGGATGATAGAACTTGCTTTGTGTGCGGTGAGCTTGGTCACATGGCCAAGAAGTGCCCACAACGCAAAGGAAAGAAGGCACTGTGGGACGGACTTCTAAGTGCATCAGCGTGACCATTGGCAAGGCGGAGATGGGGTGGGTATGGTAATTTACCTCATCGTTCTTTCGTTAGTCAATCTACCAATTGTTGGATTGATACAGAGCTAATGTACATGTGTGTGCTGATATTTCGTTGTTTTCTTCTTATCAGTGCTTGGGATTCCTCTGTCCTAATGGGAATGGGTCACATGCTCTTGTTCATGGTGTTGGTACGGTAGATTTGAAGTTTACTTGGGAAAGATCGTGCGGTGAAGAACGTGTAGCATGTCCTTCTATAGACAAGAATCTCGTTAGTGGCTCCGTTTATGTAGAGACGGGCTTAAGTTGGTATTTGAGTCTAATAAAGTAGTCGTGTCTAAACATGGATATTTTATTGGTAAAGGCTATGAGTGCGGAGGCTTGTTCCGCTTTTCCTTTCAGATTTCTGCAATAAGATCGTGAACCATATTTGTGGCGGTGTGGATGATGAGGCTAATGTTTGGCACTCACGTCTATGTCATATTAATTTTGGTTTGATGTCTCGGCTTTCAAGATGAATTTAATTCCAAACGTTTCCATCACCAAAGGTTCTAAATGCCATAGTCGTGTGCAATCAAAGCAACCTCGTAAGCCTCACAAGGTCTTTGAGGAGAGAAACTTGGCACCACTAGAACTCCCGCATTCAGATCTTTCGAGATGAATGGCGTGTTGACGAAGGGTGGAAAGCGATATTTCATGACATTGATTGATGATGCAACTAGGTTACGTTATGTGTATTTATTGAAAACGAAAGATGAGGCTTTAGACTATTTTAAAATCTATAAGGCGAAGTTGAAAACCGGTTAAATAGAAAGATAAAAGACTTAGGTCGATCGTGGTGGAGAGTATTTCTCAAACGAATTTGACTTATTTTGTGAGGAACATGGCATTATACATGAGAGGATGCCTCCTTATTCTCCCGAGTCAAATGGGATTGCCGAAAGGAAAAATCGCACGTTGACTGACTTGGTGAATGCCATGTTAGACACTGCGGGCTTACCTAAGGCATGGTGGGGGGAGGCTTTGCTAACGTCTAATCATATATTAAATAGAGTTCCTAACAGAAATAGGACAAAACACCATACGAGGTATGGATTGGGAGAAAACCATCACTTTCTTACTTGCGTACATGGGGGTGCTTGGCGAAAGTTAATGTGTCAATAACTAAGAAACGCAAGCTTGGACCTAAAACTGTGGACTGTGTCTTTCTGGGATATGCTAATCATAGCTTGCCTATAGATTTTTGATAGTTAAAACTGAGGTACCTGACATGCATGTTGGTACAATTATGGAGTCTCGAGATGCAACATTCTTTGAGAATATTTTTCCAATGAAGGTTACACATAACACTACTAGTCAACCTTCTGAAATAATTCCCAGTTCAATCACACCACCTGAACCTTTTGAACATACACATGAACTTGTCAATGAGGAGGATGACAGTGGAGCTTCTAGAAGGAGCAAGAGACAAAGGATATCCAAATCCTTTGGTGATGATTTCACTGTGTACCTTGTGGACGACACTCCCAAGTCTATTTGAGCGTATGCATCCCCGATGCGGACTCTTTGGAAGGAGGCTGTCCATAGTGAAATGGATTCCATTATCGCTAATGGAACCTGGGAGCTGACAGATAGACCTTATGGGTGCAAACCTGTAGGGTGCAAGTGGGTGTTCAAAAAGAAGCTTAGGCCTGATGGTACTATTGAAAAGTACAAGGCTCGGCTTGTTGCCAAGGGCTATACTCGAGAAGAAGGCGAAGATTTCTTTGACACTTACTCACTGTTGCTAGACCGACCATGCAATTGAGTACTACTTGCTTTGGCTGCCTCACATGGTCTTCTCGTTCATCAAATGGGCGTTAAGACAGCTTTTCTTAACAGAGATTTGGATGAGGAAATTTACATGGAACGACTGATGGATTTGTAGTAGAAGGTCAAAAGGCAAGGTGTTAAAGCTGTTGAAATCTTTGTATGGTCTGAAACAAGCTCCTAAGCGGTGGCATGAGAAGTTCGATAGAACAACGACATCTGCAGCTTCTTTGTCAATGAGGCGGATAAATGTGTATACTATCGCTATGGTGGGGGTGAGGGAGTTATTCTATGCTTGTATGTGGATGACATCCTGATTTTTAGGACAAACATCAATGTGATAAATGAGGTCAAATCATTTTTGTCTCAAAATTTTGATATGAAAGATCTGGGAGTGGTTGATGTTATTCTAAACATTAAATTGATTAGAGGTGAGGATGAGATTACACTTTTGCAATCTCATTATGTGGAAAAGGTCTTGAGCCGTTTTGGCTTTTCTGACAGCAAGCCTTCTCCAACACCTTATGATCCTAGCGTGTTACTTCGTAAGAATAAGAAAATTGCTAGGAATCAGTGGAATATTCTCGGATAATTGGCTCACTTATGTACCTAGCTAGTGCAACAAGGCGGACATCTCCTTTGCTTTGTGAGCAAGTTGAGCCGGTTTACATCTAACCCAGGAGATGATCACGGTAGGCGCTTGAGCGAGTGTTGCGCTATCCGAAAGGTACCTCGAACTTTGGACTTCACTATACTAGGTACCGTCGGTCTTTGGAGGGTTATAGTGATTCCAACTGGATCTCGATCTCGATGAGATCAAAGCCACTAGTGGATATGTTTTCACTATTGGTGGTGATCTTTGTTTCATGGAGGTCTTGCAAGCAGACCATTTTGACGAGGTCAACCATGGAAGCGAGCTTGCGGCACTAGACATCGCCATCTTGTTGAGGCGGAATGGCTACGGATCTATTGATGGATCTACCTACGGTGGAAAAGCGATGCGGCTATTCTTATGAATCGTGATAATCAAACCGTTATCGCTAAAGTGAGCAGTTCTAAGGATAATATGAAATTGTCTAGGCATATCAAGAGACGATTGAAGTGCAGTCAGAAATTGAGAAACTCCGAGTTATAACCTTGGATTACATCCAAGCAGATAAAAACTCGCGATCCCTTTACAAAGGGACTATCATGGAATGTGATAGATAGTGCATCGAAGGAGATGGGTATGAGACCCATGTGAGTTATCTATGGTAGTAACCCAACCTATGTGATCGGAGATCCCGTGAATTAGGATCTGGGAAAAACAAGCCATTAGTTAACTGGAGGAGAGTAATTTCAACCCTCTCTATGTGAAGATGCAATACTCTTAAGCTGCAAAGCGAGGTTGGTTAAGGCCTTAATGTGTTCCATTGGCTTTCAAAGCGAAGACGTTATCTGCGAGCGTTCTTGAAAGAACACACCTATATGAGCCCGACTGTTAGTCGCAGTCTATGGAAATCTTGGGAAAATCTCCTACTAAGCTCATGAAGAGACCAAGGAGTATGACTTATACGCTCCAACCGAGGGGTAGCCTACTGGCGGCCTAGTATCAGTTAAGTCTTTGACTGAAGCTTGCTTGCACCAAACTTGCAATTCAAGGCGTAGTCCATTGTTCAAGTTGTGAGTAAGTGTAGCTTGGAGTTCTAGGTGGATGTTCAACCTTAATCGGTCTCCATTGAAACACTGATATATAAACAGTACATTGGAATTAAGGCAAATCTCTGTGGGACTTTGAGATCTGGTGGGGGATTGTTGAATTATGTGGGCCAAGCCCATACAATAATTCCTATATTAAATCTCAAAGGCCCACTCATGCAAAGGAGGCATGCATGTGAACTTTAGTACCACATTGCTAGTTCTAGGAGAGGAAGACCACCTTAAAAGGGATGGTGCACTCCTAGCCACATGAGGCATGTGTGGGAGCGAACTAGAGGATCACACGCGCGCTCGTTCGCCTCGCCGGGCCGGGCGGGGCGGGGCGGGGGGCGCGGGCGCACGGCACCTGCGTGAATGGTCTGCCAAAATCGGCTCCAGGTGCTTGCGCAGACGCGACTTCTTTTGCGATTTTATTTTTTTGTTTTGAGTGGCGGTGAATCCGGATCGATTCTGGCGTGACTAATCCGTTTGATTCGAGTTATGGAGAACGTGCAGGCGTCTTGATCACACGCCCTGATTCTTCTATAAATACTGAGTCGCCGCCTCCATACAAGCAAGCGAATCAATCTAGGGTTTTTGCCTCCTCTATTGTACTGCGCCGTCCCACGTAGTCTACTCCGCCCCGTCCGCGGCGTGCTGCATCGCTTCGGGAGAGCAGGTCTCTGGAACCGTCGTCTTCGAAGTCCTGCACCGGGAGAGGGCGAATAAGGTTTTTGGGAAGCGCTCTACGCGACTGCTCGCTGCAGCTCTGGCTCGTCTTCCTCGTCGTTCGGCTTCGGCGAATCATCACCGACCTCGTGTCATCCACACCGTGCCTGCAGCGTCAACATCGGCAAACTGATCAGAACAAAATCATCGGTATGTAACAGACATGTTTTTCGTATTAGATCTGTTCATGTATTGTTTCCTGGTTTACATGTATAGATCTATTATGCCTGTGATGGTTCTGTTATTTTGCATGCATGATGTCATGATTTATTTATAAATTGAACCTACATGTGCTTATATTTTCAACAACACATTGGAGTAGCTGTGCGTCCGTGCCACTTTCTGAACATAGCGACACTCACTACCTATCGATGACATCTAGATAATGTACATCTCTCGAATGCTACATAGATAGACTTAGTGGACACCCTACCTCACCGTGTATCATGTTGGTGATATGCCCTAGAGGCAACATGGAGATGTTGAATATATCACATACTATGTTTATGATGCATTACTTTGTTCCTTGAAATAGACATTATCATTATTGATCAATGAGTATGTGACTTATTCATGAGACTCTTAATGCTAAAATGTTGCTATTTCTAAATGACCCCTGATCATATATCATATGAGGAACAAATATGATTCAAGATCAGCATATGTATTGATTGATGATCATGTCTCATGGATCATGGTATGGTGATACCAAATCAATAATATGGACATGTGTTAGTGAACATATGTTGGATAGACCCGCCATGAGACACTGCAGAGATTCCATGTGTCATCGGTTGGTCTCAAGTAGTGTTTATGTAGAATCCTTAGACTTGAGATCATCATGGTTCCCAACATGCGTAGTAGCCTATTTTGGGACTACTAAACACTACTCCGTAACTGGGTAGTCATAAAAGTAGTCTTCGGGTTTGCCATGAAACATGTAGTGGGATGTGAATGATCAAGATAGAATTTGCCCCTCCTTATGGGAGAGATATCTCTGGGCCCCTCGATGTAATGGATTATGAAAGTGCATGGCCATGCCAAGGTGATTGAGGAGTCAATCACGAGTTTATAATCCATCACGGAATTGAGAGAGTGATTGAGCTATTAAGAGGATGACATAGGTCTCGCCTTGAGCTCAATCTATATCGTGAGGCAAAGGGATTCGTACATGAGAACATTACAGGTTCAGCCGATATGATCTTTACGTATACTTTGGGGTTAATATGTCTTACTAGAGGCCGCTATTAACAGGGTGATCAAAAAGGCGTTTCCGGGTCGCGACCAAGTATACGTGAACCTATAGGGTCGCACACTTAACGGGTTGGAACACTAATTCGAATGTGATTCGGATGTGGGCTCAATTCGGATAGAGATCCGGATAGACTCCTATTGGGCCTCGGTCCACGAGGCCCAAGTGAGGAGGTCTATATATATGGAGGCGAGGGGGTGAGGGTGCATGTACGGTAATCCGAGTCAAACCCTAGCCGCCACCTCCCGAGCCAAACCCTAGCCGCCACGAGTCTTTGGTACACTCGCGATCGGCGTTCGGCCCGGGACGTGTGGATACCGGTGGAGGCGCTGCTCGTTGCGGTGTTGATCGGCATCAACAACCTACAGATTGGATCTGCTCGTGGTGTGGTTGATCGCGTGGAGGAGACGATCCGTTCGGGACGATCGACTACTTCCGCTACTACCTCGACGCGCGTAGTTGGATCGGCTTCTCCAACTCTTCTTCCGCTGCGCTGCGCGTCTAGTGGTAACGATCCATGATCCCTCCTTAGCATGATGTCCTGGTGTGCACGGTAGAAAAGTTTTGTTTTCTGCTATCGTAGCCTACGCGCATTCCTTCATATCATTATGTAGGGGCCCAAGTTGTATCCTTAGAGTCAGGATTGTTGGCTCCATTCCCGTTGACTTTAGGCGGCGGATGGCGTATCAATACTTGCTAAGGACATTGGTGCACGATACCCAACTAGAGACCGGTTTCACGAAAGTTTAGATGGATATGATTAATGTTGTTTTCTGGACCATCTCGCTGGAGAGGCCTCCAAACGGAGAAATCATGATACTAGAGGATGTCATCCACACATTCATCCAATGGCTCGAGAGGGACATCACCTGGACCCTTTTGTGCCTGATCACCACACGACCATGCCTATCAAACAGAACCCTCTATGACTCCACCTCAAGCTCCTCTTCAGAAGGCCAGCACATCGACTTCCATGGAGACAACGCTGAAGATGTATCGCAAGCGAGGCACTAAGGCCCAACCAAAGAAGACTAAGCTACCTCTCGAATCCTGGAAGTACCAGCTCGGACTGTCGTTGGTCCTTGAGTCATAATTACCCAACTTAGACTAGCTTGTAGGTCTTTGCATACATGGTGCATGTAGATGTCCAACAGGAAGCCAAACCGGCAAAGTGGATTCACTGTGAGATACATGGAGGTGCATTTCCTCCATGACTCGGGCTTCATCATTGTGACCTTTGAAGACCTATTTTTACTATTTAACCTCAGCAAACTCGACATCTCAATTCTATGATGCTGGACACTATAAGTGTGCTATACAATGAAGTTCTAAATTCATGTAATATCGATAAATATCATAACTCATTGTTTATGTATAGATCCATGATGCAACAAGTCCAGTGACGGTGACAACCGGTGGGTTTCCTCGATCCACACTTGGTCTTTGAGCAATCCATCAACGTAAATGCATCCTTCGTCGAAGAATATATAATGATGGGATTGCTTGCTCACACTGACAAGGAGTACATCCAGGTACCCTTCATCTAGGGGTAAGTGCTTCACTAGTTACCATATAAGTTTCATTTGTACTTTATACGCAATATGAACTTAGGATTAATCACTATAGCGACACACATAACTAGGTCTCACTAGATTCTGGTTGAGATTGTACCAAAGTGGAGCAAGGTAATATATCTTGATTCCTTACTTAGGAGCAACCATGATTTCACCCGTATGCGACAAACATTTGATAGGTAAACTTACTTTCTCCATACATAATTCTACTGTAGTCTTCTCTTCGTTTGTAATGGCTAAGGTTAATTTTTTGGAATCATGTAGGTTGTTCATCGCTTACGTTGCCCAGTTAGAGAGACACAAGGAATCCAACACTGCGACATAGGACATGATTTTTGGTACCTGCTACAACACAATAATGCTGCTATATCACACTTCGTAATAATGCTTCTAGAACTGACAATGTTTATATATATATGTAATTCTATTTTTGCAATGCCACCAGCAGCTACAGGGTAACATATGTGGATTCTACATTTGCCGCCATATGCAGGAAATCATGGACGCTAAGACGAATGATCCAAAGGTTTGTCAACCTACCAATAAATTTTTCGTGATTATCAATATATATATATATATATATATATATATATATATATATATATATATATATATATATATATATATATATATATATATATATATATATATATATATATATATATATGATAATGACTTTTAACATTGCTAGCGACAACGTGTGGAATTCAATGAAAGTACATTCAATCTTGACAACTCGACGAAGTTCGCGGACAGCTCTCCAAATTCTTGATAGTGGAGGTCATACACAAGAATGGAGAGTTCCACACCAGCGATGATGATTGGATGATAAAACATTTGATATAATTGTAATCACTCAATTGTGCTTAATCAAATAATTCTTTCAATTGTACTTCCTTCAATTGTTTAATTCATTTGTGAGATCTATGTAATGATTGTCGTGTGCTATATATGTGATATATTTGCTTGTTTTGAGAGGGCATGGTTAGCATTTTCTGATGCTAGCAAAAAAACAGAAAATAATTTAGCTATTAAAATAGATATCATAGATAGTTTGTGGAATTAGCCGTTTGTGATATAATAGATATCGTAGATAGTTTGTGGAATTAGCCGTTTGTGATATGTCAGATATCATGACGGCTATGCTTAAGAACAGTCTATGATATCTGTTATATCACAGACAGTTTTTAGTATTAGCCATCTGTGATATGTGAGATATCACATACGACTTTGTTTAAGAACTGTCTCTGATATCTGATATATCATAATCAATTTTTAGTATTAGCCATCTGTGACATCTGACATATCGCAGATGGATATTTTAAAAACCGTCTCTGATATCTGATATATCACAGATGGTTATTGAAAAAACCGTCTGTGTTGTGACTTATCATAGCCAGTTTGAGAGCTGTTTGTGATAACCACCTGTTATTACATACACATAAATTCAGACAGTTCGGAAACCGTTTGAATTATGTATTAGTGAACCAACCATAATTTTAGGAAAAACCTAACCTTCGTGTGATATCACTGAGCATTGTCCGTAACCAGGGACACGGCTATTCGAATAGTTTTACACTCTATAGAGGTTGTACAACTTTACCCAGAAGAGATAATCAACTTATAATGTCAATATTTGACACACTTTCAAAGGTGTGCGACTAAGTGATTATCACAAGACTTTTACAATGCTCAATCTCAACCAAGTTCTGCCTGCTCCCTTAATGTGGATCCATGGCTACTGCCAAACTGCATTCATCCCAATGACAAAACCAAAATTGAAACTTCACAAATTATTTAGTCAGGTCCATCCCATATTGGACATATGGTTGTATGTAAGGCTCAGATCAATGGCGCACAAACTTAAATCCTTAGACATTACTCAGGCGAAACATCCATATTCCAATATGCGAACACACCCCCTTTACTGCACGATTATTTGCCCAAGTAAAAATTATTTTGTATGACCAACACCAATGACACTACACAAGTCATGGTGCACAAATTTCATAACTGTAGTTGACCACCACAATTCAATATCTTATTAAGTCAAAATTAATTAATTAACATGTGATAATGAACTCAACGTACTATAAGCATGGGTAAGTATACTAGACGTACAACCCAAGTGGATACTAGTATTATATCACTAGATAATTACCCTATCCTATGGTGATAATGGAATCATGACATTCAAATTATCAAATGAGGGATTAATCAAATTGGGCAATAGATACCAGGTACAAGGGTTTGTAATAAAATAGCAATGCATGATAATTTAAAACAAAATAATAAATAAGTATATTTGAAAACTAGGTTTCATATGATCAAAGGACACGACTTGCCTTGGCCTTGCTCAGATACCAACTCTTGGTCTTCTGGTCTTACATTAGCTCCTTTGAAAACATTATCTAATGAGAGAGAGAAAAAGAATGAGGTACAAGTAAAATCAAATAAAATTCAAATGAACTCCAAAAACTTCAAAACTGGAACCAAAAGATAGAGCTCAATTTTAGATGAATTTAGGAAAAGGAATCGGGTCAATCGGAGCTAGAACAGAGAAGAATGGGCTCTTAGAAGAACTAATCCTAAAGAAAAATGTAAATAGGATTTATTGGAATTATTTTTCTAAAGGAAAATAGGGTTTATGATGTCATCTGTTGATGTGGCAGCTGACTGGGCTCTAAGGCTGACGTGGCATGACACGTGGACTGACATGTGGCACTAGGGCTGAGGTGGTAGGGTGACGTGGCTGCTGACTCCGCTCGACTCACGGGTCTACATCACAGTGTAGTTGACACACAGGACCCATGGTCAGTGACTCGGTCTACGGTAGATTGGGTTCACAAGAATCCAAAGGGACGTGGTCAGCGTGGGTGCAGTTGGCATTGGTGCTGATGTTACCGGCGCACTAATCGGGGATGCAGGCTCATGAACAGAGGAGGTGCATGGTGGTGCGGTGACCGGAGTGAGACGGCGAACGGCGGTCGCTGGCAGGGTTGAGCGAGAGAGCGAGGCGGGACTTGTCACTCACTGGCAACGGCGGGGAGGATGGCAATAGTGTCGGGGATGAAGATGGAGGCAATGGTGCGAAAGAACTCCGGTGGCTTGGAAGGGCGGCGGCGCACTGGCAAACTCGGCTGCAGTTTGCGAAAAACAAGAGACAATTGAGAATCTGTGACGGCGGGGACACGGACGCTGAGGCATGTTCAGCTTGGAGACAGCGCGACGACTCCAGGAGGAAGATGACGCACGTGAGATTGACACATGGACGAACGTATGCGGAGGCACAAGCAAAGACGACGCTCAGATGGCCGACACGTGGATGACCATGATGCGTGCGGGTGACACACCGACGACCGACACGCGGTAAGGGGTAGTGGCTCAGGCTGAATGGGCTGGAGGGAGAGCTGGGCAGGAGTGATTGGGTTTAGGCCCATTGGCTTTTAGGATTTTCTAGTTTTAGGAATTGCTTGAAATTCAATTGAGCTCTAGAAAATAGCAAATAAACTTGAAAAAATCTCAGAAAATTCCAGAGAAATCCTTGAAGTACAAGGAACCCAAATAAAATACTGCAGACCTAGTGGTTTGACCGTCTAGAGGTGGTGGTTAGACCAGCCTCCCCTTGTGATCAGACTTGCTAGGGCAGGCGGTCTAACCGGTCAGCTAGTTCTATTTCGACTAGATTTTGGAATTTGGAAAATTGAATCATGGTGTGGTTTTAGTTGTCCTGGGTCAGTATATATTTATTGCATGAGACATGTTACAACTAATGTGAGTTAAGTTGTGAAGAACTTATGTCTGAAAATGATTTTTTTATCTTTGGATATTTAGGGTCACTTAGAGTCAATCATGGTTAATAGCGAGGATCAGGGATACGCTCATGGAGGAGCCGAGACTCAGAATGACCAAGGATGCCATGTGAGATAGCTGAGCTCAAGCATTGTACGAGAAAGATGAGAAATATTGAAGGAAAGTTCAAGCGACGTGTTGCATCATGTGGCTTGATTGGTTCAAGTGAGGTGTGGTTCGATAGAACCAGAATAGGAGAGATTTATCGATGCATAGCAAGCCAGTGGTACACCTACATGTGGCAAGCATGGCGATTGCTTGTAATGGAAGATGAAGACCAAAATACTAGAAATTACCTTGGATCAAAATAGTGGCGCTTGAGCGGTGCTTGCGAGAGCGGTTTAGGTTAATGAGATGCTGAGGAGATCAAGTTAGATCAAAGCTAAGGACTTACTGGATTTGGGCTTGTGTGCTTTGAATGTGCATAAGTATAGTGTGTGAGTAAAACTCATGTTGTGTGGGGTTAACGGGTTTCCCCCATATGTACTATCCACTAGGGTTAGATAAGTGCTAACTGTTCTATCTATTTAACGGGTTGGGTTAGAGACTTGCTAGCTAACTAATCAAACTATCCAACTCTTGTTCATTGAAGCAAAATGTTCCAGGGTTAGAGTTAGAGAAGTTAAGTACTGTGGCGTGCTCTCTTGTCCTATAGGTAGAGTACTTGTAAAACCTTCATCCTTAAGTAGCAATACATCAATATTTGTTTATCTCCTATAGATTCATCTTGTGTTGTTTGATTTGCTCTTGATTTGGTTGGTTTTGTCTTCTCTCTTCTTTTCTTGATCTTGTTGCACCATAGATGTGTAAGAGATGGAGATGACCTCTAGAAATCAATTCCCATCCATCTAGGTACCTAGTTGGTAATTTCTTGTACCAACCCGATTTTTGCTCTTTTTGGCTTCTCTGATTGATTTCTTGATCCAGCTGTTTCTATATCAATTTCTTTGCTGTGATAGGTAGGAACATATCTAGAGCCATCTTGACCATCATCCACCCACGAGCAAGTCATATTCACCATTTTCGATTTTAGCTTGATTTTGGTGCAATTTTACTTAATCTTGACAAAGGTCTGATCATTGAAATGGATTCTTGTGATTTTTATTTGGAATATATTTTTAAGACTTAAAGTAAGATGTGTACAAAATTTCATGTCATTTGAACTTGTATTTTAGGAGTTACACCGAAAGTGGATCGCTTCGGGTAGTTCTAGAGTAGGGAGGTCGGTCAGACTTCTCCTTCTCCCGGTCTAAGCGCCACTTCCAGTCAGATTGGCTTAGTGCTAGTGGTCTGACTGCTAGACTTCGATCAGACCACCTTGGACCTTGGTAGACGGTTTGACTCGCTGGAGGTTGAATAAAGGGAGCCCAATAAAATACACTATATGTAGTCCTCGATCGCGAAAGAAAGAAAACAATATGCATAACATCACATAAAACGAATCAGCCGGTACAACAATAGAGCTCCGTCTTGGCATGAAAAGAGCATCTTAATGGTATAGCCTGACTTGCCAGATGAACAGGCGCAGAGCAAGGATATCTGAGCTGCAGCTAGCTGTTTGATCGGTGTGAAAATAAAAACCCTAAATATAATACTTGCAAGGAGCCATAGGTGCAGCACGTACTGAGTGAAGCAGGTTAAAGTTCTTGCGTCCATTGATGGAACCATGGACGAGCGCGAGGGTCCCTGCCAGCGAGTTGGTGGGCATGCATGCAACCCGACCCATACCTAATAAATCATCGCCATGACGCAGTAACTCTGGCAGCGCCACTCCCCTCCCCTCCCCTCCCAGAGATTGCACTCTTTGTTGGATCCATGTCCCCACAGCAGTTAAAACGAGTCAGCGATTGACGTGCTTATATGGGAGGAATAGTCAATGCAGCACTCGTGCTCTGATGACTGGTGGAAAGGAGCCTGAATATACTCTGACGAAAATTGAGAAACAAAATCCTCTTGAGCGTGTATTTCCTGGTGCAGAACCACTCTGCGTACCACAATCTACCGTGCAAATGGACACTGACAGACGGGCATGCATGCATGAGTACGACGATGCACCATCAAAGAAGTATTCGTATTATCATTTGTTTGAAAAAAAAACCATAAATCAATATAAACATATGATTTTTTAAAGTGATTTTTTCACTTCTATTGTTCCGAGGATAATACAAAGGTCATATATGTATCACGCACTACACTCCTTTTACTCCCATCTCATACACATATCTTTCTTTTATTTTCCTACCACTCGTTAACTCCTTCTAAAAATCACCTTTTTTAGTCACTACTATTTATTTTCAACCAAAAATTATAAATTATTGCAAAAAAAAAGCTACAGCCAATACGAACACCGTCTAAGTTAACCGAACGTGCCTGTGCCCAACATATTATGTTTTGCACACCATGCATCTTAAAGCTCCTGGCTCTTCCATTGGTATCAGATACTGAGTTCATCCACAGTTTTGTACGTGAACTTGTTTCTCTAGTACGTAGAGTATCATATTACTCAGCACAGCTACATGCAAGCTAGTGACCAAGCTACGTACATGCAACTCCTTTCTTTTCCCGTCCAGCCTTTTTTGCTCACTGCCGTACGTCTACCTGCAATAAATGGCACACGCTCCGCCTGCATGCACTGACGCCCCCCACGACGAGATGCTTATGCTCCTCCATATAAATCTGCACGCCACCACCACCGATCTGCCGCACCAACTCGATCGTTACTCGTTACAAGACCCGATCGATCTGCTCATCCTATCTTTTCCTCTGTTGTAGCACAGGAAATACAGCCGCTTGACATGGAGATGGAGGTAGGTCAAAAGAAAAAAAGGATGAGCAAGAGCTCCGTTTGATAAAGACCTAGCACATATTCTCTCACATTTACGTACGTATATTCCTCGTTGACGTGTTCCAGAGGATGATGGGGTGCCAGATCCCGGCGTTCGGGGTGTGGAACTACTGCAGCGACCTGCCCATCACGCAGTACTTCGACCTAGCCATGCAGGCCAGGCTGATGAGGCGCGGCAACCGCCGCTGCGGCGAGAGAGTCGACGGCGGCCAACGTCTCGTGTTGTCCAACACCTCCCCGCCTCCGCGGAAGCCAGCCCAGATTAAGGTACGCAGAGGATCGATCCGATCAGCTCCGGTTGTTTTGCATAAGTTGGTTAATTGATTCAGACTGGTCGGTTGATTTGTTAAATTTATGATTTTTTTTACTTAGGAGTTGATTAATTTGGTGTGGTATATATTTGTGTCAGGTGATAAGGAGTGAAGTGGAGAAGCAGTGCGGTGGCGGCGAGCTGCAAGACGGCAGCATGAGAGGGAGAGTGGCTGACAGCGGGGCATACGACGCAGTGAAGCGTAAGGTTGCTAGGGCTGTGGATGAGGACCTGTACAAGGTGCCCCAAGCGCTGATGTACCAAAAACCTAGAAAGGTAGATGACCACAAGCTAAGCTGCAGCTATGCTATTTTCTTTGGCTTTCAAGCATTCGTTTTCCAGATGAATTGATTTATGTTGTAGCCTGTGCTTTGTCCTGTCGTCAGTTCGCCACTCGCACTGTGCTTGATGTTCTACGTAATTTTCGGTGGTGATTCTCTCCATGAACGACAATAGACATATACTAAATTAAACCAATATTTGATATTAATGGTTTGGTTGGTCAGATTACGTAGCCTCTAGAGCGTGCGCACCTTTTTTTCGCCCAATAATAGTATTACAAATATATTTTGCAACTAGAATTTTCACTGAAAAAATATTTTCATTTATAGCAAAATATAACATAAAATTATCGAGATTATAGTTCATACATTTCCTGCTGAATATTACTTCATGTTTGGTTATAACAATGGGAGGCAAGCAGCGTGCCAGGTATGTCATTAAAGTGGGAAATAGTATACTATATGCGTGATCGATCTTAAGTAAACACAATCAGCTGTGATAAACTTCACTCGTTCTAGCTACATATAGTGCTGTGTTATCTTACAATAATCAAGTATTTACCAATTTTACAGATGAGGAAGGTGGTCTGGAGCCTGTGGATTGGGTGCATGGGGCTCGATTGCATTGCCTGAGAAACCACACGAAGCAGCTTAATTGTGTCTTGAGGTAAAAAGAAGGGGGGCAAAATCGGATAAATGCCACTGCAAACGACGTGATTTTGAAAAATGCCATTGTTTGTGAGGCTGATGTAGATCCGTCCTCACATGTCAGTAAGACATCCCATGGCATTTTGCAAACTACAAAACTTTGCAGCGGAGCCATTTATCCGAATTGCCTAAAAAATAATTAGGGGTCGTGTAGGCAGTGACTGCTTAATCTGGCTCTACTTCCGTTGGCCTTCATATCGTTTGCTCCAATTATTTGCCCAATATCAACGTATTGTGCATTTGTAGCTTGTGCCATTTGTGTCAACATATCCTGCACTGCAATTTGACGAAAATGATAATTGCCATCGAAGCCTCAAAGGTGCATTTCGTGTTTAGCGTGAAGAATTCAGGTTGGCTCATAGCTAATGCCGAGCTTGAGTTAAATTTGAGGGTTAGAAGACAAGACAGTAAAGCAAACAACTTACATTGAGTTAAATTTGGCGCTGTCGATATTTTTTCGATTAAAAATTTTGAGACATTTTTCCTGGCAAATAACTTACATTGTGGTTTGCTATCTCCTGTTGTACTTTTATTTGATTTTTATTTTACTTTTGAAAACACCTATTGTACTGGCTATACGTAAGGTTTGGTTAGGAGGTTTCACAAAGCCCAAAGATTCATGAACTCTAGCTAAATTCTCACATTGTCACGGAGCCCGTTCATGTGTTCAAGCATTGCGTCGATTCAATCTGTCAAGAGTCACGATGGGCCACGAAAGATTACTCAAAATGAAAACGTAACTAAAGTTGGCCCACTTTGAACCCGGCCCATACGGACAACTTTTTTAGAATAGCCCACATAGACAAGTTGCTGTTCGGTTTCTTTGATAAAATCTTCAGAGCTCAAAAGGAATCGGGCTTTGTCAAGCCCAGCAACGAAACACATCACAGGCACAGCAGGCTTTGACATGAACCAGCAATGAACTTACTTTACTATTTACAAGACAAGATGGAGGCATGACAATTGACAAGCAATCAGTCTTACTCAGCCACTCTGATACTTTCGATACTTGGTTTCAGGTATGCTGCAAGGTACAGCTGCCACACAGAACACTATTATCTCTGCAGCAAGTACCAGTACCAGTACATGGTTGAACTTGCCACCAAGATAAAAACGGCTACATGGCTGCTCAGGAGGCTGCAATTTCCCAACATACTAGTAATTTTCCTTTTGGTGCTACACTTGGTGTGGTACAGCAGTTGTACAAAACACAGAAACACTCAGTAATGTCAGCACCTGTCCATTAGGTTGCACACGAGGCAGCTCCTCTCGGCATATTTCCCCCTCTGAATTCTTATTCATTCATCGGTACTGATAGTAGTAGCGCAGTGTTACTAGAGAAATGAAGGCTGCAGAAAGAGATATTGCCAGAGTTAAACTTTACCATGTTTGAATAAAACAACAAATTGTGAAAATGACAACTACATTGGAGGACCACTCCAAATCACCAAGGAATGAAAATCTACAATGACGTTCAAGCAAAGGAGCACCCTTGCTTGTGTTTACATGGAAGTGTGAAACACAAATGCATATTCAAATAAATTAACACTGCATAGAGCAGGAAGCTTAAGTATAACATATGCTTCCTATTTGTCACTGCATAGAGTTGATTCTAGGACCTTGGTGCCCATAGTAGTAGCACGGTGTTATTGCTGAAATGAATGATAATCACTGCAGAAGCAGTGACGAGTTGAAACATTGTACTATAGTTCCTATTACTCTATTAGGTTCATTAGCTTTCCACACTGAATCACGAATTCAACTCAACACAGATAAGATGATTTTAGCCAGCTTCTAATAAAGACGAAGAAACAGCATTTTAAGAAAAGCATTTTAATTTTTTTTTAATAGATATTGCTTTCGAAAATACCTCCACAAAAAATTGTGAAACCCAGCCTAAAGCACTGAGTATTACCCATTACTTGTGAGATTCTTGCTAGGTGCACCCCATTGGCCCATCCCATCTCTTGTAGGAAATCATGGGGGCAGGGATGAGCCACTGCCGGTACTGCATGCCAGTACTACTAGTTTTCTGAGTATCAAGTTACCAATGAGGGCATGCAGTACACTGTTTAACAGCATCCAACAGTTAGATTTTATTTTGCACCAAAGTTATTTACGCAGTTAATAATTTAGTATGAACCAATTGTTTCAATTCAACCAATTATCAACTTTGTACCTGAACATCATGTTACCAACTAGGGATGTGGTACACTGTTTAACAGCATACAGCACTACAGCAGTTAGATTTTAGTTTGCACCAACATGAAAGTTATTTAAGCGGTTTATATGAACTGGTTGTTTCAATTCAATCAACTATCAACATTGTACCTGCCATGATGCGTGTCTTCACACTAACCAAATTCCAGTAAGTTGTCACTGCAGCAGCTGCAACGAGTTTCTTGCGAGGACAGGACTTCCAAGCATTTAGAATCTGGTCTTTCAAACCCTTAGCTGACAAAATGCAAGCTATGACTCCTTGCTCACTTAGAAGGCAATTTCAGAAGAAAAAGGTACATGCTACATACCTTTTCCATGAACTTCACTCGAGTAGCAGCTATAATGTTTTGGGAGTGTAAAACAACCGAAGAATCCTGCAAGTTTTAATTAGACACAAGATGATATAAAGGTGAAGTCATGCAAAAGTTTCACTGCTCTTTGCCATTCAATCATACCTGTTGCCAGAAGCCTCCATACTGTTAACAGGTGACCATATTTAGCACCAAATAGAAGAACAGGCAACACCTGAGATTTGAGGGTTCAGAGACCCCAGAAATGTTCAAAGAAAATCTTAGTATTTTCTCAAGAATGCAAAGCAAGGAGTGAAATGTAAGGCTTACTTTGAGAGTCATTGACGGGTCACCAGAGAAGATCACTTGGGCCATAGATATGAGGGAGTTTGCAATTGGCAAGGCACCACGGGCAGCCCGAAGTACATCTTCCTCGGTCAACTGGACACTCCTTATCTGTTCCACGTGATGCCTGTTACAGTTTTAAAAACATCATTACATGATTGCACAGAAATGGAAAAGAAATTGAACAAATTGAATTGTACCCGTGAGGAATGGAATCTTTGAAGAAGGCTAAGACCAAGGTCACAACACCAAAGTGGCAAAGTACCGAGATTGGACTGTAAATTACAAGGCAGCACTCAAATACCAGATTATAAATATGTAACTTGTGGAACATCTTCATGAAATACAGTAGAATTTGCACATGCCTGAAGTCGATGTCTCTTGAAAAGGAAGAAGATACGAAAAGCATAGATCCAGAGCCAAACCAAAATGCTGATCTTGCAGGACTCTTCCACATTACCAATTCGACAAGCATCTCCCAAAGACCTTCCCAGTCAGAGAGCTCTACATTCTCTGCTCCTTTAACTCAGACAGGAATTAACAACCATTAGCAACAAACACTCATAAGAAACTTGAACTATAATACCATAAAAAAAGCATACCATAAGTAATTGCACTGAAAAAGGTACATAGAACTACTTTTCTAGAACAGTCTGATTATTATGAAATTATCAACGGCAAATATGAACAAGAACAATGATTTCTATTAATAAAGAAGTTTTACTCATCGACTAATGGAGAGGCTTTGGTTAAGAATGTGCATACATACAAACCATATATCATTCTCTGTTCGAACTAACACCCAAATCCAGGGTAGTTGTATCCAAAATTATATGTTTGGCTATTTCCATATTTTAATGTAAATTTGAACTCCTTAAATGAACAGTAGAGAAATATCATATAGAACTTTGTTTTTAATTGTGATTTTGATTGATTTAACATGTCCAATCTACATTCAATCTACATTCAAATCTAAGTAACATCCCAACACAATCTCAATACATGTTCAAAATGTTGTTTGCTAAACACAACCAAATCGCTCCTAGGATCACAATCCAAAATTCAAAACTAACATTCTAAGTAAGAACTCTAAATCCATCACAAGAAATTTCTTTTACGCTGTCGAGAAAAATATCATTAAGCAAAGCCGAAAACAGTTAGATATGTATTATATAACTGTGTATTTATCCTATTGTATAAGGGGTTTTCTGCATATATACCAGACCTGTACATGTATATATATCGCCCTTTGGCCTCATGATGAATACAAGCGTTATTTCAACATGGTATCAGAGCCAAGGGTTTCGTTATACCTAGGGTTTCGTCATACCTAGGGTTTTTGCCTGGCTTGCCGCTTGCTACCTCTTTTCCACGCCTTCTCAGTTTTACTGCAACCTTCATTGTTGCCGTTGCTGAGATCGGGGTCGCAGTTGGTGAGATCGGGACGCCGCCGTCCAGATCCCGCCCGAGGCCCCGCCGTCCAGATCCCGCCCGAGGCCCCGCCGTCCAGATCGCGCAGACCGCGCTGCCGCGTCCGCTGAGGTCGCCGCGCCGAGGCCGCCGCCGCCGGTGTCGTGGTCGCCGCTCCGCCCGAGGCCGCCGCGCTCGCCGCCGAGGCGCCGCCCGAGGTCGCCCCTGCCGGCCGCCGCCGCGCCGACGGAGGCCGCCGCCCCCCGCCGAGCCGCGTCGCCGCCGGTGTCGCGTGCCGGCGCTCGACTCCGCTCCTTTGTTTCGGCGAAAAGCGTCTCGGTCGATCGGCTGTTTCGGCGAGTAGGACTTTGGTTGGGTTTGTAAAAAAAAGAGCCAAAAAAAGGTCTTCTTTTGCAAGCACCGTTTCTGTTCCTCGTTGCCCGGTGATCTTCGATGGTCTCAATTATCGGGACTGGTTTCAGCACATACGCATCCACATGCGTGGTCAGCGTCTTTGGGACTTTCTTACTGGCGAGTTGCCTTGCCCGTCTCGTCCTACTCCACCTGTTGAGCCTGTTCTCCCGAGGGATGCTTCCGAAGACGCTCGTACAAAGGCTTCTGAGGCTTTTGAGGATGCCATGGAGACTTTTCAGACTCAGTATGCTGCTTACAAGACATGGATTAATGAAGATGCTCGTGCCTCTGCTATTTTGGTTGCAAACATGGAGGTGCATCTCACTGGTGATGTTGTTGGATTGGCTTCCGCACATGCGATGTGGACGCATCTACGCAGCCGCTACGAGCCATCTGGTGATTCCTTATACCTTGTCTTTGTTACGACACAGAAGCGCCGCAGCAGGAGATGCCACTGTGGATAAGTTCTATGCTCAGTTGTCTGCGATATGGCGTCAGATCGACTCTTTGGGGCCAGATGTTTGCCGCACTCGGTGTTGCGGCGTCAGCGATCTCACATGGAGCCGCGCATCTACGATTTTTTGACATGTCTCCAGTCTGAGTTTGAGCAGACTCGTGCTCAGTTGCTAGCTCGTCATCCTCGTGTGACTTTGTTGGAGACCCTTGCAGCTGTTCGTATTGAGGAGATTCGACTTCGTGGAGCGGGTCTGCTATCGTCATCATCATCACTTTGGTTTTAGTGGCTTCTCCGGCTTCTATACCTGCTGTGCCTTTGCCTTCACCAGCTGTGCATCCACCAGTGACAGCTGCTGTTGGTAAGGGCCTTCACTGCTGTCGTGGTGCTCGTCCTCCGAGGGGCACTGGAGGTTTCTCCTCTCAGCAAAGTTCTGGTACCTCTGACACTCAGCAGCTTCTCACATTGCTAGGCCGCATGGTTGCTTCTGCATCGTCTGGTTCTGCTGCTCAGTCTTCCGGTGAGAGACCACCTTATACTTCTCCTTTCTCAGGTACATCACCTTGGATTCTTGATTCTGGTGCTTCTTTTCATATGACATCTGATTCCACCTGTCTTATTTCCATTAGTCCTTTAGTTGCTCCTATCACTGTCCACACAGCAGATGGTACCTCTCTTTCGGTCACAGGACGAGGCACTCTTTCAAATTCATCTTTTCATGTTCTCTTTGTTTCTCATGTTCCAAACCTAACCATGCACTCATATCCGCCGCCACCACCGATCATGGTTGTCGTGTTATTTTCGATTCTAATTCTTGTTGTGTTCAGGATCGTCGCACGGGGACTCTGGTTGGTACTGGCCCTCGCCGCCGTGACTCCCAACGGCTCTGGAAGCTTGACTGGCTTCGCCTTCCTTCCGCTGCCCTAGTCAGTCTTCTCGCCTCCACCACTGCCTCTGCAGCTGCTGCAGCCTCCATCGCTTCGTTTGCTCAGTGGTATCATCGCTTAGGACATCTTTGTGGTTCCCGTATGTCTTCCTTACTTCGTCGAGGTCTTTTAGGGTCTGTGTCTGGTAATGCTTCTCTAAATTGTCAGGGTTGTAAGCTTGGCAAACAGCTTCAACTTCATTATCCTTCTAGTGAATCAGTGTCTCAGCGTCCTTTTGATCTTGTTCATTCTGATATATGGGGACCAGCTCCTTTTGTTTCGAAAGGTCATCGATATTATATCATTTTTATTGATAATTTTTCTCGACATACATGGATATACTTTATGTCATCTCGTAGTGAGGTTTTATCTATTTACAAAACCTTTGCCACCATGATTCGCACTCAGTTTGACTCTCCTATTCGTGTTTTTCGCGCCGATTCCGCTGGAGAGTACTTGTCGGGAGTCCTTCGTGGTTTTCTTGCTGAGCAGGGCACACTCTCTCAGTTTTCTTGTCCAGGTGCCCATACTCAGAATGGTGTGGCTGAACGCAAGCATCGTCATCTTCTTGAGACAGCTCGTGCTCTCATGATTGCTTATGCTGTTCCACCACATTTCTAGGCTGAGACGAGCCTTGTAACGCTTAAGAGAACCATCAGAGCGAGTCTTAACCTTATACACCCACTTGCACGTGGTTTTCAGCAGGAGCACGGTCGTGACTATAATGAGACTTTTGCTCCTGTCGCTCACATGACCACTGTTCGCACTCTTCTTGCTGTGGCCTCTGTTCGACAGTGGTCTATCTCTCAGTTGGACGTCAAGAATACCTTCCTCAATGGCGAGTTGCGTGAGGAGGTCTACATGTAGCCACCCCCTGGATATTCTGTTCCCGAGGGTATGATTTGACGTCTTCGCCGATCTCTCTATGGCCTCAAGCAAGCTCCTCGTGCCTGGTTTGATCATTTATCCTCTGTTGTCAATGCAGCTGGTTTCTCAGCCAGTGCTCATGATCCTGCTCTTTTCATCCACACCTCATCTCGTGGTCGGACGCTTCTCCTTTTATATGTTGATGATATGATCATTACTGGAGATGATTCTCAGTATATCACTTTTGTCAAGGAGCGTCTTCATGAGCAGTTTCTTATGTCTGATCTGGGTCCTCTTCGCTACTTTCTTGGGATTGAGGTTATTTCTACTCCTGAGGGTTTCTATCTGTCTCAAGAAAAGTATATCCAGGATCTTCTTGATCGTGCCTCTCTTACTGATCAGCTCACACTGAGACTCCCATGGAGCTTAATGTTCATCTTCGTCCTACTGATGGTGAGCCTCTTGCTGATTCTACTTGCTATCGTCATCTTGTTGGGAGCTTTGTTTATCTTGGTGTCACTCGTCCTGACATTTCGTACCCTGTGCATATCTTGAGTCAGTTTGTTTCTGCTCCCACTCAGCTTCACTATAGTCATCTTCTTCGTGTTCTACGATATCTTCGTGGAACTATCTCTCGTCGTCTCTTTTTCCCTCGTTCCAGCTCTTTACAGCTCCAGGCATATTCTGATGCCACCTGGGCTAGTGATCCCTCTGATCGCCGGTCTCTCTCTGCTTATTGTGTTTTTCTTGGTGGTTCTCTCATTGCTTGGAAGACTAAGAAGCAGACAGCAGTTTCTCGCTCGAGTGCTGAGGCTGAGTTGCGAGCTATGGCTTTGTTGACTACGGAGGTTACTTGGCTACGGTGGTTACTTGAGAATTTTGGTGTTTCTGTTTCTGCACCAACTCCTCTTTTGTCTGACAGTACAGGTGCTATTAGCATTGCTAAAGATCCGGTGAAGCATGAGCTTACAAAGCATATTGGTGTTGATGCTTCCTACATGCGGACACAGGTGCAGGATCAGGTTGTTGCTCTTCAGTATGTGCCTTCCGAGCTTCAATTGGCAGATTTTTTCACAAAGGCACAAACCAAGGCCAGCACAGTTTTCAGCTCTCCAAACTTCATGTTGTTGATCCACCATAAGTTTGAGGGGGGTATTAGATATGTATTATATAACTGTGTATTTACCCTATTGTATGAGAGGTTTTCTGTATATGTACCAGACCTGTACATGTATATATATCGGCCCTTTGGCCTCATGATGAATACAAGCGTTATTCCAACAAAAACAACACAAAGAACAGAAAATTCTCCTCACGAAATCCACCAACATCTACAGAAAGGAAGTGACTACATTTTCTAAAACCACAAACTGGTCAATCCTAAGGAGACAACCGAATGAAAAAAGTACTGAACATGTAATGACAAGCAAGAAATGCCCTAAGCAACAGTTTTGCATACCCTCAATCTATGTAGCACGGACACGTCCCAAAACCGCCGTATCCGTGTCCGACACGATACGACACAGACACGTCTTGGACACGTGTCGGCGACGTATCGGCTGATTTCAAAATTAATTTTAATTATTAAAATTCTCGACACGTGTCGGACACACTAAATATACGAGTCGGACACGGCCGACACACCGCCCAGAATGGCTCAGACACGGCCGCCCAGCTCGCCCATAATACACGCACGGGCGTTGCCCTAACCCTAACCTCCCGCCCCGGATACCGAGCACCTCATTCCCATCGCGCTCGCGCTTCTCCGCTTCTCTGCGCAGACGCCGCTCGCCGCCGCCCGCGCTCCGCATCTCGCCGCGCCGCTCCTGCGCACTCACCGCCGCTTGCTCCCGCACCTCGCCATCGCCAGCTCCCGCACCTTGTCGCCGCCCGCCGGCTCCTGCACCTCACCGCCGCCCATCGGCTTTCTCCCGCTGCCCGCTTCTCTGTTTTAGCATTTAGGGTTGAGATGCAAACTGCAGTTAGCCAGCAATATATATTTAGGCATTTAGCAAACGTGTGCTTAATTGCTTGTTTCATCATTCTAGAAAAATGGAAGCCGCTAATTCTAGTGCTAGAGAGGAAATTACACTTTACAAATTATAAGTTTGCAATTTACATTATTTCAGTTTAATAAGCATGTGGAAACATAGAAAAATAATATATATATATATATATATATATATAATTTATTTATTATTTAAATATATATAGCCGTGTCGCCGTATCGGTATTTTTGGGAAAACGGCGAATTCCCGTGTCGGTGTCGTGTCGTGTCGCGTCGACGTATCCGTGTCTGTGCATCATAGCCCTCAATGATACATAAAAGTCGAATCACAATACCAAGAACACATTGCCTTGAAAGAACAAACCAAATAACAGGAAGAAGCAACCTTTCCTCACCAAATTAATCATCCAAAAACTACAAATTTGTATCACAATAGTCCCGCATTATCTCTGAACCCTAAAATCCAAAGCCGTATCTCCATAAGCATCCAAAGCGTCAACAAACCTTAGCTATTCTTTGGATCCTTGGAGCAGCTTTCAAACGACGTATAAGCTACAGGATAAGCTTAGAGAAATGTTCATTTGCCTACTTAATTTAATATAAGTAGTTAAGTAGTTAACTAGACTAATTTTTTCTCTCATAGTATCCTCGATTCCTTCCCTTCTTGAAGAAAACGATACCGAGAACACCATCCAGGCAGTAGCACGTGCTAGTTCACTCGCTAAATTATCCATGGCTGAATGGTGAAAACGCCCACTAACCTAGAAAGGCAAAATGGGTCAAAAAGTAGGTTCGATTCCTGCCGGATGCACTGCCTCTTAAAGACAGAAACAGAGGAGGAACTCTGCCTCTAACCATCAATAAGATGGACTCGAACAAGACTGGGTTCCTCGGCTCTAAATCCTTTCTTCCAGATGAACACCATAAAATGCAAAAAATTTCAACCTCCTTTCTTTTTCTTGTATTTTTCTGATCAGGAAAAATACAAAATTATGTCAGTTATTTTGAAGTTATTCTAATCTCGTACACACAAAAATTTGCAATTATTCATCTACTACTGGAATTTGGATTTATTTTATCGATGCAAATTGGATTTGGATAGAAGGGTACATTCTTTTATTTTAGATAGAAGAAATGTTTCTTCTATCTAAAATAAAAGAATTTTGCTGAATAAAAAATCGAAGTAAGATGTTATTAGCGATTGCTCACTGACCGCGAGTTCGACTGGTGGGAGGACAAGGTACCAACGCCAAGCCCGAATCCTTCTCCTTCACGACCACCACCAATCCCTTTGGGGCCGTGGTCTTCCTCCTCCGTGCCTTCCCCGCATCTTCCTCTTCCTCCGCTTCCTTCCCCGTCTCCTCCCTACCGCCATCGCTCTCCAGCCGCCGCCGCGAACGCCGCACGTTCTTCCTGGGCGACGCCGCCGCGCGCGGCTCCCCCGCCCCGCGGCGCTTCCTCCGGGGCGTCGCGGCGGCCCCCGCACTTTGGTCCACGGGCGTGGGGCGCGGAGGCTTGGAGCGGCGGCGCCGGGCGGGGATGTCGCGGGTAGGGGAGAGGACCGGGGAAGGCAACGCGAGTTCTTGCCGTGACGGTGGCGGAAGGGGCAGCGCGGTTGCGTCGGCGAGGGCGATGTCGCCTGAGGGCAACATGGGGGGTGCGGTGAGATGGCTCCGGGAATCCAGTTCCATTTCCATTTCCATGGCTTTGGCTTGATCCGTTGGTCGGTGCGCTGGGTTTGGGGTCTCGGACTGAGGCCTATTTGATTCACGGGATTTCCAAAGAAAAATTGTATCCACGGCCCTCCGGAATCAGTACTGTATAGCCGTTTGATTCGCATGAATTTGAAAGGAAATTTATTGTTTTAATTCCTGCAAGATTTGAATTATTTCTGTAACAGCCCCATTTCTAGGAGTATTATGAAACCCTCGCAACTGCCCAGAATTGTTCAATTGCGAGTTACATCAATTGAGTGTATAACATTGCCAACACATGCTTAAGACAAAAGCCAGTTTTATTACAAATATAAGAGCATAAAAGCCAAATTTTACAATAGGGTAAACGGCCCTTAGATACATTACAAAAAAAAAGGGACGCCACAAGCACGTCTGAGCGGAAGACGACCCTAATCCCACGTAACCTTGATCTCGTAGAACTCTATCTCTTCACCCTCATTTGCCTCCTCATTGCTGGCTAATTCTGTTAATGTTTTTGGCAAGTATGAGTACAACTACCGTACTCAGCAAGTCACACAGAGCTTTAACAATAACTACATGCAGGGTACATCAAGTGATGAGGGAAGTTTGTTATTTCATGTGGATGCAGTTTTAGTTGTAAACAGATTTTTAAACATAAAATCATAGCTTTCTATAAACTTTAGGGGGGTTTTCGAGGTTCATTTACCAGACTACTAATGTTACCAAGTCCTTTCCAAATCTACTTATGCCTTGTTATTGGATTCACCCATTAAACACAACTTCATTTACCGGAAGCACGGCGTATTCGAATACAATTTGTCATGACTTTGCAAAGCTGCCCTGCTTTACCCACAAGATTCCTTAACTCCGCGCTAATGAGTTAAGAAAACAAGGTTGTTCACTGCTCAATTCTTTATATAACCTCCACATAGTAGACTTCCTCAACAAGCCCAGGCCACAACCTCTGACTTATCTCAGCCTACTATTGTGTGGACATCTGATAATCAAATCAACAATAAAAACAACAATGGCGCCAACTTCCATACGGCCCTTCTCAACTCTCTTCCGCATGGACCACACTTTGCCTCCAACCGCATTTGTAGAGGTTCAATCGAATTTGAGCAGTTACTAGACCAGGTTTGACGTATCAACGCTTGTGGTTGGGCGATCACTATGTTCTTCACTCAGCATAAGGGTCTAGTCCTTGTATTTTCACCGGTGGCAAATTCCCTTCTACAAATCTGTCCAGTGGTTTAACACTCCCATTGATCTGTAACATTTGCTTTCACCCTAGGTCACGAGATTCAGCGATCCTCGCTTACCAAAGAGCCACTTCCCAAATAAATACCAAATCTTTTAGTAACAGTAGATGTTGATTCTCTAAACTACCATGATTACATATTAATCTTATATTTTATGTTACTAGGTCTTGTCAAGGTGAATATGGCCATCAAGTTAAACTGGGCATTTAGGGTGGTAGGACATAGCTAGTATCATGTCATTCTAAGCATTTATTGTATACAAAATAACAATGCGCAAATAACATAATGAAAATACAAGTAAGTAAATAACTTAGGGAGTGTAGGATCAACATGCTCAAAAATATGTGTGACTTGCCTTGCGGATTTACAATTTCGATTAACTCGTAATCTTCGACGGGCTGGGCTGGACTTGAGCTTCTCTCCTGGTCTTGCGAAACCTCGATCCCGGAAGCTAACGCAAAACAATTAAAATAAATCAATTCCATGCCCGAAGGAATGAGCCAGGAATAAGGAAATTAAAAGAAGAAAGAAAATCCGAAAAACTCTATCAAATTAGGATTTTAGGCTTATAGGAGGGCAATATGGGAAAATAGGCCTTGAATTTGGGTCGGCGGGCTCGAAACGAATCCGGGAAGTATAAATATGTAATTTGGGCTTTGGGTCAGTTACTATTCATCGGGCTCAGCACTGTTCCTCGGGTTCGGGTCGGACTCAGTGAGTTGGCTCGGTCGAACCGCGTCAATCGGGCTCGAGCCGGCTGGAACGGGCGCGAGCGAAGCGTTCAGGCTCGACCGCGTCACTTGGGCTCGGGTCGGGTTCGTCTGGTGCGGTGGGCGGACTCGGTTCAGCCGAGTCGGGCGGGTGTGGTCGGAGGAACAATGCCCGGGGCACTGTTCTTCTTCCCCGATGGCAGGCGCGCGTGCAGAGAGGCAGGGGAGGGTGGCGGTGGCTACCGGCGGCGGAGGAGTGGCTTGCGACGGTGGTGGGAGGCATGAACGGAGTCAGGAAGGTGAGGGGGTCTCATTTTTTGCGGTGGGAGGTCCGGCGGAGGCGGCGTTCGCTGGCGGTGGGATCTCCCCTTTTGCGGCCGTTTTTGAACATTAGGGTGACCAGGAGCTCCTCTAGTCGATTGGGCTGGCCTTCGGGCAACTCTAGGGCTTGGGTAAGCTTGGGGAACAGTTGACCGGAGCTAGGGAGGTCGGGTTAGGGCTGGCCACGGCGGGGTTGGGCGGCGGTGGAGTGGTGTTCGGCGGCGGAGAAGATGAGGGGCTGGGGAGCTAGGGCAATGATCGGGGTAAGTTTCTGGGAGTACTAGGGTTCTACAGGCAAAAGTAATTGGAGAATTATGGAGCGGAAGACCAACTTTGATCTAGGGCTTACTCTTTGAGGATTTCGCAATTGCCGGTGTTAGAGAAGACGGTGGGGACCTTGGGGCGTTCGGGTAGCTTTAGGGGAGGTATGAGGTTCAACGTCATCCATGGTTTGGTGGCGTGGGCGAGGCTTGCTTGGGTGTTAAGAGACGGCGGTCAAGGGGTGTAAAAAGGGGGTAGGTCAGCTGAGGGAGGAACGTGCGAGAGAATGGCAGAGGCGGTGGCGTTGAGCGGCCAGTGGCGTCGCCACGTCCCATGGCCGAGCCGGGAGCTGTCAGGGCGGGACGAGCGAGGCGTATGGTTCTCTGGCAAGTGGGGAGGAGCTGGCAGGGCTAGAAGGCGCGGGAGAGCTCAGGAGGCTTGGCGACAAGAAAATCGGGGACGTTGGCTGCTTTGTCGAACGGAGCACAGTACCTATGCCAAATCCCTCCGTTCAAGTATTGCCGACACAGAATAAGGGCTGGATTGGGTGGATTTTTGGGTGGATTAGGCTAGGGAAGCAAAGGATCAAAGCAAAGCGCCAAACTCAACTCAAATTCAGATTTTGAATTTCAGTTTTGTTTCAATTTCATGTAAAATTTCTACAAAATTTCCGCAAGATACGTACGTTTCAAACAGGACTTTAGATATTTGTCGCGACGGATAGCGGCGTTTCATATGGAGTAGATTGTGATCATTATTTGCCACTCTAAAACCATGGGAAATACTCTCTTTGCTACTTTATGACCATTTTGCCATTGCCTTCTTTCTCCTCAAACTCAGCTTCCTACCTCTCGAGGGGTCTCATTTGGATGCGGGAATTTTCCCAATTCCCGTAGAGAATATATTGTTTTCTGTAAAATTTCTTCAAAATTCATATCAATTCATGCATTGCAAGCAGGCTTGAGAGCGTATTATATTATGATACCCCGATACATAGCAGTCTTGGATCAATCAAAAATTTATGAGATACAATATGAACATGCATAGTGTCAAGAACAAAGAAAATAAATTTGTAAAGAGAACCAAAATGACGATATTAAAACAACCATAACGAGAGAAAAAATATTTGACAAAACTGACCACAAATTACTTAAGTATAACTTTAAAAAAGTACAAATGATTATCACTCACTCACAATGCTCTTCAATTTTTTAGGACATTCGGATCCTTACTCTATACAAGAATCTCGTATTAAAGAATTACCTAGCTTCTAATCCTCTCTTACACTTCTACTTTGAATGAGTAGGTTTGATTGCATCTCTATGGTCATTCTCTATGTTTATTTGGTTTCTTCTAGCGCTCCTTCCATTTAAAGTAAGAATCCTAATTATAACTCTTTATAACATATTTTTTCAAATAAAAAAAAGAGATACGAGTGCCCCTAGTTCTAACGGTGCGGAGCGTTAATAGCTAACAAGAACACGATGGAGTCAAGCACCTTAAGCTCCATCCCAAAATCACCTAAAGATGGCGCCGTTGACTGCATGGCCTTGTGGAGAGAGGCGAGGCGTGACGATGTGGCCGCGGTCCCGGCCTCCTCGTTGTGGATGACGTTGAGGAAGGAATGCAACGTGGCGGTGGCTGGGAGACAGGGAAGAGAGACGGGGAAGGATGGTAAGCGGCGGTGGCATCGGTGCAACACAGGGGTGGCAGTGCTACAGTGCATGACGGCGAGCATGGCATTGGTTGGTTACCATGGAGATCATTCTTAGGTGAGGCTGGCGAGGTCACCGTCGCTACCGGTAGCGGGGAATAATGGGGCTCCTTGACGATAGACCCGATGTTGCCGGAATTGAGCGCCAGGGTTAGATACGAGGAGATCAACTGGGAGCAGTCGGGGTGGGGAGGAGGGAACTGTTCACGTATTTGGTAATACAGTTATATTTTGTTTTTAATTTTAGCCTTTGAATATCTATTTTTTTTTTACAAAAAACTTGTCCTGTCTCATGCTTGATGTTAGGAAACCCTGGGCCCAGCCCAAAGTCCTGATATATTTGGGCACCCCACCGTAGACTATAAATAGAGAGCCATACCCCTCTCATTATGTACACATGAAAGAAAAGCAATAAAGAAAGACCAGGAGTTCTCTCTATCTCTCTGTGTGTTCAATCTATTCTTCTGTGATTCTGTGATTGATTCGTTCTTGTTCTAAACAAAGGAATCGCTCGGACTGGTCGCCAGCGACGGTTCCTCAACACGTTATCAGCACGACTTCGCTCCGGTGAACGAGGTAATCATCGAAGCATAGATTGAATTTTCTAGATCGCTTTTGAATCTGTATTTTCTTTTCGCGTTCTAGATTGAATCTCTACGGTGCAAATCCGCCCTAATCTACCGCGAGCAGACTTGAAGTCGCCGGCACAATGCCGATCGGTAGATTGTGAAATGGGGTAGATGTTGATCGCACTGTAGATTAGAACGATGCAAATCCGCCCCTAATCTACCACGAGCAGATCTGAAATCGCCGGCACAATGTCGATCGGTAGATTGCGGAACGGGGTAGATGTTGATTGCATCGTAGATTATAAACGAAATTTTGCATGGTTTTTGTTTGATTCTGCATGATCAATGCACGAGAAAAGAAATCATCTTTCCTGTCCGGTCATTGCACAAAAAAAAATCATCACAGGCCTGAAGCCGCCGCCGGCCTGAAGCCGTTGAGGAGTCGCCGGTACGACCACTGGTAGTGGATCCCCTGCCGTTGGCTTGAAGCCGTCCATGCCGAAGCATCGGCCCGCGCGGCCACATGCCCGCCTTGCTCGGACCACCGGCCTGCAACCGGCCTCCATTGTGCTCGGCTGACCGCCCCGAACGGCCGTCGCTCCTCCCCACAACCGCATGCGCCCGGCCACCATGGCCCGCGAGCGCGCGCTGCCCTGCCAGTGGCACCTTGGGAGCCGCCGCGGCTCAAGCACCGTTGGCCGGCTGCACCCGACCCTTGAGCCGCCGGCGCATATGGCCTTGAGCCGCCTGCACGCGGCCAAACGCCTCCCCGTCACTCGACCGGCCTGCAGCCGCTCGGCCGGACTTCGCCGCCGCCACAAAGACCGGCCTTCCGAGGTCACCCGAACCACCTCATCTCCCGCGCGCCACATCGCCACACCCGCGCCCGCCGCCATACCCGGCGAAGCGCCTCCGCGTGTCGGCGTAGCGCCGCCGCCCGCGACGCGGCCGGTAGCCACCGCGCCTCGACGGCTGCGCGCTCCCGTCGTCGCCTCACCACCGGTTAGCCGCCACCGCGCCGCCGGATTGCGCGCCGCCACCCAGAGCCGACACCGCGCCGCTGCTCGGACCGCAATCCGCGCCGCCGGCCTCCTCCGCCCGATCCCATAGCCGCCGGCCTTCTTCGCCTCGTCTGCCGCGCTCAGCACAGCCGGCCGCACGGGAAGAAGCCGCCGCCGCCCCGAGTAAATGGCCAAGGGAAACCCTAATTCTTGAGGGTTAAGCCGGCTGGTGGGCTTGTAGGCCAGTGGGCCATTGTGGGCCAAATATGGCAGGCCGGATGGAGGGAGAAGCCCGACAGGAAGAGAAAAAAGGGGGGGCCCATGCGGAAGAGGAGTGAAAATTGCAGAAAAAGCCCCAAAATCACAAATATTACAAATGAGCCCTAAAACTTGCATATAAGTCCAGAATTTTGCAGAAAAAGGTCTCGTAGTTCTAAAAATTATGAATAAGCCCTCAAATTTACGAGTGGGTCCATAATTTTGCAGAAAACCCCTCTGTAAATCAGAAAATTGCGCGAATTTTTCTCTGAACTAAATATTTGCGTAGAAACCCTCAGAAATTGCAGAATTCACTGAAATTTCATATTTTAGCATAAAAGGGCCACGGGAATCCGAATTTTGCATTATTTTTAGCATTTGAAGCTTTTTTATTTCTACCATTATTATTCTCTGTATTTTTCATATTTATTTACTGTTTTGGTTAATTGTAATTGCTGAAAATTGCTTTTAATCACTGAAATTAGCAGTAAATTTATAGAAAATGCATAGAAAATTCTGAAACATTGCGAGAACCTTTTGTACCATTTATTTACCCGCAATGAATTATTCCATGTATGTCTACCAGCAGTAGACTTATACACATTTAGATGATATCATCACTAACTGGGAGTTCGAGGAGCTGGCCCAGCATGGCCAAAACTATCTGACGTAGACATCCGATGTTGAGATTATGCTTGGAGCCAGGAAGCTCCGCGCTGCTATTGGGATTGGCGGACTGAATGACGCTCAACCCAAACCTGAGGAGAATGATCAGGTACTTCATTTTCTCAAGCACCACCTCTGCCTCACTCTCAAGAATGAGTATATGGCGGAGAAAAGCGCGCTAGCACTCTGGACCGCACTCAAGAAGCGGTTTGAGAGGCTGAAGTACACCATTCTTCCTCAAGCAGAGCAGGAGTGGATCAAACTGAGGTTTGTCGATTTTAAGACGGTTGGGGAGTACAATTCTGCCTTGCACAGGATTTGTACCCCAATACAGAAAATTGAGACAATCCTTCCACCCCAATGCAGTATAATCCGCACGCAATTATCGTCATGACGGCTATAAGGAATATGCCGAATTGATTGATATGATACAGATTGCGGAGGCTCAGGACGAAGTTCTCTGCAAAGAACTACGTCACTTAGCCACCTGTGAGCTCCGCTGGCCGTGAAGCCAACGCTGAGAGCTACAAGGTGCGAAAGCCCTTGATGAAGAGAAGGGGAAGGAAGGGTGAGGCCGCAGCCCAGAAAGGCAAATCAAATACTCCACGAGAGAATAAGGCCAGAAAGCCAAAGCGGGATGGCAAAGGGCATCATGAAGCCCACTTTGCATCGGCTGAGGGGGAGAGTTCGGAGTAGCTGCCTGCACTGGTGAAGGTTGAAACCATCACGACAGCAGCACCCCCTCTTGACCTAGAAGCAGCCACCGCCATGATTTCTCTTGAAGAGAATGTTACCCCCGAGAAAATAGCAGAAGAAGTCTAGTGCACAGAATGTATTTATACTTTAATCGTCATTTATTTTGTGTGGAAGAATATGTTAGAATTTGTATGGATGGTACTTAAGAATTGTTATTTTCACGTGATGGTTGGATGATATTTGAAGAATTCATTCATTTATTCAGTTTGTCTCCGGATGGCGCATGTAGACGGAGGGGAGCAAGGAGTAGTCGTAGCAGGCGCAACTGATGCAAAGGGAGGTCGAAGCAGCAACAGCCTGAGTGTTTGACACCGACCACATGAAGAAGTAAAGTCGTGGCAAGCAGAGGCTCAGGACGAGCTCTCACGCGAACAAGAAAAGGAAGTTAAAGATGGATCCCGAGGTGGCGGGAGGAAGCACGACGTGAAGGACGATGGTTGAAAGCAAGGCCACACGACAGTGAAAGTAGTTGCTGGTGGAGGAAGCATGAGCGAGGGCCGCAGGAGGAAAATGACCGGAGCAAAGGCTGTGGGAACAGGTGCTTCAGCCCAGGAAGCCCAGCCAAGGAAGAAGCAGTAGCAAGAGAGAAGGTCATCATGATCAAGGAAGAAGATCAGCATGATGAAAGTCACTAAACAAGATTAGGGAGAGAATGTTGGAAATAATCTTGTTTAGAAGTTATGTTCAAGTTTTGGTCGTGATCGAAGTCAGTTTGTAACCGTAGTCGAAAGTCGTCGTCGAAGTCAAACTTAGTCAGAGTCGAGTTGTACTCGTAGTCGGAATCCAAGCAAAAGTCATAGAGCCGGGTATAAAAGGGGAGGAGTCATGTAATCAAATCAATGCGAGAAAAAAAGAAGAGAAAAGAAAAACCTTGAGTATTGACTTCATTGTGTGATCTTGCAGACGTGGTCGGAAGGGGCGTTCAACCACAGCAAAGCAAGTTGAACATGGTCAGAAGGCATTACGACCACGGCAAATGTGGTTGGAAGGCGTTCGACCACGACAAAGTATCCATAGATGTGGTCGGAAGGGCGATACGATCACGGCAGAAGTGATCAAACGTGGTCGGGAGGTGATACGACCACGGCAGATGTGATCGAACATGGTCAGAAGGAGTTACAACCACGTTGTGAAGTTGAATGTGGTTAGAAGGCTTTGACCACGTTGTGAAGTTGAACGTGGTTAGAAGGCTTCGACCACGTTGTGAAGTTGAACGTGGTCGGAAGGCTTTGACCACGTAGTGAAGTTGAACGTGGTCGGAAGAGGCTTAGACCACGTTGTGAAGACGCTGAACGTGGTCAGAAGAGGCTTCGACCACGTTGTGAAGGCTCGGAAGGGGCTTCAACCACACTAAGAAGCTTTGAACTTGGTCGGAAGGGACTCCGACCACACTGTGAGGAAGTGAACGTGGTCGAAAGGGTGTTTCGACCACGGTGAACAGTGATCGGTAGAATCACTATGACTACGGTAATTCGAGCGAGGTCGAAGGAAGGGCAGCACAGTGGCAGAGAAGCGTGGTCAGGAACTTCAGCAGAAGTTTACGACTACAAAATTGAAGTGATCGGAGGGGCTGCAACGCGGTCGAAACGCTGTGGGAGGTGGTCGTAGCCTCTCTTAAGCGGTTGTAAACGGTCATAAGCGGTCGTAAATTCTTGGGAGTAGTCATAAAGATCGCAATAGCTTCAATGCTTGCGGAGAAGATGAAGTCACGGAGGAGGAAGTGCAGCGTCGAAGCGGAGAAGATGAAGTCTTGGTCCTTCGCTGTGGATCATCTTAGGGCTCCCACAGTGAGCGCGTGTTAAGCCAAGCAAGTGAGAGTTCACCAATTAGATTAACCAATTAACTCTTAACCATAGAGGTGACATGGTTGACATATCAGCTTGAAAAAAATGCCAAGCTAGCCATTTTTGTCACTTTTGCCTCATCCTAATCACGCCTCAGCGCTAATCGATTCCACTTGCTTATTTCATCTAGCCCAACATGCTATCATAAATCCCTCATCCTCCTCTTACCCATCTTGCTATTCTTGCCTCTTTGTCCTAGGATCAAGCGGCACCATTGTGGACCCAAAGGCAACCAACATTGATCACGCGGTAGCAAGGTCCAACGGCACTAAGGCATGACCAGTGGTGAGAACTTTTTTGATAACGCATGATGGTGACATTTTTTGACGATGTCATAGTGTGTAACTGGTGGTGAGGCTTTGGAGGCAAAATAGCCCTTGCGGGGATTAAGACATAGCTTTAGTCAAAAACCCAAAGGGATGTTATAACATGGGCTTAATTGTGTGGACACTTAGTCTAAACTCACTACTATAAAACAAGCTATACTAGACGCCTCACCACAGACGGCTCATGTGAAGCCGTCTGTGCTTTAATTATTACAGATAGTTCATGATTAAACCGTCTCTAAAACTATCACAGACGGTTAGGTTTAAAAGCCATGTATGATATATGCATTATCACAGACGGTTTTTAATTAGAACCGTCTATGAAACTATCACAGACAGTTTATATTTACAACTGTCTATGTTTTGTCCTTTGTCATATGAACTATAGAAGCTACTGAGCTGGAACAGATAAGTGTGCCAGTGTGACTAGTCACTTTTACAAAAGACAAATTGAAGGCAAATTTATTACAAAAGTCCCAAAAAAGAGATTCCCAGATCTTAGTCTTCTGGGCTTCATATGCTTCCTCTTCGACTTTTAGAGTTGGAGGATCAGCCGCTGAGTTCTTGAATGTCGTGAAGATTGTCCTTGCCCTTTCCACTTCCTCCTCTAGCTTGAGCAAATCATTAGCATAGCCCATAATCTCAAAGAGGATGCCATGATAAGCTTCCTCAGAATCGACCGCTTTTGCTTGATCGGCAATGTTATCCATGTGTCTCTCCACTGCTGCAAGAGCTTCTTCCGCTCTGCGCACATTACAGAGAAGAATGAGGCTAAGGGTTGTTTCCCTTTCTTGAGTGGCAATGAGACACCTCCGCCGACGGCAGATGATGAGGTCCAGCTGACGAATGGAAACTAGTTGAGGAAGGAGAGCAGGGCATGAGTTGAGGAGCTGCTCCAGACATAAATTGTTGGCCGCCTGTGTAAGGTTGCGGCCGAACAACTCATGATGGATGGATGAGAGGAAGGAGATCAAAAGAATATTAGATGCCATTTTTGAGAAATCTAGTGAAGAAGATGAGGGAGAGGACAATTTAGAAGAGCTGGAGTAGGGAGCACATATTTAAGCGTTATCACAGATGGTTCGTATACCAAACCATCTCTGATGTTAATATCATAGACGGTTTGTATAACAAACCGTCTCTGATGTGTGACTTATCACAGATAGTTCGTATAACAAATAGTCTCTGGTATGTGCATTATCACAGACGGTTCGTATAACAAACCATCTCTGATAATGACATGTCACCGATCCGTGGCGTATCCCCTAGGATTTCGATTTCACCCGTATTCTCTTCGCATCGAATGGTAGGCAACAGTTCCTCCCACCGCTCGGCACTTATTAATTACCCCCTCTCCCTTTCCATCGGTAGTCACGTGTGACTTCATCCACTCCTAGCTTCCTGCATCATCCCCTTGACGACGTTGACTAGCACCGTGAGCTAGCTTCTCTGTCTCCTGTTGTGACATCACAGTGCACTGCTCAAGACACTCTTGTCGTAAGTGTCATAAGAATGTCTTGTGTAGTCTCACCATTGTGACACAAAGGTGACGTTATCGCTGTCTCTCCTTCATTGCCAGTGATATTCGGCCACCATCCGATCCCCTCGTCTCTCTTCCTTGATGGCAGGCATCAAGGTCATCGCGCGCTGCATCCAGTTTCTACTATCTGCTAGGATCTCTGCTTCTTATATATTCTTGCCGTGTTAAAGAGTTGGGTTCGTAGGATTAGGAGATATGTTCTTGCCATGATCTTGCTGTGTTAGATGGGTAATCTGCTTGTTATCTTGTTAGCAGTAATGGTGGATTCTAATCTTAATGGAAATAGAATGTGCTATTGTGTTTGCCATTCTATATGCTTGTTTTCAAAGGGCATAGCTAACATTATTTCTTGAGGCTAACCAAAAAATAGAAAAAATTTTAGGTATAGAATGAACTATCACAGATGGTTTGTGCTACAAACCATCTATGAAGGATAATCACAGATGGTTCTATATACCAACCATCTATGATACTTGCCAATCACAGACGGTTGGTAACTAAAACCATCTATAACAGTTTTCTTCACAAACAATTCTAGTTACAAACCGTCCGTGTTGTTTTTATCATAGACGGCTCACAAACCGTCTGTGATAACCTCTGATTATCACTTACATATAAATTTAGGCCATTCAGAAAACTGTCTATGATGACAATTCTGAACCATTTGTGATGACTCTTGTTGTAGTAGTGACTGATCCATTATGGGTTGAAGTCCAACCAGACCCATTAACATAGTTTAGTCTCATATTTTTATTCTATAATAAAGGGGCCCATTCTCACTATACAAGAGGGGTCAGGAGGTCTCAATGTATACACACCAATAGATATCAATATAGTTGAGAGATGCTTCAAGGACTTCTTATTTGTGTTCTACTTTTGTGTTTGAGTGCTTAATCATTGACAACACGACCAAAATATTATAACACATTATCAGCATGATAATGCTTTCACTAAAGCTTCTTGGTACATTGCTTTCATATATCTAGTCAATTATTTGTATTGGTTTTTGTAGATTTGAATTTGATTCTCTCTCGCCTTCACTCTCTCCCTCACCAGTTGGATCAGGCACACACCTCTACGTGTGTGGCGTAGAGCCATCCACAGTCAACGATGCATGCCTCCATGTGCACCCCATCGGCCACATCGTCATTGGGTGATGGGGGCACATCTTCGTGTGCACGCCATCACATCAAAACCGATCGAACAGGGTGCACACCTGCATGTGCACACTGCCGATGGCAGACATTGGGCCAAGTGTCGCCTCCATGTGCATGCCACCCTATGGCATCCCATCAGGGGTGGAACTAGAATGAAATTGCCTTGGTTCACCTCTTCACAATGCATATAACAACACATGAAATTTTTAGGAAGCATTGTATTGAATAGTAATTTGTCTAGCTATTTTTAGCATCAATAATTTAAAAAACTGACCACAATATACACTGATAAAGAAGTAGCCATCAAAGTGCTTACCAAAACAAAGGAACACATGCTTACCAAAATGAAGGAACCCACTAATAATATTGGTTAGTTATAGCAAAGTGAAGCAACTAAGGATGAAACCACGAAAAAAAGATGGTTGGTATTAGCAAAATACATCATCGGACATTGCAATTTGGCTGGTATTTCCAAAACTCTATTTGAAACACTAAGCCATATCCCTAAAATTTGATGGAAAAACAACTCAAATTGAAAAGCCCTTTTCTTTAAAAAAACAGAATAATTGGGAGAAAATTAGAACAAATAAGCAATACCCTATGCCGATTCATGACTCGAGTAGCACCTTGTTCCTCTGCTATGGTCAAGGCGATTGATGATCATGATTAGTGGGTTAGGGCATCGATGTTTCTGGCTCTCCGACAACCAGTGGCAGTGGATAGTTCACGGTGCTGTGTGACACACATGATGCAATCGGCTCAGCCTCAGGTAGTTGGTGTGGGGACCCCCGGGTTATTTCTGTAACACCGAGGCCCTCCCAGTCTTATGGAAATAACTCTGGACCTCAATCAAATAAATTCCAATTAACTCAATCTAAGTGAGAAGACCTGACCAAAACTAGAGCTCTGATGATCATGCATACTGCTCCTTTGCAAGCATTGCATGATGACTGGTTCTCCAAACGGTTCAAGTCCACACTCAATGAGTTCAAAGGGAATTCAAAAACAACGGGTATGTGGCTGTGTTGGCTTCCAAGATCAGTGACCAACACGCCCATACCCTTAACAATGTCGATCATGTCCATACAACATTCATACATTGATAATCCAAAAGACATACAATATAGTAGTTAAGTATTCAACTATTACAAAACGGCCGACCGGCCAAATTCAATTAATAACATTAAGTAGCAGCAGAAGCAAGATAAATAAACCAAAAGGTCCAGCAAGTGGGCACCATAACCCTAGGCAACCGACTAGGAGTTAAAGAATAGCACATATTTGTTAGCGTCGCCTAGATCGGCGGTAACTAACTCATCGGGCATAAAGTCTTCACCTGAATTTGCAGCAAATGGATTGAGTACAAAGGTACTCACAAGTCTTACACAAATTAAAAATATTTATGCATAGAGGATATCAAGAGAATAGCGTTAGTGACTTAGTTTTGCGGAAAACACAACAATTTTCATCCTACACATACTAGTTTTCAATTGCCATTTTGTAAACAACTTTCTAAGCAAAAGAATAGACATGTGACATATATATACATTAATAAACAATTGAAACAAACAAATACCAAAGTGGCTGCCCACTTTGGTAAACTAAAAATGCATGAATACCCATTCATGCCGAATACCAAGTTGTAACCATGTCAATTTTAATTCAAAGTCTAACAATAGTGACTCCCAAATTCAAGCGGTTGTTCATAACTATGGACATGGCTATTCAAATAGATTTACAATCTGAAGAGGTGTACTACTTTACCCATATTGACTCACCAGCCCGTAAGCCAAACACACTGCCATTGGTGAGTTGGCTGGGGAGATCGAAATTTGGTATTGTTCAGCAAGAAGATCCTATTGAGTTAGATCACCTATGTGAGATGAACTCCCAACCTAGTACATACACATATAGAAAATGCTAAGTGGGCATGCAAATTGTGTCGGAGGGGCCAGTGTAAGGTAGTTAGTATGTTGGGTGACCCCCAACATAAGTAATCGTGTTCACCTGCACAATATATATTACATTGGGTTCCTAAGGAACATAGGATTTCATGGTCTCTATGTCCTCACACCACCTATGGTCTAATCCAATAAAACCTTTCCCTTACTTAACCAAAGGCACCCATATACCATGTGTGGTAGCACAAATGTTACTTGTATTAACGACATCACCAAAGTTCGGTCCTTGATGGTTCGGACAAGACAACCACAATCCCGAGCCTCATGCATAATAGCACCCACACTAACAACCTCTTGTCCAGACCTAAATCACTTTTGAAATAAGAAAAGTTTAACTTAAGAAATAGATACGAAGATCTAGATTAAAGTAAGGATAAGGAAAGTTTTGTGTCCCCCATAATTGACGAGTTAATCCCATCAATCGATCTAACGCAAAGCTAGCCTTGCATGGCTAAGCAAACACATATACCAAATATAATTCAGACAACCAACTAGGCATATATGTGCTGGAGTAATTAAGGATAACATCATAAATAGGATATAACTAACTACTCATCACAAAAATATCGACATATTAAAATAGCATGCAAGCAACAATATCATTGCATTTCAAATAACTAATTAGTAAAACTAGGATCAAAATGATGCAAAATAAAGGTCAAATGATGCTTGCCTTGCTGGTATTCGAGTTGCTCATTCTCAGTGGTGAAGGAGTCTATGTCAATCACTTCGGACTTTAGAGAATTAAAGACATCGATGAACACCGAGAGATACCATAAAATTCAAAGTGCTAAAAAATGCATGAATTTTCTATAGTGGTTAGTTCCTGATTTTAGATGAATTTTGGTGAAAGATTCATTCCATTTGATTTAGTATGTGAGAGTATAGCAGTTTGAAAATCGGGTTTTGAGAAAATTCCAATCTGTCACTATTCATCTGGTTAATTGTTTTAGTGAAAATTGGTAGAACATTGGTGGGGTAGATGATTACATAGATAAATAGAGGAATAAAAGTTATGGTCAAAATAAATTGGTTCATCTCATTTGTAGTTGATTTGAATAAGGTATGAGTTTTTGAAGTCGCAAGAATTTTTAGTGTACAAATAATTGATTTTCGGATTTTTCCTAGACCTTAATTACTTTTTCTACAGAGCCTACCCACACTCAGCCACTGACAATGGGGCCCGCTGTCGTACTCGAAAAGGTGGCAGAGTGGTCGTGGTTGCAAGGTGGAGGTAAACGTGGTTGCAGATGCAGGTGTTTACAGTCGAAGTCTCGAGTACTCATAAACCGCTGGAACTCGGTTATGAGTACATACGTAGTAGTGAGGGGGTGGTCATTACTTGGTTATGAGAACATGTAGCATAGAAGAAACATGGTCGTAGCTCTCATCAAGAAAAGCTACGAGCATGTATGCGCAGATCCAGTGGTCATAACTTGGAGTTGAGCGTGGTCATAAATCAATATTCTCATGGTCATAATCCACATCTAGTGGTCGTATCTAATAGTGGTATTAGAGCTGAACAGTCATAAATGATTTACAACTATAAAGATCAAAGTTTTGAGTGGTCAAAACCCAATAAAGGAGACTCGAGTACTCAGGCGGTTTTTGACTTCGATTAATGAAGCCAGGTGAACGGTCGAAGTTCAACTCCGTACGAGAAATCAAAGAGGATCAGACGGTGTTTGAGTGGTAGAGGATAATCAGATAGCGTTCAAGTAGCTTCAGAGCATCGGACAATATTTGAGAGGTATTGCGAAGGATTAGAGCGTGGAGTGGTTGAAGATTTCAAGCGTAGGCAATTTCCAGCAACAAGTACTATGGTGAACATGCATGCACAAGAAAAGCTCCAGATCACCCACGCTAGTGGGTGCCATGGCATCTAAGGGGTACAAGGGTGCTACCTGAGTGAGATGGGTGCTCGGGGAAACTTGGAGATGGCTTGACGTTAGCAATGGCTATAATAACAGAGAGGAGATCCTGGTGAGGGGAAAGAACAAGCAACGGTCAGAGATGCTTAAAGGATGTGTGTAGATGGTGTAAACAAGGGGGATTAGGTAATGCCTCACTAGATCGACAATGAGGTGAAAAGGGAACCTTGTCGACTGAACAGGGGTCACTTCCAAATTTCGAAACTCCTATCATGCATTGCCCAAATTAGTTGAGGGGTTTTCTTAATCATGTCCAAAGACATAATGTGACGTGCAAGATTGAGTTGCAAACTCACCAGGGACATGATTAGCCAAATAGCGGTCGCTCGGTGTGCGCCCTGAAGCTAGCAATGGCGTGATGACGGCCTAAGAAATGGATACGATGAAGGGAGTATTGAGAAAAGATGCTATGACACGAAGCTTACCCGAGTAACGGGTGATCGTGCAAAAATAGCACACCCGCAAGTGCATGGGTTGCCACTGAAATAGCGGTGAGTGTCATGTTCTCCATAGAGACTAGACTGAGGCTACCGGTGCTCAGCTCAAGCTAGGTCAATCGAAACGGGGGGAGAAAACTAAACCTAAAACAACTACTAAATCGACCGAACAAACTAACTATTGAACGAACTCTAATTTGCACGGACGAAACGACGAACGAACTAAACAATCAAAAGACGATGGGACGAATGACCGTACAAATGGACGTCGTAAGACCGAACGATCGACACTGATGACTACACGAACGAACACGACTACTGACCGATGACCTAACTAACTGTCAACCGCGAGATAGAAGGAGGAAGTCGAGAAGCACTGAGGAAGTCTAGAAGTACGGAGGGAGTCAAGAGAGAAAGAGGGGGATGACGGTCGATGGCTAACTAGATGATGGCGGCAGGACATCAAATAACCACGATGAACACATGCATGACTTAAATATCGATTGACCGTGGAAAGGGGAAAAGAGGGAGTCAAGAAGCAATAGGTGGGTCGAGACAGCAAGGGGAAGGGAATGGTCTCCGGCTAGCTAAATCGGGCGAGACAACACACAAACATAGATACCAACACTGACATCAGGACAAGCACAGGACATTGACACATAGGAAGCACACACACTGACCATAAGCACAGACTAACAGATCACACACACAAATAGCTAAATACTACTACTATTAAACCTTACCATGGCACAAAATTGACAAAGATGAATACTCTGCTACTAAAACTACATTACCAACATTCATCACTAAGAACATCACACAAATATTGCATTGTTTCACAAGTATTACAGCATGACCACATATCATAATCGCAGATTAACATTCACAGTGCAATAGATCAAAATCCACAATTCACCATCACACCCACATGGCATAATCACAAAATAACAAGCACATATCATAAAGCATCAATTAACAGGGAATTGATAGCAATCTATTTGAATGTTAATTTAGAATAGCAGAGAGAGGAAGGGAGAGGAATTGAAATTTAACCGAGGTGTAGAGCAGTAGTAGAGGAAGCAGAGCAGAGGAAGGGTTGTGGTTGGTAAAGAAGAACCAGAGCTCACTGGCGTCGGTGGCGATGGAGAGCTGTGACCCGCCACTTGGTGGATCTCGGCGGTGCATTGGAGGGAGACTGTAGGGAGCGGCGGAGGTGGTAGAGGAAGAAGCCAGAGTTAGGGAAGATGTTGATGGGGTCGGTGATGAGGAACCAGGAGATGAGGTGGTGGAGCTCAGTGGATCTAATGGAGGAGATCGCCGTGGGTGTCGGTGCTGTAGAGGAGATCGACAGTGAACCGGCGGCAGATAGGAGGCGCGGAGGAGGAGCAGTGGCATCCGGGAGGAAGTGGAAGTCGGCAGAGAGAGGTGGCGCTTGGTGGCGAGCAGCAGAGAGAAGATTGAGGCGATGGCGACGCTAATGGAGTATGCGGTGACTGGTGGATGGTGGAGAGAGACGGCAGAGAGAGGTGCTGCGGAGGAAGAGCAGAAGGAGGAGAAGGTGGCGTTGGTGGCGCGCCGGCGAGTCGGCCTGGCCTCGCCGGTGACTGGAGATGGAGAAGAATGGGGGAGAAGAGAGGAGCAAATGGGGACTAAGGAAAGAAGAAAGCCAGGCTCCCAGAAATCGCAGGCGGCGCTAGGGTTTTGTGGCCGAACGGGGAATTGGTTATTTTGTGATTTAGTCCTCGTAGTTTCTGGAATTTGCAATCAAGTCCTTCCCTAATGTGATTTCTTCTGTTCTAGCCCTTCTGAGCTCCGATTTCATCACAGTTTGATACTATGCATTCATGTCGATGTGTACATCTGTATGGAGCAGTCCCAAAATGCCAAATTTATCGTTTATGTGCCTTGATCACACCGGCCTACGGAAAAGCACAAAAAATGTAAAATTATCCAAATTGAGCAATTAATTATAGAAAAACGTGTAAATGATGATAAATGATCTTGAAATGCGAAAAATATGAGGGTAAAGTGATGGGTAATGCATATTATTATCGAACCCAGACAATAAGTCATTATGGTAAAAGACTAGTTTAAATGCATGTAATAAGTCAAAAGGCATACAATAATGTAAAAATGAGATTATCTAACTTGAGTTTTGAGGACCATCCAAGATGAGAATGAATATTCAAGCAAAGATCTCGAGTGATAACTACAAGATTTGACCAAATCAAATTACACACAAAAGTGTCGAAATACGTACACTCAAGTGATCACATGAATCCAACCAAAATTCTAAGACATCGGAACTAGGTATAACATCAAGAATGAGCATATCAAAGGGTCATGCTAAGACATTTACTATTTGAGACAAAGAGACTAATACTTGCATGATATTTATGAAAAAGCCATGATACCTAATTTTTGTTCATTTTTAGCAAATTTAGAACACACATTGGGAACTTGTGCAACTTATTCACACCCTTGGGCAAACTTTGCCGCTTATTCATACTTACACTTCACTTGGGCAAAACTTTGCCACTTATTCAACACATTTTCAAACCAATGTGACAAAGTCACTTATTCCACACACTCACACATTGCATCACAATTTTTCTTGTCTTTTCTTATGATTAAACATCTTTAACTGGTTTTCATTAATGCTAAGTAACACGTGTCCCGAGACATGGATACATAGATAAATCAACTAAGTAATTAGCTCAAGATAGGACTACCCCTTTCACAAATTTTACATTCAAGTAAAGTATCAATATCTAAAATAACATAGTATGCCAAAGCATGAATCTAAGATATAATCATTCAAGAAGTGATGACTAGAACCAATTCAATCCGCAAATGGTTAAAACACATGCGTAACTCGCAATGAATCAAATGATATAGGATCACAAGGTTTCTAAGAACATCAAGGATAATAAACAAAGCTCAAGCTCTACAATATGATGCCAAGTGACTTAAGACATAAAAAAAATCTAGTAACAATATAGCTCAATGAAAATTTCAGCATGACCTTTCTTGATTAATCATGGCATGGGCTCACATGGCGAAGATGTACAATAAGCATAACATGAGAGCAATAGTAAAGGTCATATATCATCGCATAAGCATAATATGAAGCATAAGAATGACCATATATCATCAACTACATGACAATAAGCTCAAATGCTCACAAATATAATACAAACATGCTAGAACATCATCCATACACATACAAGTCTTCCCCCAAGCTTAAATTGACTAATGAGTCAAGAATGTGCTTAAAGGGATAAGAAACAGCTCACCGGGCGTATATAATGTAGTGGAAGTAGACAAATCATCCCATGGCTTCTCGCACGTGCAAGGACGAAGATCTAGCACGAGACTTGAAATAAAAAGAAAGAAAAGATGAGAAACTAACAAACGAAACAAAAATAAAAGGAAAAAGAGATGCTCATTTGGGTGTAGCGGGAGGAGGGCCAAGGACGGGACATGGAAAAGGCACATGTCTGCCCACTTTATGAAGCAGCATGCCTCAAAATCCACCTGGATCCCAAGGAATATCGACTCGAGCCAAGTCTGCTCGCAGTCGATGGTACACAAGTGTAACCCTGCAAACAAACCTAAGAACGTGGCAAGTACATATGATAGGGTTGACACCCTTGAAGTTATCAATAGAATATTTAATCACACAAGCATATCGATAAGGTACATCATGAGGACTATAAGTGAGATGAGCACAATCAGTAATAGAATATGTCTCATCAGGGCTAAAGAAATCAAATCTGAGGTGATCGGAGAAGAGTTTCCAAACTACCTGAAGTGTAGGTGAAGTAGAATGTACGGTAGTAGAAACCTCTAGAGGGGTGATGTCGACAAAGGAAGTAGCTGGTGGATCAATAGAAGTAGCCTGCTCAACATCAAAAATAGCCCCTCGTAATCAATCATGAATATATCCATCTCAGGCTCAAAGATCAAAGAATCATCTAAGTGACCGACATCATCAAACGTGAATTTCTCCATATCAAGCTCAATAAGTACATGATCAGTGTCAAAGCAGGGAGAGTCCTCCACATCGAAGCTAACAGTCTCTAACTTAGGCTCATCCATGAAAAAGTCATCAATCTGAAGTACTGAGTCTGGGAGGATGGCGTTAGTGTGTGCTACCATATGCACCATAGGAATGGTATCATCGCCATCAAAGATAATCCACTGAAGCTCAACCTTGTCTCACATAGAATCCAACTCAAAGAGGTGTGTATCAATGGTACTTAGAGACGTCTCAGGAATAAGCTCATCAATCTCATCTATCCTATAACACTGATCAGATGGATACCAAGTAGATTGCTTCTTATGGTGTCGATGTGGAGGATGTCTACAAACTGTAGGCTGACTGTGCTGAAGCACTGGTGGAGTAGACACAGCCGAAGTCGTACCTCTCTCCGTGGTGATAGACTAGTAGTGAGCTAGAGAACTCGGGTAAGACTGTGAGGATGCCAAACTGTCACAACGGGAGGTCAAAGTGCGCATAGCCTCTTTGAGATCATGCAATTGGGTCATCAAAGTCTTCACACCACATAACTATGACTCCAGATGAGATGTATGCAAAACAGACAGCTCGTGACTATAAATCCGATCATGATGAAGACTAGGTAACTACTACTAAGGTGTAGGAGTGGAATGAAAACTATGTTGGTGTGATGACAGAGAAGGCTACAGCTGACAAGAGCTCAAACTGTACTAATCCATCTGATGAGAAGGTGCATCAACTCTAGCTATCAAAGAATCTGAACCGGGCTTTTCATTGTACCACTGGGACTAAAGGGAAGCCATGTTCTCAATATGAGTGAATGCATCATCAAGTGTCTTGTTTGTGATTGCTCCACTAGCTGCTACATCAACTAAAGATCGTGTGGCACATGTCAAGCCTCTGTAGAAGATCTACGGAACAAACCATCTCTCTAGACCATGATGTGGACATCTCTTGAGCAAAGCCTTGTATCGCTTCTAAGAATCATACAAATTCTCTCCATCAAGTTGAGCAAAACTGAAGATCTGATCATGGACCTCAAACTATCAGGATAGCAGAAAGTATCTCTCCAAGAAAGCACATGACAGCTGATCCCAAGTGAATGACCTTGATGGCAAAGAGTAAAACCAGGTACGAGTACCATCTTGAAGAGAGAATATGAATAATCTGCATCTAATAGCGTCCTGAGAAACCCCATGGTATTTGATTGTATCACAATACTCCAAGAATATGCGAATGTTCTCATAAGGGTCCTCAGTGGGTAATCCTCCAAAATGGGTCTCCTGAATCAAACCAATAAGTTCAGGCCTCAATTCAAATTCCTCAGCCTCAATTGCTGGCAAAACTGGCCCTAGCATAGCATTCTGCCTACTCGGAGCCCAAAGATCATGAACTAGTGCCATATCCTTAATATAAACCTATAATGATCACCCTGTGGGACAAGATGACAAAAACCACAAAAAGAAATAGAAATAGCTAGAAAAAGGGTTAGGGGTTAGCGACATTTCACAAATATAAACAATGATGATATGAAAGACAGGTCAGCACAAACACAAAACAAGTAAAAGAAAACAAACAATGATCTAGTCTATAGCCTAACACTGTCGCTCTAAGTTAATCCCCGGCAACGGCGCCAAAATACTTGATCGTGCAAAAATAGCACACCCGCAAGAGCACGGGTTGCCACTGAAATAGCGGCGAGTGTCATTTTCTCCACAAGGACTAGACTGAGGCTACCGGTGCTCAACTAAAGCTAGGTCAATCAAAACCGGGGGGGGGGGGGGAGAAAACTAAACCTAAAACATCTACTAAATCGACTAAACAAACTAACTATTGAACGAACTCTAATTCGCACAGACGAAACGATGAACGAACTAAACAATCAAAAGACAACGGGATGAACGACCGTATGAATGGACGTCGTAAGACTGAATGAACGACACTGACGACTCAAACGAACACGACTACCGACCAATGACCTAACTAACTGCCGACCGCGAGATAGAAGGAGGAAGTAGAGAAGCACTGAGGAAATCTACAAGCATGGAGGGAGTCAAGAGAGAAAGAGGGGGATGACGGTCGACAGCTAATTAGATGATGGCGGCAGGACATCAAATAACTACGATGAACACACACATGACTTAACTATCGAATGACCGCAGAAAGGAGAAATGAGGGAGTGGAGAAGCAATAGCTGGGTCAAGACAGCAAGGGGAAGGGAATAGTCACCAGCTAGCTAAATCGGGCGAGACAACACACAAACACAGATACCAACACTGACATCAGGACAAGCACAGGACATTGATACACAGGAAGCACACACACTGACCATAAGCACAAACTAACAGATCACACACACAAATAGCTAAATACTACTACTATTAAACCTTAGCATGGCACAAAATTGACAAAGATGAATACTCTGCTACTAAAACTACATTACCAACATTCACACTAAGAACATCACACAAAGATTGCACTGTTTCACAAGTATTACCGCATGACCACATATCATAATCGCAGATTAACATTCACAGTGCAATAGATCAAAATCCACAATTCACCATCACACCCACATGGCACAATCACAAAATAACGAGCACAGATCATAAAGCATCAATTAATAGGGAATTGACAGCAATCTATTTGAATGTTAATTGAGAACAGCAGAGAGAGGAAGGTAGAGGAATTGAAATTTAATCGAGGTGTAGAGCAATAGTAGAGGAAGCAGAGTAGAGGAAGAAGGGTCGTGGTTGGTGAAGAAGATCCAGAGCTCACCGGCGTCGGTGGTGATGGAGAGCTGCGGCCCGGCGCTTGATGGATCTCGGCGGTGCACTAGAGGGAGACTGTAGGGAGCTGCGGAGGTGGTAGAGGAAGAAGCCCGAGTTGGGGAAGATGTTGATGCTGTTAGTGCTGCAGAGGAGATCGACGGTGAACCGGTGGCAGATGGGAGGCGCAAAGGAGGAGCGGTGGCGTCCGGGAGGAAGTGGAAGCTGGCGGAGAGAGGTGGCGCTTGGTGGTGAGTAGTAGAGAGAAGATCGAAGCAATGGCTGCGCTAATGGAGTATACGGTGATCGGTGGATGGTGGAGAGAGACGGCAGAGAGACGTGCTACAGAGGAAGAGCAAAAGGAGGAGATGGTGGCATTGGTGGCGCGCCGGCGAGTTGGCCTGGCCTCGCCGGCGGCCGGAGATGGAGAAGAATGGGGGGAGAAGAGAGGAGCAAAGGGGGACTAAGGAAAGAAGAAAGCCAGTCTCCCGGAAATCGCAGGTGGCGCTAGGGTTTTGTGGCCGAACAGGGAATCGGTAATTTTGTGATTTAGTCCTCGTAGTTTCTAGAATTTGCAATCAAGTCCGTCCCTAATGTGATTTCTTCTATTCTAGCCCTTTTGAGCTCCGATTTCATCATAGTTTGATCCTACATATTCATGTCGATGCGTACATCTATACGGAGCAGTCCCAAAATGCCAAATTTATCGTTTATGTGCCTTGATCGCACTGGCTTGCAGAAAAGCACAAAAAAATGTAAAATGATCTAAATTGAGCAATTACTTATAGAAAAACATCTAAATGATGATAAATGATCTTGAAATGCGAAAAATATAAGGGTAAAATGACAGGTAAATATATGTTAAAGTGACGCATGTCAACAGGCACACATGAGCTTCTTCTTCCTTAGCCTCGAGATGAAGAATGGCTGAGATGGAGGAGCAGGAGGGGGTTTTAATTCTGGCAAGTGATTGCAATGGAGGCGGTGTCAAGTAGAGAAGCTCAGGGAGTGGTCGAATGGGGCGGTGTATTGATGATGTTGACAAGGCGGTGCACCATGCGGCGAGTCCATGGCGCTCGCGCTCTGTGTGCCCAACGAGAGGTAAGGGATGAAGCTGACATGTGGGCCTGGTATCGTTTAGATAGTTCGAACAATCTCCATGGTTGACTGCTTCAATTCACAACCCTCCTACTTTGACCGAGAGACTAAAAATAGAAAATGACATTCTGAAAATTTGAAAATTTTTAGAGAGGTTCTTGGCATGATCTAGTACTCTATAAAATTTCTAACCTTACTGTTCATGAATTATTTTCTCATATTAATTCGTTAACAGTAAGGGCTTTTAGAATTTGGTTTGAATTTTCACACGGTCCAAATAAGTCCTAAATTTTGGAAAAATTATATTTAATCATTATAATTACTCTAGTATTTAAATAAATTATCTCCCAGAGATGATCACATGTTTTTGTTTCTATTTTACTTTGGGGTTTCTTTTTGAGTTGTATGATTAATTTTCGATCAAGATTTTCCAAGTGCAATAATTAGTGCAAATGCTTCTAGAACAATATGCATGCTCATGACATGCATAATAATTCCATTTATTAAAATGGGGATGTGACAGTTGGGTGAGCATCAATGCGAGCGAAATAACAAACATCAAGCAACAATTCATGTGGGGCATCGCTACGGTGTGGACATGGGTCACATGCCCAGGGATCGGTGGTCGAGATATTGCATCATGCACATGGCCTCTTGGGTGTGGGCTTGAAGGAATGCTTCAGGCCTACTCCAGGGTTCATCGATTTTGCCCAGAGGGGTTCACATATGTACCATATGGACTGATCCCAATTAAAAAAATTTGGGACTGGTGTCCTATGCACTAGGTGGGCCACTTGGGCTCCACTCCTTCATCCCATTACATTGCATCCACGCATTCTCAAGATCGACATCACCATCGGCAAGATGCCCCACCGTTACCTCTGCGCTATCGATGCCAGTCACCATCGCCACATCAACACTGATTAGACCGTGCTAATCCATTTTGCACCACTATCGCTTCTTTATTGTGCAAAAATAGCACACCCGCAAGTGCACGGGTTGCCACTGAAATAGCGATGAGTGTTGTGTTCTCCACAGGGACTAGACTAAGAATAATAGTGCTCAACTAAAGCTAGGTCAATCAAAATAGGGGATAAAGTGGAAAACTAAACCTAAAACGACTACCGAATTGGCCGAACGAACTAACTAAAATGACCGAACAAACCCCTAGTCGCATGAATGAAACAACAAATGAACTAAAGATGTAACGAATGACTGTGCAAATTGAAGTTGCATGACTGAACAAACTACACAACGACTGACTACAGGAACGACGCACGCTAATCTATTGATCGACGACTTAACTAACTATCGTCTGCGAGATAGAATGAGGAAGTTGAGAAGCACTGGAGAAGTCTAGAAGCACGGAGGGAGTTGAGAGAGAAAGAGGGAGAAAATGGTCGATGGCTAACTAGATGACAGCAGCACACGACAACACAACAAAGAACTACAATAAATGCCCGCACAACCTAACTATCGATAGACCGCGAAAAGGAGAAAAGAGGGAGTCTAGAAGCAAGGAAGGAGTCGAGATAGCAAGGGGAAGGGTACAGTGTAACATCCCAAAAATTCGTTTTCTGAAAAAATATAACTTCAAATTAATTATTTGAACTTTATTTGGATTTATCTGAATTTTATTTCAAAATCTAAATCAATAAAATGTATTTTAAATATTTTATTAAAGCCAAAAAGAGTTCATTTTATTTTTTCCAACCTTCCCTGAATTTTAAATAATTTTTGAGAATTTTCTGGAATTAAAAATCAATTTTAGAAGTTAAAAAGTATTTTATAAAATTATTAAAGGCAAATTTGAAATTAAAAATATATTTCTTAAGTCTAAAATAGCTCCAGGAATATTCTATGAATTTTCTGGAATTATTAGACATTATTTACTATTTTTACACAATTATAATATTTCTAGTATTTTCTGAAAAGTAATCCGAAAATAAAATTCAATTTAATTCCAGGCTGCCACGTGTCGCTCTCAGATTAAATCCACCTCTTCTCTTGATCTAATCCTAGCCATCCATAGCCACTTACCCCTTCACTTAAATCCAACGGCATTGATTTATTCACTTGCCACGTGTCATCAATCGATGGCCCGTACCCCTTCATTTCCCTTCTCTCTCACTGACGCGTGGGCCCACTGTCATATCTTTCTTCTACCTCACCTTCTTCCTCCTCTAGCCCTCTCTCTCTCTCTTCCTCCATTGAAGCCGAAATAAAGCTCATCAAACCGGCCGTTTCTTCCTCTTTAATTCCCGCATGAGTGTGCGTTTGAATGCCCTAATCACCCCCACTAACCGTCGGTCGTTTCCTCTCTTTATTTCTCTTAAAACCACCGGCCCCCATTTACTCCGGCGAGCTCCCAAACCACCGGCTGTTACCTCCCTTCCCCGCCTATAAAAACTCCCCTTGCCACTCTCTTTTCCCTCCTTTAGCCTCTCCTCTCCCGCCCCCTTCTTTTTCCGTTCGGCCGAGCGTCGGAGTCCGCCGCCCCCGAGCGCCACCGTCGCCGCCGCCTTCTCTCCTCTCGCCGGCCACCTCCGGTTTTCCCCGACCACCACCGCCGATATGAGCCGCCCCACCGCCACCTCCTCTCTCCCCGCTGCCCCTCGCCGGCCGCTGCCTGCACCACCGTCTTGTTGGCGCGCCACCGCTGCATCGCCGCCTGCCTGGCCGTGCCACATCGGCCGCCACGCACGCGTGTGGCGCGCGTGTGCTTGGCGTGGCGCCATGTCAACCGGGTGTGCCACCTCGGCCACCATCGCGGTGCGTGGACTCGGTCCACGGTAGATCGGGCCCGCATGTCAGAAATTTCAAAATTCAAATTTTTGCTGACGTCATAATTATGATTTTTCAATATAAAAATAAATCAGCAAAATAGTCTTTTTCTTTTTCTTCTAATTAAATCTTTCGGAAGCCATAACTTTCTCATTTTAACTCCGATTTGAGCCGTTCAAATGTCTAAATTTTTCTAAAATCATAAACTACCCAAATATACACTCTTTTTAAAATTTTGAATTTTATTTGAATTTGTGTGCATTTATTTGTGTTGTTTGTTCTATCTTTTCGCGTGTAGAACCCGTCGTCGCCGAAGACTTCTCTGCTCCGCAGCAAGAAGATCCAGACAGCGTGCAAGAAGGCAAGTCTCCTTTGAACATTTTGATCCTATGTTTGAGAAATGCTTTTACTTAATTTAAATATACTTGCATTGCTATTTACATAGAACACTAGTTTTTGTATTAAGGTATTAGTTAATCCAATCTTATTATGCCCTCGATTGAAGTTGAATGCCATGTACCCTTGTAACCTTAGGAATTCCTTTGTCTCATTAATGAGAATAATATAGTACTTTGTTAATAGTAGAACGGTAGTAAAATGCTTAGTCATGCTATTTAACTTTTGTAACCTTGGAATGGGAAATTATATTTCATTAAACTACTCTTTGTATTCGGAGCTTAGTGGCGATTGGTGTTGCCACTGTTCTTTTAAAATAAAATAAAATGTGAAAATTGTTTTAGATCAGGGCGGATGGTTAGTTTGGATTGGTGTGGTTTAGCACGAGATTTTGTAAAGTGTATGTTCTGCCCTAGTCGATTAAGGACCGACTCTTGTGATTGTCCAGACTGAGCACTACCGTACAACCCCAAGTCTATATGGGTACGACCTAGCTGATTAACTTATGACAATCTAGTTTAGGTGCCACCAGTGGAAAGTGGGTGCCAGGGATTTACTGGTTATTCACAGTGAGGGACAGGGATTTACTGTACTCATATGGCACAAGAGGGGGCTTCTGACTGGGTGGATTTAACCCTTCAGCGGTGAAACCTCTGCGGGTAGTGTCTAGCTAGACTAGAGTGAGGTAAAGGCTTTGTGATTTTTATCTGGGTCTCATGCCAAAGGAAGCATGTTGACTATTAGGATAATTTATCTCTTGGGGGTAAAGTTGTACATCCTCTGCAGAGTGTTAAACTATTCGAATAGCCGTGCCCACGGTCAAGGGCGGGCAAGGAATGCATTCACATGGTAAATCTTTGGTTTTCATTTTAAAAACAAAGTTTTGGTATCTCGGGAGTGGAGGAACTCTCAGAAGGTTGTCCTGGTGGTTGGAGCCAGTGTGGGTAGATGTAACCCGCAGTTTTAAACTTTATTGGTTAGAGCTGGTTAATTAGTGTTGGTGGATAGAACCTTCACTATATAAATGATTAATAATTTCAGTTAAAACAATTACTTTGATAAACTAATGCTTTCGAAATTATTTAATAAGTATTTGAAATAAAATATTGCTTTGTGCAAAAGAACCATATAGCCTTTCTTTGTTAAGCCTTGCATCTACTGCATTTCTTTCCCAAGACTTGCGGAGTACTTTATGTACTCACATGCTGCACTAAAAATCAACTCAGAGGAATATGAAGCTCAAGAGGGAGAATACGACTACTTCGCGTGCGGATTCGACGAAGGATTTCCGGAGTTCTAGGTTGCGCTTCCCTAGTCAATTGCCTGTGGCGTATTGATGGGTCTTCGCTAGATTTATCTTTTGCTTCCGCTGTGTTTTGTGAGTGTGTGAGGTCTTGAAACCTCAGTTGTAATAAAGAGACCTTCCGGTCTGTACTCTCTATTATTGTAATAAGCGTTGTTGGTTATGTAATCATTTCTGTTTGACTGTGTGCACTAGCTTTGATCTGGGACTAGTGCTGTAATACATAGAGGGTCTAGATTCGAAAATCTGGGGTCCCGACATACAGTCGCTGGTTAGCTAAATCGTATGAGACAACACACAAATACTTAACACTGCCAATTTATCACAGAACAAAGCCTACACAGGCAGAGGACATGAACACAAATCACAGACATAACTAACAAGCTAACATCTAACAAAGACAACAACTTAACACAACTAAACGTAGATCAATTATGGAAATAATTAACAGAGCACAATAACACATCTCACTGAGCATATGCATACATCATAGATCACAACTTAATATTCAATGACAAATTCACATCCACAGTGCAATAGAAATTAACTTTGGCAGTGATTAAGTGAAGCAAGGAGAGTAAGGGAGAGCAATTAGGGATTAACCGAAAAAAAAGAAGCAGGGGTCGGGGAAGTCATTAAAGATGTTGGTGAAGAGAAAGAAGCTGAGGTCTCTAATGGTGGAGAGGTGGTCGCAGGGGTTGGAGTAGACGAGGGGGTCGCCAATGTCGCTGCTTGGTGGCGTGCCATATAGACCTAATCTCACCATTGCTACTACCTCCATGGCTTCTGATGGGAGATTAAGCTCCACCCCGCTCGCTGCCTCTACAGCACCAATGAGGGGGAGTGTGCACCATCATCGTCCTTGGCGAGGACAAGTGGTATAGTTGAGCGTAGCTGTTGCCACCTTTTTCTATCTCCGTGTGAAGGGATGGGACAGAGGCTGAAGCACTATCATTATCGCTGCCTTTTTCCTCCATGCGAAGCGACGAGATGAGGACAAGGTTGTCACCACCACCTTGCGCCTCTACTTGAAGGGACGAGGTGCATTAGGTCACAGGATGGGCCAGGCCATCGCCACCTTGCGCTTTAGTGCATAGGGTATGGGCCAGGGGGCACTGCGGCTACCACCTTTGCTGCCTCCTTATGCTGTTGCCCCGATAGGAGGGGATGGCGGAGCACCATCACCATCATCGCCTCTACAATCCTCATCACCATTGGCAATCCTCATCACCATTGGAATCACCACCATGCCGTGTGGAGACGGGGCTCCTACCACTTGGTGGTGGTGGGCTCATGTTAACCCTAGCTCTAGCCCACCAGACAAAAAGCCCATGTGGGCTTGGCACCCCTACACGGGCCGACTAAAATGGCCAAATAGGCCTAATGTGGCTCGAAAGGATTGAATTGAGTGGGATCTGGTTCGAAGTGGCAATTTTGTAGAAAAGACTTGGGGGCTTTTAGTAATTGTGAGTAGGTCCTTTTGAATGGAAATTTTGTGAAAAGTCCTTGGAACTTTCATAATAATGTAGGAGGGCTTCCACATGGTGGAAGTTTGCAAATTAAATCTAGGATGTTTTCTGGTCTTATTAATTTAATCCTTTTATGCTTTATTTAATTACCATAAATTTTTGCTATTGTTTGTAAAAGTATAGATATTGTTCGTCTGAGAACAAAATTAGTGGAGACTCATGGAAATTTTCTAGAAAATTTTGTATTGTTGTTAAACATGTTTTGATTCATGTGGTACATGGTTTACCTACTAATTACCTTCGGTAATTAATCTTGGTTGCTTTACCAATCAAGTGTAGGCAAGATGACCAAGAGATACTTTCACTGCTTGGAACCTGTTGGAAGTAACTATCCAACATGGCAAAAGAATGTCATGGGATACCTTGACTTCCATGGACTCGGAGATGCCATCACTAGGGACACTAATCCTACTTACGTTTGGATGATGTAGGATCATGCTTGGGCACCATAACGGTGGGTGAATAGGAGCCTCTAATTTTTGCACCCAAGTATTCCAAGATATTTTCACTCTAGTAATTGTGGAGCCTATAAAGATCAAGATCTCAACTTACACACATAACGGAAACCACAACCAATAAAACCCTCAAAGGTTAATCTAAACACCTTGTTGGCCAGTCTCATTGCAAGCGACAAGGTAGTCTGACCACTGCCTGTAGAACAAAACCAAAAATAGCATGAGAAGTGAAACCACAAATTGGACCAACTCTCAAATAGTGGCTAAAATCCACATGAAACTTGGTATGCACTACCTATAAGACCTCAGGAACCTATCCCAGCTAAAGATCTAGGAAACCATTGCAAAAGATAAGATCTGTTGATCCAAAACTAAGTTGCACCAAAATCGGGTCAAAGAGCAAATATGAGCCTAGAGATTCCTATGGGTAAAGGATGGTAAAGATGACATTAGATCAACTCCCACATGTCCTAACAAGCATAGGAATGGAAGGAATCAAATCAAAAACCCTTAGAACAAGAAAACCACAAAATTCATCCTTTGTTGAGCAAGAATCAAGTAAACTTCAAGGTCATGCCTTCAAAATGCCTAGATGGATAGGATCTGATCTCTAAGAGATTCCCCACCACTTACACATCCATGTCACTTAGTAAGATCAAGAAACAAGAGGGAAAGGCCAAAAACACAATCAACTCAAGAAAAAGCCATCATATCATGACGGCAAACACATATGCATGAAAAGGATTGATCTATTTCACTTGGAGAAGAATGTTTAGAGCCACTCCCAAGGGAGGACAAGAGCCACTAGTGCACAAGTATCTCACACAAACTATCAAGAATCTAAGCTCACCCTTTCAACATATTCATGAGCAAGAAGGCTCAAGAGACCCAAATCTCAACTCCCCTATCTCGTCTCCTTATATAGGGAGGAGGCATACCTCCCTCTCCTCTTAGGAAACTCTATGAACCCCAATGGATATTATCCACTTAGCACTTGTGCATAGGGATGGAAACAGGGCCATTCCTCTGCTGGGAGTGCTAGAATGACCTTGTCCCTTATCCCCAAAAACATGCTGGGGGCGGTTCTCTCCCATTCCCTGGCCCTGTGGGGAATGGGAACCTATGGGGTACCTACTCCACGATAATGAATGACCACAACTATTAAAGAACTAGCTGTAATCAACATGAATACAATGATGAAATCAACAAATCTAAGAACAAGAACCATTTTATTAAATAATCAAATGATATGAACACACACAAGCATAGACATCGAGGTGACCCTTCATTCTTGGCTTCTTCCCAAAGCACTTGATCTAACTTTACACGACATGTACATACCAAAGCACTGATATCTTGATGGCTGCATGGGTGGATTGGTAAACTACTCCTTGACAAGATCTACAAGCAGAAGTTTGGCCAGCTTCAGGTGTCGACAAGATCCACATCCATGGCTCGCCGAGCGGTTTTGTAACAGGATCTACTAGTGGCAGCTTGTAACTTCATCCATAAGAGGTGCTTACAGTAGTGCAGAGGCCGCCCGCGATGAGTACAAGTGGTGGCGGCATCCTCTCCTTGGATCTTGGCAACAAAGGGTTACATGATTGCAGATGAGAGTTGGGGCTGGGCTGCTTGGGGGCTAGCCATGTGGGAGTTGGGGAATGATATGAGTACTTAGATCTAGGGTTTTTTTGAGGTGTTATATGAGGTATGTTTCTTATAGCCCACATATCATTCACTTGTTGGGTATGGGGCATGGGGGAACAGCCCCACCCCCATCATCACTGATGGGGAATACTTTTGGCCCATTACTATCCCTGTGGGGAGATATTCCTCCCCATCCCCTAATATGGGAATTCCCTACCACGGAATGATGAATAGAGTCCCATTGCTATCCCTACTTGGACAACCCGCAAAACCCAACACATAACGGTTTTTCATCACTTATGCAATTCTCTCAAAGCGCATAAGCTCGAATTCATCTTTGATTACTCTGCTTACCCTCCATGGGATCTAAACCATTCTTCATGACCTAAACCCTCTCTTATACGCAACATGTTTTGGTCCTCTTCATTATTCCTAATATTGGGCAATTTTCCAAAATCCCCATCAACCAGACTTCTCACAATCCTTGTCTTTGAAGCATCTCACATGCTCTAACTTGCTACATGTGGTCTCAATGACTTACCGCCAAGTCTCGACGTATCTGGATGCCACTAAACCGTCCTTACTTGCAACAAGCTCAAGTCACCTTGCCTTGCAAGGCCTTGACCAACTTGATTCTCCATGGTTCTTGTCCATCTTGCACTTTGCTTGAGCCCAATCATCTCATCCAACCTCCTTGACCATTCTGGACCTTAGTTCTCCCAACCAAGTTCTGGTCCACCTCGTTGTTCACCATAGTTGACTCCAAGCAACCCTATATACAAATAGACAAAGTAACTATTTTTGGGTCAAACCCTAGTAATAGGACACTAGTATGATCGCTAGTACAATGCCAGTTAAACTGCCAGTGGTCTGACTACCACCATGTCTGATTGGACTGCTCCATGGCTCACCCAAAGTCACTCATACTAGAAAAAACACTGCTGCCAACTAATTTCCGGTCACCATTGCCCTAATGCCAGTCAGACTGCCAAAACAAAAACTTAACTATTGGTAACCAAAATTGGTTCGACTGCTCGACTGACCACATGCGCCCAGTGGTCTGACTACCCATGCATAACGGTTTGATTGCCCTTGGACCAAAACTTTGAATTTCTAGGCTTTGCAACTTCTACAACTTGCAAACTACACAAACATGCACAATGGTTGTCAAATACACATCATTAGCCATGGGTGACTACCAAATGGTCACAGAGGAAGATGGCTCAGTAGTACCTCTACCAGACGTTGCACTAGAAATGGCAAGACATATGGGAGGTGCTTCTATACTTTTCTCAATAATGATTTGCACATTTTTTAAAACATGATGAATTGGTGGATAGATGTCACATACTTCTTTATTTGTTTTGAGATTAATGCTACTCTTGTTAGAGAGGAAAGTATAGAAGCACTGCTCAAGACATATTTATACATGAGAAGAACTCACGAGGAATGTGGTAAGTTCTATGGATTGCTTTTGGAAAGCCAAAATGGATGAAGCTTAATGTCTTCGATCATGAACCTGAACCTCAGAAGAAGAAAGTAAAGTTTTCTAAAAGAGGGAATTATGGAGCAAAACCAAAGGAACAAGGTTTTCAGAAGAGGCATGTTCAACTCTGAGAAAAGGCGAAGAACAAGAAAATTGAGAAAATTCTAAAACAAAAGGAGATCATAGTGGTGAAAGAACTAAGTGTCATATGTCCCAAGTGTGATTGCCATAGGCGCACCACTATTAGATGTACAGCCCCCAAGCATCTAGTAGAGGCGTATCTCAAGGTCTAAGAGATGGAATCATCTGTAAGTGAGCTTATGGCTTTCTTGTCAAGTTGTCAAGACAAGATGACGGCTGACAAAGTGATACATCTAAAGTTACAAATGAAGGATTGTCAAAGGAGATGGTAAATTGGATAGTTAGATTCGTGATCTTGACATTACAACAGAAGATGCAACCTCGATTTTGAAGGTCTCTCAATTCGAAGGAGAAGCATTTCTTCCAAATGATGATATTGTTCATCCAAACGAGGACTAATTTAGCCCTAGAAACTGTATATCCTCTTTAGGAGTCAACTCATGGTGTGTTTAAGATGGTATTAATATATAAAACATCAAATTTTGTCAATCTTGAATTAGTCAGCAACATAATTAGGAATTAAAGTTACTCGATGTAATCTTTAGTTCATGAGTTGAATAAACTATTTCTATTTTCTTGTGTGCATGTTTTATATTTGTATTTATGCATGTGCAATGTTTAAATTTATGCAAATTATTATCTCCTCCTTATAGAAGTACAATTAGTGGAAGAGGAGAACGAACTTTGTCTTGTGAACAACTATACCTCAAACTTGGTCTTTAGGGATAAGAAATATTTCTAGAATCCTAGTCAAAATAATAATATTATAATAATAGCTGGCAACTATGGTAATATTGTAGGATCTAGAAGGGCCATTGTAGTGTTACCAATGGGAACAAAGATAATAATTGAGAATGTATATTATTCCTGAAAACAACAAGAATTCTGCTTTGTTTCAAGGATGTCCAAAATAATGGTTATCGCACAGGAGCTCATCATAATGATTTAGCAAGGCAAAGCCACTTTTCGTCATTCTTTCTTCATGGAAGTTTTCATCATAGGTGCTTGGCATATCGCATATCAGGAAGCAGATGAGTGGAAGAATGTTTGAGCAAAAGCAACCTTATTTTCAAAATTGGAAACAACTCTTCAAACAAGAAATATCCCTAAATGTATTTAGAGTGAATGAGCAAACTAGATCACAAATTTTCAACTGGCTAGACACTGTTTACAACTTTGACCCTGTAATAGGGTTGGTACATTCTCTTTTTGTTTTCCTTTTGTTACTCGTACAGAAACTTTTTATTATTTATTTAGTTGTATATAACGTAGGAGCCTCCTCTATGGTTTCATTGTCAAGAGAAAATCACCATGGGACCCTTATTGGGTGGACTCAACCTATGGGACATGACTAATGGAATGATGTCGGGGCGATGCATTGGAAATGGCTTGTCATGATTGCTTAGTCACACGCTATGATGTTGTCAATCAAACAATGCATTAATTATATTTTGTGAATAAAGTGTACAATTTTTATAGAGTAAAATGTTAAAATGTATTCACATACCCATACCGCAAGTTGCGCACATTGCAAAGAAAGGCCACACACATGGTTAGACTTTGGTTTTTGAAATATTTTGATAAAATCTAAGCACGAGATGTTAGAACTCATTTCATTAATTTTGGTGGATATAACCACTTCAAGCAAGGGGGATTTAGCCTTTGGGCTGGTGTAGGTGGATGTAACCTTCACTAGCTCTTTATTTAGAATTGGCAGTTATTTTACTACTTTATTCAGATTAGCTTTACATTATGTTTTCTTTCATTTATTTATTCATTCAAATTCAAAATTTGCTTTATACACAAACAGACATAATAAGCCATCAGTGTCATAAGCTAAACAGGTATAATAACTGCATTTGGATTAACTTGCTAAGCGACATTTGTGGTGAAATGTGAATACGGTGAAAATTTATTTTCATCAAATTTAGAAGTTTCAAAATTTTCTCAAAAAATTACCACATAGTGGATGATATTTTCTATGTCCCTACAAAATTTCAAGATCAAATTCGATGTCATTTGCGAGATACAAAAAATAAATTATTGCTGAAACAGTGAAACACTGTTTGAACACTATTTAAGAAAGAATGTCTTTTTTGTATCTCGCAAACATGGTCAAGTTTGATCAGGAACTTTCACAGAGATGTAAAACATATCATCCACTACATGTGGTAATTTTTTGAAACTTCTAAGCTTGGTGAGAATTGAAATTTTCAAAAATTTACCATATTCACATTCACCCAATACGCCCCAAACTTGCTAAGTACAAATGTATTCCAGTTAACTAAGGGTGCATATCCTGCGAAAATGCCCCAAGTGTTGCAAATGCCATGAATATCGGTCTAGAAGTGTTCAAAAATTCTCAAATAAAATTATATTTGGATCCCATCTTCAGAAATAAACTCATATTTTGAATCAAACTTTTTTTGCCTACCACTGGTAACACAAAAATAGAAGGATTTGTCGATGCATTCATTTTTCAACAACTGGAAGTGGAAAATTGAAAAAAGGTGAATTATAATAGAGTTACAATCGCATGAAGAATTTCAATATTCCACTTCTTTCATTTACGTTTTTGTTAGTTTCATTCCTGGACATCTTCAGGTGATTTTGGCTCATAGAGCTTCTCTCATTTGGCAAAGATACTACGCTTTCTTGTGCCAATGACTTGCAAGATGCGACTGGCACTTTATTTTGATCCCGAAATTCTGCTTGGCCAATACTTGATAGTTTCATATTCTTGATTGGATAGCTGCTCTCTTGTGACAACGACGAGCACAACACAACTGGTTTTTCATCTTGCAGATCAATTAGTAACTCGTTTTGACCTGGTGCTTGACCTTGGTCAGTGGGTAATTTCCTCTTCTTGAATGGGTTGTTGTCAGGGATACTTTTTGGTTCCACTTCATTACCTTCCACTGGGGACGAGTTCTTCAGTAGAAATTTTCCGAGGGCAAGGGCTCGTTTATTGTGCTTTTGTTCATCATTAGTAATCTCATTAGCTGCAAATACTGTTTAACAAAACAACAAACAGTGATGAGAAGTCCTGAACTTAACTTATTTCATTGGAGCATAGAACAGTACGGGCAAAAACACTGCATTTTAACCATCAACAGAAAATTTGATAAAACTATTGTGCAAATAAATAAATAAATGCATAGTTTAACAATGGTTGAAATTAGAAATATTGTTCAGTCCAAGAGCACACTTGCCTAAGATATCTTCTTTACTTTCCTGGGATGGAAGGATTGTTATAGAACTCTTTTGTGTTGAAACATTAAAAGCCGAGGTGTCAATAAACTCAATGGGGCTAATGGTTCTGGTGAACTGATCAAATGCTTCCATTGTAACAGGATTCAAGTGCCCCTCTGCAATCGCTCTTGCAATGGATGGTGATAGTGCTCTTTAAATGGTGAAGGAATGGACATTGACAAGAGAAGGAAATAAATAATAATTATATGAAACCGCATGACCAACATCATTGATACGCAGGTAGCTTGCAATATATAGTCAGTGTAAACAATTGCAATATTTGCTATTACCACAGTTTTGTAAATACAATGCATAATCAGGACATAAATTGGTTACTTGTGTCCTGTCTAAGCTATGATTTTTTTTCCTAAATGGAAGAGCCATTTATCAAAAGTACCAGCAAATGGAAGTACCAAAAGTTGCTTGTACCAAAACCACGTTTCATATTGATGCCATTATTGTCAGAGAAGCAGTCAATAATTAACACTTCAACATACAGATGCCTCATGCTCAAGTTTATGAATAAAATGAAACTTTTAGGATACGGTCCAAGAATATCCATGTCTCCAGCCAAGTAGTTAAGATATTTGTCCTCCAAAGGTTTCAAATGTTTGAGTAACTTGCTTTTGACATCATATCTGGAATGAAAGTGGTTCATCAGAATGTCTATCGCTCTTTTTGAAAGACATACAGATGCACAAAGCTAACACAAACACAATCTTACACTCTAGCATGATTGAATACTGCAAGAGTTTTCCAAAAGGAATCAGCGTAATCATCCGGAACAGAATATCGCTTGTCAAGCTTCAAGGTTGATAAGACCTGGCAATACTTGCATCAGTGAAATGTAGGGGACAATACTTGCATCAGTGACATGTTTTGTGAGAATATCTGGTACCAGAGAATACATCATTCATTAATGCAGAGTGCAGATCATTGACAAGGTTACAAGGTACATCACGAAAAATTGTTTGCTTTAATTATGGAAATTGCAAAATTTGTTTGATGAGATGCGTCATAATAAAAATGTCAGTAACTTTGTTTTGCACTTTTGCAAAAAAAAAAGTGATTTTTAGAAAATGGAAACGCTGTAAATTAGATGTCAGATTATTTTTGTCAAAAATTGGATGCTTTCTCCAGCAGTTCAATCAATATATAGAGTAGTGGTTGTAAAAATAAGTATTGTAGTACAAAATAACATATTTTATGCTGCAAATTTCGATTGAACTTGGTGTCTATACAAAATTTGGAGCAGTTCTGAGAAATTCCGCAATAGTTCTACAAATGTGTTGCACTGTAAACACAGAGTCTGCAAATAAAATTTATCTCAAAATTCCCGATAGTGTACTGGGTGGCTTTTATTGCGCAAGTGCTACAAAACGGTAAAAACTTCCCCTGAATTGAATTTGCCCACTCATAACATGGTCTCTAGTTGACCTTTGCTACCATACTCAGAAAGTAAATAATGTTTTCTTCTCTCAATAGCATGAGATCAGTAAAGAGCAGGCATTCTTACACTATCTATATTTTTATATCTTGAGACGAGGGAATATGCTCTTTTAGTACCAATGCCTGAAATTGAGGGAAGAAAATCACATCCTGCAAGGACACACATGCCTGTTCAAATAAAAATGAGAATGTCAATAGAAAACAGATACTTCAGCCACATTGAACATATAGGGTGAGAACGGATAAGATATTGAACTAGCAACTCCATGCTATGAATAGCAGCAAAGAGGTTTTTTTTTAACTAGTGAACTTATTAGTCAACTTTGCACCATTCAGAATTTCAATCAATGCTCTTGTCCAAGTCTTCAAGATGTAGAAATGACTTTACATGTAAAAAGGTTTTGATCAAAATCGCGGAAGGAAACACCATCTTTTCCAGTCTTCAATGTTCTATCCATTATGAATTCTTCACCATTTCCGAACCGATCCATCTTAAATATAATCTACAATTTGTCATGTGTTAGATAAAATAGATGAATCAAAAACATAAAATGAAGACCAAAGTGAATATCTCACAGCGGTGCAACAATATGCTATTAAGTCACTGTCTTCTGTTACTACAGCAGCTATGCCCCCTTGATCAGCATCTAGAGTAGTTAGGTATGCCAGCTGTGGATCAGCTTCGTATGGAGCAACCAAGAACTCAACATTTTCTGACCTTAAAACCTGAACAAAAAACTTTAAGAATTTGCTACATGAGGTAAAGAATGGCTACATGCAAGTACTTTCAAAGTAGCACCTGAATCAGTTGATAAGCCATTGATGGAGTAATGTGCACAGCTTTCTGCAGATGAACAGTGATCAGGATGCTTTTAAAACACAGACATAATCAAAACTACACTGAAAGTTTAGAAACATCAAAGCATCTTATATTAAAAATGCAATAAAATCAAGTGACCAGCACAAGGGACTTCGTGCTGATAATTTTTATGTATTGTTGTGTACCTTAGTATATAATGCAGGAAATCACCAGGCAGGGAGAAAGATGATGACGAGTGAAGGAGGGATCCTACTTGCTGCATGCGACAACTTCTCCCTCCCTCACAGGACAACTCGAGACGAGCTATGGTTGAAATCCTTGGTGGTAGTTGGTCTTCAACTTGGCCAAGGGTAACTCGAGAGCAGAAGCCATGGAGTTGGCTTTGATACCACTTGTTATGTGTTACGCAACAGGGGTAAACACTGTGCAGAGGGCCGGATGGCGACAGCTGAATGGGGAGGAACGTTAGGAGAAAGATGAAAGAGTAGACTGGGAAGACGAGCATTTGGGAGAGAAAGGCTTAATTCATTCTTCTTATTTACGAGGAGCTCCTAACTTATTAGATCTAGAGATAAACTGTTAGACCATGTGGATGGTCATAGATTAAGATATGATGAATAATTGACATTTGGTTTGCCTTGGATTTTGCGTTTGTGAAAGACTTGATAGTTTACTGTTGATGTCTTTGCTTTCGAGTGTTTTTGCTCAGTTACGAGTGATTACAGTCTTCAAACACTCTTATGACCACGGCAACAGAACATAGACAATCTTACGACCACGGCAACAGAACACAGACAAACTTACGACCACAGCTTGAACATGGCTACAACCACAGCAACTGTCGACCACATTCAGTTTACGACCACGGCATGCTAAGACCACGTTCAGCTTACGACCATGACATGCTACGACCATGTTCATTTTACAACCACGGCATGCTACGACCACGTCTGACTACGACCACAGCAGTACGACTTCGACCTTTCGATCACGGCAGTACGACTTTGGTTTTACGACCACGGCAGGTAATCGTAGCTACAGTACTCATTCATGGTCGTAGGTTTTGTAGACTACCTTCATAGTCGTAGATTTTGCAGACTACCTTTATGGTCGTAGGTTTTGCAGACTACCTATATGGTCGTAGATTTTGCAGACTACCTTTATGGTCGTAGGTTTTACAGACTACCTTCATGGTCATAGGTTTGCAGACTACCTTCATTGTCGTAGAATTTGCAGACTGCCTTCATGGTCGTAGATTTGACAGTCTTGTCGATACTCGTAGACTTCACAGTCTATTGTTCTGCCAGCGATAGTCGGAGGCTTAGCGATCGGTTGCCGTTGGCTTCACGGTCAGTAGTCATAGACTTTCATAGTTAGTACAAGTGCTCTCTCGTGATCTTCGAGTACATCGAGTACTTGTGTTAGGCCATGTTACTCGCTGGAGTCTTGCTGTTGGTGATAGCAAGATCCTTACTTTCATCGAGAGGATGACACTTGGGGATGGGGCAATTTTCTTGCTTATTTCTCACACAATGCCATGCCAACCTGAGGGGTTGGGGATACAAATTTATAGGCTGCTAACCAGCCAAGCATATGCTAAGATGCTAGTCCTAGATGCTAGTCAAAAGCTGTCCTAAAGCTAGTCTAAGATGCTAGTCTAAAGCTGTCCTAAAGCTAGTCTAAGATGCTAGTCTAAAGCTGTCCTAAAGCTCAAGATGCTAGTCTAAAGCTGCTGTACAAGAACCATGTGCCCACCCCACAAAGACCACGAAGACATGTGGACTTATTCATCATTCTCCCCTAAGTCTTGTGCGTCGTCTTGTGGGAAAGTTGAACCATCCCGATCCTAGAGCAGAGCTCGAGGAATTTGACCCTCCCAAGAGGCTTGGTGAGCAGTCCGCAAGCTGATCCGTGGTGTTGATGTAACTCGCCTTGATGCGCCTTCATCCAAGCAGCCTCGGATGAAGTGGTACTTCACCCGGATGTGCTTGCTCGTTCGTGGAAAACGAGGTTCTTTGCGAGCAGAGCGGACTTGTTGTCACCCGAGCGCCACCGCTTGTGTCTGCGAGGAGATCACCAAGCGATCGAGCGAGCGAGTGCTCGAGTCGGCGGTGGAAGCCGCTATGTACTCGGCCTCACACCGACAGGCTACCACTGCCGCTTGATCGATCGCCGCCTAACGAGGCACTTGCCGAGGAAGAAGAGAATCCCGCTTGTGCTCTTGCCGGTGTCGATGTCGCTGCGCGTGGTCTGTCGCTGCATGCCGATGAAGTGCACCGCGCGGGACACCTCGGGTAGTGCAAGCCATAGTCGGAGGTGCCCGCAGCGTAGCGGAGGATCCTCTTCACGGCCTGCGATGCTCCGTCGTCGGTCATTGCATGAACCGATCGACGTGGCCGACGGCGAACGCCAAATGCGGGCGCGTGTGGACAAGGTAGCGAAGGCGCCCACAATGCGCGCAGATCGCGTCGCGTCCACCTCCTCCGCCGTGCTCACGACTCGCCTTCCGCCTCTCCTCCATAGGAGTGTGGGTGGGTTGCGATCGGTGAGCCCGCCACTTCGACGGTGCGCTGGCGTGGCGGTCCGGCGAAGGGAGATACCGGAGCTGTCCTGGTGGACCTCGATCCCCAGGTAGAAGGAGAGGAGCCCCAAGTCGCTCATCTGGAAGGCGGTCTTCATCTCCGCCTTGAACGCCTCGACCTCGGCCTCCTTGGAGCCGATGATCACCAGTCGTCGGCGACGACGCCCACCGCCAGGCGTTGCGCCTTTGCCCGCCGTAGACCGCAGCCTCGTGTGCGCTCTGCTGGAACCCCATTTGCTTGAGGTGGAGTCCGGCTTAGCGTTGCAGCTCGTGGTGCTCGCCGCAGCCGTAGAGGGCCTTGCGCAGGCGGAGAACCTTGCCCTCCTTGCCGGGGATGACGAATCCCGGTGGCTGACGGACGTAGACCTCCTCCTTCAAGTCGTTGTTGAGGAAGGCGGACTTGACGTCCATGTGATGGACGCGCCAATCCTCCTGGGCTGCAAGTGCGAGGAGAAGACGAGCGGACTCCATGCGCGCGGCGGGCGCGGCGTCATCGAAGTCGACCCCCTCTGCCGCCACGAAGCCTCGTGCCACCAAGCGAGCCTTGTGCTTGCGATGGCGCCGGCTTCATCCCGCCGGCTGAACACCCACTTAAGGGTGATCGCGCGGTGGCCGGCAGAAGATCCGCCGGCCCCACGTCGGTTTCGCGCGGCGGCATCCATCTCTGCTTCATCGCGACACGCCACGCCGCGTCTCCCTCGCCTCGGCCGAAGGCGGGGCTCGCCGTTGTCGCCGCCAAGCGCGCTCCGCCTCGAAGTCGGCTGCGCGATCGAGGACGGCGGCTCGCGAGATGTTGTCCATGGTACGATAAGCGCGAGGCTCGTCGTCGTGGTAGGCGTCGACGCGGTCCTCGTCGTGAGACAATGAGTAGCGAACTCCACCATCGCGCCGCTCGTCGTGGGCCGGCGTTGGGCGATCCGGTGGTGTGGCGGCGGTGCGGAGAGTGGTGAGTCGGTGCGGAGAGCGTGGAGTGGCGGTGGTGAAGAGGGGCGTGGCCGTGCCGAAGGTGGTGGAGTACTCGCCGAGCCGGTGGCGAGCAAGGTGTCGAGGTGGGCGGGCTCGGTGAAGACGAGCCGCTAGCTCCCGGCTCTCGAAGTGGGCGTGAGTCGACAACAAAGTCCCCGAGTCGAAGTCGAACCGCCGCCCACCGCCTTGTCCCACGCCCGCCCGCCCGCCGAACACAACATCACGCGAGATGCGGACGCGCTGTGTGGTCGAGGATGTGGTAGGCCTTCGAGCCTTCCGCGTAGCCGATGAACACTCCCGGAGTGCTCCTGTCGTCGAGCTTACCGATGTGGCCAAGCTCCTTGGCGAACGCGAGGGAGCCGAAGACCCGCAAGTGGGAGACCGCCGGCTTGCGCCCATGCCAAGCCTCGTACGGCGTCCTGCCGTCGAGCGCCTTGGTAGGCGAGCGGTTGAGGATGTAGACGGCCGTCACCACCGCCTCTCCCCAGAAGACAGCCGGCATCCCCCTCTGCTTGAGGAGAGCCCGAGCCATCCCCACAACCGTCTGGTTGCGCCGCTCGACGACGCCGCTCACTGCGGGGCAGACGACGCGGAGTAGTGGCGCCGAATGCCCTCATCGCCGTGCGACGACGCGACCGGCCGCCGTGAATTCGCGCCGTTGTCGCGTGCGCGCGCAAAGACGCGCGACTGCGCGCCGCACACCGCCTCCGCAGCAGCCTGCGTGCGCCTGATGGCATCCGCAACCTCTCCCTTGCTGCCGAGGACCATCACCCACATGTAGCGGGAGAGGTCGTCGACGAGCAGCGGAAGTAGCGTCGTCCTCCCGGTGTGGCGGTGTCACCGGGCCACACAAGTCCCGTGCACGAGCTCGAGCCTCTCCTTGGCTCGAAACTGCTTTGTTGGGGAAAGGAGTCGCCCGCCGTCAACACGCAGACGTCGCGAGCTGCTCCACATGGTCAAGGCACGGCAGCCTCGCACCATTTCGTGGCGAGCCGCCGGGGCCTCGAAGTGAAGGTGCCCAAAGCGCTCGTGCCATCGCCACGCCTCGTCGTCCGACGAGCGGCGAGACAGAGGGTTGTGCCACCGCACGTGAAGAATGTAGAGTCGATTTGCGCCTCTGGTTACCTTGGCAAGAAGGCGGCGGCGAAGATCCCAAACCGCAAGACACCGTGCTCGATCTCGCCACGCGAGTTGTTCTCATCCACCGTCCCAAGTCGATGATGGAGTTCGCAGATCGGGGATGTAGTAGACGCCGGTGAGCGCACTGTGCTCACCAAACACGGTGGTGAAGATGACAGAGCCGACGCCCTTGATTTCCACGCGAGCGCCCCCAAACTTGACGGAGCCTCGGGCGCTAGAGTCAAACTCGCGAAGAGCTCCGTCGACCGGTCATGTGATGGGTGGCGCCGGTGTCGAGGCACCACCCGTCGATCTTGTCGTTGCGAGCCGTGGCCGAGGAGGGCATGTGCTTTGGCTCGTCAAGGTGGAGAGAGCCATCGCTGCGGCGGTGCGGCGGAGGTAGTTCGATGCTCGCATGAGCAATGAACGAGCCGTTGCTCCTCCTCGCGCCGCGACGTGGGCTCGGCGCGTCGTGGTGTCGACAATCCTAGCCCAATGACCAAGCTTGCCGCAGATTGTGGCAAGAGTCGCTCTCGTGCGGCTTTTGTTTGCGTGCGCGCGCCTGGCGCCTCCACGGTCATCACCTCGGACGTCCTCGCGCCCGCACGCGCTTGCGTGGCTTGCCGTGCTTGCGTGCTTGCGGCGCTGTCGTGGAAGAAGGCTCCCCTTCTTCCGTCACCTTGGCCGGCACCACCGCTCCCGAGTGAGGAGGAGCTTCCGCCAATGGTGACGGGTCCCGAGAGGCGCCGTGGCTCATCGCCATCAACGACCTTGAGGCGACCAACGCCTCCTCGATCGTCATCGTGGAGAGGTCCAGCGAGAGACTCGATCGGCGAGCCATCGCTTGTACTTCTGGGACGCGGCGGAAGAGCTTCTCCACGCTCTCTCTTCGCCGTAGGTGTCGCCACCGAATCGCACCAACTACGCAATGATGTTGAGGCGGAGAGCAAAGTCATCAACGTCCTCACCGGCTTGAAGGCCGTGTTCTCCCACTCGTGCGTAGTGCCCGCAATGTAGACTTGCGGGCACGCGGCGGCCGCCGAGCGCGTCTTTGCGGCGATGGCGTCCCAAGCCTCTTTGGCGATCCGCTTGTTGGTAGCGAAGCGCATCTCGGGCGGGGCTGCGGCGATGAGAGCATCCAGCGCCGTCGATCTGATCGAAGTCGGCGTCGCCGTGACGGATCGCATCCCACATATGCCGCAATCGAGCTTTACCTCATCACCGCGACCCACTCGACATAGTTGGTCTTGGTGAGGTAGGCCACCGCCGCCGGGCCGACGTCCTCGACGGCGACCGGTACTCGTGGTGACCACGATGCCGAACCGGAGAGCCGCCGTCGCTGTGAAGGCCGCGCCTCCGTCGACCCGCACGCCGCCGCCGTCGCGCGCCTCCTCGAGGCGTCACGGTAGCGCGTCGCGCTGTCTGGCTGCCGCGCGCGCGTGGCGTCTTGCGCGCCGCCTTGCGCCGCTTCGCCTCGCGCCGCCTCCTCTCTCCGGCTCAAGATCCGCGGCGCTGTCATCGCAGAGATGGAGCTGCTGCCGCCGCGCGAACCTTGACCTCGCTGCCGCCGCACGCGCATCTGCCGCCGCCGCCGCTTCCACCTCCGCTCTGGCTGCTGCCCGCTCCGCCTTGCCCGCCTTGACGCCTTTTCGCCGCCGCGCGTCTCTGCCGCGCCGCCTTCAAGGCTGCTCTGCTGCGGCGGCTTCGGCCGTCGGCCGACGCCGCGTGCTCGAGGCGCATCCGGCCGAGATCGCCTGCGGACATGGCGCGCATCGGGGCTGCTGCGTGGAGAGAGGCCGCCGACGAGCTTGCCGTCTCCGAGAGGAGTGGCGGGGACGGCCGTCGCCGCTGCCGCTGCGGCCGGGTGAGGCTGCGAGGCGGAGAAGGAGATGAGCAGAGATGCTCGGTCTGAGGATAGTATAGCTCGATACCACTTGTTACTCACTGGAGTCTTGCTGTTGGTGATAGCAAGATCCTTACTCTCATCGAGAGGATGACACTTGGGGATGGGGCAATTTTCTTGCTTATTTCTCACACAATGCCATGCCAACCTGAGGGGTTGAGGATACAAATTTATAGGCTGCTAACCAGCCAAGCATATGCTAAGATGCTAGTCCTAGATGCTAGTCAAAAGCTGTCATAAAGCTAGTCTAAGATGCTAGTCTAAAGCTGTCCTAAAGCTAGTCTAAGATGCTAGTCTAAAGCTGTCCTAAAGCTCAGGATGCTAGTCTAAAGCTGCTGTACAAGAACCATGTGCCCACCCCACAAAGACCACAGTACAGGGACTTATTCATCAGGCCAGTGGTTGACTGGTCGGTGGTTAGTGGTCGATGATGGATGGTTATTGCTGCAATACCAGGTGGGTACTCGAGGATTTAGGTACTCGCAGTAGGTGGGTTCGGTACTCGATAGAAGTGGTTTCACGATCTGGTGAGTGGTCGTATGTTGGAATGTGTCTGTACTCGTAGGTCTCAAGTACGTGTTGTGGCTGTGACTCAGCAGTCGGTACTCGATAGTTGGTATGGTTTACGAGTACTTGTGGATTACGAGTTAGCGGTCGTAGTGTGTGGTCTGAAGGGTTGTTCCAGTTAGCGATGGTCGTAAGCGTTCTGGTGCGGTCGTAAACGACTTGGGGGATGGTCGTAGGTGTTTGGTTCTTATCTGGGGATAGACAAGGGTGTGTTTTGCTTATGTGTGATGGTTACGGTCAAGTTGGGAAGAACTTGTACCAGGAGATGGTTTTTTAGTCTTTGCATGTGCAAGTGGGCATGGAGGCGGCGATGGTCGGTGACGAGGAGGACCGGGACTAGGAGGGGGAAATCTGAAGTCTAGGCGGTCGGGATGTCACGCGAGGTGGTCGAGCTCATACTGGAGCACATGGAGGTCAAATGTAGATGCTGCGTGGAGGCATGGAGACGATTACAATTGGTGACGAGGAAGACTGGGACTAGAAGGGGGTAATATGAGGTCCAGGCGGTCAGGTGGTCATGCGAGGTGATCTGGATCATGCAAGAGCACGCGGTGATGATACACGATGGAGCTACAGGAGGGGATATCCTGGAGGCTGTGTCGTGTGTCGTATGGAGTTGTGGATGGAATCCATGATATGTACGAGTTGGTTAAAACCCGTGTTAGAAAGGGTTTCCGGTCCCTTGGTTTGAGGAAGAGATAGATTTCGTGTCCAGCTGGAACAAGACAAGGTTTGAAGTGTTTGGATGTAAGATGGCTTTGTGCGCTGGCCTATAAAAGCAGGGGAAGCTGTAGGTTAGCGTACGTGGTTTTAGGGCTTTCGTAGAGAAGGTTTTTAGGGGTGTCGTGAGGCGCTTTGTAGCCAAGAACACGATGATGAAATAAAAGATCAGATCTACTCCAGAAGTTCTCCGATGACTTGTTTTCATCTCTGCTTTACGTGCTCTGTTTTTGTCTTCATTGCATCTCGTCCAAGCGGTGGTCGAACGAATGGGGATCTCAGGCGGAAGAAGGCCACGACTTCGTGCGGCGTTGTCGTACTGAGTAATCGAAACGAGCAGGCGGGAGATTTGTTGTCGTATCGAGTGATCGGAACGAGCGGACAATCAATCCGAGCAGTCGTAAGCGAGCGGTCATAAACAAGCGGTCGTAAGCAAACGTTCGAGACGAGCGGCCGTAAAGAGTGGTCGTAACGAGCGTTCGGGACAAGTGGTCGTAACGTCTGGTCGTAACGAGCAGTTAAGCGACAGAGCCTTTACAACCACGTACAAGCAGCCGCAGTCGTTCGGTAACTCAGAGTAGTCGGGCGACAGAAGCTTACGACCACGTTCGAGCTGGCAGTTGTGGTCGTAATTGTCATCCGATAATTCAAATTGTCTTGTTTTGTTTTTCTGCGTTGTGTTTTGGTTTCAGGTGATAAAAAACGGAGGCAATTATTCACTCTCCCTCTGATTGTACCATACGATCCTACATAAACTAATTTAAACCACCAAAAAATAAGGTGCAACCTAACTCAAAGTGACAAATAACAGAGAATAAACTGAGTAATTCTTGGGCATCGAATGTCTGACTATCAAAATGACGACAAGCAAACTTTTTAGCAAGTGAAAATTCGCATTAATTTTCCTTGTCTGGTAAATACTGTGAGAATGAAAAGTGGAAAACTAGATACTTACTCGGAAAAAGTCGATGGCAGCAGCTGTATTTCCTTGCTCAAGCTTTTCTTTCGCCAATGCCAAGCTGAGTTCCCTCTTCCTGAATTTAAGTAACGAAGTGACTTACAAAATGTAGATGCTTACGTATTAGGAATTGCAATTTAACCTTATTTTCGTTGCATCTGAATGCAGCAGAAGGGCAATCTTGTACAACTATCAAATTGCTAATGAGCTATGAATATAACTATGATTTGTTTTAGTTAATGGCGACAACCCAACTCCATTGTGACTTTTAAAAAAAAAGAGAGGCTAGAACACAATGCTACTGTTGTGAAGAGCCAAATAAGGGGAAACACCTCACATACTAACAGATGATATTATCCCAAATCATCACACAAGTTAGTACCATCAAGGCGCATCAACCAACAGACGCAACTACACAGGAAATAAGGAAAGAAACTGCGATTTCTTAACCAAATGACATGACAGTTCGAATTGGCTTACTTGTGCCGCTCTTCCTCCGTGGCCGACTTGCAAGGGATACTGCCCCCGTCAAAGACGACGACGGGCACAACCTTGTAATGCCGCAGGAGGTTGATATGGTGCATGAAATAGCTGATATAGCGCCTGGCGCCGGGGCTTTTGGGGTCCATGCACAACTCCATGCTGCAAGAATAGGCTGTACCATGAAAAAAAATACAAGAAACAAAGAAAATAAGTTGCCAAAGAAAATCGCCAAAGATATCATCAATACATTGCAACGATGCAATCTAATCGCTAATCGAACCTCCTTTGTGGAGCCAGGAGTAGGCATCGATGCCGACCTGCCAAGGCAAGGCGAGGTACCACGAAATCAGCAAAAGATGAAAAATGCAAAAGAAACCGCAAGTGCAAGGTGAGATGGGGATCTATTTACCCGTCGGCCGGCGTACTTCTTGATGTGCACGGGCTCGATGAATGGCTTCATGAAGCGGAGAAGATTGGGGATTCCCATCAGTATGCCAAAATAATCATAAACCAATTGATTTCGATTTGCTTCGGGGAGGATTGGATTGGGATTTCAGAGAGTCGGGGAGAGGCGGGGGTTGGGAAGAAATTGGGACCCTCGAGGCCGCAGGGGCTATCAGGGCTGTGAGGTCACTGACAGGTTTAGCGGCAGTGTGGGTCCCACGATTGCTTCGCGCGCTCCGGTTTAGTTTCCCGCGCTTCCTTCAAAGAGTGGCCGAAGCGCGTGTCAAGTGTGAACGCTCAGCCCGAAGTCTGCGCATCCGGACCCTTCTTTGAGGTCTCAGCCCAGCCCGAAGTCTGCGCATCCGGACCCATCTTTGAGCTCTCAGCCCATGACGGCAAGCCGAGCCAGCCCATGATCGGCATGAGGGCAGCTGCGTCGTTTGCCTCTGATCGATTCGATCATCCCAAACCCAAGTACGCAGCGAAGCTAGCGTCGCTCGCCTCGTGAGGCCGCCTGTTCTCCTCACGGGGTCGCAGGAGATGCGTGCCGCGCCGCTGTCGTGATATGAATATATAAATCTGAAGTCCCTGTGAATTCTGCACTAGTTTAGAATTATACTAGTATATATATAGTTATAATACGGATAAAATATGAATCTATTAGAAATTAGACCATATGAGTATGGCCTATTTTCTTAATTTCAAAACATACATGATTTAATACCATATTGCTAAAATAAGTGGGGGAGACCAATTTATAAGATGAAGTCTTCACCATTCCTTGAATATAGATAATGATGGCATGAGTAGGGCTTTGACTAATCGTGCGTACGCGTATTCGCGTATTTTCGCATGAAAATCACATGACTTGTGCATCATCTCTCACATTTTTAACTAGTCATAATACTACTTAAATATCATAATGTGATTTGATGATGCATTTACAAGTGAGTTTACACTGCTTAATTTATGATTTGATGAGGGAGTTACCGGTGAATAATTCTATTTAAATGCAGTAGTTACTAGTGAATAACTGCAGTGCACTTAAAAGGGCCTGAAGACATCCAGGAAGAAACAGAGAGTTTTCCACCTCCATTCTTTCTCTACTTTCTTCTCTGCGAGCTTGTGCTGTTATGCTGTGCCGTCTGAACCTCGCAACCTTCTTCCTGACTTGCACCTGGAAGGAGGGAGAGCGGCTATCTCCGAATCATTGCCGCAGAGAGTACCTGCACGGGGCGGCAATAAGATTTCTGGGTAGCTCATCTGCGCGTCCACTCGCTTCACTGTGTCATCTACGTTCTGCACTACATCGAACCAACGCTGTTTCCTATTCTTCATCAAGTACAAAAGTAAGTCATTCGCACGTTCGTTCGACTTTGTTACTATATTTTCCTTGCGTATATTCTGAAGTATAATGAGTAGCATGCTTTTAGTAGTAAGTTTTGCATCACTGGTTTATTGCATTTGTCTCCTAGCAAAATTTGAAATTAAAATATTGCTCACATTTTCAACATTTCAGAAACTTTGTTGTGAATTTTGTTGCAATAAAGTAATGACTAGTGCTTCTGATGAGATGAAAGCTGAGAGGTTTTTTGGTCAGAACTTTCATAGATGGCAGAGTAGAGCTAAGTTTTGGCTCATGTCTCTGGGGCTGTGGTGGGTTATCCACCCGTAGTATCCATTTGCAATTGAGCAGTTCATACAGTTTGCAAATGCAAACAATACTGCTCTTGACTACATTCTGATTGTTCTGGCATATCAACTCTATGTTGTGTACATGGACTACAAGTTCGCCACAGAGTTGTGGGATGCACTAGAGCACAAATATGCAGAGGCAAAGGTAGGTTGTTGGCTCTATATGTGTGAGCAATTTTTTGACTTTAGCATGGATGAGGCTAAGTCCATAGTTAGACAAGCTCATGATTTCCAACTACTAGTAAATGAGATTGCGCACCTAGGGTGGTGTTGCCTCCAAAGTTGTGGTTGTAGGCATTATTGCTAAACTCTCTGCCTCTTGACGAGATTTTGCCACTAGCTTGAAACATAAGAGGGAAGATATTTCTGTTGAGGATCTCATTATAGCCCTTGATGTGGAAGAAAAAGCAAGAGCAAAAGTTGCACCTAGCACCTCTGGCCAGAACAATGCAAATGTTATTAAGAAAAAGACTGTTGCAAAAAAGTACAAATCCAACAAACTGAACAAGACAACTAGCTTTAAGAAGAAGAAAACTGATAAAAAGGATTTGAGGGACATCACCTACTTTGTATGCGGAAAAGACAATCATATGGCGAAGGACTGTCGTTTTCGCAAGATCAAAGATGGTGAACAACCAAAGAAGAAGGCTGTCAACGTGATCATAGGCGAGGCCTTGACTTCAGGAGGGTATTGTAATTCATCTGTTGTCTTTTCAGTATGTCAATCTACTGATTGGTGGGTTGATACCGGTACTAATATTCATGTATGTTCTGATATTTCTTTGTTTTCTTCTTACCAAGCAGTAAGGGCTTCCTCTATCCTAATGGGAAACAGGTTGTATGCTTTTGTTCTTGGTGTTGGCACGGTGAATCTGAAACTTACTTCAGGGAAGACTGTCCACTTGAAGAACGTGCAACATGCTCCTACGATAAACAAGAACCTCGCTAGTGGTTCTCTCCTATGCAGGGATGGTTATAAGCTAGTTTTTTAAATCAAATAAAATTGTAATGTCCAGGTTCAGAAATTTTGTTGGTAAAGGCTTCGAGAGCGGAGGCTTGTTCTGCCTAAGTATTTTAGAGTTTTGTTATAATCTGAATGTTGCAACTAGTTTAAATAAATATAAGGCACATATTAGGCATTCTCGTTTCTGTCATATTTGTTTTGATAGTATTGCTAGAATGTCCATATTAGATTTAATTTCAAAATGTGAAATTATCAAAGGATCAAAGTGCCAGTCATGTGTGTAAGCAAAGCAACCTCGAATACCTTTTAAAGCATTAGAGGATGAAAAGAACTTGGAACCATTAGATCTTATTCATTAAGATTTGTGTGAAATGAATGAATTATTGACAAAAGGAGGTAAAAATATTTTTTAACTTTTATTGATGATGCAACACGCTACTGCTATGTGTATTTGCTAAAAACTAAGGATGAAACTTTAAACTACTTTAATACTTATAAGGTCGAGGTTGAGAACCAACTAGAGAAGAAAATAAGAAGATTGAGGTTTGATCGTGGAGGAGAGTACGTCTCTCATATATTCTCCCAATTCTGTTCTAACATGGAATAGTCTATGAATTTACACCACCATATTCGCTTCAATTAAAAGGGGTAGCCGAGAGGAAAAACCGGACACTAATAGATTTGGTTAATGCTATGTTAGAGAGTGCCGGTATGCCTAAGGCATAGTGGGGGAAGCGATACTAACAACAACTTTTGTTCTAAACAGAGTAATAACTAAAAAGAGTGAGATTACTCTGTATGAGGGATGGAAGGGGAGAAAATCTAATGTTAATTTTCTACGAACTTGGGGGTGTTTGACAAAAGTCAATATACCATTGCAGAAAAAGAGAAAGCTTGGACCAAAAATAGTCGACGGTATTTTTCTATGATATGCTCAAAATAACATGGTCTATAGATTTTTAGTAGTTAAATCAGAATCTCCTAAGATTATTGCTAATACAATAATGGAGTCTAGAGATGCTTCATTTTTAAGAATATGTTTCCTATGAGAACAACAGACAATAATGGAGTCTAGAGATGCTTCACGAACAGAGAATGTTCAAACTGATAATATTGAGAGTGAGAATAATCAAACTTCTGAACTTTCCACTATTTCTGAACTAATATGTGATATCCCTGAGGAGGATAACAATCTAGTCGCAAAAGCTCCTCGTAGGAGCAAGAGACAGGGTTGAGAAAACCCTTGGTGATGACTTTATTGTATACCTTGCGGATGATGTGCCAAAGACTCTTTCGGAGGCTTATGCATCTTCTGATGCTGAGTATTGGAAAGATGCAGTCCATATCGAGATGGACTCTATCATGGCTAATGGGACTTGGGAGATCACTGATCGTCCTATCGGGTGCAAACCTGTAGGATGTAAGTGGGCTTTAAAAAGAAACTAAGGCCTGATGGTACTATTGAGAAGTACAAGGCAAGACTTGTGGCCAAGGGTTACACCCAGAGAGGGAGAAGATTTCTTTGATATCTATTCTCCTATCACCAGACTAACCACTATCAGAGTGCTCCTTGCGTTGACATCTTCCTATGGTCTACATGTTCATCAAATGGACGTGAAGACAGCTTTCCTTAATGGAGAGTTTGAGGAAAAAATCTATATGGATCAACCGGATGGTTTTGTAATTTCTGGACAGGAAAATAATGTATGCAGATCATTAAAATATTTGTATGGCACGAGAGTTTGACAAAACTTTGACATCCGCTGACTTTGTTGTGAATGAAGCTAATAAATATGTGCATTATTATTATGGTGGGGGTTAAAGAGTGATCTTATGTCTGTGTGTAGATGACATACTAATATTTAGAACAAACACTGCCGTAATTGATGAGGTCAAATCTTTCTTATCTCGGTATTTTGATATGAAAGACTTGGGAGGGCAAATGTCCTTCTGAATATTAAATTGATCAAAAGTAAGGATGGGATCACTTTGAATCAATCAGATTATGCTGAGAAAATATTGAGCCGGTTCGGTTTTGAAAACTATAAAATTTCTCCAACACCCTATGATGCGAGCATTAAGCTTCAAAAGAACCAGGGGTTAGGAAAAGATCAATTAGGATATTCACAAATTATTTGGTCACTTGTGTATTTAACTAGTACCACAAGACCTAACATTTTATTTGCTGTGAGCAAATTAAGTCGGTTTACTTCTAACCCTGGGGATGATCACTGGGAGGCACTTGAAAGAGTGTTGTGCTACTTGAGAGGCACAACATGTTTTGGAATACATTATACCAGACACCCTTCTATATTAGAAGGATACAGTGACTCTAATTGGATCTCTGATGCGGATGAGATCAAAGCTACAAGTGGTTATGTATTTACTTTAGCTGGTGCTGCAGTTTGATGAAGGCCTTACAAACAGACTATTTGGTGAGGTCAACCATAGAAGTAGAACTTGTAGCACTTGACACAGCCACTGTTGAGGCTGAATGGCTGAGAGAGCTTCTATTGGACTTGCCATTGGTTGAGAAACCAATACTTGCACCCTAATGTACTGTGATAATCAAACAGTGTTGGCCAAAGTCACAAGTACAAAGGATAATATAAAGTCCTCTAGACATGTGAAGCGTAGGCTTAAATCTGTCAGAAACTCCAGAGTGATTGCTGTGAACTATATTCACACTAGAAAAATCTGACAGACCCTTTTACAAAAGGGTTAGCACGGAAAGCTATTTCCGTTGCATCTATGGACATAGGAATGAGGCCCATTTAAGTTACATTACAATGGTAACACATACTTTCTTAATCGGAGATCCCGTGAGTTAGGCAATCGGAAAAACAAATTGATGTTGTAACAAGAGAGCATGTATTTAGTATACCCATGTCCTAATAAACAAAGTACTCTTGACTATATGGAAGGTTGGCATAAAGCCTTAATATATTCTGTTATCTAAGTAAGGAATAGGTATTAGCCTGCAGCATACCTAGAAAGAATACACTTAATTGAGCTTAACTGTGTGGTCGCAGTTCATGAGAAGGGGGCATTTTTTAGAAAGCTCATGAGCAGATAAGGAAGCATGACCATATAACGCTCCGTTTAGGCGTGGTTCATTGGCAGCCTAGTACTAGTTGGGATTTCAGGTGAAATCTGATCACGAAAAGCTGTGAATTCAAGGCATAATCCATTCATCAGTTGTGAGAAGATGAATCTTGTTATTCTAGGTGCAAGTTCAACCCGTACAGAACTTACACTAAAAGACTAGTATATTAATAGTACTTCAACATAATTTCTTTGACATCTTTTTATTCTTGCTTTGGAATTAGTGGGGGATTGTTAGAAATTGGCACATATGAGCATGGCCCATTTCCTTAATTCCAAAGCAAGCATGGTTTAGTACCATATTGCTAAAGCAAGGTGGGGGAGACCAATTTATAAGGTGGAGTCCTCACCACTACTTGAATATGGATAGAGATGGCATGAGGAGGGCTTTGGCTAATCACACATGTGCACGCGTGTATTCACGTATTTTCATGTGAAAATCATGTGACTTGTGACTTGCAATGCACAACCGCGTCGTGGCGTGCCGTGCCACTTGGTAGACCATGTGCATCTTAATTTTGCTAAACTGTGCATCATCTCTCACATTTTTAACTGGTCATAATACTGCTTAAATATCATAATGTGATTTGATGAGTCAGTTACTAGTGAATTTACACTGCTTAATTTGTGATTTGATGAGGCAGTTACCAGTGAATAATTCTACTTAAATGCAGTAGTTACTAGTGAATAACTGCAGCGCCCTTAAAAGGGCCTGGAGACGTCCAGGAAGAAACAAAGAGTTTTCCACCTCCATTCTTCCTCTACTTTCTTCTCTGCGACCATGTGCTGTTGTGCTGTGCCGTCTGAACCTCACCGACCTTTCTTCCCGGTGTGCATCTGCAAGGAGGGATAGCGGCTATCTCCGAACCATTGCCCAGAGAGTACCTGCACGGGGCGGCAATAAGGTTTCTGGGCAGCGCATTTGTGCGTCCACTCGCTTCACTGCGTCATCTACGTTTTGCACTGCATCAAGCCTATACTGCTTTCTGTTCTTCATCAAACTCAAAAGTAAGTCGTTTGCACGTTCGTTCGACTTTGTTACTATATTTTCCTTGTGTATATTTTGAAGTATGATGAGTAGCCTGCTGTTAGTAGTATGTTTTGCATCACTAGTTTATTGTATTTGTTTCCTAGTAAAATTTGGAATTAAAATATTGCCCACATTTTTAACATTCCAGAAATCTTGTTGTGAATTTTGTTGCAATACAGCAATGACTATTGCTTTTGATGCGATGAAACCTGAGAGTTTTTCTGGTTAGAACTTCGTAGATTGCAGACTAGAGCTAAGTTTTGGCTCATGTCTTTGGGGCTGTGGTGGGTTATCCACCCGCAGTATCCATTTATGATTGAGCAGTTCATGCAGTTTAAAAATGCAAACAATACTGCTCTTGGTTGCATTCTGACTATTCTGGCAGATCAACTCTATGATGTATACATGGACTTCCTGTTCTTCATCAAGCTCAAAAGTAAGTCGTTTGCACATTTATTCAACTTTGTTACTATATTTTTGTTGTGTATATTTTGAAGTATGATGTGTCAATATGGCTCACATTTTCAACAGAAGCATATTCACAATAACTATGAATAAAGTTAATATTATCAATTATCAGAGTAACGACCTCTTGTGCTATGTAAAAATGTCTAACCACCACCTATATTCATCTTAATAGCGAAACCAAAGTTGAAACAATACAAATTAATTAGTCGGGTCTATCTCATTTAGATATATGGTTAAACGGTAGGCTCAGATCAATAGTGCACAAAGTTAAGTTCTTAATCATTACTAGGTGTGATATCCACATCCCAAATGTGCTAACTACACTCACTTTACTGCATGATAACTCGTCCAAATGAAAACTATTTTGGTTAACCAAAATCAATGACACTATCTATGTTATGGTACACAAATTTTATAATTGTGGCTAACTACCACGATTCAATATCTTATTAAATCAATCAATTAATTAATCAATGTGATGATGAGTCAAACATACCAATAAGCATGACTAAGCATACTAGACATACAACCTAAGTGAATACTAATGTTGCATCACTAGATAATTAATCATCCAATGGAGACAATAAAATCATGACACTCAAAATATCAAATGAGGGCTTTAGTCCAAATTGGTTGATAAATACCAAGAACAAGGGTTTGTAACAATGTAAGACCGAAATGGCGACAGAGGGGGGTGAATGTCGCTCGCTTCAAAATCGCCCCCGAGAAATCAAACACTGATTTTTCAAAAAGATGCAAAACACAGCACCTCACAGAAAATTAAAATTAATTTCGCTGAATTTTGGAACGCATGCGACACTGAAAAATTCAGCATAAATCAGAGACCAGCCAGTAAAAAATTCAACTGAAAAAACTGATGTTTGATCTGCATGCAAAATTGTCAAAGATAGCACAAAAAGAGCAAAAAGGTTGTTTCAAATTGTTGGCCGAGAATTTGTTCCCTGCAGATCACTGTAGAGGGAATCAAGTCCTATTACTATTAGCTACCCATTCTTCTAGAACTGCAATTGTTGGCTGAACTGACCAATGCTCACTGCAGTCGACTGAACTGCTTCTCTGACAAAACTTGAGAAACTGAAATCTGCAAGTTCAATGGAATTTTATGAAGTGCAGATGTTCTCCTCAGACCTCAAGCATTAGACTATAATTCAAATAGCCTAGAGACCACAAACAACAAAGGAAATGAACACCAACACAAAATTTAAGAGATTAGCCAAGAACTTGAAAAAGTACAGAGACAACACTAAAAATCAAATTACTCCCCGATCTTTGATCTTTTGGCCATGAAACTTTGATGATATATTAGCAATAGTCACAGGACTCTCCAGACCAAATTTCATGCCATCACACAAAGGGAATCAAGAAATGCATCAAAACCCTAGAAAGGAACATGAAGAACAGAGCAAGCCCAAAAGGAATAACTGAAATTAACTTTGGTTTGCTCTTAGGATCAACAAGCCAAATGGCTTTTGAGCATCTCCCATGTCATAGCAACCCATTTTGGCACTCCCAAGCAACAAACAACAAGAAATCAAGAAAGTCAAAAATCACACATAGGAACCATCGAAGCAAGAACAGAATGAACAGAGAAAAACTTCAGAATTTCATTCATTAGATCAAAAGGAATATAGAGGAGTCCCCATACGCCTGGACATTAGAACAAAAAAGTGATTACAAGCTCTCAATCCATCCTCTCCCTCTCCAACTCAAGAACACAACCCATACATGCTTGAGAGGGGATGAACACACTCTGTTCTACCAATACAGAGGGGATGAACGTAGGGGACACTAAGGACACATGCTTTGCTGCCCTCAACCACTAAAGACCCAAAGCAAACAACCTCTCCAAAGCCTCTTTTGACTAGAGTAAACCCTAATACCCTCCAACAACCATAAGGGGGCATGCGGCCCCTCCTCTCCTTTTATAGCCCATGGCTAACGGGTCTCCAACCCGTTACGCCGGCTAAATCCAACGGAGCCCGCTCCCGCTTGTGCAGCCTTGCGAATTTCTCGATTCGCCCCTCCTGCACCTTCCGGGAAGCTTCCGCGCTCCTTGCCTCGCACGCCTCGCAACCACCTTAAGTCCACGTCGTCTTCGACACCTCCTGACCGTTCTGACCTCAGCGCCACCTGCGCCTAGTCCGGTCCTCCGTGTCTCACCACGACTCCGCTCGACGTCCTGCAGTCACACAGACAAGAAAATACGTCAAATAGCACCGCTCGATACATGAAAGCGTAAATAGCATAAACACATCATACCCACGCATGACGAAGTCCAATCCTGTCGAAACATTAGAATATGCATCCTAAGCCCATACGACCAAGTCCGACCGAGCCCGTCGCACCACGCAACGTCAAGGTCCGAACCACCCAAACCAAACTCGACTATCCTAAACCGTTGTCAATTACTCATCACTCTCATGGGATCACGACCACATGGTCTCTCAATCTCCCCCTTGATGAGTATATTGACAAACCAAAGAAAAAGCATGAAGTTGAGTTTGATTTGCTAAGTCCAACATGGTCCAAAATGGAAAATGAGGCTAATGACCATGTCGACAGAAGGAACACTAGAGCAACAACTGAAAGAGCAAATTGTTCTCCAAAGCTCTAAACTGTTCCCAAAAGACTTTTTCTTCTCTATTCTCCCCCATTTTGGCAATAAACACATCAAGAATACAAAAGAGAGAATAAGATCACAAACATGGATGAAATGACTGAAGTTTGATTATTTCTAAGCATTTTGAGCCGTGAGAATTATCCATAATGACCATAATGAACTACACCCAGCCATAACTCAATAAAAGGCTATCTAGAGCATGACAATACATGTATATCCTAGCTTGAGCACATAGATGTCGATCTGAAATGTACTGCATTTTATGAGCATGTCAAGTTATCAATAAGCAAAGTCTAACTAGAGATATCCAAGGATGATGCAGGCCATGTCAATAAGCTAAGCGGAAACAAGAAGCTAGAGTTGAGTCAATTAGAGTGCTACAAGCTCAAGAGTGTATCATTTGTTTAAGCACTTTGCATCTTTAGGTGATTAAGCAACTTTTGCACAAATGACATATTTTCTTTTAAATCTTATGGTTGTTTCCAACCAAAAATTTTGTCATGTGCTAGATCTCAAGCCTTATGTGACTACTCCAAGCGAGAAGCTTAAGAAGATAGTCTAGGTCATCCAAAACCCCCCCTGAGTTCATGCCTAGTGCAATGGCAAGCCGTCTCATGAGAAAGAATTGGTGAAATCAGTTTTTTCGCACATAAAAAGAGATCTTTTTGCTTTTGAACAGATTATGCTAACTCATGATGTATCAAGATACTAAAATAGCTCAATCTAAGACTCAACCTAGATTCAAGGCTCAACTCAACCTATTTGACATGGCATGAATCATAAAAGGATAGCGCAAGTAAGACTATACTCAGATGCTAGCATGACAAGTTTTAATTCAAGTTGAGCAATTTTAAATTACTTATCATGGCAAAAGCTAGTCTACACATATGAAGTCATGATAAATCTAGCAAATAAGCACAAGTCATGGCAAGGTGTAAAGCATTGTAAACATGTCATAACAGGATAATAATCAAGGCTCAATGTAGTTATATTACAATGCGAAATGCTAAAATGTAGAAAATCCAGCTCCCCCTCAACATGTGATGCAACTTTTAGTTCAAGTTGAGTTATAGCGATATTAAGCTCTAGAAGCTCCCAAATGAACTCCCCCTGAACCAAAGCAAAAAAAAACGAGAAACTGGTAAAGAAAATCCAAACGGATAGTCCTTAAAGCATAGATAAGTTGTAGAGGATACTATGGCTCAGACAGACTCTCATCTACCCCATATGACTCCAGGACTATCAGCTGACTGTCTAGCACACACATTAGAGAGCAAACACGTACCCTGTCTACCCGAGGGTGGCCCAACCCTCGCTAGAACCTACAAGAAGTGAGTGAGCTCAATCTAGTGAGATAAGAAACAGCTAATAAGAAGCATCCTGGAAGCACAAGATAAGAGTAAGAAGTCTATGCAACTAGACAAGAGAAGCACTCTAACCTATGCTAGAAGGACTAAGCCCTATGCACCCCGAGTGCAAAGCGACAGAAATGAGACAGAAGCGTAATCAATATAGTAAAGCAGTAAAGCCCAAAGCTCCCCCTCACTACAGTCCATAAGGATAAACTACCCCAAGCTCTCCCCGCAGAGCTGAAAACCTCGAACTATCTAATGGCTTGGTGAAAATATCAGCCAACTGGTGGTCACTCTCCACAAACTGGAGCACTATATCGCCCTTCTCTACATGGTCTCTAAGGAAGTGATAACGAATATTGATGTGCTTGGTCCGAGAGTGTTGCACTGGGTTCTTAGCAATGTTAATCGCAGAAGTGTTATCACAAAAGAGTGGAACACTGTCGATAACTAACCCAAAGTCCCGCAGGGTCGAAGCCATCCAGAGTACCTGACTGCAGCAACATACTCGGCCTCTGCGGTGGACTGTGCAACACCGGACTGCTTCCTAAAAGACCAGAGACGAGAGAAGTGCCAATGAATTGGCAAGTGCTAGAAGTGCTCTTCCTATCTATTCTACAGCCAGCAAAGTCTGCGTCCAAGAAGGCTCTCAAGGAAAGACAGGATGAGGAAGAGTACCAGATGCCATAGTCAATGGTAGCTCGGAGGTACCGAAAGATGCGCTTCACCGCCTGACGGTGAGATACGCGAGAGAGGCTGAGCGAGCACACGCACACACAGAGAAGTGTATGTCGGTCTCGGCGATGAGGTAAAGAAGGGAGCCGATCATACTTCGAACTCTTTCGATCAATCGCTCGCCCTCATGCAGGTCAAGATAGGTGTAGAAGCCATGGGAGTCGACACAGGCTTACCATCACTCATGTCGAAGCGCCTCAGGAGGTCACGAGTGTACTTTCCCTGATGAAGAAATGTACCCTCCCGAGTCTGCTTGATTTGGAAGCCGAGGAAGAAGGCCAACTCGCCCATCATGCTCATCTCAAACTCGGTGCTCATGACATCCGAGAACTGTGAAACCAGAGCATGGGAAGAGCCGCCAAAGATGATGTCATCGACATAGATTTGGACGAGCAGAAGGTCACTACCAAGCCTACGGATAAACAAGGTCTTGTCTACTTTACCCATTTCAAACCCATGACTCAACAAGTAGGACTAAAGCCTCTCATACCAAGCTCTAGGAGCCTGCTTAAGTCCATACAACGCTTTGGAAAGCTTGAAGACATGGTTAGGATATTTGGGGTTCTCGAAACCTGGAGGCTGTCTGACATAGACTTCTTCCTCAATAAGGCCATTGAGGAATGCACTCTTGACGTCCATCTGGTAAAGCTTGAAACCCTTAGAAGCTACATAGGCAAGCAGAATTCTAATGGCCTCAAGTCTAGCTACAGGGGCAAAGGTCTCCTCGAAGTCTAGACTCTCCACTTGGGAAAACCCCTGAGCTACCAGTCTAGCCTTATTTCGAATGACTACCCCATCCTCACTCTGCTTGTTCTTGAACACCCACTTAGTCCCAATAATATTGTGACCTCGAGGGGGCTCGACAAGCGACCAGACCTTGTTTCTCTCGAAATTCTCTAACTCTTCATGCATGGCATTGACCCAAGACTCATCGGAAAGAGCATGAGAAACATCCTTGGGCTCAAAGGAGGCAATGAAAGCAAAATGGAGACAGAATTGAGATAAGCCAGATTTTGAGCGGGTAACACACTCGAAAAGGTCTCCAATAACTTGCTCTGAAGGATGCCTTTTTTGGATATGTCGGGGAGGTCCTGGATGAGGACAAGAAGTGGCCTCTACCTCGTGTGCAGAATAGGCAGGGACAGAGCCACTAGCTCCAGAGGAAGCAGTAGGCATGGGCTGATCATCTGGAGGTGCGGTGGAAGACGGCACCTCAAGAAGTGGATAAGGGACTGGATCGGGTAGACAACCCTCATCTCCATCGTCCTCGTCATCCACGAAGATGGTCTCGGACTGCTCTAAAGAACCTGAGATATCAGGCCTAGTCCCCGGACTGGCCTCGTCGAAGGTCACCTCACAGGTCTCTACCATTTTACTAGATTCACAGTTCCAAACCCTATAAGCCCGCGAAGAAGGCGAGTAGCCTAGAAAGATACCATCACAAGAACGTGACTCGAACTTGTCTAGGTTCCCGGACTTCAAAATAAAGCACTTGCAACGAAACACACGAAAATGAGAGACGCTGGGCTTTCACCCGTATCTCAACTCATAAGAAGTACGGTGCAAGTGTGCTCTAAGAAAGACTCGATTTGAGACATGGCACGCGGTGGCTATAGCCTCAGCCCAAAAGTTCCGCGGTGTAGAGTACTCATCAAGCATCGTCCTGGCCATCTCGACCAAGGTACGGTTCTTCCTCTCCACGACGCCATTCTGTTGTGGGACGTGCGGAGAAGAGAACTGGTGCTCTACACCTGTCTCATCACAGAACCTCTCGAAGTAGGAATTCTTGAACTCCGTGCCATTGTCACTACGGATCGCTCGTAAGGCACCCGGGAGCTCAACAGAAAGCCTACCGAAAAGACCTCGGAAATGTGAAAATGTCTCATCCTTCGAGGCTAAGAAAAACACCCAAGAAAATCTCGAATAGTCATCAACCACAACAAGTACATACCACTTCCCTCCGGCTGACTGCACTCGAGCTGGTCCAATAGTGTCCATATGGAGCAGCTGTCCTGGTGCATCAGTCATGGTCACAGTGATCGGAGGATGTGAAGCGGCAACCATCTTGCCGTGCCGGCATGGAGCGCAAACAAGATTTTTGACCATTTTGAGCTTCGGCAGACCACGAATGAGGTTGTGGCCGCTAACTCGGGTCAAATCCAATATGACCAAGTCTCCTATGCCAGAAGGTCAAATCACGGGACTATGAGGCAACTAAACACCGGAGAGGATCACCAGAAGAATCAGAAAAATCAGCACGAAAGATCCTCCCATAACGAAATCCATAAACCGGACTACCCAAGAATCAAGAATTTTGCAAGCGTTTTTCTTGAAGCTCACCTCGAAACCGTCATCGGTAAGCTGAGAAACGGAAAGCAAATTGTACTGCAGCTTACTAACCAAGGCAACATCCTTAAGAAAAAAAGAAGCATTAACATGCACAGTACCTTTGGCGATGACACGCCCAGACGAAGCGTCTCCGAAGGTGATAGTCTCATCACCTGGAGCGCGGGCTAGAGAGGAGAACCAACGGGAGTTTCCTGTCATATGACGAGAACAACCGGAGTCTACAAGCCAAACCTTCTCCTTCCCTACCCGGCGAACCTGAGTCAAACAGAGAGTAAAGTCTCAGTACTGGGATAAATCAAGAGAGATTTTGGCACCCAATACCGAGTAACACGTGGAGCAGATGAAGTAGTCAAACACGACTGACCTCTATCTACCCTACGCTCTCCGTGACTCAAAGAAGCAGAAGGTCTATGAGCAGACCTGAAGCTGTTGCTGGGTCCGACTGCTACGGGAGAGCGAGTCGAAACATCGGCAACACGTTGATCACGCCGCGTGTAACTATCTCGACGGGGGAACCGAGATCTACCCTCAGGACGGCGGAAGTCATGACCAGGAGCATATCGAGGACGAAAGCCAGAAAACTCAGAAAATCCGAGTCCTCGATGATGCCCAAAATCAACAGACGCAACCCTAGACCTCGTGTTGGTCTTAGGTGCACTCAGGATCTGGGGCTGACCCTGAATACCCCTAAGAGACTCAACACGGTCTCTACATGCGTCTTAGTGCGCCTGAAGCATCGATCGACTGTATGTCCATCCTTCTGACAGAAGGTGCAGTGATACTTCACCTTCTGAGAGTTGGAAGTAGCACGGGGAGGTTTCGCCTTACGAGAGGCGGCGGCGCAGTGGACTCACCTTGTCGCCGAGATCCCTTGGACAAAGCCCGCTGATTTGAATTTAACCTCATCACATCTGGGCTCAACCTTGATCACACCTCCTAAGATGGGTCGGAGAATAGCAGGTGGATGCTTTCTTATATCCTCATAGAAATCATATCCTAGACCTTGATTGAACTTGCAAATCTTGGATTGGTTTAGAATAAGATTAAGCTTCTTCTTGCCGCCTACAAATCTCTCGAGAGTGTTCATAAGGTACTGACACTCCCGAAAGAGAGAGGTGAAAGAAGGGCAGGGGGAAGAGGGAACAGCAGGAGGTAAGGGAGCAGATGAAGAACCAACAGCAGAGGAAAGAATGGCTTGTGCACGCACAGCCGACTCTGAATGGACAGTCCTACTGCTAGCCGGTTGGTTCACGTCGCTAGGCGTCTCTACCTTACCCTGGGGCTTCTCCCCCTCCTCAACAATCACATCACAATGAGTTGATGGCTTCTCTAGTAAATCCTTAGTTAGCTTCACACATTTTTTTCTAATGTAATCAAGTCAGATTTTAGTTTGTTACAATTAAAGCATGGTGAGCTAACAGGGTCCTTAGAAGCAAATTGAGCCAATCTATTGTTGTCATCAACTAGTTCTTGAAAGCTTTTGAGACAGATTCAAGTTCATGATTAATTTAGGACAGTTTGAACATGAAGCAACTGGCTCACACAACCAAGCATATAACTCAGAAATTTTATGATCTGCCTTCTTTATATTCAACTTCAAATTATTGCAATTTTCACATGATTTAGGCAGATCAAGGAGCATGGTATAATGACCTCTAAAAGCATTGTCCTTATCCTCACATGAGGTGCAAGAAGTAGTCTCAACAACAGTAGATGAAATAGGCGCTACTCTACTCATCTCAAGCTCAGCAAGCAGACTAATATTCTCCACCTTAACAATATCGAGTTCAGAGGACAAACTATCATGCGAGGTTCTTAATTTCTCCATATCAACCAGCAAAGCAGAGCATGTATCACAATCATCACTAGAGGGAGCAGATGTAAGAGCAATAATCTCTAGTGACAGTCTATCTATTTCCTTCTCTAACTCAGCACACCTAGCCTTAGCTCTAGCATGAAAACCTCCTAGCTTAAGAAAAGCATGATTGAGCTGGTCGTAGGTGGGACATACCTCATCCGAGTCGGAGTACAGCTCGCTGTCGCTGAGTTCGCCCTCGAGGGCCATGAAGCACATGCCGGAGAAGTCGTCGCCGCCATCCTTGGGCTCTTGATCACCCGTCCCGTCGTCGTCGCTCCATCCCTCCACCTCGCTGAGGTCGAGGTCGTCGAAGGCGGTGAGGACGCGGTGGAAGAGCTTCTTGGCCTTCCCGAAGTTGCAGAACTTCTTCTTGCCTTGAGCAGGTGCTGAGAGCTTCGTGTTGCGGTTCTTGTCGGTGTAGTCGTTCTTGCCCGAACCGCCGTAGTCACCTTTACCCTTCCCAAGCTTGGGGCAGTTTGCTCGGATGTGGTTGGGGCCACCACACTAGAAGCAAATCACGAGTCCTCCTCTCTTTCTGTCCCTCCTCCCTTTGTAAGCATGGGAGAATCTTTGAGCAAGGAGGGCAAGCTGCTCATCTGCAAGCTGCTCTAACTGATCATCAGTTATGTCACAGAGAGCAGCAAGGGAGAATCCGCAAGAATACTCAGAAGAGAGACCAGAAGCTGAACTGGGATCGGTGACCAAAGCCATCGACTGTGACTTCGACCTACGAGAGACAACGTCAATCTCGTGAGTCTTGAGGCGCAAGTACAGCGCATCAAGAGTCAAGGTCGAGAGGTCTGTCGTGTCTTTGATGGTGGTCACTTTCATCTCCCACACATGCAGATCGAGTGCCGCGAGCATCTGACGAGCGTTGTCCGAGTCGGGGTATGTGAGACCGACCGCTCGGAGGTTGCTCAAGATTTTGTGGAAACGCGCGAAGCACTCATCTAGGGACTCACCAGCAAGCATCTCGAATTTGTTGTACTCTCGCTTGAACTGGTCTTGTCGAACCGTCTTGATTTGGGTGGTGCCCTCATGGTATGCGTTGAGGGTCACCCAGATATCGTAGGCGGACGACAAGTGGGAGATACGATCGAACTCGCTACGACTCAGGCCCTGGATAATGATGTTCCTTGCCTTAACGTTTGCCTCAACATCATGCATATTCCCAACATTGATGTTCTCATCGGCAGGAACAACAAACCGGACCTTGACCTTGCGCCAGATAGCGTACCCCTGAGCCTGGATTATATCTCCATTCGGCTCTTCCAGAAGAGGTAATCGATGCCATCGAAAACGGGCGGCTTGGTCGAGTACTTGTCCGTCGCCATGGCTTTTGAGACCGGTTAAGATCTATTGAAAAGAGCTAACCGGCTCTGATACCAATTGTAGGACCGAAATGGCGACAGAGGGGGGTGAATGTCACTCGCTTCAAAATCGCCCCCGAGAAATCAAACACTGATTTTTCAAAAAGATGCAAAACACAGCACCTCACAGAAAATTAAAATTAATTTCGCTGAATTTTGGAACGCATGCGACACTGAAAAATTCAGCATAAATCAGAGACCAGCCAGTAAAAAATTCAACTGAAAAAACTGCTGTTTGATCTGCATGCAAAATTGTCAAACATAGCACAAAAAGAGCAAAAAGGTTGTTTCAAATTGTTAGCCGAGAATTTGTTCCCTGCAGATCACTGTAGGGGGAATCAAGTCCTATTAGCTACCCATTCTTCTGGAACTGCAATCGGCAATAACAAGACAATAATGCAGATCGGCTGCACCTAGAACTGAACCAAGATATGGTAGCCGAATGGTTTGAAGTTTTAGACCATGAGCTGCTAGCAGACTTTAAACACAACCAATTTTTGTTTACTGCCAAGAAACGCAAAGTCAGGCCGAACTGACCAATGCTCACTACAGTCGACTGAACTGCTTCTCTGACAAAACTTGAGAAACTGAAATCTGCAAGTTCAATGGAATTTTATGAAGTGCAGATGTTCTCCTCAGACCTCAAGCATTAGACTATAATTCAAATAGCCTAGAGACCTCAAACAACAAAGGAAATGAACACCAACACAAGAATTTCAGAGATTAGCCAATAACTTGAAAAAGTACAGAGACAACACTAAAAATCAAATTACTCCCTGATCTTTGATCCTTTGGCCATGAAACTTTGATGATATATTAGCAATAGTCACAGGACTCTCCAGACCAAATTTCATGCCATCACACAAAGGGAATCAAGAAATGCATCAAAACCCTAGAAAGGAACATGAAGAACAGAGCAAGCCCAAAAGGAATAACTGAAATTAACTTTGGTTTGCTCTTAGGATCAACAAGCCAAATGGCTTTTGAGCATCTCCCATGTCATAGCAACCCATTTTGGCACTCCCAAGCAACAAACAACAAGAAATCAAGAAAGTCAAAAATCACACATAGGAACCATCGAAGCAAGAACAGAATGAACAGAGAAAAACTTCAGAATTTCATTCATTAGATCAAAAGGAATATAGAGGAGTCCCCATACGCCTGGACATTAGAACAAAGAAGTGATTACAAGCTCATCCATCCTCTGCCTCTCCAACTCAAGAACACAACCCATACATGCTTGAGAGGGGATGAACACACTCTGTTCTACCAATACAGAGGGGATGAACGTAGGGGACACTAAGGAGACATGCTTTGCTGCCCTCAACCACTAAAGACCCAAAGCAAACAACCTCTCCAAAGCCTCTTTTGACTAGAGTAAACCCTAATACCCTCCAACAACCATAAGGGGGCATGCGGCCCCTCCTCTCCTTTTATAGCCCATGGCTAACGGGTCTCCAACCCGTTACGCCGGCTAAATCCAACGGAGCCCGCTCCCGCTAGTGCAGCCTTGCGAATTTCTCGATTCGCCCCTCCTGCACCTTCCGGGAAGCTTCCGCGCTCCTTGCCTCGCATGCCTCGCAACCACCTCGAGTCCACGTCGTCTTCGACACCTCCTGACCGTTCTGACCTCAGCGCCACCTGCGCCTAGTCCGGTCCTCCGTGTCTCACCACGACTCCGCTCGACGTCCTGCAGTCACACAGATAAGAAAACACGTCAAATAGCACCGCTCGATACATGAAAGCGTAAATAGCATAAACACATCATACCCACACATGACGAAGTCCAATCCTGTTGAAACATTAGAATATGCATCCTAAGCCCATACGACCAAGTTTGACCAAGTCCGACCGAGCCCGTCGCACCACGCAACGTCAAGGTCTGAACCACCCAAACCAAACTCGACTATCCTAAACCGTTGTCAATTACTCATCACTCTCATGGGATCACGACCACATGATGTGCGGGCCCCACCTGTCATAAGCGTTTTCTACCTCTCCCCTTCTTCTTCCTAAGCCTCTCTCTCCTCTTCCACCGCTGACGCCATTGTCGCCTCGCGCGAGCTCCGTTTCGGCCGGTTCCTCTCCCCAAAAAGCCGCCTCGGGCTCCTCTCTCGCTGTCACACCTCACGCTGCCCCTTTAATGCCTTCCCTGCTCGCGTTCCCACCACCCGAGATGGTTTTCCCCAGGATCTCCGGTGAGCCACGTCGCCTCCCTCCCCCTATAAAACCCCACCCCCGAGCACCATCTTCGGCACGGCTTCCCCCCCGAGCTCTCTCCTCCCCTCCTCGGTCGAAGCTCTCACCCACCGGAGCACCGCCGCCCCAAGAGCCGCTGCCGCTCCTCTCTCGCCGCCGCCCTTCCTCCGGCCACCCCCGAGCCCGACGCCAGGTAAGGACCAAACCACCGCCGCCTCCTCTCCTTCACCCACCCTCGCCGGTCACTACCGAGCGCCAAAGCTCCGACGAGCTTGCGGCCTCCGTGCACCACCGGCCGGCCCATGCCACATCAGCGGTTGCGCCATGTGGCAGCCGATGTGGCAGCCGACATGGGCGCGCGCCAGCCCTAAACCGGCCGCATTAGCCGGAGTGCCACCTTGGCCTCCACCTTGGTCCGTGGACCCGGTCCATGGTAGGCCGGGCCCACCTATCAAAAATTCAAAAATCGGCTGACGTTAGCATTGCATCATAAAATATCTTTTTCTTCAAAAAAATAATTCAACCAAATATTAATTCCCTGCTGACGTCATAAATAACTTTTTTAGTGCAAAAATAATTCCAGAAATTAGCCTTTTTCATTTCCTCTCTTTTTAAACTTTCGGAAGTCCGTATTCCTTCATTTTAACTCTGATTTGACCCGTTCAAATTTCTAAATTCTTCTAAAATCCTAAAATCCTAGGCAAGGTGTTGTGCACGTGGTTGCTAACATCAACACTAGCGGCGAGGCTCTCGGACCAACGTTCTTCGGCGGCGCCAAGGCATGGTAGGGCGGTAGAGGAGAGCAATGCAGAGAGGGCAACGTGGGGAACTTGGCGATGAAGGTTACATGGCCAGGGGTGGTGCAATGTTACCAGCAGCAAGCTTGAAGCGGTAGATAGATCGGGTCTTTGAGGGTCGCTCACATCCAATGATCTTCAACGATTGGCGAGGTGATGGGTCGATGGACAATGATGAGGTGAAGTTAATGGTGGGGTTGGTGTCGGTAGGGACTCAGAGGATGTGACGAAATTCCTCAACGGAGTAGAAGTTATGGTGGGGACCAAATCCCGATTCCCGATGTGAGGCGATGAAATCGAGGTGTCAACAAAAGTAGGGAGGGGTCGAGGCAGCTTGAGGATGTGATTCCCGAGCTCGACGCGGCCTTTTATGCATGAGAGAGGCGGTACGGAGAGGAGTTCATGGCGGAGATGACGTGGCAGCAGGACAGACGCGGAGAAGGGAGTTCGGCTATGAAACAATTCTCCTGACAGGGGGCGATGTGTGGTATGTGTGAGCAACGGCACAGAGCAAGGGCTAGGCTGGGCTGAGCAGGACGTGCGGAGGAAAAGGCTAGGCTGGCGTGGGGCAAGCTGGCTGCGGTGTGAGAAAGAAGGGGTCAGACTGGCAGAAAGGTTGAACTAGATTGTGGTTGGCAAGCCATGGTCGAACAGCACAGAGGTCGAACACGGGTGCGGTCATAAAAGAAGGTGGTCGAGGGCGGTTGTGGTTGGATGGCTGGATGCTATAGTATTTTTGTGTGGTCGAAGCTGTAGAGTGGTCGGAAGTTTAAAGTTTTTAGAGTGGTCAGAAGCTTTAGTAATCGGTTGGTAGTCAAAGCTATAGGAACTGGTCGATACTTGAGGAAACCGTAATCGGTCAATACTCGAAGGTCCGAGGCTATAGAGTGGTCGAAGGTTACAAAGTCTAAAGAGTGGTCGTAGTGGTAAAAAATCTACGTGTGGTCGAAAGCTAACGTGGTCGGAGGAATCAAAGGATATAACATGGTCGGAAGGCTTACAGTGGTTGAAAACAACAAAGTGGTCGGGAGTGGCAGTGTGGTCGAAACATAGTGGTTGGAAGTGGCAAGGGTTGGAAGCAAATGCGGTCAGAAACAAGAGCGGTCGGAAGCTCTAAAGAGTGGTCATGGCTATAGAGTTTAGTGTGTGGTTGGTGGTTGAAGTAGTCGAACAACCATGATCAGATGACTAAACGTGATTGGAATTCCATATGTGGTCGGAAGGGGTAGTTGAAAGGTTGAAGTGGTCGAATGGCTACCGTGGTCAAAAACCAAAAGCGGAAGAGGTCAAAAGTGGCTGCGGTTGAAGGCGACTGGAAGTGATTGTGGCTGAATCGACAGCGGTCAAAAAAGACTGTAGCAGTCAAAAATTATAGAGAGAGGAGTTGAGTACCTCGCATGGACTGCAAGGAGGTCAAAGGTTGGTCAACGGTGAAGAAGGAGTGGCAGAGTAGCTCAATCGACAATGGCCAAGGGGTTCTAGCGATGGACTGGATCGGCGAAGGGGCGATGGATGGTTGTGCGGGCTTGGAAAAGATAGAAGCGGTGGCAGCCAAGCACGAAGAGTCCCAGGCTCCCCAGAGAGGCTCGCTGGAGCTCGACTTAAGGCTAATGGAGGAGAGAATCAGTACAGAAAGTTTCAGGTGCTCGAAAGCTAGAATTAAGGGGTGGAAGAGTGTGAACAGGAGGTGCTCGGGAAGGTATTTATAAACTCGGGGAAAGAGGAATGGCTGAATGGCAGCTCACCAAATTTGTGGCTAGTGTAGTGGTGCGCGATCATGGTTGATGACAAGGTTTTAAGGCGGGAGTAACCTGCAAAGGAAGTGGGGATTGAAGAGGGCTTTCATTGGTAGCATTTGATTCGGGTAGTAATGGTTGGCCATAAAGAACTTGGAGGGCATCACTAGTGGCAGTTGAAGATGCAAGAAGGGGAGGAAGGAGATGACAAGTGGCTCCAGGAAAAATAAAATAAACTATTTTTGGCTTTTAGAAATAAATAAATTAACCTTTCTTGACCTAAGCTTTGGAAATAACAACTAGAAACCCAAATAAAATCCAATAAAACCAATAAAAAACAAATAGATTTTTAGATGTTACAGATTCTACGGTAATGCATGTACACGATTTTGCACAAGTGCTTCAGCCACACACTCTCGGTATCATCTAAGTAGTGAGTATATGCTTTGGCCCCTTTTGTACTCTAACTCGACAGGTTAGCAAGGGCAGGATAATCATTTATGGTGCAGAATAATAAGGAGCATAAGGTGTAGTTCTCTCATTTGTACGCATCCCATACCTATACCCCTCTGATCCACAGTATTTGTTGATCTTCCACTAATGGTGCAAGGTACACATCAATATCATTCCTAGGTTGTTTTGGTCCTTGGATAAGTATCGACAACAAAATATACTTCTACTTCATGTACAACCAAGGGAGGAAGGATGTAGATATAGAGAGTCACGGACCAAGTGCTATGTCGACTGCTCATGTTACCGAAAGGATTCATTCCATCTGTACTCAATCCGAACTTTACATTCCTCGATTCTGCACCGAAGTTTGCAAATCTCCTATCGATGTTTCTCCACTGAGCGGAATAAGTAAGGTGTCTTAGCATTCCATCATTCTTATGCTCTTCCGAGTGCCAACGTAGCAGTTTTACTTCCTTGGGTTCACAAAAAACCGCTTTAAATGGGGAATTACAGGAAAATACCATGCCACCTCAGTAGGAGGTCCTCTCTTCACCTCTATTCTCTCGCTGTCATTTGATTGATTCTTATGCTTGTATAAGGAGGCGTTGCACACCAGACATACATGCATATTTGCATACTCTTTACTGTAGAGGATATAGTCATTCGGACATGCATGTATTCTTTCTACTCCCATTCCCAATGGGCAAATAACCTTCTTGGCTTTGTAGGTGGTTTTGGGCAACTTATTTCCCTCCGGAAATATGTCCTTTAAAGGACCTAACAATGCCGTGAAACTCTTGTTGGACCAACCGTTACTTGCCTTCAATTTCAGCAGTTCAAGCATGGTTGATAACCTCATGTACTTAACTTGCAGTACATGAACAAAGGTTTCATCTAGTCATCCATCAAGGCCTGGAATTTAACATACTCTCTCTCATCACAGTTCCCTTCTACACCACAAAGCATCTAATCCAGATTGTCATCATGTAGCCTATCCAAATCAAAACCATAATCAATATCATCCAGCGGCATTGATTTCGTTGGTGATGTCATTATTATGGTTTTGGGAAGTCGACTGTCCAAAATTGGTTGCTGTTGGATGCAATCGCGGTATTATGTAGATTAGCCTTAGAAGATGGCCAAATTAATTCTTGGGAATAACTAGAGAAAGGTAGGGAATTTCCTTTTGTTTTCAAAAGTGGTATGATTAATTGTGGTTGTTGTTGTAGAATGAAAGATATTAAACTACTAAGTCTACTGCCCAGAAATTAACAGAACTGTCCTCGGGGTGGAAAACATTAGCTTAGATGAAATAATCAGGGTTCTTAACCAACTAAGAAATTGTACAAAAATTTCATGTACATTCTAGAAAACATACATTTTACTGTATTTGGATCCACGAGTTGATAGTTATAACATTTCTAACACTGGGACAACAAAGGGGAAGTTTCGATGGAGGGGGAATAGTTGGACCGGGGAGCGGATTGTATCATTATTGTTTTATTTGTTGTATGTACTATTATGGCATGAGTTGAGATGGAGTATTTTTTGTAGGCGAGGTTGCCATAGGGTTAGTGTCTTCTACCCATTGGTCCACTTCACAATGAAAGGTAAGTACATGGTAGAATGGTAGATGATGGCTGATAATTGGTCGTTATTGTTGAATTATCTACCTCATGCAATATTTGATTACCTCTTATTTAGTATGAGATAAATCAATGATGAGAATATGATATGTGGTAAAATGATGAATTGTTGCACCCATGACATGATAAAGCATATGAACCAAGGCAGTGATTAAGTCATATAGCTAGTTCGGAGTAGCTAGATGAGGTAGGTCGATGAGAAAGCTATGTAACTAATCTGGAGTGCTCTTGAATAAGACCTACAGAGATAGGAATCTCCACAGGATAGGGGGAGAGGGGGGTCGACGCGCGTTCCCTTGGCTATACCGGTATAAGTTTGGAGATGCATGTTGCATTACATTGCATCGTAGAAAGAAAGATGAGAAAAGAGAATTGTGGTTATTGATATGTGTTATGAATATGATGGTGTTCCTATTGTTTTACTCTGTACTTGCGGAATCTTGTACTCACCCTTTCTTTTGTTATTGTTTTTAGATTATCATTGAGGACGATATGCATGGGAGGGAACTAGCACATGATCAATCTTGTACCATCACTATTTCATTTATCACTTAACATCTATTCATTCATTGTTGGAATAAATAATATTAGTCGAGCAAACCTTAGCTTTGAATAATGATTTCTTTTAGAACATAATAATATTAGCTTGTTGCTACTTGTCAAAGTTACCTTTGTTTGTGCTTATAATTGATTCACCTCATTTAATGTTATTCATTGTTTCCTTCTTTTATTGCTATGTATGTGCTCATGATTATGTTGTGCAATTATAGTTTCATGATTATGTTGTGGAATTAAAGTTGAATTCTAGTTGATGGAAATACATATTAGAAGGTTAAATTTGGTAGCAATTATAGTTGCAGGTGACATCTGGGCATTGTAAAACTGGGGTGTCACAGTTGGTATCAGAGTGTACTTTAGGTCTGTAATGGAAAAAAATTTATAATTTATGACCGGTTTAAAGAATCAATACATGGGGATAAGGAAGGAAGATACACGAAAAGATACGTGTGATCAGTGGCCACGACCACGACAGGATGACCCTACGACTGGTTCATTGTATATATTACTAGTTCACTGTATCCTCGACCGATCGATGGTCGTATGTAGATATCTAACAAAAAGTATAAATTGACTGCAGTATACATGGGTTGCGACCATGTTGGTTTTGGCCGTGAGGTTTTTCGTCGACATCAGTGTCAGATTTGCTTCATGCGGTCGTGAACATTGTGTACTTGGAAAACCCCTTCAAGTGCCTTAAGTACTTGGACCACTTCAACTCTTAGAAGACTTCTTCGACTGCCTTGTGCGTGGAAGACTCCGACCAAAATGAACAGTACTCGAAAAGTGAACAGTACTCATAATGTGAACAGTACTCAAAATGAACAGTACACAAAAGGTGAACAGTACTCGAAAGGTGTACAATACTTGTAATGTGAACAGTACTTGTAATGCGAACAATACTCGAAATGAACAGCACTATTATTAATAAATAGAATATAAAAAGTAAAGAGGAGAATTCATAACCAGATGAATTGTGGGAAATAAGTCAATTTATTAGGTTGAGGTAGCTCGAAAAGTGAACAGTATTTAGAGCGACCAGTTGGTCAACCATTATATTTCGACCATGACAGTTGATCATGATATTTCGACTACGTTGGTCAACCATGATAATTCGACCAGGTCAGTTGACCATGATATCTTTGACCGACGTTGTTTGACCATGATAGTTCGGTCATATTATTTTCAACCATGTTGGTCGACGGTGATATTTCGATCATGTTGGTCGACGATAATATTTTGACCACGTGGTTCGACTCTGATATTTCGACCACGCTGGTCGACCACCATATTTTGACCATGTTATTTTCGATCACGTTGGTTGACGATGATATGTCGACCACATTGGTCGACCCCAATACTTCGACCACACTGGTCGACCGTCGTATTACGACCATGACATTGTCGACCACGTTGGTCAACGGTGATATTTCGACCACGTTGATTGATGATGATATTTTGACCACATAGTTCGACCATGATATTTAGATCATGTGGTTTGATCATGATGTTTTGACCATTTGCTGTCGACCAAGGTGTTTTCTTCGGTGTGCACTAAACAATGTGCTGATTAGCCAAACGCTTGCATGGGTATTTTTCCCATGCCGATAGGAAAGTTGCGCCATTACTGCTTGCCTGGAGAAGTTAAGCAAACTTCATCGCAAAACAGAACATCGATCTAGGCGAACAACAGTCCCAAAAATGCATCTTCTACCATTCCCATCTATTATGCCCAGAAATCGTCACATCTCCAAAATCAATCTACTACGACCTAAGAATAGGAATATAGGGATTAGAGCAGAAATACCTACACCACTTCTCTTCCCTCCTCCATCTCCCTTCTCTTTCTGTTCTTCCCCCTCTGCTTCCTCTTCCTCTTCTCCTTGGCCGGCTCCCCTCTTCTACTTCCTTCTTCTTCCTTGGCTGGTTCCCCTTCTCTTCTCCTTCTCTTGGCCAGCGCACGATAGTAGCTGGTGGACTAGCATAGCATCGCATGGCAGGGCGCTACAGGAGAGGCACAATAGGGGTGACACAACAAGGGAAGAACCAACACAAAGGCTTCACGGGGGTGGCGGCTAGGGTTTCTCTTCCCCCTACCCCCTCTTCTCCTTAAAAAGCCCAGCCCATACCCCCAACTCCCCACGCACGAGTCAGTTCAATTGAACAGAACTCCAACTCCTCCCCTTTCCTCTATTTTGTTTTTCTTAGATTCTTTTTCATATTCACGACTAGGAATATTACATCTGGCCCCACTGAAAATAAGTAGGGTAGATATTCTTTTTTCTCTCGATTAATAAGAGAATTTCTAGAAATTTTGCTTTTCTAATTTAAGGATTATTGTGTAATTTTTTAGACTTTCAAAGCGGAAGAGGTAACTCAAACAATGCCATATGCATGGATATTTACCCGTTCACCGCAAGATCTCTGATAATGAATCACATTACGGAAGCCACTTGAATTCTCTTATATCCAGGAATGCTCATGGGTTTTAAACCGTCATTTGGAAGTGAACGGAGAGCTAGATTACCACATAAAAGTGATATATGATCGGACTTGCCATCAGAATACCAATTACCACATAACAAAAAAGACCTAATTGTCAAAATTGTACTCGGAAGAACATGAAAATTAAGAAACAATATTTTTTTTCGACCGGAGGCAGAAGCTAGGAAATTGGTTTTTGTATGAAAACAGCTATATGCGTATACATTAATCTTGAAGGCGTCGTTAGCCGTGTTAACCGGAAAGATGCCATGATTTATCTGGAAATTTGGACATAACCTCATTGCCTACTATAGTGCTTTTGCCTTGTACTCATCTGGTCCATATGTACTTTGATAGCCGACATGACAGCCACTCAAAACAGCGTAACCAAAGTACGGTACGGAGACCTCCGCTACAGAATCTGTACTTGTCAGCCGTACAAAGCTGAAGCTGTGGGATGGCATCAGTACCAATGTGGTTTTTTTTGGCTAATCTCTTACTTAATCCTAGAAGTCATCACTCCATGTGGGTAAGGACCTGGCCGATCCGGCATCTTATTGGCGGGGCAGCCTTGCCCATCGGATAGGTCTTCTAGGCTGGGGTCCTAAGGGCACTTAGACTATGCTGTGCTATTTTTATACTGTTTACATCAACAAAAAAAAATAGCTATAGACACTACCTTTAGTGAGTGATGTGTATTAGTGAAACCGGATAATAAATTGCACTAAACTTTCTTTCTCTCCCTCTCTCCCTCCCTCCTCCCACCAATGGGAGTGCCACCAGTGGGAGTGCAGTGCAGGACCACAAATTATGTGCTGGATTTTATATCCAAATAGTGTTTTACATGAGACACTGCTTCTCTCTTTTTTCTGTAATCACTACTACAGAAAACCGTATTATAGACGGTTCAAAAACGTCATCACAGACGGTTTTCTGAACCGTCTGAATTTATGGGTCAGTGATAATCGAAGGTTATCACAGACGGTTTTCGAACCGTCTGTGGTATAAATATCACAGACGGTTTGTAACTAAAAAATCATCTGTGATAGCTGATAATCACAGACGGTTTGTAAGTAAAAACCGTCTATGATATCTAGCACAAACGGTTTTTAGTTAAAAACCATCTGTGCTATTCTCTTCTACCCCTAAATCTATTTTTGTTTATTTGCTAGCCTCAGGAAATGCTAGCCATGCCCTCTGAAACAAGCAGATCAACATGTACATGTATACATCCAATTCGCATCTTAATTTATTTCACAAACATAAAACATCCATTTCGCAAATCAATTAATTGAAATGAAAACAAGCAAATATAGTATGAAACACAGTACACATTTTATTTTTATTAAGATTATAGTCTACTATTACAATATCCCAAAACAACAAACAGGTTGCCCATCTAGCTAACATAACAAGAACATAGAAAAACAAAGATCCTCTATGCCTAGGCCTTCTCGCCCCTGATGCAGAGCACGAGCTAGATGTCTTTGACGCCCACCAACGTCGGCGTTGATTGAGCACTACCTTGTGCATCGTCTGCTTCGTGGGGCTATTATGGTATATGGGTCAAGGAGGAGAATAGCAAGGAGGAGACGAACATCAAAGAGGAAGAGAACAGCAAGGTGGAGGAGAACAGCAAGGAGGAGAACAGAAAGGAGGCTGGGTTCTGGTGATTATTTATAGGGGAGGGAGTGCGAAATTGTTTGGCGCGGGGACGGAGAGGCGGAGCTACGATCCATGGGGTAAGGATTGGTGGATTTCTATTGGCTAGGATTGGGTTGAGGAGGATCGACTGGCCTAGCGGTCAGAATATCACAGATGGTTCTACATATAGAACTGTCTATGATGAATGAATATCACAGACGGTTCTATATACGAACCGTCTGTGAATTAGAGCACAAAAATTTATATACCGATGCAATATAAACAATTAGTTTGAAAAGATAAAATAACAAAGTTTTATATGGCTTATATATACTCATTTGAAAGGTTTCAATGAGATCTACAACTTTTCAGTTGAAGAAAAATCCAAATTCCGAAAGGAAGACCAAGAAAAAGGGCAAAAACAGAAACCAAAAACTTGCAACGCAGGTTTAGGTCCAAAGATGGCCGATTTTCTGGGTCTTGGAGGGCGACTGGCGCAAGCGGGTCATTTGGTTTGGATCGGGCTCGTCGTTAGCTTTCCAACAGTACAAGAATGTCGAAAATGGACACCGTATGCCCGTTTTACTGAAGGTGTCTTAAAACTGAATCCTACTCGGACTCAGGCGGGAAATTATGAAAGTTTGGGGGATTGCAAGGCGGGAAACATATCACAGACGGTTTTTAATATGAACCGTCTATAATAACTTCATTATCACAGACAATTTTTAATAAAAAACCGTTTGTGATAATCCTGAGATATTACAGACGGTTTTTAATAAAAAAACCGTCTGTGATACTGGAATATCACAGACGGTTCATCGGTAAGAACCGTCTGTGATACTTATTTTCTCCGACGCCATCAACACAAACGGTGTCCAAATTAAAACCGTCTGTGTTAGTGTCAGTCACAGACGGTTTTGTCAAACCGTCTGTGATTTGGCATCTAGTATTAGGCTTTTTGTAGTAGTGAATTTTCTTTCCATCTCAGCATAAATTCTAGTTGGCATGCTAATTAATATTATGGACACTGCTGATTAGGACCCATTGAGAGTACCCTAACCAACTAGTGGATGTACTGATACCTAGTACTCCCTCTGTTTTTGGGCATTTATCCTCAAACAAATATAAGCATAGACAGGTGAAACACTAAATTTAAGAAATAGTTGATACGAGATGATGACATATGCTACCACCTAACATCTTTCAAAGCATTTAAATAGGTGTAAGGAGAGGAAAAATTACAATAACTACACTCTAGATTCTCCTAATTGACAAATATATTGAAATGAACACTCCTAAGATTATGGACAAATATAGTGAAACGGAAGGAGTAATTAAATTAATTCGTATAATTTCTTTTTAAATTACAAGGAAGACGGACACGTACCACTACATACACATATATATGTGAGTGCGCTTTCTTAGCACACATCTATAAAGACAGATAGAGGCTATGGATAATTCCATGACTCTAGAATTTGAACTCGCTTGTGTGTAAATATAATCATCAGGATTTACACCCTAGAGGGCGAAGTCGTACGTACATTGTAATTTCATCACCCACCAAGAAATTGTTCCCCTAATTGGGATATTTCTTTTAGATGATATAACTATAATGTGAATAGGGCATTAAGACTAGCACCAAAAGATTTATGGGACTAAATTCTTGAAAATTCAGACGGATAATCAATCCAACATGTATAGTTGTGGGAATCGACTTTGGATTTTATGTTCGGCAAGACAAGTGTAGTTACTCAAGAGAAGAAGGGTAGGTCCAAATTACTCGACAACGTAATAAATTTCTTTTGGGGAAGATGAATATATAGTGAGTGCTTGCCAAGACTGATCACGTGCATGCAAACTTTAAAGGGATCTTCACATGGCCGTAGCACATGGCAGTGTGCATGCATTTTGTTTTTTGAGGGTGTGCATGCATTTTTTTTTCTCTCCTGATAGGCTATTGTACGTGGTTAGCAGGGCACATGTGATGTCACAGTTCCGTACATCTGTTCCCGTGCCAAGACAGACGTAGAGTTATTTTGCTCACCAATATTTTTGATCAATACATATGGCTTTTTTAGTGTCTTATGGCTGAAAAGCACTGTAGCTATCTGAAAAAATATTATAGCTGAAAAAGACTTATTTAGCATAATTAAATTTAAAAAAATTTAAAATAGAAAAATATATTAGCCCATCACACATAATACAAACAAATACAGGGAAAAAAGAACCGGTAAAAAAACTAAAAAAGCCAAAAGTTCAGAAAAAGACGAAATTTATGAATAGTAAAAAATAAGCCAGAAATCAGAAGCTGAAGCCAAAATGAGCGGGGCTAAATTTCTCCATGTCGAGAATACAAAAGGATAACTTGCAGCAGTTGTTGTAAGATGTTGAGATTGACAAACGGCCAAGGAGGCATCTTTTTCTTTCTGTACATTATATTTGCTGCTTGTGTATATATACTCAGGGGCGGATGTACAGTGTTGGGCCGGGGTCAAGTGACACCGACGACCTCTGGCCCAACCCACATACCTCACCATATATTTTAGCTAGTGACCCCCATGAAAAATCACAGTGACCCCAGTCCCCAGCGGCCCAGGCGTCCAGCCCACACAGCCCACACACGCTTCGTCTTCTCCCCTGTGCAAGCTACTCAATGATGGCGGCGCGCGCGACGCCGTCTTCTAGTTCCGCTTCGCGATAAATCGTTCGCCGCGCGTTACACCCAGCGGCCGGGCCCATCACCGCGCCGCGGGCCACGGAGGCGGGACGGAGAGCTGCGGTCGACGACGACGCGCGATATCGCACACGTTGAGTCGTTGATCCAGTATTCCAGTAGATCGAGCACCTTCCAGTCCATACTCCATACGTACATGCATAATGCATTAGCGAGTGTCCAAGCGATGGTGATGAGCTCAATCTAGAGAGTTATTTAAGGGCTTAATTTTATTCTACTGCACACTTCCTCAGATGTTTGCTTCTTTTTTTGTTTTTCAGTTTGGCTGTGCTTTGTTTGGGTTAATTTGGCAAGGAATAAGTGGCCCTTGGTGAAAGTGATATACCCAAGAACAGAGGAGTTTTAGACTTTTAGTTCTGCGAGCTTGATCACGATACACGACATGTAATTTTTTTTAATTAATGTAAACTTGTTTATGACATTTTCCTTTTGGTTTCCTTCTTGCATTCTGAAACATGATTGATTTTGTGTTTCTTTGTTCAGAAACTAGTTGTTTCCTAAAGAGTGAAGAAACTGATGGAGTGATGGTTGCAGCTCTTTTCAATCAGTGTAATCTTACTTCCAAGCTTCAAGAAAAATGTCAAGCAAGGAGTTTTGCCCTATGTAATGTGTATGATATATCTATTATTCAGCTTCATGTTCTAATTTTTAAATATCTCCCTAACCTGACAGGTAGTAATACCATAATGGAACGATTTTTAAAAAGGAAACTACCACCAACCAATGATGCAGATGGTCCTAGAAGGACTTTGTGAGAGATGAAGATGGCCCGTCAAATGTTAATCATACCACTCGTCCATTGTTGTTGTTAGGCCCAAAGCTACAAGATGAGATAAATTTGAATGAAATTCCTTATGATCAATGGTTTACTATGTATGATTGGCTAGATCTGAAGTAGAATATCACAATACATAGGCCAACTTTCAATGTACTTTTTATAAAATAATTTTTATTGTCTTGTGCAAAAGATCATAGTGAAATCTATTATTGAAGAAATTGGTGGTGATGTGTTTTGTTTATGGTGGCTCCATCCATTCAAAAGGATATTGCTAATTGCTTTTGGTTGATGAGTCCGCTGATGTCTCCGATAAAGAACAGATGGATGTGGTACTGCGGTATGTTGACAAGTGTGGAGCAATAAAAGAAAGACTTATTGGTATTGTTCATGTGAAAGAAACATCGGCTTCATGTCTGAAATCTAACATTGATTATCTGTTCACAAAATATGGATTGAGCATAAAACAAGTTAGAGGCCAAGGCTATGACGGAGCTAGCAACATGAGAGGTGAGTTTAATGGTTTGAGAGCTTTGATCATGAGAGAAAATAGCTCGGCATACTATGTCCATTGCTTTGCTCACCAACTTCAGTTAGTCATTGTAGCAATTGCTAAGAAAAATGATGATATTAGTGATTTTTTTTGACATGATATCTCTGTTGATTACTGTTGCCGGAGCTTCTTGCAAAAGAAAAGATATGATTCGAGAAAGTCAACAGGAAAGAGTAAAGAAAGCCATAAGCAATGGACAGCTTGCTAGTGGATCCGGATTAAATCAGGAACAGTCTCTTCAAAGAGCCGGGGACACTCGTTGGTGTTCTCACTATAAGACCTTAAAGAGTGTAAACAATCTGTTCCCTGACATTATTGAAGTGCTCCAGTATGTTGAAAAAGATGGTCCAAATGACGGTAAGAAATGACAGGCTCGTGGTCTCTTGGATTATCTTAGAGATTTTGATTTTGTGTTTCATTTGCACTTGATGTTGCTTATTTTGGGACATGCAAATGCTTTGGCACTATCTTTGCAAAGGAAAGACAAAGATATATTGGAGGCCATGCTTGAGGTGAAATTAACCAAACAGAGATTTCAACAAATTAGAGATGATGGCTGGGAATCTCTATTGGAGGCAACATATTCCTTTTGTGCAGATCAAGGTATTTCTAAGTTGGACATGGAAGAAGAGTATATAGATCGTCGCAAACCAAGGAAAAAACTAACCGTACTAAGTATCAGCAATACATATATGATTGCTTAAATCCTGTTATTGACCTGCAACTTACAGAGTTCAATGATCGTTTCAATGAGGTAAATTCGAATTTGCTAACTCACATGGCTGCATTCAGTCCAATGAATTCCTTTGATGCTTTCAAGCATGATAGTTTAATAGAGCTAGCCAAGTCCTATCCAAATGATTTTAATTCAAGCCAACTGAAGGATCTTGATCTTGAGCTTCATATTTATATTGATAATGTTCGAGCGGATGAAAGATTTGCCAAATTGGATACTATTTCTCAACTTGCTAAACTGATGGTGGATACAAAAAAGCATCTTGCTTTTCCTTTGGTATATCAACTCCTCAAATTAGTACTTGTGCTGCCTGTTGCCACCGCGTCAGTGGAGAGATGTTTTTCAGCAATGAAAATTGTGAAAACAGTATTACGGAATCGAATTAGTGATGAATTTATGAATGATTCAATCATATGTTTCGTGGAGCCAAGCCTTTTAGCTACAATTCCAAATGACGATGTGATAGCTCTTTTTCAAAAGATGGGAACTCGCAAAGAGAAGATTTGAGAGGTAACTATTGTTAATTTCTTACAATGATATTTCTTGTTATCAACTTATCATGTACTGCTGTTAATTTATTCAGTGTATTATGCATGCATGGAACTATAGTACTAGTTTATTACTAGCTATTAGCCTCCATCAATTAGTGATGTATGTTTATAGTGACCCCGACGATCGTTTTTCCTGGATCCGCCCCTGTATATACTTGTAGCAGGTATAAGTGGTTTGAGACTTGGGATGAGTAGGAGAGGAACCAGCCATTCCAACAAGATAAGCAGTGCTAGCTATATCTACTAGTAGCTAGTACTAGATGCACAGGCTTGGCTATAAACAATAGTGTACGTTTTTTTGTCATGTCGCTAAGGCATCGGGCTTACCGCTAAGGGCCGAAGCTCGTCGCTACTCAGATTAACAATAGCTTATAGCTTTTTTTTATTATAGTTGATTTATTTTTTATTGTATCTGAAGTAGTTTATTTCGATAACTAAATTTAAAAATTTTAAAAATAGAAAATATGTTAGCCCTTTACGGACAATGCAAAGAAATACGGAAAAAAGAACCAACAAAAATCCCAAAAAACCAAAAAAAATCATAAAAAGATGAAATTAAGGAATAGTGAATTAAAAGCAGAAGCCACAAACCATCGCTAAAAAAAGCGGGGTTCTATTGATAAGGAATTAATTAGTCGTACCACCAGTCTCTTCTTAACAAGTGTGAAGTCTAGATTTAAACCCGTGAAGGTGAAAATAAGTAAGGAATTGCTTTTAGGATGCAACCAGACCTGTTCTTTTCAGCTTTTAAAAGCTACTTTTTAGCTTTTCTACAATAACTAGGTTTCAAATAGAGTATCTTTTTAAGAGGCGGTCTATAAATTGATTGTAGTACGCACTATAGTGACTTCATTTATATCGGCCAAAACCGTATGTGATAGTCTATTATCACGGACAATTCTAGTTAAGAACCATCTGGGATTGTGTTCTAGCGTTCTTATAAATAGGCCTCCTTCAGTTCATCAATATTCTCTAATTACTCTACAAAACAGCGCAATCAGATAATATAGATGAAGCAAAGCAATTCTATTTATGAGAACAAGATCATCGTGCAATAAAATTTGTCGCCATGTCTTCATCCTGCAATAAAATATGAATTTCAACAAGGGCAAAAACCATAGCCATCCATTAATAATCACAAGAACTAAGACATCAACAATTAAATTTTACTCACATGAGTATAAAGGTTTACATGATTGAAACCCTAGCCATCCAAAAATTTCAGATGGGGGATATATCACCTGTGATGAAGGAGAGGCGGCGGCAGCGTCACCATTGTGTCATGATGGTGACACTGCACAAGACACTGTAACGACACTTTGGACAAGAGTGTCTTGTGAAGTAAATCATCGCGCCACAACCGGAGGCGGAGGAGCTCACAGCAGTAGTCGGCGTCGTCGAGGGGATGGGATGCATGGGTTTGGGGGAGAAAATAGGAATAAGGAGCGAATGAACTAGGAGTAGCAGAAAATGTCCTTATCAATGTTGGGTCTTAGAGTGAAATTGAGGGAAAGGGAGAGGGGGGTAATAAGGGGCGAGAGGTGGAAGGAGACTGGTGCCTATCGTTCGATGCGGAGAGAATGGATTGGTGAGAATGGAATCCTAGGAGAGATACCACGGATCGGTGATGTGGCATTATCACAGACGATTTAGATTAAAAACCATCTGTGATGTATGCTGACATCACAGATCAGGATCACCAGTGAACAATGCCCGAAATACGTCCACCCGCTGACCTCTGACTGATGAATCAAGTCAAATTGAGCCCATAGACTCTCTTCCCTTGCTTCAAGGGTCTCGACAAGGTTGACTCAGTCGCCCGCTGCCTCGACTTAGCACTCCAAGCAATGACAAACCTCCTGGAGACATGCAACATCATTGTGGAGGATCACGTCGATGGCCTTTTGTCTATGCTATTTTTTTTGTCTATTCTCAGCTGTTGTGCTTACTTCGGACAAATTGGAAAGCATTGATTCTGTTCATTCCTGCCCTTCACTTTAGGCCATAGTGCTTTTGAATTATTTCTATACCCCTTTGATGATGTAGCCTTTGAATCTCGTAGAAAACTCTTACTGAGGTTTGCTCATCGGAAGTGGGAGATCAACTAGAAGACGTGATGAAGGAGGATGTCAAGATGGCGGAAGGTGGCCATCGCATTCTTTGGAAAATCCTCAGACATAGGAGGGAGGACACTATTGGCACAGTGTCCTTTCGCAGCATCCACCAGCGTACAACTGCCGAGGTGCTCGTATAGGACGGCCAAGTTGGCCATCAATGCTGGCGACAAGGAAGAGACCACCGGAGCCATTTGTTTACGCTTGAGAGTAGATAATATGTTTATCAGCAATGTGGGGATTCATCTTAATTTGGTACATCACGGCTGATCATCTTTATAAATTCGGTGTGTGAGACGAAGAGATGCATCGGGGAGCCGAAATGATCAGAGGTGCATCGGGGAGATGAAGCAATCAGAGACGCATCAAGGAGATGAAGCATGCACCATTCTTTTAGAGATATATCACAGACAGTTCTTTTTAATAACTGTTTGTGGTAATATCATAAACGGTTCTAATTAAAAACAGTCTGTGACACCTGTAATTATCACAAACGGTTTTTTTTAAAAACCGTCTATGAACTATCATAGACAGTTATTAATAAGAACTATTTGTGATAATTGCATATCATAGACGGTTCTAGCCGTTGCTAGTAACACAGATGCTCACACTTGTAAAATCATCTGTGATAGCCTGCTTTGTAGTAGTGACAATTATGAACTCGGAACCATCTGTGATAGTTGACTATCGTAGACTATTTGTAGTTGAACCCATTTATAATAGCTGATGTATCACAGACAGTTTGTAAATGAAACCGTCTGTGATAGATAAGTGTCACAGACAATTTGTAAATAAAACCATCTGTGATATTCTTTTGTATTGCTAAATCTATTTCTGTTAGTTGGCTAGCCTTAGGAAATTCTAATCATGCCCTCTGAAATAAGCAAAAACAAAATCAGTACATGTATACATCCAATTTAAATTCATTTCAGAAACAAGAACATCCATTTCACAAATCAATTAACTCAAATAAAATAAATTAACTATTCATATACAAATACACACATATACCATTAAGTTCAATCTTATTCCAAGCAAGTTCAATCTATAGTGTGGAACTCCCTAGCTTGATTTAGGACCTGAGACAACAAGAAGTACGCAAACTATCCTCAAATTTTTGGAGCTTAGCGTGTTCCAACGCAGTTGTAGTTATGGTCACAACCTATCGCTAGGAAGATCGAAGTTGTGCATACATATAAAGTGATATGTATGAAATAATTATTCCAGGATTGACAAATTTGAGGATCATTGGTCACCGCGAAGCCAAGGAGAAGTTCCGTGTTGTGGCAAACATAGTATCCGCAGGTGTTGCCCGACGGCTACTAGTAGCACTGCAAAAATAGAATTGGTTAGTTCGAAAGGTACGTGCAATAATTTAGATCGTGTCGCAGGGCGTTGATCTCTCCCTTGGATCTCTGTGCAATAGCAACATATGTGGCGCACGACCTATGCGATTCTAAAAAGTTAGCCTTAGCCATTGCAAAGGAAGAAAATGCTACATTAAAGTTATCTATGGAGGAAATATGTTTACCTATTGATTAATTATTAGACAGCTGTGAATTTGTGTTTGGCCCTCTTTAGGAAATCAAGATATATTACCCTGTTCTATTTTGGTATAATTACAATTAGAATCTAGTGGAACCTACATAGGTATGTTTCTATGATCATTAAACCTAAGGTTGTGTTGCTTTTAAAGTATAAATCAACAAGTATAGCCACTAGTACAGTACTTTACCCTGGTTGTAAGTTTGTCATGTAAGCCTTGACAAAGGATGTATCTTCTTGGATGTTTGCATAGAGAAGTGTGGGTTGAGAAAACCTACTGGTGATTTAATTGATTTGGCATCAAAAACCATGTATCTATGTGTGTGTATATACACAAAAGCAAGGAGTTATATATGACATTTATCGGTATTATAGAAACGTAGACCATGATCAAGCCGAAGAACATCATTAATAGGAAGCATCAAACATCAAATGCTTTTATATTTTCATCAAAATTTGGAACCCATAATCACAAAATTATCATCATATTTCACTACTATCTACTTCGGATCAGACTCCAATCTACTTCACTTTAAACAAGCAACTATTACATTTAGAAGTTACAATCATGAATATGTCAAACTATTTGACATAGTCACACAAACTCATTAGGAAGACAAGCAAAATTTTGGATAGCCAAACCCATTGCAATTTATCATTGTTAGTTTTGAGAACAAGCCTAGATGCCCAGTAACAGGGCAAGTTTCTTTCTAGTTGGACATCAAATGCTCCAAAGGGAACACTATATTTACAAAACCACTCGATAAGATCTCATTACCATCCATATAGATCCTTACTTAGAAATTAAATTGATCTAAGACTATTCCATACCTCGGATACAGCTCATGCTCAAAGAGGAGGCGGTAGGCTCGAGGAGGAGGCACAGCGGGCTTGGGGGAGGAGGGGCACCGGGTTAGAGGAGGCGGCGGGCTCGGGGGAGGAGGTGGTGGCTTGTGCTCAGGGATGAGGCGATATTGATGACAGCAGTGATGGGTTTAGGGGAGAGTTAGATAATATTAAGCGTTTGAGTAGGGGTGTGGGCAAATCCTAGAATCTGAATATAAATAGGGTTGTACATCATAGACAACTCTAAATTTGAACTGTCTGTGATAAGTACACATTCTAGACAGTTCTAAATTAGAACCATCTGTTATAAATACACATCACAAATGGTTCTACTTTAGAACTCTTTGTGATAAATACACATCACAAACGGTTATTTATTAGAACCGTTTGTGATAAATATACATTCTAACATACATAAATGCAAATTCACACACACACACACACACATATATATATATATACTAGTTAAGTGCCCGTGCGTTGCTATGGAATAAAAACATTCAACACACATGAACACGTAAGATTTAGCACAGTTTGTCACGCGAATACCAAATTTAGCCCTCAAATCACCGTAATTCTATTTGTAGCCCCTCCCTGAGCACGGGACTACGCAGTGTGATGTGTGCAGTGGTGTGGTCGGCGAGCACATGACTCAAACTGTGCACTGGTCTAGTTGTGAACGTGGTTGTATAAGTCGTGGTCGTGGTTGTAGCAATTTTAACAGCATGAACACTCAAAAAATTTCACCACTGCAATCATTATTCTGAAATTCATCTGACCGAAAAGAAACATACCAAAAGATCCACCCATGTGCTGCTTTCAACCAGAATAGAGAACCCCAGAAGGACCTGCAATTTAAAAGATAACAATTTACACAATTGTTTTCTCATCTCTTATATAAAATTGCATGAACAAATAATTTGGATAATTTCATTAGTTTGGCCTGTCATGATATTTGATTGCTAAGTAAGACAAGGTAAGGATCATTGGACAACACAACCAGAGCAAAGTGTGGCAGTTTCTCAATTTTCCATGTTTTCTGACAATGAAATATACCATCTTGTACGACGCAAGGGGTGTCCAGACATCTTCCTGATGTGAAGGTTGTGATTTGACAAAAATCACCACAGCATGCATTATTACACACCGTTTCGTGTTTCCCATGATGGCGTGTTTTACCTAGTTGGAGCTGGAATCTTACCAACTTGAACCAACTATTGCTAGTTCTTTCTAGTTGAATCAATTCACCCCTATTTCACAAGTCAATGTAACATTCTTTCATTTCAACACATATCTAATTGTTCTGCATTTTCTAGGCAAATGTATCACATACTATACCCATATAAACCCTTCTAGTATTTATTTACTCCTACAAAGGTCCATCTAGGATTTATTCCATTTGAACCAAATGAATTAAGGGGTTATGTTGTTCATTTTATGTCGCACCTTGTCCTGTTCCCGTCTACAACAAAGGCATTCAATAGTATAAATTCTATTTGGCAAATAAAAAATAATCTAAATAGGATACACATAGTCCTCTTGGAACAAGTGTAGGATGGGGTTTTAAACCATTCCACTAAATACTGCATTCCCCCTATATAAAAACATATGTAAACTAAAATATTACAAATATCAAATCTTGCGAATCAACATTCAGACATGAAACAAAATATCTATTTTATATGTGTAAGCTCACTAATATAAAGAAGTGATTTCAGATGAGCATTGAGTGGGCCGTTGCAATGATCATTTCAGAAAAGGGAACAAAAGTACACTTACCCAAGGCAAGTAGGCAGTAGTAAAGGTGAACAAGCCCAAGAAGCTCATGTGAATGAATGGATTGTGCTTGCTCCAGACATAAACCTGCCATGCCACATCAAAGGTATTACTAATGTTCTACCTCAAGCACAAAAAAAAAGACTTTCAAAGTCAAGACTTCCCTAATATGTGTCCTAGCTTTGGCTTGGCAACTTTTTATTGAAAATAGTAAACGCTTGCACTTAGTTCCATACCATCATAAATGTCAATGAATTGCTCGAGAACAGAATTCTGACAAACGTCTCAGAAATGTAAGGTATCATCCCACCAATCAGAACGATGCCAGTTAGGACAGTAGTGCCAAACAAGAGCATGTAGAAAAAGTCAGCAGTTCTTCCTCTGAATGAGTTCTCCTCGAGAAGCTTGCAGTATCGCGTAAGAAAAAACATGTGGAACGGAAAATCCAAATCTAGAAACAAGAATAACTGGATTCAATAATATTAAGAGTAACAGGATAGAACTAACTTATTCCATAATGATAGAATGACAGTAATTAAATGCCCCAAAGTCTAAAGATGAGTGTGGCATACATACACGTGCATTTTCTCAATACAACAACTGCATATGGCAGGAATATACATTTAGGGAATATACAAATTAAGCCATACAGTGTGGTATAGATATATAGTTAATTGAATGAAGAACTATGAGGATCATAAGTAGGTGCGCCGAGCTTTCAAACATTATAAGTTTGAAATGCATCCTGATCATAACTAAAAAGTTGCACATCGTGAACCCCACTTCACAAGTCGTGATAAGGCGTGCTACCTAAAGCAGCCTGAATGCAATTTTTCTTCACCAATATCATAGGTTCAAGCTGTGATCAAGGAGCTGAACTTAATGGTTAGGCTTTTTAATTTTCTTATGTTTGACTTTCTCGCGCATTTACACAATTAAGACCGATGGCATTAAATCAGGTTCACATAAAAAAGGTTGAATGGATAAAAAAACTCTTCCAACTTTCAAGAAATCTGACTGGTGTTCACTTGTTCTGAAGAGGACACCATTGGGATTACAAATCTAATTTTTGTTTTCCTGTTGAGTTCGATACACCAGATAACACAATAGGGCAAATAAAATAGGACGTTTCCGTTTTTATAGAACAACCTAAATTGCAACACAGCAACAAGAAGCAATCCAATCACCGTTATTTGTTAGCACCAACAAACAACATAATGCACAATCTCCGTAGCAACGGTAGGGTGGGCAAGGAACTGCCCTATCCAATATACCTAGTCTCAAATTCTCAATCCCTAACCGCAGAAATCTCCCCAGGCCAACAAGAGATCATTAATTTAGTCCTAAATATACGTCACACCTCAACGAAGTTCAATGACATGTGTTTAAGAACAAAGAAACGTACCAGAGCAAGACCTAAATCCATAATCTTAATTTCTTAACGTACGGAGAACAAACTGGTGGTTCTCTAGAGGCGACGGGGACTAACAAGGGATAAATAAACGCAACTAAAATGGCCAATACTTGAGGAAAGAGAATCAATCGGAGATCCAAGAAAGGTATCGAGGCGCTCACAGTTGGGGCGGTCGGGGGGAAGCGATGAGGCATCGGCGGCCTGGAGGAGGTGGCGGAGGTGCTTCACCGGCGGCGCGGGGCGGAGGATGCGGCAACGAGGGGTGGGGAGTAGGAGGCGCGGTTTGGGGCGGAGATGGGGAGGCGGCGGCTTGGGGTTGGGGAGGAGGGAGGATGCGGCGGCAAGGGTGGGGAGTAGGAGGCGGCGGTGCGGGGACAGAGAGGGGGAGGCGGCGCGGCCGGGAGGAGGCGGTTCGGGAGGAGGATGCGGCGGCGTGGGGGTGGCGGCAGCGCGAGGGGGTGGAGGAGGTGAGGGCGGGAGCGCGGGCTGGCGAGGAGGGTGGGGCGCGAAGGAGTGGCGGCGGCGCAGCAGCGGAGGAGGGAGGGGAGGAGCCACAGAGAAATGAGGCGACGCGGCGGCGCGGGGTGGGGGGAGGACGCGAGGGAGCAGTGGCGGAGAACGTGGGGAGACGCGGTCACGCGGAGAACGTGGGGAGAGTTGGCAGCTGTTTTTGTGAGTTGGGCCCATATGTCAGCATAGTTCTTTTATGAGAAGGGGTGGGAGAGGCCGCACCAACCACCAACTTCTTCTTTTATAATAGTAAAGATATATATATATATATATATATATATATATATATATATATATATATATATATATATATATATATATATATATATATATTATATATATATTCTCATATACATAAATGCAAATTCAGATTATATGACATATAAACATTTTATTTATCATTTCACTTGCTTATTTCCTTTAAAAATTAGCCCTCCATGATGATCGATGCGTATGTAGCTAGTTTCGTTACGTTGTTCTTTCTCAACCCTTATGCCGTTTTTGAAAGGAGACGACTGTCAAATTGATTGTATTCATTCTCTTCCACTACATTTTTAACTGTGACAATCCTCCTTTTTTATGAAGAACTACATAGCACTTCTTATTTGCCTGGCTGGTTACATAGAAGACTTGAACAATTTGGTTAGCGAGTATGAATAGCTCGTTTTTGTATCCGACACGTTTGAGGTCCACGGTAGTGACATCGTACTTGTCGACCTGCACCTGTGGGAGATGGAGCCAACGACACTGAAACAGGGGATCTTGAAAAGCACGTAGTCGAGCTACGAAAAGGATTCATGTTACCGAAAGCATTTATTCCATCTGTACTCAACCCAAACCTTATATTCATCGGTTTTGCACCGAAGTCTGTAAACCTCCTATCGATGTTGAGTCTTGGTTTGGTCTATCCAAAGGTGTAGAAGGTGCTAACACCTCTACCACATGTAACCATCCATCCAACAGAAGCGAACTTGTACTTTCATTTTTAGAAAGTATTAGGAACCCACGTAACCATGCTCACGCAAAGAGTTAACTGAAGAAAAAACTGCTCCTCCTGTATCCTCTCCATGACTTGTGATTGATCAGTTCAGCGCCATCCTCGTTGACCCTCTTGTCTACGTGGATGCGGCCATAATCTCCGGGATTTATCCCTCATGTCCGGCGTGCTTGCTTTCTCCTAGTCTAACCTGGATGCTCTCCCTCGGCACCCAAGCGACCAGCTGGCCAGCGATATGTTATCTTGCTTCGATTCCTAGCCCTGTGAATGTAATTGCCGCTCATAGGTCTCCTTGCTTAATAGTTGGATCTTAAGGTGTTCATTATGTAATCACATGAGTAAAAGATGTAATGGTTCCATTAATCAGTTAAACATTCGCTATCTAAGATGAAACTACCTAAATGCCCTTCTTTTTTCAGCACCACCCTTCTATTGAGGTGTTGCATGTGTAGGAGATATTGGAGGTATTACCGTATTAGATCATCACAACCGTAGAATATGTTCTATTGGACGGTTGAGAATGAAATGGTGGACCGAACCAAAACTCATGTTGTTTCTCTACTAGGTAGAATCAGTGCAGTGTCTTAGCTTTCCATCCTTCTTATGCTCCCCCCGAGTGTCAACGTAGGAGTTTTGTCTCCTTAGCAATTCCTTTTTTCACCTCAATTCCCTCGTCGTTATCTAATTACAGGAATTACAGGAAGATACCTGCACGTCACCTTAGCAAGAGATCCTTTTTTCACCTCAATTCCCTCGTCGTTATCTAATTGATTCTTACGCTTTGTATTGCGATGCATTGCACACCGGACATACATGTATGTTTGCATATTGTTTATTGTAGAGAATACAATCATTCGGATATGCAGGTATTCTTTCTACTTCTATTCCAATGGATAAAGAACCTTATTAGCTTTGTAAGTGGTTTTGGACAACTCGTTTTTCTCCAGAAGCATGTCCGCTAAGAGACCTAGCAATGTCGTGAAACTCTTGTCGAACCAACCGTTGCTTGCCTTCAATTTCAATAGTTTAGGCACGGCTGACAACCTCGTGTACTTCGCTTGCAGTACGTGAACAAAGATTTCTCCGAGTCCTCTGTCAAGGTTCGGAATTTAACATACTCTCTCATCACAGTTCTCTTCTGCATTGCGAAGCATCTAATCCAGATTATCATCTACAGCCTATCCGAATCGGAACCACAATCAACATCATCCAGCAGCATATCATTGACTTCATCGGCGATATCATTATTATTACCGTACTGTGTAATCTGCTCTTCACTGTGGATGATCCAACATGTATAGCCCTTTGAATCAAGTGTGCTTCAATCTGCACTCAGTTCTTAAACATCTTCAGATTCTCGCAGTGAATGCATGGACAATACATATATTCCATGCCCTTATTCAATATATCCTCCTCGGCAGCTCTTGTAAAAGTAGAGATGCCATTAATGTACTCTTCACTCACACGGTTCTCAGCGTACATCCAGTTTTGCTCCTACGCTATGCATATAACCATTTAGTGTTAACTCTTCACTCCCTTTACCAAGCTAGATCTAAACCATCTTTAGTTCTCCCTTTACCAAGTTAAATCTTAAATATATTATAATTAGGAATAAATTACTAATCATAGATAGTCAAGAACAAATGGATCTATAATTAGTCTTCCCTAATCCGCAGTCTCCTTTCAACAAATGGCCATAAAGTCCCACCTCCTCAAATCAGTAGCCTGTAAGAACATATTTGGAATTTAAAACAGATCTGTGAGGGTTGGGTATGCAATAAGTGAAATTATTACAGACAAACCGTCTATGATGATATCACAGACGGTTTTAAGAAAAAACCGTCTGTGATATTTAGTAATATCACAGACGGTTCTTGTTCATAACCGTCTGTGAAGTATCACAGGCGGTTTTAGCATAGCCAGTAATACAGACGATCACTGAACCAAACCTGTGTATGATTGTATTTAATACTGACGATTTTAATTTATCGTTAAAACCATCTGTGATATTTAGTAATATCACAGACGGTTCTTGTTCATAACCGTCTGTGAAGTATCACAGGCGGTTTTAGCATAGCCAGTAATACAGACGATCACTGAACCAAACCTGTGTATGATTGTATTTAATACTGATGATTTTAATTTATCGTCTATGATGAGACGTCTAATATTATTCTTTTTATAATAGTGTGATATGATAACCACCTCACCAAAATATATTAAGATGTACTGATGTTTCTGGAGGGGGAGACTTCAATTCTCATATTGATGAGTTCTCTAATCTTTCAAAAGAAAATTGCACGAAATCCTAAAGCACGCAAGGTTACTAGCTACTATACTATTAGCTATGTGTACAGTCCCGTACAACGGAACTCCCAAAGCGCCGTTCCGTTCAAAAGCTGCCTACGAATTTTTCCCGCCGTTCAAATATTTGTGTTGTTTTGGACGCAAACGTAATATTCAATGTGCAAAATTGAGTATAGTAATTTAACAGAAGTACTTCTTTTATAACAAATGTACTAAGTTATATATATTTTAATCTAATCACTTTAGAAGTTAGACCTATATTAGTCAAGTATTAAAAAGTTTTGACAAAACTCCCTGCAAAATGACTGACATAGGTACGAAGAGAATATTTCAGTGTTGCTATTAATGCAGCTTCTAGGACAGTACTGCAATTTTTTGGTTGAATATATCAATTTCATGTAAATATTTCGAGATAATACATTAGGAGGGAGACTACAGTAGTACATGTTTTCGTTTTACACTGTACATATATATTTTTTACCATCCACTACACATCCTATATGCGAGAACTGGGGACTAGAAACGTTTTTTTTTATGTTAGAAAAAGTTGTTTGTACAACTACCAGCCATCAGCATAGTTTTTTGAAATATTATTTTTTAACATACCTTACCGTTACTGGCTAATCTGGCTTCAACAAATAAAGAATGTATACCAACGTCCATTCCTTTTTCTTTGCGGGGCAAGGATTATTACCGCAACTATTTTGTACTGCGTCTTGAGGAGACCACGCAGAGAACGTAGTGTCCAAATGGAGTGCTTGTAGGAACTAGACACATTACCGGAACAAGGCAGCTGGCCCATCATCCTTTGTTTTTCATTTTTATCCGAGAAGAGCAGCCATTAGGTTTAGAATCCCACAGTTAGCAGGAAAGCTAATCACAAGGCATGCATATAGTCTAACCAATCTAATGTCAAAGCTTAGAAAGTTGGTAGATCTTAGCGATTCTCGAAAAAAAAAGGAAGATCTTAGTTAATTATGGGACCTTTTGTTGGTACTCATGTTACCTCAGCTTTAAAAAAGCTGATCAATCGCCCACCACCGACTGAGTAACTATACAAAACCTGATCTCTCTTTTTTTAAAAAATAGCTAGATAAGGATCAAAGAATGGAATTGGATGACAAACCTGATCTTTTTTTTTAAAAAAAAATTAGCTAGGTAAGGATGAAACAATGGAATTGGATGTCAATGCACCTTCTTCAATCATGCAGGGGACGGTGCACTATTAATTTGATCCGTTGAAATTAACGTAAATGACGTGCAATACTTTCGGTTCTGGAACAAGTCATCTATATATCAGCCCGCTCAGCTGGGCTTATCTTCCACATCAAACCACCGTTGTCGAGGTATACTATTATAAAAGAGACTATACTCAACGACTATATCACGACGGTTCATAGAGAACTGTCTGTGCTGTAAGTATCACAGATGATTTTACAAGTGTGATCATGTACCATCTGTGATACCCAACTATGATAGACAGTTTATATGAATAACCGTCTCTGATATTTTCACAGACGGTTTATATCAATAACTGCCTATGATAATTTACAAACGGTTTGTATCAATAACTGCCTATGATAATTCACATACGGTTATTGACACAAACCGTCTGTCATAATGGTAGACATCACCAACGGTTCGTATTAATAACCATCTGTGAAAGTTCACAGAAGGTTATTAATACAAACCATTTGTGATCGTTTCATATCACAGACGGTTTGTGGTTGGAACCGTCTTGGATGCGCCACGTAATATAAATAGACCTAGTGTGGTCTCGATAGATCTGTCTTCATTGCGCTGCATTGATGGAGACGGCTGGCTTTGGGGAGTTCGGTGAAAACATACCACTTGTAGATTTAGCTTATAGATCGATTTGTTCTTAGTGATTAGAGGTTAGTATTTGTTTCTAATAACTTATATACCTTATAATAGAGAGAGATAATAGCTAGATTTAGAAAGAGATGGTAGTTTGCTCCAATTTAAGAATGGGTCAGTACTCCTAATTTACTTCAATATATTCTTACTTGATATGTATACATACATACAGGTATATTACTTCATGAATACGTGGCTAGCTACTTAATTTAGATATGGACAATTTATTATTAGGTGAATAACAATTATATGTGTAAGTAGCTAACTGGTTAATTAGCTAAGTAGCATTAATAATCTAATTTAACACTAATTTGTTACATGCGTAGTGTAGATGGACCGATGTTGGATATACGTTGAGAACTGTGCGAGTGAAGAGTACATTAATGGCATGTCTACTTTTAGAAGAGTGGTCGTGCAGGATATGTTGAAGGAGTGAAATATATATATTGTCCATACATTGATTGTGATAATCTGAACATGTTTACCAACTCGGTGCAGATCGAAGCTCACTTGATTCGAAAAGGCTTCAAAAGGGGTATACATATTAGATTAGTCACGGTGAAGAGAAGATTATACATGAAGGTAGTTATAACATCATTGAGGGAGATGATGATATGCTAGTTGTGGACTATGCTTTCGATGAGGATAGGTCGTGTGATGATAATCCAGATCAGATGCTATGCGATGTAGAAGGAAACTATAGTGAAAGAGAGTTTGGTAAATTCGAGGACTTACTAGAGGACCTAGAGAAACCTTTGTTCTCTAGCTATAAGCCGCTGTACACAAGGTTGTCATCTTTTCTTAAATTACTGAAATTGAAGGCAAGCAATGATTGGTCCGATAAGAGTTTCATGGCGTTGTTAGGTCTCCTAGCGAATATCCTTCTAGAGGGAAATATGTTGCTGAGAACCACCTACCAAGCCAAGAAGGTTGTTTGTCCATTGGGAAAAGAGGTAGAAAGAATGCATGTATATCTGAATGATTGTATCATCTATCGTAAAGAGTATGCAAAATTACATGTTTGTCTGGTGTGCAAAGCTTTCCGATACAAGCATAATAATGACTCTAATGACGGCGAGGGCATCGAGGTGAAGCAAGGACCTCCTGCTAAGATATTGTGGTGTCTGCCTATAATTCCCCATTTGAAGTGTTTATTTGGAAACCGAAAGGATGCAAGATTGTTGCGTTGGCACACGGAGGAGCATAAGAAAGATAGAATGATAAGACACATTGCTGATTCTACCCAGTGGAGGAACATCGATAGGATGTTTATAGAATTTGGTGTAGAACTGAGAAATATAAGGTTTGGATTGAGTACAGATAGAATGAATCATTTCAGTAACATGAGCAACCGACATAACAACTGGCCCATGAATGTATGCATGTACAACCTTACACCTTGGCTGTATATGAAGTGAAAGTATATTTTAATATCACTACTTATTCAAGGGCCGAACTAACCTAGGAATGATATTGCTATGTACCTAGCACCATTGATGGAAGATCTTGTGACATTGTGGAATGAAAGGGTATAGGTATGGGATGCGGACAAATGAAAGAACTTCCCTATGTGCTCTATGTTGTTCTGCACCATCATTAATTTTTCTACCTTTGGTAACTTGTTGGGGTTGAGTACGAAAGGAGCTAAAACATGTCCACACTGATTAGATTATGCCAAGAATGTGTGGTTGAACAACTTGCGCAAAACTGTGTAATGCATCACCATAGGTTCATTCCACAATATCACCCATACCACAAAATAAAGAAATAATTTGACGGAAAAAAGAGAATGACTCGGCACCAAGGCTTATTAACAGGAAAGAGGTCTACAATATGATCAAGGATATCGATGGTGTGTTTGGAAAGGGATGTAAGTTGAGGACCCATTAGAAGAACATGTGGAAGAAGAGGTCAGTATTTTGGGACTTGCCTTACAGGGAGCACTTAGAAGTTCGTAATTGCATCGATGTCATGCATGTAGAAAATAATATATGTGATAGCTTGATTGGTCTCTTACTAAACATTTATGACAAAATAAAGGATGGTGTCAATGCACAGCGTGACTTTGTCGCTATGAACATCAGAACGGAGTTAGCACCAATAGAGACTGCTAAGGCCGGATGTACCTTCCCCCAGCTTGCTACACTTTGCCTAAGTCCAAAAGAACTAAACTATGTCAGTGCTTGCAAGGTGTGAAAGTTCCGTCTAGTCACTCCACCAGCATGAAGAAACTTATTTCCATAGAAGATTTAAAATTAATTGGCACAAAATCTCATGACCTTCATATACTAATGACGCAATTGTTTCCTATTGCAATTAGAAGTATTTTACTGAACAAGGTTCGAGCGACAATCATGAGGTTGTGTTATTTCTTTAACACAATTGCTTACAAGGTCATCGATCCCGATGGATTAGATGCTTTGCAGAATGAGGTGGTGATGACTCTATGTTATCTTGAGATGTATTTTCCTCTATCATTTTTTGACATCATGGTCCATCACATTGTGCACCTTATGAAAGAGATAAAGATATGTGGTCCCATATTTTTACATCATATGTACCCGTTCGAGAGGTACATGGGAATTCTCAAATCCCATGTACGCAATCGATCTCGGCCAGAGGGCAGCATCATCGAAGGTTATGCAACCAAAAAGATCATTGAGTTCTACGTCAATTACATGGCTCAGGTCAAACTGATAGGTGTGCCTGTATCTCGTCATGAGGGGAGGCTAAAGGGCATCGAGACCATCAGAAGGAAAGCAATAACTCCCTATCTGGATACGTACACTTAAGCCCATTTCACGGCCTTACAACACATGACTGAAGTGTCCCCATATATTGAAGAGCACAAGGACATGCTACGCTAAGAGAATCCAGGCCGGTCGGAGGTTGGATCACGAGACAACACAACCATCAGTTTAATGAATGGTTGAGGGTGCGATTCACTGGAAGGTCATCAGGTGAAACGCTGCAATGGCTGGCAAAAGGACCAAAATTTACAATTATGACATGGCAAAGATACGACATTAATGGGTACACATTTTATACAACAGATTAGGACAGATAGAGTACAGTCCAGAACTTAGGTTACACATAGATGCATTTCGTGATGAGCAGTTCAGTACAGCTGGCCCAAGTTGCTACTATGGGCTTGTAGAGGAGATTTGAGAGCTTAACTATGTGTTTTCAAGATCCCCCTAGGTCATGTAGTACTTACGTTGCCTAGGGAGGGAAACATAAGGAATCCAATGCCACACTACAACACAATACACGATTTTTGGTACCTACTACAACACAACAATCCTATATCACACCTTGTTATAATGTCTCTAGAACTGACAATACCTATGTATGTAATTCTATTTTTGCAGTGCCACCAGCAGCTATAGGGCAACGTATGTGGCTTTTGTGTTTGTCGTCATATAGAGGAAATCATAGACGCTAAGACGAATGATCTAGATGTTTGCCAACCTACCAATAATTATTATATATATATATATATATATATATATATATATATATATATATATATATATATATATATATATATATATATATATATATATATATATATATATATATATATATATATATATATATATATATATATATATATATATATTCGAGTTCTTGAAAGCACTAAATTCTCCTAGTTCTTGATAGCGAAGGTCATAAACAAGATTGGAGTGTTCTACCCTTGTGATGTTTTGATGTTGAAACATTTGATACAATTGTAATCATTCAATTGTGTTTAATCAAATAATTCATTCAAATGTACATCATTTAGTTGAGATCTGTGTAATAATTGTCGTGTGCTATATATATGATATGTTTACTTGTTTTCGAAGGGCATGGCTAGCATTTCCTAAGGCTAGCCAAAAAAACATGAAATATTATAGGTATTTAAATAGATATCATAGTCGGTTTTTAGTATTAGCCATTTGTGATATCTAAGATATCACAAACGGCTATGTCTGAGAACCTTCTGTGATATATGATATATCACAGACGGTTTTTGGTATTAGCCGTCTATAATACTTGATATATCACAGACGGTTTTTAGAAAAAAAAAATCATCTGTGATACTTGATATATCACAGACGGCTATATTAAAAAACCATATGTGGTACTTGATATATCACAGACGGTTTTTTTGAAAAATTGTTTGTGTTGTAATTATTACAGCCGGTTTGAGCGCCGTCTATGATAACCACTTCTTATCACAGACACATAAATTTAGATGTTTCAGAATCTGTCTGTGATGACGGGTCCAAACTGTCTGTGATAAACCTTTCTGTAGTAGTGGTAGCTCCGTAAAATGCTTTTGTTCCATGCTAGTAAAAATTACGATGCATGGATGTAACATCCCACACCAAGTCTAATCGAGTCTATTTATTAGTGGCTGTGGGTGGGATATAGATTGTTCCTTTTATACTAATATAAAAAGCATAAGTTTAAAAATACTCTTTGATTGACTCATCTGATCCCAACCCTTCATTTATTTGATTGTATGGCTATCGCTGACCGTCCTATGTTGTTTTCTCTCCAACAAATTAATTGCCTTAATGTCCATGTTAATTGCAATATGTTGGAATAGCTTGGCATACTCTTCGAATATTTATACTGCTATGATCATCCTATGGCTATTAAGCTTGTCATTACCTTTCTCCAATCATGATTATTTGTATCCCATAAACCCTTTTCCCATCCCTATTACCCTTTCTCCCATCTCTCCCGTACTGTGTTGCATCACTTGCATCTTTGACGTCCGTGCCTACTCCTCTCTACTCCTACGACAGCTAGATATAGTCACAACTTGCCTCCATCCTCTCGATATCCACGCTGGCAGAGTTAATCTAGTTATTTTTAGGTATGATTGAGTCCACGACCAATCCTACGACCACGATAGTCTTTACGATCAGTCTGTATGTTCGAGTACTATAGCAGTCATAGGTCAAATAGCAAGCATAGTCATAAAAGTAATATAGTAGTCGTAATCGTAAAAGTACTGTAGCAGTCCTAGATATAAAAGTTAGGATTCAAAGTCCGTACACTACTGGATTCCGACCCTTTAGCCACGAAACGCATCGCAACGACACTAAATTAGTTGCAATAGGTATGTACTATTGCAACGTTTTGTCAAAATCGTAGTGATATGTGCACAATATTGCCTCTAAAATATTACGTTGCGATAGTCATTGAATTCGTTGTAATAAGGTGGCTTTATCGCCACCATTTAGAAAATGGTTGCGAGTAGTATGACTTTATTGCCACGGTTGTCTTGCGTTGTGATAATATTGATTTTCGTTGCAATAGTTAGGAGGTATTGCCACCTTATAGAATTTCGTTGCGAGTGGGTGACAATATTGCCACAATTTTATTTCGTTGTCATAGTCATCAATTGCGTTGCAAAAGGTTCCTATACAATGCGTATGAAATGAGTTTGTATTGCCACGAAATAAATTTGTTGCTATATATGATGATTGTTCGTGGCAATAATATGTTATCGCAACGCTTTGTTTTCGTGGGCCTAACTGCTCAACGCAAGGGCTGAATTGGTGTGGAGGAATTATATTATCTATAGTTATTAATTGCTAGAGGAGATAAAAAATTGAAAAGTGACAACTAAAACGCAGTTGAGGAGGTCTCACTTGACAAAACAGGAGAGGATAAAAATTAGAATAGAAAAATAAAAACAAAAACCATGGGGTGTGGAGGAATCGAACCAAAAACCTCCTAGCTCAGAGGCCAAGGCGTTTCCACCAGACTATTGTACCCCACTGTCAATTATAATTGTAAATTTCTATTTATCTAAGCATGGTAAGCACCTGTCATATAAAACCTTGGGCACCTCCCACCGCACGCCGAGCAGTCACCCCGCCTCCACCATCCGCGGCCACCGCGCAAACGCCGCTACCTAGTAGTCGCCCCGCCTCCACAGATGACGCGGATACGCTCATGTCTTGCACTTCTTAGTTAAATATATTATTTAACTGGAAGAAATTATTGAGCCACATTAAATATTATCATGTGCACTCTAATTTAATTGGGTCTTTAATTATTATATTTAGAGATATAGAGTTACTACTATTTTATTTAATTACTAGTAAGGTGCCCGTGCGTTGCAACGGAAACATAAAAGACAACATATGAATATATTTAACATCAATGATGATTTAGTGATTAGATGCAACATACATCATTTAGATAGAGAATTAAACGTAGGCAATTAAAAGGGTTTGACTGTACACAGCCTCTATAGTATATAACTTGCATGTGGTTTTAGGGAGAGTAGCTCATGGAGACAGGGACAACCTATGCCATCATTTTGTGGAAGCTATCCCTACATCTTCCTCAATTAGTTCAATCCACAGCACAAATATGATAGGAATGATTGTTGCTCCTGTAAAAATCAAATGATTATTCCTAAATTGGAGTGCAAAACAATATCAACAAAACATAACACAGATCCAAGAGCAAAAGTATTAAAACAAACGGAATAAACACAAAATAAAATAGAACTTTATTCTTTCTGAGAGCAAAGGACAAATACCTATTGCTACCTTGAGGACATATCAACATTTTTTTAAGCAAGAAACATACTAAATTCAAAAAAAACAAAGAACTATAGATTGACATGTGAGCAAAGTACAAGATTTTTCAGTTTTGCTTGGCTTCAATTTCTTCTGCAAATTGACAACTTAATCTAATTCCTTAAATTATACGAAAGAGAATAAATAGATCTACATGTGATAACATTCTTTCTTGATCTTCTCATTAGGTTAATCCATCATAAACCCTGCAACTAATCCTTTCTGTGAGAAAGGAGAACATGCAGGTGCCTCCTAATAATTGAATAATTAGCTGAAAGTAGGTGGGTGTAATAAGGAAGAAAAAAGACACCAACCAGAAAATTAAAACACCGCCTTAAGATTTTTTTTTGAGAAACAAATCCATCCTGTATCGGCCGACACCAAGATATTAATTAAGTTGAGCACAATCTAGTTGGAGCTTCGGCTAGAATATGCCATGTATAGAACAACTCAAATGGTATTGTAGACAACAGTAAAGGAGACGGAAATAGAACATAGCATTCACCCAGCATGGTATGTCTGAACTGAACATCACAAATACCTGTATATATCACAACTCTACAGTACAATCTAATAGATCATATGATGCAGTATCGACATAAGACATCAACTAATTACATCAAGGAACATATTTAAGAGAAAAACCAACTTGCAACAATCCTTGAGAAATTCAATAACATGGACTGCCTGAATTAGCTTAAATAAAAGTATTAAATTGTTAATATAGGCTCCTTACGATTACACAGCAGTGAATAAGGCATTCGGTGAAAAGATGAAATACGATGTGACACATAGGAAAGTACATCAGTTCATATTTGTTCAAAAAACACTAAAACAGTACTGGAGAGAATATTTGTTTAACTCTACACAGTAACAGAGATCGCAGAAACAGTCAGAAAGTCGGAAATAGCAAGGCCTGAAACAAGAAGGCCCATAGCAATGTTCTGCGAAAGGGCAGCACATTTTGTCCAAGATCTCCACAACGACTTCAGCGTGTTACAGTAATATTTGCCAAGGAACCCCAAGGAGATGTCATGAATTATTATCCAGGGATTTGGCTCCCTCCGGGCAAACAAGCTGAGAATGACAAAGTAGCGAGTTGGAACATTGCTATTTCTGTGTGCCATGAAATCGTACATCAAACATATTGTAAAAATATGACCGCTCACAAGTAACACTAACAGATCAGTGCTGGAGCTTCTCCCAATTTACATGACCACGAAGGCTAGACGGCTGCTTGTCATCCAAGTGAAAATTGTGTACATGGTGTAGCTTGGTAAAAATTAAAGAATATACTACGCATAGCAGACAACTATGCAAGATATGGGGGCGCCATTACAGGGGAATCATGCGACGAAGAATATGAAGATCATGAGGAAAACCATCAGCACAAAGAATATCTTCATCATCAGCCACCTGTTTGATGAAATGCTGTTGAGGTATTTCAGGAGTTAGCCCTGCGCTCCCTCAACGTTAGCCAGTGTGTCATCCATGTTCTCATCAATTCTGCCGTGTATAGTGCAACATTTAAGCCAAGATTAGCCCAATGGGATAAGAGAAAACAACATGAATAAAGTACTGATGCAAAAAAGCCTAGCCTCTCTCAGAAGATAATTCATCTGAAATAACTCCATCATGAATAATTAAGAATATATACGCCGATAAGGTAAATAATAATACATGGTTATAGGATTTGACAACTCCACAGTAGTCTAATAGATGATATGATGCAGTATCGACATAAGACATCAACTAATTACATCAAGGAACATATTTAAGAGGAAAACCAACTTGCAACAATCCTTGAGAAATTCAATAACATGGACTGCCTGAATTAGCTTAAACAAAAGTATTAAATTGTTAATATAGGCTCCATATGATTACAATTTACACAGCAGTGAATAAGCCATTCAGTGAAAAGATGAAATACAATGTGACACATAGGAAAGTACATCAGTTTATATTTGTTAAAAAAAATACTAAAACAGTACTGACGAGGAAATATTTGTTTACCTCTACACAAATAATGCATTAGAAGTACTGCATCATAGTGCTTGCAATAGCCTCTTGCCATGAAGCAGCCCTCACTTTGCTAAACTCTCCTACGCACATACCATTTGGTTACAGCTAGCCTGCTACCTATCATGAGCTGCATCACTTGACCAATCATAAACATCGCATATTGCCATTACCCAGTTAAAAACAATAAGACCAATAAACACTTTCGAGATCAATCAATTCAAGGAATAAAAAATGCAGCATGCTAACCTTGGGTATTCTACTCTGAAAATTTCACATCACTGCATGCTGCATCGTCTCAATGATTCGGTATCACAAGATGACACCTGCACAGTTAACGATCATATCATTTCACTAAGACTAAATAACTAAATCTAGTGAAAAGTTCAAGACTTGAATTGTATACCTGCAAAGGACGCTCATAGCAGGATCAAGACTTGAATTGTATACCTGTAGAGGACGCTCATAGCAGGATCAAAGTGTTCCTATCCGATTTTACATGGACCAGTTATAAAGTGAGAGACACAATCAAAGAATCAACATAGTATTCATCTCCTCATGTAGATGCCAAGCTGCCAACACATATGAAATTAAAGGAAAAGAATCCTAATTGCATAACCATGGAAATCACAAATTAAGTAAAGAACACAGGGAGTCCATGAGAAGGTGATTTTGCAGCCCGCCAAACCAATGACCACACAAGAGGCAGGGTGCGCTATGCCCAGAATGGTGGCAAGGTCACATAATTACCTCTCCGCAATGGTAGAATCAATGCAGAACATGGATTGCAGCCCTCGACAGACCAACCAAATCCAGTAATAAACTAATCAACATATGAGATCAAATATGTCGACAACAATGAGATAAATTTTCCAGTAATAACCAAATCCAGTAATGAATTTTCCTGTTACTCTGCGCGAAGGCGAGGCCGCAGCCGAGAGGCACCTGCGCGCCGACGATGCCGTGCCCACCGTAGAAGTTGGCGTCCTTCTTGTACAAGTGCATGGAGCCGCCCTTGCCCCGGGAGCACCCGTCACGGCAGCCCATCAGCTCGGCGAAGACAGCGACGATGTCCCCGCCGCGAGCGAGGTAGGCGCAGTGGTCGCGGTATGCGGTGATGATGGCGTCGACGCGGGTGGTGGCGGCGGAGCGGAGGAGTGGGGGGAGGAGGAGGCGGCTGTAACACCCCAGCCAAACTATGACATGGAATGCTACTAAACTAACAACATATTAAGGAAAACTAATATTCACCTTACAAATTTTCAGCAGAATCTCCTTTGTTTAATGAGTAAAATAGAGGTTCCAACATGCATAGTCAAACGATCTGAATAATAGTAAGCAATAAATATTCAATTCTAAACAACTGAATTATGTTTGCCATCACAATCGTAACCACAATACTTAAATAAAGAATGTAAGCAATGTAAAAGTTCTAAACATTTATTACATTCTAAACATGGTGATCTTTATTCAGTTACCACTTAAGCTATTCAACAAATAATGATTAAGGTTCTTTATTTCTTCCAAGGTGAATGGACCGTGCAAGTGCAATAAAGTTAATCCATCTTTATCCCCATGCATGCTGGTCTCATGTAGGTACCTAAAACAAACAAAGAACCACAACAACAAACAAGAGTGAGTCCAACGACTCAAGAAATATAAATAGTGGCAACAAGAGTAAAAGGGAACATCACTCCTCATGTTCACCCATCAATCAAATAAATAAATCATGCTATGCAGTATGATCAAAAGAATCTCTTTATCTCTTCTCTTTCGCATTTTACCGGTACGCGGAGTGTGCATCCGTCAATGCACACCCATGCCTGTACTATCCGGTACAGGACCATTTGCCCATACTCCACATGTATGGGGACCTTTAGCCCGTCATGACATCAACATGACGGGGACCTCAACACTTGGTCGTCTCGTGACCAAGACCTCAATAATCAACATGATGCACAAACGTGAATATCTCAATAATAAATTGCATTCACGATAACTATGCACCAGAAATTCTCTCATTCGTTTGCAATCAGCGATAACCAAATTCAACATAGCATTAACATGATCAAGATCAAATATTCTCATAAGATAGATCAAAACATCTATAAACCATCAATCATGCAATCATCCATAATCCATACTATGAATGTTAGACCACTATTGTACTTGCCTTAACCACGCGAAAACGGGGGATGAGCAGAAGGCACGGCCCCTGGAATCCGTCCTCCTCCTGAACAATAATTTTAATAATCGCTAAGGCAACAGTAACGAGTCTTTAGATTAAACAAAAACACCCCCAAACTAACCCAACATGTTTAACTTGACTCAAACCCCAAATCCTTTCGGCCACCCTGTCCCCCTCTACAGACAGTCAACTTCAAAAATCCTTATCTAATGGTACAGAAGTCCGAATAGGGCGTTCTCAGATTTTATGGAAAGATAATTAAATTATCTAACTAAACCTAGTTGGTGAGTCTCCCTGATTCGGCCAACTTCTACCCGCACCATCTAAATTTCTAGAACATCAATTCCATAACGAGTTCTCTGGACAGCGCACTAAAATTGACATAACTTTCACCCCGAGAGTCGGAATCCGGATTTCTTGACCTTTCTGGAAATCTAAGGAAAATATCTAAAACTTTCATAATATGGAGATCCTCTGATTCTCCTGATTTCTAATCGCCCAACTCATCTACCGAAACCTGACAGGAATTTCCCCGATCTACAGGACAGTCCGACTAGAAAATTCATAACTTTTTCTACAGAGGTTCGAATGACGCGTTCTAGCACTTCATGGAAAGCTAAAGATGTCCTCTACAAATCTCTAGGAGAAGACCAGACCTGAATCCCCACGGATCTATATCAAAAAGACCGTCTAACAGAGGCTGTCCTGAGCAGATCCGAGAACCGACATTGCTAAACAACTAAATATGCAGCTAGCGGGGAGAATTAGGAGTAATTACCCTTAACGAATCGCTGAAGAACACGGAGAACTCCACACGATCTCTGCCTCCCTTCTTTTTCCCGTCCTATTCTCCCCCTTCCGGATCCACAATCCTTCCCGGCGGACGATTGCTCTCCTCCCCTCGAACCGCAGCGATCGGGATCCCTTCACCAATCGCAGGGGCGTCCATGGAGGCGAGGGAGACGCTGCTGGCCACAGGGGCGCAAGGAGGAAGAGGGAGGTGCTACTGGAAACGCGCAAGGGCAGCAGGGGCGGCGCAAGGGGGGAGAGGGGGAGGGGCGGCTAGGGTTGGAGGGGGGAAGGTGGCGCTCCCCTTTGCTGGCCGAAATCCCCACCTGGGCCAAGGCCCAGGCTCAGGTTGCCAGGGAAAATCAGAAAACCCCCGTCTAAACTTGATATTTTATTCTTCCCTTCAAGGTCCTTTCCTCCGATTAAACGATTAACGGTCGAAACTCTTCCGGGATATTACATTCTACCCCCCTTAAACAGAATTCGACCCCGAATTCTACCGTGCCCACGCCAAGGGTTATAAGCAATAAACTTAATCATAACACGCACCTGTTGTGAAAAACTCTGGGTATTGATCACGCATGCGAGATTCCAACCCCATGTAGCCTCCTCTCGGATCGCTGCGACTGAGTACCTTGACATATTTTAAGATTTTATTCCTCAATACCTTCTCTGATCTTTCCAGAATTCATGCTGGATTGGACTCAAAGGCAGTTCATGTTCAAGTATTAACGGTTCTATCGAAATATGAAGCTCTGGATCTCGCAGGTACCTCCTCGACACCGGGTCTTACATAACGTTGTGTACCCCACCCTAGGACCCAAGGCGGTCCTAGCAATACACCACCCTCCAAATCCTCACAACTAACAGATGCGATTAAATATACCTCGGGTTATCATTCTCTTTGGTACCAACCCGCACAACCTGCACATCAAACGAAACTCTTGTTCCATCTCTCAATCGATCTCTTTACCTTAACAAGGAGCACCTCCTTTAACCCCGGACGCACAATAGAGCTCGTTGTAAACAACCTCTTTTACAACCAGAATCCAACTGAAAATAAAGGATTCTCATCACAACCACACCTCACCAAAAGAATCAAATCTAAAAATCAAAGATGCAACATGAAAACCTCTCCACATTCCAAGTAGGTAATTTGCAAATAAACAACACATAAGTCAGAGGAGAATCACTCCAATGCCAAACTATTCCTTTGATTTTTTTTCCTAAACTAGAAAAACCACATAGGCCAACATAAAGTCAACTCAAACCACAAAAGACTTTTGCTATCATCACATAGCTAAACAAGAATCAAGAGAATATTTTGCTACCCGAGAAAATATTTTTTTTTCTTTTAGGAATAAACTTTCTCTTGAATCACAAGATTTCAAATCTTCACACACCACACTAACTCATTTCTCTTAAATTGGCAACATCAACACTATGCTCAAACCGAGTGCATCAACCACACCTTTGTGGAGAGACTCTACTGTCCTCACAATAACATACTCTAGCCAACTCCTCTACCAACAGGGTTACTTTGATAAATAATTTCCAATGCACCTCATCATTGTTTTCACCCACAAACACTTCATCACACTCCTTTAAGGATAGTCAACTTGAAATTCTCGGCACATACTCAATTCCCACACCCAAAGGACACTATCAAGGAGCATCACACTATTTAGAATCCACTTGTTCCAATATTCCCACACAACATCATTAGCCTCCAAGTTCTAGCATAGAACACCAAACCAAAATTTTCCATCTCCAGGGCTCCTATATAAGCACTTCGATATAATTGATACGAAGACTCTCGAATTTGGTGACTAAAATTCCCACAATCAAACATGCTCAATCATTAACAACCACATGAAGACATATTCTCAACCTAATTATCTTTAGGAAGATTCTAACTCTTGGAGGGTTACTCACTGAAGCCAAGTCATGCATGTCAATAATTCAACAATCCCTACTATCCCAATAATTCCCATAACGGTTAGACTTCTTCACAATTATAATCTCATTAACTACACCATCATAATCCTCCTCCTAAAGCTTGCAAGGTGCCCAATCACAATACTCTAATAAGATTGACCAAGATTCTCATACTTTTGGTAACTCTAATGTTCCATCAAAATGAACGAAACATTCTTGAACCACAATTTATTATAGGTTCTTCTAGTTGCAACAATATAACCAGTTAACTCCAAAGACAAACATCTTCTTTAAATCAAATCCTCACCGAGAATTATTCCAAGGAATCAATTTATCACCCCATAAACCTCAAACAACTTGACACCTACAGTCCCCCAAAATCATCTACTTGACCATCACTATCCAGTTGTCATGATACAACCTAAAAGGCTTTGCAACACGAATTGGTTAATCCTTCCTCAGAAGAAGATATAGATAGAAACAATTTTCAGCACATCGAAAAACGTTTATCACTCACCGTATTCACAAGACCAAGGAAAAATAGTCAAATAGCCAAGATCTTGGAAAAAAATTGAAGATGAGACCACAGTTGAGTGCACAAGTCCCACTAGAAGAGAAAATCAAACTTCAGCTGAAAATAAGTAAATAAATAAAGCACTGCTTTTGGAAACTTGAGGAATTCCTTTGTGGCAAACCAACAAGGTTAAGCACGCTTCAATACGCTACAAGGTACAAAACTTGAATCCAACCGCGAATACCTCTACTACACCCTTCAACTTAACAAAAGACATAATTTTCTTTAATGGAAACATCCCTTTACCAACTCAAGCAAATGATCCTTCAAGCTCAAATCACATGAATCACTTAAGAACCGATAGGACCTTCCAATACGTCTCTCTGCGCAAACTAATTTTAGATACCACATAATTTATGAACTCCCATAGGATCACGAATGCAAAACTCCAAACATTTCATTTAACCGACATCACGGAAGATGATCAAATTCATTTACTTCTAAAAGAATCAACACTACCCTCATCCTTTCATACTTAGTTTTACTAACCTCATTATTATATACTATTAGCATGAATCATCATAGCCTCCTTTCCAAAAGAACACAATAACTTATTTCAATTTTTTTTTACAATAAGATTGCAACAATCTTACTAACATCAAGATTAATACACTCTTAACAAGGATCGTTATCGTCTACCCTTCCACTATAAAGCCCTCCAAAATCTCATTAAATAGTTCCATACTACTTTATCAGCCCATCCTCAAATTTGAAAGTATTTCAAAACCTGACAACCTCACTACGACAACCGCTTTAAATTAGAGGAGATCTACTACACAATTTAAATGATTCTACCAAAACTCCTTCATCATAGACATAATGTCATTTGACAATCCCACCATCATGTAAATATAGATCACCTATTAAACCCCATCCATTGCTCTCTTATTGATGCGCAACACTAAACTTCATTACACAATTGTTGCACTTAGCAATTACATACGAACACTAAGTATCCACAAAGATAACTCCAAGATTAATATCCACTAACACAGTAATCCAACACCTTCTGAGTTTAACTATCCTAAACGGTTATATTATCCATTGAGACCCGTTGATCCAATTTATCCCAAAAGCTTACTAAATTGCTCTCTTATTGATCAACCAGTTCATCAAAGTTCCATGTCTCTTAGTAACTCTATTGATTCCATTCGGAATAGCCCTATTCATAAATATAGATCATCAAGAACTATAAGAAGACAACATCAACTTATTCGACTTCACTTCCAAGAATACTAGTTTAAATTAATTATGCTCCACACCAATGACCCCAACTGGATACTCATACCATAACAATTCGTTTGATTACAATCTCTGACTTAACCATAACAAGACATCACAAAAGGATTTTAACACCTTTCTTCAGAAAAGAGAGGCTTCAAACTTCACACTTAGAATAATCCAAAAGAATGACATAAAGCCAAAGCTTTCACATGTTAATGAATTTGCAACATAAAACTTTCGTTAATAAAAATACCAAGCAAACAAATGAGACATGTTTCACAACAAGGCAAAACTCCCACGAAGGGACCAACCTTGCAAATCAATAATGTTCACAAGTAGCAAAAGAGTCTCAATAGTCCGAAAGAACAATAATTGCTTCAAAGAACAGGTAGAGACCAATAGAAAACCCTCAACTACAATGAGCCACAAACCCAAGATAAGTTCATCCACCACCACAGGATAAGTTTTGACCAAACCCAACTCAAGGATGAGAGAAACTTTTCTAAATAACTCATTCCTAACCTCTGAAACTAAGTTGTCCAAGGAAAAATCCTTCACCATTTCAATACCACGAATAGTGATAAACCTGGCCATGCCCATGGCTGCACCACGGTCTCTATCTCTCGACATCAACTATCACCCCACATAACAATCGATCATATAATCGAATCATATGCACAAAAGATCATCTCATAACAAGTACAAAGTCAAAACATTTAAGCACACATTCAACTATGATAATAGACATAAACGTAGATGCAATGCAAACCCCATTCCCACCTACAGTGCTTAGTGTGTCAAAATTAATATTTCATAACCACGGACCTACAACCCTCTCGATACCAATCGTAACACCCCAGCCAAACTATGACCTGGAATGCTACTAAACTAACAACATATTAAGGAAAACTAATATTCACCTTACAAATTTTCAGCAGAACCTCCTTTGTTTAATGAGTAAAATAGAGGTTCCAACATGCATAGTCAAACGATCTGAATAATAGTAAGCAATAAATATTCAATTCTAAACAACAGAATTATGTTTGCCATCACAATCGTAACCACAATACTTAAATAAAGAATGTAAGCAATGTAAAAGTTCTAAACCTTTATTACATTCTAAACATGGTGATCTTTATTCAGTTACCACTTAAGCTATTCAACAAATAATGATTAAGGTTCTTTATTTCTTCCAAGGTGAATGGACCGCAAGTGCAATAAAGTTAATCCATCTTTATCCCCATGCATGCCGATCTCATGTAGGTACCAAAAACAAACAAAGAACCACAACAACAAACAAGAGTGAGTCCAATGACTCAAAGAAATATAAATAGTGGCAACAAGAGTAAAAGGGAACATCACTCCTCATGTTCACCCATCAATCAAATAAATAAATCATGCTATGCAGATGATCAAAAGAATCTCTTTATCTCTTCTCTTTCGCATTTTACCGGTAACGCGGAGTGTGCATCCGTCAATGCACACCCATGCCCGTACTATCCGCACAGGGACCATTTGCCCATACTCCACATGTATGGGGACCTTTAGCCCGTCATGACATCAACATGACGGGACCTCAACACTTAGTCGCCTCGTGACCAAGACCTCAATAATCAACATGATGCACAAACGTGAATATCTCAATAATAAATTGCATTCACGATAACTATGCACCGAAATTCTCTCATTCGCTTGCAATCAGCGATAACCAAATTCAACATAGCATTAACATGATCAAGATCAAATATTCTCATAAGATAGATCAAAACATCTATAAACCATCAATCATGCAATCATCCATAATCCATACTATGAATGTTAGACCACTATTGTACTTGCCTTAACCACGCGAAAACGGGGATGAGCAGAAGCGCGCCCCCGAATCCGTCCTCCTCCTGAACAATAATTTTAATAATCGCTAAGGCAACAGTAATGAGTCTTTAGATTAAACAAAAACACCCCCAAACTAACCCAACATGTTTAACTTGACTCAAACCCCAAATCCTTTCGGCCACCCTGTCCCCCTCTACAGACAGTCAACTTCAAAAATCCTTATCTAATGGTACAGAAGTCCGAATAGGGCGTTCTCAGATTTTATGGAAAGATAATTAAATTATCTAACTAAACCTAGTTGGTGAGTCTCCCTGATTCGGCCAACTTCTACCCGCACCATCTAAATTTCTAGAACATCAATTCCATAACGAGTTCTCTGGACAGCGCACTAAAATTGACATAACTTTCACCCCGAGAGTCGGAATCCGGATTTCTTGACCTTTCTGGAAATCTAAGGAAAATATCTAAAACTTTCATAATATGGAGATCCTCTGATTCTCCTGATTTCTAATCGCCCAACTCATCTACCGAAACCTGACAGGAATTTCCCCGATCTACAGGACAGTCCGACTAGAAAATTCATAACTTTTTCTACAGAGGTTCGAATGACGCGTTCTAGCACTTCATGGAAAGCTAAAGATGTCCTCTACAAATCTCTAGGAGAAGACCAGACCTGAATCCCCACGGATCTATATCAAAAAGACCGTCTAACAGAGGCTGTCCTGAGCAGATCCGAGAACCGACATTGCTAAACAACTAAATATGCAGCTAGCGGGGAGAATTAGGAGTAATTACCCTTAACGAATCGCTGAAGAACACGGAGAACTCCACACGATCTCTGCCTCCCTTCTTTTTCCCGTCCTATTCTCCCCCTTCCGGATCCACAATCCTTCCCGGCGGACGATTGCTCTCCTCCCCTCGAACCGCAGCGATCGGGATCCTTCACCAATCGCAGGGGCGCCCATGGAGGCGAGGAGACGCTGCTGGCCACAGGGGCGCAAGGAGGAAGAGGGAGGTGCTACTGGAAACGCGCAAGGGCAGCAGGGGCGGCGCAATGGGGAGAGGGGGAGGGGCGGCTAGGGTTGGAGGGGGGAAGGTGGCGCTCCCCTTTGCTGGCCGAAATCCCCACCTGGGCCAAGGCCCAGGCTCAGGTTGCCAGGGAAAATCAGAAAACCCCCGTCTAAACTTGATATTTTATTCTTCCCTTCAAGGTCCTTTCCTCCGATTAAACGATTAACGGTCGAAACTCTTCCGGATATTACATTCTACCCTTAAACAGAATTCGACCCCGAATTCTACCGTGCCCACGCCAAGGGTTATAAGCAATAAACTTAATCATAACACGCACCTGTTGTGAAAAACTCGGTATTGATCACGCATGCGAGATTCCAATTCCCATGTAGCCTCCTCTCGGATCGCTGCACTGCAGTACCTTGACATATTTTAAGATTTTATTCCTCAATACCTTCTCCGATCTTTCCGAATTCATGCCGGATTGGACTCAAAGGCAGTTCATGTTCAAGTATTAACGGTTCTATCGAAATATGAAGCTCGGATCTCGCAGTACCTCCTCGACACGGGTCTTACATAACGTTGTGTACCCCACCCTAGGACCCAAGGCGGTCCTAGCAATACACCACCCTCCAAATCCTCACAACTAACAGATGCGATTAAATATACCTCGGTTATCATTCTCTTTGGTACCAACCCGCACAACCTGCACATCAAACGAAACTCTTGTTCCATCTCTCAATCGATCTCTTTACCTTAACAAGGAGCACCTCCTTTAACCCCGGACGCACAATAGAGCTCGTTGTAAACAACCTCTTTTACAACCAGAATCCAACTGAAAATAAAGGATTCTCATCACAACCACACCTCACCAAAAGAATCAAATCTAAAAATCAAAGATGCAACATGAAAACGTCTCCACATTCCAAGTAGGTAATTTGCAAATAAACAACACATAAGTCAGAGGAGAATCACTCCAATGCCAAACTATTCCTTTGATTTTTTTCCTAAACTAGAAAAACCACATAGGCCAACATAAAGTCAACTCAAACCACAAAAGACTTTTGCTATCATCACATAGCTAAACAAGAATCAAGAGAATATTTTGCTACCCGAGAAAATATTTTTTTTCTTTTAGGAATAAACTTTCTCTTGAATCACAAGATTTCAAATCTTCACACACCACACTAACTCATTTCTCTTAAATTGGCAACATCAACACTATGCTCAAACCGAGTGCATCAACCACACCTTTGTGGAGAGACTCTACTGTCCTCACAATAACATACTCTAGCCAACTCCTCTACCAACAGGGTTACTTTGATAAATAATTTCCAATGCACCTCATCATTGTTTTCACCCACAAACACTTCATCACACTCCTTTAAGGATAGTCAACTTGAAATTCTCGGCACATACTCAATTCCCACACCCAAAGGACACTATCAAGGAGCATCACACTATTTAGAATCCACTTGTTCCAATATTCCCACACAACATCATTAGCCTCCAAGTTCTAGCATAGAACACCAAACCAAAATTTTCCATCTCCAGGGCTCCTATATAAGCACTTCGATATAATTGATACGAAGACTCTCGAATTTGGTGACTAAAATTCCCACAATCAAACATGCTCAATCATTAACAACCACATGAAGACATATTCTCAACCTAATTATCTTTAGGAAGATTCTAACTCTTGGAGGGTTACTCACTGAAGCCAAGTCATGCATGACAATAATTCAACAATCCCTACTATCCCAATAATTCCCATAACGGTTAGACTTCTTCACAATTATAATCTCATTAACTACACCATCATAATCCTCCTCCTAAAGCTTGCAAGGTGCCCAATCACAATACTCTAATAAGATTGACCAAGATTCTCATACTTTTGGTAACTCTAATGTTCCATCAAAATGAACGAAACATTCTTGAACCACAATTTATTATAGGTTCTTCTAGTTGCAACAATATAACCAGTTAACTCCAAAGACAAACATCTTCTTTAAATCAAATCCTCACCGAGAATTATTCCAAGGAATCAATTTATCACCCCATAAACCTCAAACAACTTGACACCTACAGTCCCCCAAAATCATCTACTTGACCATCACTATCCAGTTGTCATGATACAACCTAAAAGGCTTTGCAACACGAATTGGTTAATCCTTCCTCGTAAGAAGATATAGATAGAAACAATTTTCAGCACATCAAAAACGTTTATCACTCACCGTATTCACAAGACCAAGGAAAATAGTCAAATAGCCAAGATCTTGGAAAAAATTGAAGATGAGACCACAGTTGAGTGCACAAGTCCCACTAGAAGAGAAAATCAAACTTCAGCTGAAAATAAGTAAATAAATAAAGCATCGCTTTTGGAAACTTGAGGAATTCCTTTGTGGCAAACCAACAAGGTTAAGCACGCTTCAATACGCTACAAGGTACAAAACTTGAATCCAACCGCGAATACCTCTACTACACCCTTCAACTTAACAAAAGACATAATTTTCTTTAATGGAAACATCCCTTTACCAACTCAAGCAAATGATCCTTCAAGCTCAAATCACATGAATCACTTAAGAACCGATAGGACCTTCCAATACGTCTCTCTGCGCAAACTAATTTTAGATACCACATAATTTATGAACTCCCATAGGATCACGAATGCAAAACTCCAAACATTTCATTTAACCGACATCACGGAAGATGATCAAATTCATTTACTTCTAAAAGAATCAACACTACCCTCATCCTTTCATACTTAGTTTTACTAACCTCATTATTATATACTATTAGCATGAATCATCATAGCCTCCTTTCCAAAAGAACACAATAACTTATTTCAATTTTTTTTTACAATAAGATTGCAACAATCTTACTAACATCAAGATTAATACACTCTTAACAAGGATCGTTATCGTCTACCCTTCCACTATAAAGCCCTCCAAAATCTCATTAAATAGTTCCATACTACTTTATCAGCCCATCCTCAAATTTGAAAGTATTTCAAAACTCGACAACCTCACTACGACAACCGCTTTAAATTAGAGGAGATCTACTACACAATTTAAATGATTCTACCAAAACTCCTTCATCATAGACATAATGTCATTTGACAATCCCACCATCATGTAAATATAGATCACCTATTAAACCCCATCCATTGCTCTCTTATTGATGCGCAACACTAAACTTCATTACACAATTGTTGCACTTAGCAATTACATACGAACACTAAGTATCCACAAAGATAACTCCAAGATTAATATCCACTAACACAAGAATCCAACACCTTCTCGAGTTTAACTATCCTAAACGGTTATATTATCCATTGAGACCCGTTGATCCAATTTATCCCAAAAGCTTACTAAATTGCTCTCTTATTGATCAACCAGTTCATCAAAGTTCCATGTCTCTTAGTAACTCTATTGATTCCATTCGGAATAGCCCTATTCATAAATATAGATCATCAAGAACTATAAGAAGACAACATCAACTTATTCGACTTCACTTCCAAGAATACTAGTTTAAATTAATTATGCTCCACACCAATGACCCCAACTGGATACTCATACCATAACAATTCATTTGATTACAATCTCTGACTTAACCATAACAAGACATCACAAAAGGATTTTAACACCTTTCTTCAGAAAAGAGAGGCTTCAAACTTCACACTTAGAATAATCCAAAAGAATGACATAAAGCCAAAGCTTTCACATGTTAATGAATTTGCAACATAAAACTTTCGTTAATAAAAATACCAAGCAAACAAATGAGACATGTTTCACAACAAGGCAAAACTCCCACGAAGGGACCAACCTTGCAAATCAATAATGTTCACAAGTAGCAAAAGAGTCTCAATAGTCCGAAAGAACAATAATTGCTTCAAAGAACAGGTAGAGACCAATAGAAAACCCTCAACTACAATGAGCCACAAACCCAAGATAAGTTCATCCACCACCACAGGATAAGTTTTGACCAAACCCAACTCAAGGATGAGAGAAACTTTTCTAAATAACTCATTCCTAACCTCTGAAACTAAGTTGTCCAAGGAAAAATCCTTCACCATTTCAATACCACGAATAGTGATAAACCTGGCCATGCCCATGGCTGCACCGCGGTCTCTATCTCTCGACATCAACTATCACCCCACATAACAATCGATCATATAATCGAATCATAAGCACAAAAGATCATCTCATAACAAGTACAAAGTCAAAACATTTAAGCACACATTCAACTATGATAATAGACATAAACGTAGATGCAATGCAAACCCCATTCCCACCTACAGTGCTTAGTGTGTCAAAATTAATATTTCGTTAACCACGGACCTACAGCCCGCTCGATACCAATCAGAACACCCCAGCCAAACTATGACCTGAATGCTACTAAACTAACAACATATTAAGGAAAACTAATATTCACCTTACAAATTTTCAGCAGAACCTCCTTTGTTTAATGAGTAAAATAGAGGTTCCAACATGCATAGTCAAACGATCTGAATAATAGTAAGCAATAAATATTCAATTCTAAACAATGTAATTATGTTTGCCATCACAATCGTGAACCACAATACTTAAATAAAGAATGTAAGCAATGTAAAAGTTCTAAACCTTTATTACATTCTAAACATGGTGATCTTTATTCAGTTACCACTTAAGCTATTCAACAAATAATGATTAAGGTTCTTTATTTCTTCCAAGGTGAATGGACCGTGCAAGTGCAATAAAGTTAATCCATCTTTATCCCCATGCATGCCGCCTCATGTAGGTACCAAAAACAAACAAAGAACCACAACAACAAACAAGAGTGAGTCCAATGACTCAAGAAATATAAATAGTGGCAACAAGAGTAAAAGGGAACATCACTCCTCATGTTCACCCATCAATCAAATAAATAAATCATGCTATGCAATATGATCAAAAGAATCTCTTTATCTCTTCTCTTCGCATTTTACCGTAACGCGGAGTGTGCATCCGTCAATGCACACCCATGCCGTACTATCCGGCACAGGACCATTTGCCCATACTCCACATGTATGGGGACCTTTAGCCCGTCATGACATCAACATGACGGGACTCAACACTTAGTCGCCTCGTGACCAAGACCTCAATAATCAACATGATGCACAAACGTGAATATCTCAATAATAAATTGCATTCACGATAACTATGCACCGTAAATTCTCTCATTCGCTTGCAATCAGCGATAACCAAATTCAACATAGCATTAACATGATCAAGATCAAATATTCTCATAAGATAGATCAAAACATCTATAAACCATCAATCATGCAATCATCCATAATCCATACTATGAATGTTAGACCACTATTGTACTTGCCTTAACCACGTAAAACGGGGATGAGCAGAAGCGCGCCCCGAATCCGTCCTCCTCCTGAACAATAATTTTAATAATCGCTAAGGCAACAGTAACAAGTCTTTAGATTAAACAAAAACACCCCCAAACTAACCCAACATGTTTAACTTGACTCAAACCCCAAATCCTTTCGGCCACCCTGTCCCCCTCTACAGACAGTCAACTTCAAAAATCCTTATCTAATGGTACAGAAGTCCGAATAGAGCGTTCTCAGATTTTATGGAAAGATAATTAAATTATCTAACTAAACCTAATTGGTGAGTCTCCCTGATTCGGCCAACTTCTACCCGCACCATCTAAATTTCTAGAACATCAATTCCATAACGAGTTCTCTGGACAGCGCACTAAAATTGACATAACTTTCACCCCGAGAGTCGGAATCCGGATTTCTTGACCTTTCTGGAAATCTAAGGAAAATATATAAAACTTTCATAATATGGAGATCCTCTGATTCTCCTGATTTCTAATCGCCCAACTCATCTACCAAAACCTGACAGGAATTTCCCCGATCTACAGGACAGTCCGACTAGAAAATTCATAACTTTTTCGACAGAGGTCCGAATGACGCGTTCTAGCACTTCATGGAAAGCTAAAGATGTCCTCTACAAATCTCTAGGAGAAGATCAGACCTGAATCCCCACGGATCTATATCAAAAAGACCGTCTAACAGAGGCTGTCCTGAGCAGATCCGAAAACCGACATTGCTAAACAACTAAATATGCAGCTAGCGGGGAGAATTAGGAGTAATTACCCTTAACAAATCGCTGAAGAACACGGAGAACTCCACACGATCTCTGCCTCCCTTCTTTTTCCCATCCTATTCTCCCCCTTCCGGATCCACAATCCTTGCCGGCGGACGATTGCTCTCCTCCCCTCGAACCGCAGCGATCGGGATCCCTTCACCAATCGCAGGGGCGTCCATGGAGGCGAGGGAGACGCTGCTGGCCACAGGGGCGCAAGGAGGAAGAGGGAGGTGCTGCTGGAAACGCGCAAGGGCAGCAGGGGCGGCGCAAGGGGGGAGAGGGGGAGGCGCAAGGAGGGAGAGGGGGAGGGGCAGCTAGGGTTGGAGGGGGGAAGGTGGCGCCCCCCTTTGCTGGCCGAAATCCCCACCTGGGCCAAGGCCCAGGCCTAGGTTGCCAGGGAAAATCAGAAAACCCCCCTCTAAACTTGATATTTTATTCTTCCCTTCACGGTCCTTTCCTCCGATTAAACGATTAACGGTCGAAACTCTTCTGGGATATTACAGCGGTGCGGGGTGGGAGCGAGGGGAGGAGGCGGCGGCGCGGGGTGGGGAGGAGGAGGAGGCGGAGGCGGCGTGGGGTGGGAGGGAGGGGAGGAGGCGGCGGCGCGAGGTGGGGAGGAGGAGGCGGCGGCCGAGCGGAGGGCGGGGGAGGAGGCGGCGTCGCGGAGAGTGGGGGAGGAGGCGAGGGAGAAACCAGGGGGAGGAGGCGCACGGGCTCGTGGGGGAGGAGGCGCATGGGCGGTTGAGGCGCACGGGTTCGTGGGGGAGGAGGCGCACGGGTTCGTGGAGGAGGAGGCGCACGGTCGGTTGGAGGGGTTGGTGGGTCCACACGTCAATCTTTTTTTTGTCAGAAGAGGTGGTGGTGGGAGAGGCCGGACCAACCACCAACTCCTTCTTTTATAATAGTAAAAATATACATGCCTATACTCGATCTGTACAAGCCTAAAGTGAAGATGCGTTTAGAAGGTCTCGTCGACATTAGTCCATTGTCCATCATTTCGAGTGTACATGATAATGAGGACATTCTAATCAGACCGATTATGCGAGCACTAGCTAAAAAGATTAATCAACAGGTGAACTTGCTCCTAATTAAATTTAGCTTAAATTTACATGAGAATTGGCTACTACCTAATGTTAGTATTTTAATTGGTCACATGTTTGTGCATGAGGAGATGTTGAGATGCCAAAGCCAGAAGAAATCAGCCGAGCAAGAAAATCATGCATGTGCATGTGAGCCATAAAAAAGAAGAAGAAGAAATGCACATATATCTCAAAGGAGATGGAAGAACCTTCATACGGGACTAGCAAAGAGAAAAGAAATGCATGTATGCATGTTTCATACGTGACTTGCTAGAAAAATGCCTCATGCATTACACGAGTATTACACGTTTTGTTTTCGAGACGGACATTAGTATTACACGTTTTGGCCGAGTTAGTCACGTATAATGGAAAGAGAACTTTTCTAGCCGAGTACTACTTGAACTTCTTTTCTAAGATGAAGTCGGCCGAGTTAGTCGCGTATTGTGTTTTTTTATTTGAGTCCGACACGTGGAAGACTGAAAAATCGGAGCGTAAAAGAATTTAAAACCCATGTTATGAAGGATTAGGATTTTAAATAGAAATCGAATAGGAGAGGGAGTTGGTTGTATAAAAGATAGAGACGCTGCAGTCTGTGTTGGCCATTTTTGAGCGAAGAAAAAAGTAAAGCGCGGCTTGTACGTGAAAAATACGGGTGTGCGGTGGTTGACTCGTACGAGAGAAAAATTAGAGCGGCGGCCGTGTTTTTGGTTGAAGATTCGATGATGCATGGTTGATGGATACTTCATAGTCTTGCACGCATGTTTACGTGGATGATTGGTCTGATGGATAGTCAGGTCTGCATTGATACATACATCCATTGAAGGGTGTTCCTCTATGCAAAAGTCTTTGGGAAGTGAGGAATCTTGTAGTTTCCCATAAATTTTCTGGAGAGTATTGGAAAATAGGAGTTAGGGGCTATGTTTAATTCAATTTTGTACCATCAATCTTACTATCAAGTTCTAGTGTTAGTGATCCTGACAACAAATTTAATGTCGCATAGCAACAAACAAATTCAGTGGGACTCATGGTGCAGCTAATGTACATGAACATAACAAGACATACACAAGTTGTGAACATAAGATTAAATAAATTCAGAAAATGAGGCCGATCTATACTAAAACATAATCAAGACACCTGAACCTCCTTTCCAATTGCTATCACTTTGCTGTTTTCATCAGAGAGCATAGCACCCTTTTGGGCCTCCTTACAATAAAACAAAGCCATGAAAAATTGGTACTATTAACATTGTCAAGACACCTGAACCTCCTTTCCATGTTGCTTGTCTTCGTACTCCTCAACGACTTCGCCGTCGACAATGGTAGCAGTGATGAACACCTCGCCGGCGGAGGAGACGCGTCCGTCCCCTCCTCCCCCTGGGTGCCGGTGACGGCGAGTGGATGCCGGAATTGAATTGTTAATTTTGAATAAAAACTTAAAACTCCATGAGAAGGTACCTTTCTATTCCATTTTTAGTTACTGTCAAACTGGATTCCTCAAAGAAAAAGAAACAGCAAGGATAACAGTGCAGCAGACGGACATTATCAGCTTTGATTTTTCATTTAAAGAACGACTGCTCGCTTGTATAGGTTGATATAGCCAAACGGTTTACGCACTATCTTCCATGATTTCTCATGCGTAGTACAGAATGAACTATGGCGGCGAATTGCAATCGCGTGTCAGCGGTGCAGGTGGGAGTCCAGCGTGAAATTTTGAACTCATTCAGAGAACGATTGCTCGCCCACATAGGTTAATATAGCCAACAAAGGTACGCATCGCCTTCTATGATTTCTCATGCGCATTTAAATGAACTTTGGCGGCAAATTCTAATGGCACATCAGCGTACAGATGGGAGTCTAACGTGAAATTTTAAGCTCATTCGAGAACGATCGCCGCTTGTAAAGGTTGATACAACCAAACGGTGTACGTACTGCCTTCTACGATTTCTCATGTGCAGTATGAAATGAACTTTGGCGGCGAATTCTAATGGCACGTCAACAGTACAGATGGGAGTGTAACGTGAAATTTTCAGCTCATTCGGAGAACGAATGCTCGCTTGTATAGGTTGATACAACCAAACGGTGTATGTACTGCCTTCTACGATTTCTCATGTGCAGTACTATAATTATAGCCTGTAGGAAGTTTTTCTGAATATAAAATTTTGGAAGTTTCTCATGTGCAGTACTACGATTTCTAAAATTTGACAAACTGGACAGCTCGCAAATTTATAAACGAAGTTAAATTTCCGCCAAAATAGAGATCCCGCCAATATTCTCCCAAACAAAGTCACAAGCGCACCTTCTTCCTGCTAAAAACCGTGAAAAAAAGACGAAGTGCCAAAACCCCCGCCTGGACCCACGTTTTTGCCGCCCCCGCCTACCCTCCGCCCAAATTAATCCCCTCCCTAATCTAATCTGGAGGGGGAGAAAGAGAGCCGCCGCCAGATAGTGTCTCCGCCCCGCCGCCTCATCCCCCACCTCCCCCGCCGCCGCCTCGTCCCCCACCTCCCCCGGCCTCCCCGCCTCCCGTCTCCCTCCGCCTCCCGGCTCGCCTCCCGGCCTCCCCACTCCGCCCGACTCCCGCTCCCACGGACACCTCCCACGCCGCCCGCCGCCTCATCCCCCACCTCCCCGCGTCGCCTCGTCCCCCACCTCCCCTGGTCTCCCGCCTCCTCCGCCTCCCGACCCCTTCGCGCCACCGCCCCCTCGCCTCCGTCGCCTCCCCGTCGCCCCCTCCGCCTTCCCCACCTCCCCACCTCCACCACGGCCCCGTCTCTCTCCGCCTCCGCCGCCTCTATACAGAAGACCTAGGTCGACAAGACCATGGCGATGACTCCATCGACGACGCCGATCACTGGTTCGGCCGCCGCCAACGCCACCGACGGGGATTTCGCCATCACGAGGGCCGACCGACGGGTTCCACCTCGAACTTCTAGTGCTGAAGAAGATGGCACGGATGATGCTTCCCTCCCCAGGTATGAAGCCTCATCATCTCCCTAGGCCCAGGGCACCCTTTAACTCACTAAACTAACAACTTTAGAGATCCTTTTCCCATCTTGTGAGCAAGATTAAACTAGGTGGTTCTTGGGGCGATATCTAGAATTTACCTAAATAGATAGCCCCTGGGAACCCAATATTCCCACAAATCAAATCTTAATTTGCACTTCATGTCTTCCAGGACTGGAGGCTGGAGCATAACTTGCATAGCCTTGGACTACAATAGTGCTATAAAAGTTTGACATCTACAACCAACAAGAACTCATTGCAACTGTGTCCCTGTTGAATATCTAGCAATGCTATCAAACTACCCAAATTTACTAAATTACAACGGAAAACATAAGGTAGCTTTTCTAGTTCTTTCACTATGTAATAACAAAGTAATAGCACCTTACTGACTGTACTTTAGCTATAGTACTTTTCTTAGTTTGTATTAACTATTCTCCTTGAGCTGCAGTACACCGGTAATCTCTCTCATCACTATACGATGTTTGAGATTCGAGTGATGAAAAAAAGGTATATTATGATTGGGAATAAGGTTAGTGGTTAACTAAAAATCAAATTGGTTTGATAAGTTATATTCGAAGGTAGTCCTGCAAGTGATATTGAGTCATTTCAGTAGTAAGCCAATCGCTGTAGTAAAGAAATTCTGGAGGGATCGATTAAGCCAATCTAGAGATGTAGTAAAGAAATAGTTATTCTGCAAAGAAATATATCATTGAGTCGTTTCAGTAGTAAGCCAATCGCTGTAGTAAAGAAATATGCAGAAAAGCCAGAACTAAATACTTAGATCTAAAAATGAAGCTAAAGAAAGGGTGAAATAGAAAGGCGAATGGCTATTTTCCTCTCAGAATTTGCATACTGACAACTGCATTTTGACTATTTAACCTTTCTCTATGTAAACATACAGAACGAAACAAGGGTCGGGTCAGCAGTGGACTTTAGTTATTCAATGCAAGGGAGCACCACCAGAAAAAGAATTCTTTGAGTGCGATCTTGATAGGACTAATGTCTCATTTATGACATTGTTAAGTTTATAAGAACATCTTGGATACTCAGTTAGGGACTTCTTATACTATAAGAAGCGATGTGGCAGGGCGGTAGCAACTCTGGAGCCGATCGATTATAGTCGTGATGCAGACAGAATGATAGAAAGCAATCAAGATGAAAGGCAAGTCCGATTAGTAGTGTCAAGGGAGCGAGTAAAAGACAATCAGGTGACCATAACACCCATGAAGCGAAAGAGGAGTAAACAAAATAGTGATGATCCAATTACAAATGAACAACTTGATGCATACAAGGTTTGGCTAGCAAATCTGCAAGCCGAGGAAGAACACACGGGTAAGTTATATATGTTGCTACACTAATCGCGCTGATTTTAATGAAGTATGAATTGGTAATCGCACTAACATATATTCATGGCTCACGAATTTATAGATGACTACAGGATGAAACAATCAAAACATATAAGGAATGGTTAAGGAGGAAAGGCCATCTTGATGATATCTGTAATTTTCAAATCTTTCAATGAACTATACAAGCATATTATTAGTTTTACAAACTCACATATATTTCTATGATGAGTATTATAATGTGTGCAGTATCCTTTTTGAAAGAGGACCATACCAACAATCCAGCTGGCCTTCAAGATGAGGAAAGTCAAGACAGCGGCCTAACACCACCAGAGAGGCCATCTCATGCTCGGCAAAACAAGCAACAACAAAATGGTATGCTATCCTTCTGTCAATTCTATTTTCTAGGTTCAATTGGTTTTTGCTAAATGTGTACATTAAATGACATTTAAATTGCTCATAAGGAGGTGGCTCCAAACAATGCAAGAAAGGTGTACGTGGATGCCATAAAGGTTTAGCAGCAGCTAACAAGAGAGTGAAGAATGCATCGCAGAAACTATCAATTCAATTTTCAGCAAGGTTAGGAGGCCCCGTAGGAGAAAACTCCCGAACATTTGTGGATGAAGTGGTAATGTTTACAAGAAAGAGGGCTCCACTTATTGGAGTCAAAAAGTGGAAAGATATAAAGCAAAATGTCAAAATTACAATAGCAGAGGATTTGCTAGTAAGTTGCATCTTTTTATTTGTTGGTAAATAAGCATGTTAATTCTGTAATTACGTATGACTTCACCTTCACTTTCTGTTTCAATACAAGCAGAGTAGGTGGGATTTTCCAAACATTGAGAATGCAACGGAAAAGATATGGGACATTGCTAAAGAGTGGTACAAAGGATGGCGATCAACATTCAGTTCTACATACAAGGCATACAACACTTACGCTGAGCGAATGAAACATAAGCCTGAAGATATAGACATTGTCGAATGGCACTACTTGATAATGTATTTTGGAACTGAAAAATTCAAGGTTCAATTTTTCTCTCTGCAATTACCAATTAGTGAATGGAATTGAGATAGTAACCATTAATGTATGGACTTGTACAGTTGATGCATTAGCAATAGTAATTACAAAAATATATGCAGCATCATGTGTTACAGACATATATGCTTTTTACTACCACTATTTAGGATGCATATAATTCTTATTTAGACTTGAACAATTGCTGCATAAGGCATATAGGAGTTAGCTCCAGAACACCTTTGTAAGTAGTAGTTAAAATAAGGCACATACATCATTTTGTATCAATAGTTGACTATTGATCAATGACCTATTTGATTAGTGACAGCAGCAGTTTTATAATTTTATCTTCTAGACTATATTGTCTACTCCAAATATTTATGTCCAATTATTGCAAAATCATTGAATGGCTTACCTGTAGCTACAGCTAGCTATTGCTGCTCATAGCTATTGCAGAACCCAACCGCAAAAAACCTTAGCCGAAGAATTTGAACATTGTTGTCTTACTTTATTTTTTTTTAATACATATATGGTGACAAGAATGCTTTGTTGAGTGCATTTGTAAACTTTTTTGTAGAGGGTCAGCAGCCAAAACTCTGAAAACCGTCAAAAACAGAAGACTAAGCATCTAATGGGATCCAAACCGTTCTCCCAATGTAGCTACGAGCAGGTAATGAAAAATTAAACTTATCTGATTCTTTTCTTAAATGATCAATTGTTCACAAGGCACAATGTTTGCCATCTTAGAGAGACCCAAATACTGGAGAAGAGCCAACTGATCTAACTCTTTGGATGGCTACCCACATGAAGAACGGGGAATGGTCAAACAACGCTTCTAGGAATGTCTATGTGAGTAGTAAATTTAATTTGTTCATGACTTAGTACATTTTTCAGAATTTTGTGCATAAAACTTAACTGATTTAACTTCTTATTTTCTCTTATCACACTTAGGATGATGCAGCCTTGAAATTACCGACCTATCAACAGAGCGGATAAAGACTTCCTTACGCTTGAAGAGGAAAATATTGCTTTCCAATCAAGTTACAAGGAAAGCACCGGTACCAAATCATGCAAAGCTCATGGTCATGGATACATGGCGAAAAATCCCACACGAAGCCAACTATTGAAAGACAGACTCGATGAACAATCCCATGCTTCAGCTGCAGCCCAGCGAAAAAAAACAATGAGCTCGAAGATGAGGTGCAAATGTTAAAGGAACAAATTGCAAATGGAGTTGCTGAAAGGGAAGAAACTAGGCGAGAGATGCAAGAGGAACTGGAGAAGGAAAGGAACGCAAGAGAACAACTTAGGCAAGAGTTCCTTTCATTGCTAGCACAACAGAGAGAAGCAACATTACAGGTAATACATCTCAGATATACGCAGCAGCAGCTGCTGCTGTTTATTGTTGATATTTGCAGCAGACCACCCAGCCTAACAGGCCCTAATGTTTTTCCTCATGGTCCATATGCAAAGCTAACCAGGAAGTATATTGAATGAAGGGAAAGCGAGGCTAATCCAAGTGAGGAAGACGAAAACATGACAACATTGGACAAGGCTAACCCAGATAGTACATTGAACACCACGTAAAAGACACTGAACATGTGGAAGAAACATTACAACAGTAACAAAATTTGCAAATAGTTTGCTGCCATAAGGGATTTGGACTTTGTACATTCTATTGATGACCGCTGATGTGTACCTTCCCCGAACTTCAATTGATGCATGTATGCTGAACATATTTTAATAGTAGTACACATCAGGATGCTAATATTTTTATTCTACATTTTACATTTGCGAATGACCCAAGAAGCATCCCGACCACACAAAAGATGCTAGGCCACCTATTCGCATCACTCGAGCTTCTAATATTAACGAAGCCTCTTCCAAAATGTCGCTGTTAATAATGGTTCATCGAACTTCATTCCTCCACAACAATTGAAGAATACCGCTACAACTCGCTCAAGAAAAGGAGGGACCAGCGGTATGAAATGAAAATGTGACTAATCTTCATCTATCATTGTTCTTATGTCAAATATAGCATATTGTTCTAAACTACTAAAAATTATGCCAGTGAAGTAGGGCTACTATATATTGGTAAATGAAATGAAATTAAATAATTCACTGGAATCACTTGCTAAATACTTTGCTACGCGAACTGAACTAGAGAACTCGTGGATTGCTATTTTCAGTGTAACTCGTATCTCTAAACTTGCACTATGATGTACTTAAGTATGTGCTCTGGACAATACTCACATTAAGGTCCCTCTTTATTGTTCATGTTCTATCGGGATGAAACAATTTGATCGAGCAAACAGAGTCGTGGCGTCGTCAAGTCAGAAATTCAACATGGCAAAGAAGCACGGACAAATGGAATGGAAGTGATAGTACTTTTGTTATTAGTTACAAACTTTGTAGTTTAAGTATGGAGATTGATATGTAATTCTGCATGAGTGGTGGCACTTTTAAATTATTATGTATTGAATTAATATATGTGTTTTGATCCAAAGTGTTCCTAATTTGATTATTAATTTGCAACAACAAATTATAATAAACTATCATATGCTCAATATGCTACCGCAAATTTTACCGCTATGATAAACCTGTATGCAAAATTGGTATTTCGTTGTGATAGGCTGTTGCAACGCCGCTACTATGTTGCGATTTCACTATATGCCATGAACAATGTTCGTTGCTATAGGATCTATTTGCCACAAAACATATTTCGTCGCAATAACTTTATGGCAATGAAATGCCTTCCGTGGCAATAAAACATATTGCAACAAAACACCTCCCGTGGCAATTAAACCTGCTGCAACGAAACGCCTCCCGTAGCAATATATCCTGTTGCAACGAAATGCTCTCCGTGGCAATAGGGTCTATTGCCACGAATCATTGGCGTGGCAATAGAACCTATTACCACGCAATATTTTCGTGGCAAATGATACTATTGCCACGATCAAACTTCGTGGCAAAAGAAGCTATTGTCACGGAGTCAGCCGTGGCAATAGCCTATATCGCCACGACATCATTCGTTGCAACAACAAACAATTGCCACAACATATTGCATGGCAATAACCATAGGTATTGCAACGAAACCACAATCCGTTGCATAATCTTTTAAGCATGCAAGTACTTGCCACGCTTGCCAACGGAAGTGATGTGTTGCAATAGGTGCATATTGCATCTATTTTGGCCCTATTGCAACGATTTCGCTCCATTGTCCTAGACCTGAAAACTAGTAGTGGTATAGGATTCAGAGTAGTCGAAGAGGAGAGTCAAGGTGTGTTTATGTAGGACTCTCAGCGTGGGATGCCGCGTTGGATACGGAGTCTTGTATGTTGCTTCTCTATATAAGAAAGACAAAAAGGATGTAGGCATATCATGTTGCCAAAGATTTATCTATGTTTATTTGTGTTCGCGTGCATGATCTCAAAGTTTAAATTCATCGCTCGTCTAGACCACGGCCAGTACAAGCATGGGATCTGGGATGCCTAGCTCATCTACACCATACACTCCTGCAGCAACGTTGGGAGAACCAATCTCACTTGGAGCTCCGCTAAGGATGGAGCTCGACGAGAGCTCAACTGAAGGACAACGATAGGAGCATGACATAAAAAGTCTCTACGATATCACATCTCCAATAGAGTTGGAAGATTCAGAGTTCTGCTTACTTAAAGAGGAGTAGCCTACGAACTTTGAAGAAGCCAAGGTGAAGCCAGAGTGGAGAAGAACTATGGAGGAGATGTCCTCTATCTAAGAGAATGGAACATGACAGCTTGTTCCATTGCTAGACCACCATAGACCGATCGGATTAAAGTGGGTGTATAAGTTAAAGGACACTCAAGGCATGATCATAAAGTACAAGGCAAGACTAGTTGTAAAAGAGTACGTTCAACGACAAGGCATTGATTTTGATGAAGTCTTTGTCCCTGTTGTAAGGCTAGAGATAGTGCGTCTGTTCATTATGATCATGGCACATGAAGGATGGGAAGTTCATCATATGGATGTGAAATCAGCTTTCCTCAATGGCAACTTAGAAGAAAAAGTCTATGTTGTGCAACCTTCGGGATTTGAGAAAAAAGGAGAAGAACACAAGGTGTTAAGATTGTACAATGCACTATATGGTCTGTGTCAAGCACCAAGAGCCTGGAATCCAAAGCTAGATAAGTCTCTGGTGGCACTCAGTTTTGAAAGATGCCTGTTAGAGCATGCAGTGTACAAACATTGCCAAGGAAAAGGGAGTTTGTTGGTTGGAGTTTATATGGATGATATGATTATCACTAGAGCGAGTATCGAGGAGATCAATAGCTTCAAGAGCCAGATGAAGAAATTATTTAGCATGAGTGACCTCAGGTTACTCCGCTACTACTTGGGCATTGAAGTACGTAAGAGCTCTAGGAAGATTACTCTCAGTCAGTCCGCATATGCAACAAAGGTGTTAGACAAATGCGGCATGAGGATTGTAATCCAATGCAAATTCCGATGGAACCCTGCCTGAAGTTGAGCAGGGACAACACAAACCCTCTTGTGGACAAGACCCTGTACTGAAGCATAGTCAGAAGCTTGAGATACTTATTACACGCATGCCTGGACTTAGCACTCTCGGTTGGCATGGTGAGCAGGTACATGGAGAAGCTGACTACAGAGCATATGGGCACTGTCAAGAACATATTAAGGTATGTGAGAGGAACTGTGAGTTCTGGGTGTGTCTATGAGAAGAAGGAAGCAGGTTGGGGATGATTGGTTACTCGGATAGTGACCTAGCCGATGATACTGATGACAGAAAAAGCACTTCATGCATGGCATTTTTTCTTAGGTTGAACCCAATTAGTTCGTGTTCACAGAAGTAGAAGGTAGTCCCTTTATCCTCGTGTGAAGTAGAGTACATTGCATCTTGTGCGGCAGCATGTCAAGGGGTATGGCTAGGATGATTTTTAGCTAAGATGTTAGAGACGAAGGTTGAGAAGGTAACCTTGAAAATCAATAATCAGTCTGCAATTGTGTTGTGCAAGAACCCAGTCTATCATGAGAGAAGCAAACACATCGATACATGTTTTCATTACATTAGAGAATGTGTAGAATCAGGGAATATAGAGGTGCAGCGTGTTTGCACAAAAGACTAGCTCGCTAATATATTGACCAAGTCACTTGGAAGATTGAAGTTCATGGAGAAAAGGGAGAAAATCGGTGTGCGAAACATTGACGGAAGACAACAAGTTTAAGTAGGAGATTGATAGAGTTAATGTAGTTGTCATTAGGTCTGGTTGAGTCCATGACCAGTCCTACAACCACGGCAGTCTTTATGATAGTGGTATATTCGAGTACTATAGCAGTCGTAAGTCAAATAGTAGTCATAGTCATAAAAGTACTGTAGCAGTCATAGTCGTAAAAGAACTATAGTAGTCATAGTCGTAAAAGTCATAAAAGTCAGGATTCAAAGTCTACATAGGATTTAGAGTAGTCAAAAAGGAAAGTGAAGGTGTGTCCATGTAGGATTCTCAGCGTTGGACGTCGCGTTGGATACGGAGTCTTGTATGTTGCTTCTCTAGACCTGGGCAAATTCCCCAACAAGCGCCGCCTTCGCTCTATCACTAACCACATCACTACCATCCTCGCTGATCACGTTGCTTCCATCCTCCATCCTCTCGCTTCACCCTCCAATCTTTAGCATTCCCGTTGCCTCTGTCCTCTCGACAACCGCGCTACCTCCGCTCGCCTCCTTCTACATGTCGCCCTTCATACCCTCCCACCCACTACCATCCCAGGGAATCCTCCTATTTGTCACCCTTTAGGCATCTCCTCCTCTAGCGCATGACCTCCTCCTCCTCCTCAATGAGAGACGTCAATTCGACAGTAGGGTGGCCGGATCAAGTGGGTTGGTGTCCATTTTGCCTAATCTAGGTTGCCTCCTCCCTGTTGTGCCTCCCCATCCTTACCTCCTCATGCCACTATCGCCGTTGCCCCCCATCATCCCATGGTGCCACTACCTTCTCCCTCCCCACCCTCATATCCCCAATCCTGCAAAGCATGGCCAATTGCAAAGGATGGGGCGATATCTAGGTGTGGCTCGGAATGAAGGCGAAAGAAGGAGGTGCGGTGGCATCCTCCCTTGAGTGAAGTCGAACCTCATAGAGATAAGGATAGCTCTACCTAGCGGTAGTCATGGTGAGTGCCCATGCTCTCGCGAGTGCTTTCATGCCTCTGTGCGTGATCATTGTGGCTGCTCTACCTAGCCTCGAGGACCTTAACGATGTTGACTCTCAACTTACCCACACCAGTAAGAACATCATGAGAAATCAAGCATGAATAAAAGAACTTATGAACACAAGTAACATTATTTGTGGTGTAGCACAACTAGCACCTTTTGCTGATTTCTCTTGCTTTCTTTGTAACATCATCACAGATTATAAGCCTCCTAATTATATAGGCTAGTACTATACAACTAACATACATACTCGGACTTCAAGTTAGTCACGACTTCAATTTGAGTAACACATAGAGACGAACTCTACTGCCTCTCTGACTCATACTCACACACACAACAATAACATTATTGTAACAATCACTCTCTCAATCTTGTTATTTGTTCTTTATAGGTAGTCAGTGTCAACTATGACTTGTCTAACTAGTACTTAACTCAGGATGATGAACACATCTCCTTAATGTCCTGGACTCAACTCAATTTACTTGACTTGGGATAATGAACATATCTCCTCAATGCCCCAGAATCAACTTAGCATTAGAGTAGCTCAAAGCTTATCCTTGAACTCAGATAGAGGGGTCATTGTGTCCTTGAGACCCTTCCTCTTCTTGATGTCAGTGATGATCAGTGCTGCCACTACGGTAGATGGAGTTAGAGTGCAGCACAACATCACAGAGCTTGAAGCAAATGCCCTACATATTCTCATCGCTGAGCACACCTTCTTGGACACCCACTAGAAACCGAAGACCATCGAGTCCTTGATCTCGTTTAGGTACTGGATGCCCTTTCACATGTCCACCACCATGTTGGTGTAATATTTAAAATATCCGTCTTGATGACCAGTCTATAATTAGAGAAAAGAGGATATGTGAAAATGGGATGCTTTGGATTCTTAGAGGAGTAGTTTTCTTGGAACAAGTTGTACATAAGGAATTAGAAATGGAGACGAAGTCATGTTGTGATAAGAGGGAACGTGGGGAGGAAGATCCAAAACACTTGCTGCCTCGGATATTTTCTCAACCGTCGCACACCAGTAGTTGTCGTTATCACTCCAGTCCCTAGCGTCACCATCGCTTGCACGCCCCACGTAGCTATCACTATCACGTCACTTGCGCATGAACACCTACCGCTATCTAGCATGCCACATCGCATCGTGTTCATCGGGAAACCCTTCGACATGGTGGCATGAAGCTGAAGGCTAACGTTGCACAGGTTTGAATATGGATAATCCCCTAGCTACTTCAGCTGCCATCATGCATCATGTAGGGACGTGAAGACGGCAGTGTTGGGGAGGTGCACTCCGAATGCGCCACCCACAAAAACATGACAAGATGAGCAAGCTGTCGAAGCTCCAGCTCATACAATCAAAGAAGATCGCCCACGAAGTGAGCGACAGGGATCCAGAGCCTGGTGTCAAAATACACCACGAAGACCAGTGTCTTGCCCTCTCACAGCCGTGGCACGACCTCGTTGCCGGTAGTCAGGTGGACAAGCCCGCGAGACGAGATCTTGTTGTCATGCATGAGCAACTGCACCAACTCCATCACAATCGACAAACTGAGTATGTTCTGAATACACCACTAAACTTCCCGGATGCTTTCCACTACTTGCCAGTGGCGACCACACAATGATCATCTTGAATGACACGGCTACTTGAGGGAGCGGAGGCATTGTTGCGGCCATGACGGTCACTTCCATGCATCATTGCAAGCGGCAAGAGCTCGACAACAAGACAAAGACTGGAAGAGGCTTGATGACGAATGGGGATGGTGACGAAAGAGATTGTCGAACATGAAAGCAAAATCCAAATAGTTCCGAAAGGGGCGTCACCTTGACACATGTGTATAGCACAAATAGTGACATTCAATGCCTACACAACAGGTGTGGGAATTGAGGGAGCATGCACCACGACAGAACTAGTGCGGTGAATCATGTTGACCAAAAAACCAACTGTCGCCATGTGTCACCTGCTCTCATAGACCGTACACATTACCGATGTCAGCCATGTTTTGGTGGGAACTTCAGCATATCACAATTCAATGGGCCGAAGTGATGAAGGAGACCAAGCAACATCGAACATGGTCTCAGCACACATAAATCGAGGACCCTCAACCATGAGAGGCTACTATTAGGGGAGTGGCCCCTACCTTGGCCAGTTGGCCCAATAACCATGTGGCCACATGGCTAGCCCGAAGAGGGGTGTTGCAAGAGAAAAGATGATGTTGCCCTTACAGGTATAGACTCAGATAAGGGCCCAGATAGTAGCATTTATGTAACAAGTTTTCTCATGGCTATAAATAAGTGCCTGAAGGTGCCATAGGAGGAGAGGCTCTTGGAGATCAGACAAATCTAGGTAACACAGACTTCTATCCCCTATCTCCATGGTTTGTAAGGCTCCACGCAGTCCCTTTGCGGCCTACCCACAGTCCCCATGTTCACTATTTGGTTTGTAACCACAATAGTAACAAACTCTTGTAATCTCTTGTATGCAGCCAAGCAGAGTATAAGCACAAAGGAGACCCTAGGATATCCTAATGCACCACAAACATTACTTCTTTTATCTTACATGAGTTACACAACGCACCATGCGTGGCCAATCATTTCACATAATATTATCTTTGTAACTTATTTTCAATTTGCACAGGCCTTAAGCTATTTAAATGACACCCGAATCCATTCCTAAAACTAATTCCGAGAGCACCAAATTGTTGTGTTCTCCAAAAGCTCCCCTATCGGAAACATCAAATCCCCACACATATTGCCACTGAAACCATTTTTTTGGCTAACATGAACACTAAACAACATAGTAAACCACCAAAAGAATGGTGCAAATTGACACAAGATTGCATTAGACATGCATAGTGTTATTTGGAACTCATGTCAGTTTAGGTGGTGCAACATACAATTTATGAAGTTTTATTCTACCAGATGGTGATATGTAATTAAATAACCGATTCACCATCCCCAAAACTGGTACTGTAAGCCTCATCTCAATCATATTAGATGAGAATTTTATGTGACTCCTATGAGAATTATTTTGATTCTACAAAATTCCTATGAATTCCTATGTTCCACACGAGCCATTAAGCTTTCATCCTTGTTACATCCTTAAAAGAGCTACTCTCTCCATTCATTTTATAAGGTACCCAGAAATTTCAAGATTCAAACTTTCTAACTTTTGACCTACGGTTAGTCCAACAATATACAGGTTATAGGTTTTGCGACATAAAACTTTTACTGTTGGATTCATATTTGAAAGTACTTTCTTATGGTCATTATTTTGTACTTTCTCTGTCCACAAATGTAGGTCACCGTGGGTTCTGTGTGGTCAAGCTTTCAAGCTTTGACCATTAATATATATTAAAGTATATAGATTTTTTATGAAAAACAGTAGTCTCATACTGCTCTATATTAATAATAAAAGAGTACAAGGGCGGAAAAACAGGGGGATGAGAACAATGAAAAACAAAAAAAGGAATAAGAGAGACAGAATCTAAGAAAAAAAGCAAATCTCTACAGACTAGCTAGACCCTATGCAACAAAAGGGAAGCCTCTAGCCTGAACCTTAATTTCCAAATATTAATATTATGCAGCTGATGCTGAAAAATGAGATCATTTCTTAATTTCCAATGACCCAAGCGGTGAGGATGAAATTCTCCATGAAGAGGTGACACATGAAACTCGCTTTGTATTATACACTCTTGCTGGAGTGTTTGCATCTGAAGACCAGTAGATACCTATCTCATTCCAGCATGAGCAGAGAAAGGGCAGTCAAAGAAAAGATGGCTAGTGGTTTCTACACTTTGAGTACTTCATAACACAGTGGTCATTTGCATCAAGAATGAAGTTCTTCCTTCTTAGCATATCTTTTTTGTTGAGTCTATCCACTAAAAGGAGCCAAACAAAAACCTTTTGTTTCATCAGGCATCTGCATTTCCAGATCAAATGGAAAATTGGTGGGGTTGTGATGAAATTGAACTGTTTAGAGTACCATTTCTACGAAGAGTAGATAGAGTTGCCCAGATGTAAATCCACTAATCAAAGGTATTATTGTTAATGGTAACTTCATTAGTGTGGTCTAGGAGTTTAAGATATTCTGTGTAAGCTTACTCCAACAATGGTAACTGAAATCTATCTTGACTATGAGCATAAGAAAACTATCTTGGCAATTTGTTGCAAAGGAGATTTCCATCCGAGAAATCTTGCCAAAACAAGATATCTTGGCCATTGCCTAACTTCACCATTGCAATGCCTTGGAATTGAGTGATACCTTTCATCACATCTTTCCACCAAAAGGAGCCACAAGGAGTTATAACATGTGGAATCTTATTTGTGTAGTATTTGTTTCGAACCAATTTGACCCAAGGAATTTCCGCTCGTTGATAGAATTTTGCAAGTACTTTAATGAAAGGCCCTCATTGAGGGCTTTAAGATTGAGAACTCTAAGCTTTAAGATTGAGAACTCTAAGACCCCCTTTTCTCTTTGGCTCACAGACCATGTCCCATGCTGCTAGGGAGTTGCAACGAGTTTGAAGATCTGAAGAGCCTCTCCAAAGACAATGGCACTCGCTCTATCAATGTGATCGATCACTTTTTTTTTGGCAATCTGAGAAACCACATGTGGTAGATAGACTGCAAGGAAAGGATAGCATTAAGGGCATCTGTAGTGTATGAAAATAGAGGGTCTTAAGCTACCTTAAGGTCAACGTTATACATTACAGGGGTGACCTTAAGCAAGCTATAAGCAAAAAAAGGCTTAAGACTGGTCCTCAAGCTAAAGACCTGGCCACAAGCATTAAAATACAATTTTTCTTTATCTGCCAAGTGGGACCGTCTTAAGGCCCCTTGGGTTATATACACTATGAAGTCAGCCTTAAGGTTTAGATGGGACCCATCTTAAGGCCCTTTAGGTTATATACACTACAGATGCCCTAACTAATGTTAATCTTCCTCCATAGGAGAGCAAATTCATGAAGCTAGCTAGATGTCTTTCCACCCTATCCACCAAGGGCAAAAAGATTTTCACTTTTAGTTTTGTTGTTCCCAGCAGGAGACCTAAGTAGGCAAAGGCATGGATCCAATTTTGCAACCGAAAACCCCTATGAGATTGCCAAGTTTGTCTAGGGGACATTAATGGAGATCATGACTGCCTTATGAAGGTTAACTTTGAGTCCAACGGAGGTGTAGATCATCTAATGTAGTCCTCTTAGACAAAGGAGTTGCCTGGAATAGGCTGGCAAGATGAGAAGGGTGTCATTTGTGTATTGAACCACTAAGAAGCTATCATCTTCTTGGAGAGGGATCAGATGCTTGAGAATTTCCCTGCTAGCCACCTTGTTGATTATGGATTGCAGAAAATCTGCCCCTAAGAGAAAAACAAGTGGAGAAAGAGGATCTCCTTGTCTGACTCCTCTCTTGCACCGGAAGGAGTTTCCTGGCACTCCATTTGTTAGAACCAAGACTTGGTAGAGGAAAGGATATAGACAATCCAGGAGATCCACTTTTTAGGAAAACCTTTAGCCCGTAAAATAGATAGAATTGCTTCATGCTCTATTATGTCAAAGGCTTTTTCAAAGTCCAATTTGAGTACTAAGATCTCTCTTTTGATGTGCTTACATTGGCGACGCACGGGATGACCGGACTAGGTGCAGGTGGTGCCGAGGTCAAAGCGGTCGAGGTGTGCCGAAGACGGCGAGGGCTCGAGGTATCTGCGAGGCTTGGAAGGCAAGGAATGAGGAAGCTTCCTGGAAGGTGCAGGAGGGGCGTTTTGGTGAATACGCAAGCTGCACTAAAGGAAGTGGATTTGGTTAGAGTTAGTGGGTAAAGCGCAAAAGCTTAATGGGCAAAGCAACTGTGAACCCATTATGCAAAGCGTATAAATAGGTGGTTGTCTCCTGCATGGAGCAAGTCTTGGATGAGGGGTTGATGGCTTTAGCCTTTTCCTTTAGTTGTTGAGAGTTGTTATGAGGAGAGGGCAGCATGCTGTGAGGTTGTCTTCTGTGCATGTGTGCTTTTGGGTTTGAGTGTTCTTGAGGGTTCCTGAGATTGAGAGAGATGGAATGAGTTGATACTTCATGTAATCATTCCTCTATATGTAATCATTCATCTCTCTTCCTCTATATCAATCTGAGATGGTTTTATTTGAGATGGATTGAATCTTTCTTGCTTTCTGTGATGAATTTCGTTTTCAGTTTTCCTCTCTGTTCTTCTCTGTTTGCTTTGGTTCTGAGATGATTAGGTAGCTTATTTGGTTGAATCTTGGAAGTTCTGAGTTGGGAAGTAATTCAAGGTCCCTTGGGCATTCCATTTTCAAGATCAGATGACAGATGCATCAATTTATCTTGTCTCCATGAGCTACGTCAAAAATTCCCTACCTGTGCAAAACTAGGGTTTCATGTCAGGAGATCTTTGGACTTCTTGTTTTTCTTCTAAAAGTTGGATTGAGTTTTGGGTTTTGAAGTCCTGAGGTCTTTGCTGTATTGATTGCAAAAGCTCTTGTGCAAAAGTTCAAAGATTCTTGAGGAATCGGAAAATTACCCCAATCTCAATGACATTTTCAGATTATCACTTGAATCTTGATTTACAGCTCTTTTGATGATTACTCTTGTTTCTTGAGGCCTTGTAGCTATTTGGAATAGAGTCTTGTTTGCCTGAACTGAAAGAATCAAAAGTTCTCTCCAAATTCCCTCAGATTCTGCATTTTTGGGCCTCTCTGCTCATTTTTCAGGTCTGCGCAAGCTCTGATTTTCAGGCAACCGGTTTGACCGGAAACCCTAGAGGTCAGACCACATTTTAGCCTCCGGTTAGACTGGACATTTAATGGCGGTCAGACCGGCTTCACCCGGGCGGTCTGACCGGTGGAGAGCTGGCGGTCAGACCGACTTTAAGCCGGCGGTCTGACCGGCCATAACCCACCGGTCTGACCGGCCCCCCTCAGCAGGCTATGCTATTTTTTTGTTCTTCTCCGGTGTGCTTTCTAGGTTTTCTCCTTATTACCTTGTTTGCTTCCTTCGTTGTTCTTCATGTCTTTGTCTCTGCACCTGACTTTCTTTTCATAGTTTCCTATAGCTATTGGAAAGAAACCGGTCGTAAATTCATTTTTGGGGGCAAGTTTTAAATAGGCACCATTCACCCCCCCCTCTGTTGCCGATTTTGATCCAACAATATTGCTCCAGGTAAAGGTCTTGCCTTTGATGGGTAGCTCAGTGAGACCTAGGTTGCTAATAATATTGTTAAAGGTGAAGATATCATTCAGATTTCCTCCCAACTTGTTTCTGTTCTGATCTGACCTGGTAAAAGTGGAATCCCCCATGATAAGCCAATTCTGGTGAGCAGGGATCTTAAGGTTCAACAGCCAATGAACAAACTCCTCTCTTCTTTGCCCCCACATGGTCTGTAAACATTAACAAGGGACCAGGTGTCTGAGTTTTGTACTGATGAGAATTCAATAATTTGACCAAAATATGAGTTAAAAATGGGGCCCTAGAAAACACTGAACTATTCAATAGCACTACTAATCCCTTGGAAACACCATTGAGGGAGAGAAGAAATATTTGTCCAGGTTTTTATGTGCAAAGTTACAACTGAAGGAGTGTTCAAAGTTCTCCCTTTTTGTTTCCTACAGGTGGGCTGAAGTAATATGAGTTACACAATCAAATTCTTTGTAAGAACTCTCTTGAAAAAGCAGGAACCACATAAGGTTGAGAAACTTTTTCAAGACATCACTACCTTGAGCCTCAATGTAAGCTTGCATACGACACTTCTAAAAAGCAAAATCAGTACCATCTAGTATGGAGGGATGATTCACATACCTCTATAATTCCATCGCAATCTGCTCTGATACCACTTGTAGGATCCAATATTGCAATCAGAGGGGGTGAATGATTATTAGCACTTTTTGAAGTCTCATAGCTGTCGGCGAAGCTTTCGACCGCTCAATGCTTGATCACTTGCTTGATCGCTCAACTGCTTTAACCAGTAGGATCTACAACCAGTTTGCATGTGGTCGTAAACTTCAATCTACAAGCACTTTTCAAGCAAATCACAAACTAGTCTGATCCAAGATGATCTTTATTGCTAGATTTTCATGGATTTATAAAGTGCCTTCACAAGCACCCATAAAAGCCTTCCTGTCAAAAGCCTTTATAAACCTTCTCTAATCTCTCTAAAAGCCACCTAAAGCCTTATGTTAACCCTTAGCCTCTCCTTGCTTTTATATGTTAACGTCGCAAACTGTGTCTACCTCAAACATAGACTCAAAAGTTTATCTCTTCCGAAAACTGAGGGATCTGAAACCCTTTGAAACACAGGTTTTCACATATCTTTAAACCAAACTCTATCTATTTCAAAAATCAAGAGATCCGAAACCCTTCTAACATGGCTTGTCCATAATGTCTAGCCTTCCTAGTTATGGAATCCATCCACAACTCCTAACTCATCACGTGACGAAGCCTCCAGGACCACACCACCTATATCTTCATCATGTATCATCAACCTCACGTGTCGAAACCTCCAGGACTGCACCTCCCGTAGCTTCTTCACGTGTCACCACCTTTGATCTCAATATCATATAACACATAAAGAGCTTCACCAACAAGTCAAATACTTATTAACATTTATAAATGACAATTCATTGAAGGAATGTAATAATATTTATTATAAGCATAGAAATAATATAATCATCTTTATGATTATTTCTAGAGCAATAACACTTAGTTTAGCTCTTCCACTTGGGGCACTTTAGTCTTTGTAGAATACTATCAGGCTATAAATATTTCACGTGACTCTCACTTGTAACTTGGACCATGTATCAATGCAGCACTTAGCAAATTTGTGTGCCCTCAGGGGTCCCCTCACCGACACCCGTGTGCCCAATTTAGGCGCCAAACTAACAGGATTACGGTGCCATCCTTTGCACCCAAACCAGTATAAATATCTTCAAGTAAATTGCACCGTTAGCCCTAAACTTAGACACAGGGAGCAACATTTGATATCAGAATATATAAATATACTACTTCATTGTCAACAGTACATACGCTTTATGTGGTACTTTTGGTTTCAACATCTGGACATTCTCCACACTGGTCTCAAGATGTGGGCCTTTTATACTTGAATGGGATGTTGTCCTTCGAATGTCACGCAAGAGCACGGTGTCGGTCGAAGCCTTTCGATGAGTACAGGTTTGTCGATCTCATGAGGGCAATGGACATGCACCAAACAAAAGTAACTCTGAACATAAATTTAAAATAATAAAAATACAAAATGCAATTCGCAATTCATGTAAAGGAATGGGTGGCCAATATTGATAATTCTAGCCTAATAACATGAAAACAGCACAACCTAGAATCACTAACCATTCTTATCCAAGGCAGAGTAGGTGTACAGATCCATGAATATCCAAGGAACTCGGCGCGAGTTTTAAGGTGGTGAACATCAAACCAACACCATAAGCTTTGCGGCATACCGTTACTTCTCAGATGAATGCTTTCAACTGCTAGCCAATACCTTTCACCTACGTGACCGAGATCTACAACATCAGTCATCCAACTTTCCATTAAAAGCAGTTCTGACAATGAAATTGTGTTACAAGATCACGACAATTTCATTCTTAACACTAACTAGAGCCCCTCTGGAGGCCTTCACGTTAATCCTATGACTAAAAATTATGAAATTACAGCATCATTCAGGAAAAAAAATAACTACAAATTTTCATATTAATCTAAAAGAAAAAAGATTTAGTCATCCAATCTCTCCACATCATGTATCAGACGGCCGGACAAAAATCTCTATGCCTCAGATCTCACATGCATATACTAATGTGTACGCACTACTACAGAAAGCCTCATAGGAGACGCCTCATCACAGACGGTTTTGTGAAACCGTCTGTGATGAACACTATTACAGACGGTTGTAATTAGGAGGCCGTCTGTGGTATTTGTGGCGGAAAATGGATTATCACAAAGCGGTTATTATTTAGTATCACAGACGGTGCGTATTAAAAACCGCTCGTGATAATCTCAGATATCACAGCACGGTTTTAATAAACAACCGTCTGTGATAGTTAGTTATCACTGACGGTTTATTATTAAAACCGTCAGGATATTCCTGACGGTTTTTAGTTAAAACCGTCGTGATAATGGCTAAGGCATTTATTGCTGCTCAAACCGCATCTGTCTTCATTTCGATCCACGATCTAGCGGTTGCTTTACTCTTTCGCTCAAGGCAAGCTTGGCGATTTGAGCCACTTAATTTGGTGGGAGGAGGCGGATATTGAGCTTTGAAGCTACTTATATTTTCCGGTTGCTCTAGATATGGTTAGTAATGAATTTCATTTTTCTTTGCATGCATTACAAATTTGCTCTAGATTTGGTTAGTAATGAATTTCATGCTCTAGATATAAGTAATTGGTGAGTGTTATTAATTGAAGATAGTTTGCAATAATAGTTGTTGTGTTTATAATATGAATTGAGCTAGCAAATTGATAAGCCTCAATATAATACATGTGGCGATATATATGTAGTAATAATTAGTTAATTTAATTTGTAATACTAAGTTGTTATATATGTACGTAACGTAGGACCGAAGCTGGATGTATGCCGCTAGCCGTGTGAGTGAAGAGTACATTAATGGCGTGTCGATTTTACAAGAGTGCCGAGGAGGATATGTTGAATAAGGGGTGGAATATATGTATCGTCCATGCAATCGATCGAGAATTTAAAGATGTTTAAGAACCGAGGGCAAATTGAAGCGCACTTGATTCGGAGGGTTTCAAAAGGGTTATACGTGTTGGACCAGTCATGGCGAAGTCAACGATGATATGCCGGATGATATTGCGGTGAAGTTAATGAAATGCCGCGGATGACATCGCGGTGAAGTGAATGAAATGCGCCGACGACATCGCGGTGAAGTGAATGATATCTTTGCGGATGATGTCGATTGTTGTGCGATTCAGATAGGTTGCACGACGACAACTGGATCGAGATGCTTAGCGATGTAGAAGAGAACTATGATGAGAGAGAGTATGTTAAATTCGGGGCTTGATGGAGGAAATAAGCAAGTAGAATGATGTATATGTGTTATGTACATGTGAATTGGCATATTTGTATACAACAATGCATGTGGCAAATGTGTGAAGAAATATATTGTGTTGTATGTTGGCATTTAAGCTGGTTGGTGTTGTAATGCAGCTGGTAGGTGCGGGTGTAATGATTATCACAGACGGTTCCACACTTTAGAACTGTCGTGATATTATTATCACTGACGGTTCCACATTTAGAACCGCTCGTGATAATAATTTCGCTGCACGGTTCTAAATGTGGAACCGCTCGTGATAATCCCGCCATATATTCCTCGGCTAGGGTTTTCCGCTGCAGTGATATACATCTAATTAAACTCGCGCTCTCCGCTCCTCCTCCTCCGTCGCCGCTGTAGGCCTCCTCCTCGTCGCGCCGCCGCCGCCTCATCCCCGAGCCCCGAGCCCGCCGACGCCGCCATCCCGAGCCCGCCGACGCCGCCATCCTCGAGCCCGCCGACGCCGCCATCCCCGAGCCCGCCGACGCCGCCATCCCCGAGCCCGCCGACGCCGCCATCCCGAGCCCGTCGACGCCGCCATCCCGAGCCCGTCGACGCCGCCATCCTATCGTGAGTGCATTCAATCCTCCGCCGCCTCCTCCGCTCGTGATGATAATATCGAAAGCAGAAATAACTGGTTGAGTTAGATTTGAGCTCCTTGGTATTTCGGCTATCTTGTTAGACCTTATTTCGTTGGGCATATAAGTTTACATCTTTTGAGATCTATTTGTGATGCAGTATTATATTAATCTTGTGATGCAAGATTAATCTTGTGTAGAAACAGATCCTTTTATTCAATTGATCTATTTGTGATGCAGTATTAATCTTGTTTAGACATGTATTTTTGTGAGCTCAAATCTTTAATAATCGGATTATTGATGATGAGTGTCGATATTAGCATGAGATGGCCAAGATTTTCAATCTTGCGCAACTCTGTACTGAGAGCAAATCTAAAACAATTAATTTGTGTAATGCTGGATTTAATTGTTTATTTGCTTAGAAGACAGATTGTCATGTTATTTCAGCATGTTGGTGTTTATATTCATTGAATATTTACATGGTTATGAATGGCAAGATAGAATTATATGTTTACATGCAATTTATGTCATTCATGTTATGTTGGAAATATAAATTGAATTTAGTTGGAATTAAATATGGAACTAAGATAGGCACATCACCCCCTCCCTTCTCCCCTCCCTTCTCCCTCCTCTACTCCTCTCCTCTCTTCATATCATTGAGCATCATGTTTCCTCATCCTGTCCTAATAGACGCACAAATTGAGCAACATGTCTTCCACTCATTCTTCACCATCTTCGCCGGAGGAGTCCGCTCCAAAAGCAAAACGCCAAGGAAGAGGGCTATCGAAGAAGCCTGAGGGCCGATTTATCATCACACAGTCAATGTATCCGGGTGCCTCTCATTCCTAAGAAAACAGTAGCGCATGGAGAAGAATGATCGGCATAGTTGCACGAGAACGCAATTGAGATCACATTCAATTCGTGGAAGGACGTGCCTCCGACTCGAAAAGCGAGTGTGGACAGAAATTTTGGCGTCGTTTGAGATCCCGAAGAACATCAAGACGCCGTGCAACGACAAACCTTACTAGCGGCGTGCAAAGCATGGAAGAACTTCAAGAGCACGCTTGTCAAGAAATATGTGGAGACATTTAAACGCCTTATCATAAATACCCATTCTTGGAATCACAATGGGAACAGTTCAAGGCGATGAAGATTACCGACGAGTTCAAAAGTACAAGTGCGGCGCACAAGGCCCTCCAGCAAAAACACCCACCCCCACGCACTTGGCACAACTGGGTATGCGGGTAAAATCCTGCGATGGACGAGGAGGATGAATCGCAGCCCAGCGAGACATCGCCCGCCATTTTCAAATATCCCGGATGACCGCTCGAAATTGGATTAGAGCAAGGTCATCTACAACGACATCGAGGATGTCTCCTTTCAAACCCTCAGACCAGCCAAGTGTCCAGCGCTACCGTAAGATATCGAAGCGAACCACGTAGCTTGTAATTACTCCACAACCTCCTACGAAGTAAAATGACATGTCGTGTTCTTGCAGGAAGAGCTGAGTTTTGAATCTACGCTGGGATCATTCCAGGACGAAGGGAGAATGATATGCTCTCCGCTGCCCTGGGAAACAAGGAGCACCCAGGCCGTACGAGAGGCCTTGGGCTTTATGTTCCTTGGAAACATGGTTTCCAAGATGACTCACCGAAGATCGGCGTAGGAAGAGAAGCAAAGCCGATCGCGAGGCACGGCTACGAGAAGAGATCAAGGCATCTCTTAGAGAGGAGCTTGCTGATTATGTTAGAGATGAGGTGCGGAGAATTACAGAAAATCAGCAGCCGCCGCGCCATCGGTCTAGCTAGCCCGCGCAACCATCCGAGTAGTTGTGCGTCCAATCCGGCGCAGCGAGGGCAGATTTCCGGTGGACGACATCCTAGTAATAATTATTATCTCTCGAATGCTTGCTCCATGGATATGCCTATTAGTTGAGTAGCTAATTTTGTATCGTTATGTAGGAGCCTACGAAGTGCACGCTCCAAGTAAGATATGCCTCCGTTGCGTTGAGCGCTGCGTGGGGCATGGCATATCCGTCTCGTATCGAGGCCGGTGCACTGATCAACCTTAGCAACAGCCGCAAAAGTGTCGATGAGATGGGGTAAACACCAATTTTGAGGTCGTCCCACTACCGAAGCCCACCAACGACGAGCTCGTGACTTTAGGGCAAGCCATTGGATCCTTCATCCGATGGCCCAAAGTGATATCTGCTCGAGGCTTATTCACCGGTGGCGATCAGAACGCGCACCGGTGCCTTCTCCACAAGGGCAACCGAACCGGACCGCTACGAACAAGTGCAACCTCCACCACCGGTGCTACTCGTAAAGTCGACCTACATCGGGGCAGCAGGGCAGCAAGGGCAAAAGCAAAGCAAAGACCAATGATGAAATCTCGTACAAGCCATTAGCTCGCAAATTCGTGCTTGGCGAGCCGTTGCTCGAGGAAAAGGCCCTCCAACGCCTAGCATATAGTTGCGTGCAATTGCACATGTGGTACATGCAAATCCAATAAACCGAGCAAGAGCGGATCTCAAGTATCTCTATCAAATTCTTGCCGAGTGATTTACATCACAATATGCAAAACGGTGTCTTCGTAGTCACCTTTGATGATTTATTCGATCTTTACACGCTCAACACTCGGACGTCTCTCTCATGCGATCTGACGTTGTAAGTGTACAATCACGATCTCGATTCATGTCATACCGATAAATTTCGTATAATTTGTTGATTTCTTGTGTATATATGTAGCCACATGCTGAGTAAAGCTAGGGCATCCAAAGCATCGGTTGGTTTATTGGACCCACACATGGTCGCCAAGTATACCATCGACGAGGATAGACCCTTCGCCCAGAGGTACATTGCAGGTGGATCTTTGGATTACCGCACCGATGAATACGTTTATGCCCTACAACCGAGCTATCATTGGATTTTAATAGTGATTGTACCAAAATGGAACATGGTATATTACCTTGATTCCCTAAGTAAGAATAAAATGGACTTCACACTTATCAGCCAAGTAATCGATGCGTAAGTACATTTTCTCCATACATACCTATATTGTACTCTTTCTTTCCTTCCGAATGACTAAGGTTAATCTTTTCGAATCACGTAGGGCGTTCGAGATGTACGTTGCAAAGGAGGTGACTCAAGCCAGGCCAAAGGCACGACACATGCTCGAGATTTTAAAGTATTCGCTATTACACATTAATTAATCCTATGCAACAGTTTGTAGTAATTAATGCCTCTTGAATTGACACATTCTATTTTTTGCAGTGCCACCAGCAGCCGCCGGGCAACACATGTGGCTACTACGTTTGCCACCATATGGAACTACTCCTCGATTCCTCGAGGATTACCAATCCCAAGGTTTGTCAATCTTCCCATAATTACTTCATACTTATCATGTTATATATACGCACATTGATATTCCTATCGACAGGCTGCATTTATCCCGTCATCTGCATTGAAACAGCCTGACCTTGCCCGAATTCGATCAGAGTTAGCGTACTTTTTGCTGTCTCAAGTTATAAAGCCAGAAGGACGGTTCCACTACGCACCATGAGTTTTTATTGCTCTTATCACTCCGGATTTGTAATTGTATATTTCTAAATGGATATTTTATTTCATTTCAATTATTTGCTTTGTGAAATGGATGTTTTATGTTTGTCAAATGAGTGAGAGTGCATGTTTTATGTTTGTGAAATGAATTGAGATGTGAATTGGATGTTTTATGTATGTGAAATGATTTCCCATGTGAATTGTATGTATATATCTGCTTGTTTCAGAGGGCATGGCTAGCATTTCCTGAGGCTAGCTATAAACAGAAATATATTCTGCTGGGGGGAGGAGTATCACAGACGGTTTTTTAGAAAAAACCGTCTGTGATTATCCGATATCACAGACGGTTTTGTACTAAAAACCGTCTGTGATTATCCGATATCACAGACGGTTTTTTAGAAAAAAACGTCTGTGATATTGGATAATCACAGACGGTTTTTAGTACAAAACCGCTCGTGATATCGATAATCACGACGGTTTTAGTACAAAACCGTCTCGTGATATCGATAATCGCTGCACGGTTTTTTCTAAAACCGCTCGTGATATCGCATAATCTGAGCGGTTCAAAACCGCTCGTGATAACTGATTATCATCGACCCATAATTTGAGGCGGTTGAAAAAACCGCGTGATGACGTTCAACCGTCTGTAATGTGGATTTCTGTAGTAGTGACGGTATGTGTCCTTAGCAAATAAAAAGGCAAGTTCTACTGTGTGTTTCGGATACAACACCACATGGATGGATGCATGTCTAATTAAGTCCCGCTTATTTTGGTTTGTGCTTCTAGTTTCTGGCTTATTTTTTACTATTTACAAATTTCTTTTTTTAACTTTTTTAGTTTTTTGAGCTTTTTTGCCGATTCTTTTTTTGTATTCGTTTGTGTTGTCCATGATGAGCTAACATATTTTTTCTATTTTTATTTTTTTAAATTTAATTACGCTAACATATTAATTATGCCAAGTTTGTCCGTATCATACAAAAAAAAAAGCAAGCATTTTTTCTTCTACAGACAGAACTCATGCATGCATGTAACTCTAATTTAGTTGTAGTAGCAAAGGGGAAACATGCTTAGGTAAGCTATACAAGAAAAGAAAGCTCAAAACTCAGATGTGTAATCTTTTTTCCTATCCAAATTACATATATAAATGTAGAATCAGTAATACAGTGATTTGTAATGGAGATATATGGAAGTTAAAAGCAGATAAAAAACTAATTTATTTTTCAAACTTTTATATCATATGAACAAAAATATTGTTGAATACATATAGGCCGTGGTCACGCACGAGTTGATGACTAGTTTCTTTCTTAATTCTTATGAACTTCTCCAAAGCATCGTCTGGGCGCACATGGTGACGGCGTTGTAGGGGGGTCAACTAGTATTTGGATGGCCACCTAGCTCCCATTTTTTTAGCGTAAGTGGGAGATGGGATAAAAATTTTGGTCTGAGTTAAACTCAACCCCGAGTCGTTACTCAACCAAATCACCCATTCCTCTACTGTTTTATGTCCTGTTTGGATAGAGATTTTTTTTCGAAACCTTAGGATTTAGTAATTTGAACTATATCCCAAGAATTACTAAGAAACCCCCTCATTAAACACCCCCATAGTGGAAATCTTCGGTTTGTAATATACGGGGTATTAGTGCCCAAGACAAGAGCAAATGTAATACTAAAACCTTGCTCTCGTAACAAAAATGAAAAGGAAAAATATGTCATAAAAAATCTTATTGTCGTGCCTCTACACGTACATTCTTTCTCCAGCAAACCATAATTCTGTCGAGGAAGCTCCCCTAAAAACTGTCAGAATAGTAATATAAGCTTCACGCGAACCACACTTGCATGTTTGGTTAGTCATCACTACTCTGGTTTTACTTAATACTAAATTCCAAAGTGGATAGGAACTCGTTACTGGTTGTCTTACCTCCAATGCTATCCCCCACTCTGTCAGTGAGTCCTTACCTTGAAAAATCTAAAGGCGTATTTTTTTTTGTTGATTATATCCTTTAGATGCATTACGCTGAATGAGATGCAACGTTACTGGCTCAAAAAGAAATTTGACTTACCGATTGGTGACCAGTGTGACAAAGTTTATTACGCGTGATCACAGCAAAAGTGTAGAGAAAAGAATTTACTCGGACGAGCGCTATTCGATCTGAATGTAAGTAGGACAGAAAATGTGGATTTTAACGATGCAAATGAGATAACGGAAGAAATCATTGCTAGTAATGGTTGTAAAAATTTAACATCATTACTTCATTAAACAAGGTTGCTACTATCTACGGTCATAAATACATGTCGTTATAGGATTACTGCAGTCAAACTTTCAAACTTTAGCTATTGATATTTTATCAAATATTTAGATTGGATATACATGAAAATAATATGGGTAGATTTGGTGTGAAAAGTACTTTCAGAACACTAGAATTTTATTGAGTTTCATAAATATATTACAGCAGAAAATAGTGATCAAAGTTGTGTTTTAGAGACCTGTTAATGTCCAAACAACATATATTTGTGATTGGAGGAAGTATTGGTTCAACACAAATTAAATCGATAGGCACATATGATCCAATAGTTAACTACCAAGCCTTCCCAAACATATTGGACACTGCTTAATATCTTAATGTGCACTAAGGTATTCATTTGTAACTGTGTATGTTTCATTGCTTGTTTGTTTAGTTCTTGCAGTGTTAAATGAAAAGCTAATTCTCAAGTCTCACAGAAACGTACTAAGCCCACTAGCATTTAGATGCCCTTCTAGTTCAGTTCTTCTATTTTAAATTCTAAATCACAAATTACATGACTAGAAACATTAACTATTGCTTCACCTTTCATGTTAACAGTTTTGGCAAGGGGAGGTAGAAAGGCTGAGGCAGCAACTACACAACTTGCAAGAAAATCATAGGTATGACCTTCACCCAACCAACTATGAAACACATGACAAAAATTCTTATTCACTGTGCGTCTGCAATATCCAAAATATATTAATCATGTTCAAGGAAAAAGCAGGTTACATCAATCCTGCTTGTAGCTCAACAATAATAGGAGATCTGGATATGTATAACATTCAGGTTTGGAAACATTGATAACAAATTCCATGCACATTGCTAACCGTTGATCTGTACAGATGGATCGATGCGAAGCATCCATGCATCTATGACATATATGATGTACGTACTGGCCATGTTTTGCTAGTGTATATCTTGATAGAGATGTAACTTTTAAAAAAGAAGAATTTCATTTGGCTAATGACATGGAAACCAAAACAAAGAAATAAAAAATTGAACTAAAGTGCATCCGATTATACGAACAGATACACAGGAAACTCCAAACATACACTCAGAAAAACTAACAATTTAGAAAAGTGCACTGTTGTATACCTTCAATAACCCACCGCACCGCAGGCAGTTGCTCGGACACCACCTTTCTGGCCTAGGAGTGAATGACTTGAAGAGTTTAGAGAACATGGAAATGAGCCTGCATAATATCCGTCTCAAAAAGGTAATAGCAATTTCCATGTGTCCAGATCAAGCATCGGCAGTGCCACTAACATTGTTGTTTACAGGATCAACTTATGATTGATCAAATTCAAGATTTAAATAAGAAGGTTAGTCGATAACAAATGCTTTTAACATTACGGCATTACAATCATATTGAAGAGAATGATGTGTTCGAATATCCTAGCACATAACCCTATCTGACTTGCAGGGAAGCCTCATGCAGCAAGAAAACATGGAACTACAGCATAAATTCCACATCATTAGACAAGAGAATGTGAATTTGAAAAAAAAGGTGCATGAGGACAAATAACACTACGCATTCCACAAACAATTAATCTACTGTAGTATAATATATTGCGTAAGTTGTTGTTTTATATATAACCATTTTCTCAGGTAACTGGACAGCAAGAAGTAAATGAAAGACAATCAAGTTCTGTTACTCAGCACAGGATTACTGTTCCACAGGATGTAAGTCCAATTCGTCTCGAATTAAGTCAACCACACCATGCAGAAAGGGACCAACCAGAAGCACCAACATTGGGGTGAGTTCTTCTTTTTGGCTTAACCCCCGAAATTATTTCGCTTAAGTAAATGCATAACCTAATATTATGAGCACTCACTTACAATGCAGGAGACTTCGAATGCATTGATGAATACATGACAAGAACTACCAGCAGAACGATCCATAAATAAGTGGCCATCCACATGCCGCCAGAAGTTGCCATTACATAGACTATCAGCAGACTTAAGATCGTTCAAGCGCAAATTCTGTTTAAACATGTGCATGAACTATACCGTATTTATAAGTAGGGAAATTTTACCATCCTTGAGGGGGAAGAGGTACCAAATTTGAGCCGTTGATCACACTGATTGAACGGCTGAGATTTGGCAGTACCTAGTGGTACCGGACGCGAGGTACCAAGAGGTACAAGGTACCAAGAGGTACCAAATTTTGAGCCGTTGATCACACTGATTGAACGGCTGGATCTAATTTGGTACCTCTTGGTACCTCCTCAAGGATAGGAAAACTGCTCTTATAAGTATCATCTGGTTGCATTTGTCGATAAACATTTGTATGAGATAGATGTGCATATGGCATCATGTAATTTCTTGTTCCTGTGAACAATACTCTCTCAAGTTATAAATATATGTCGTTTTGGACATCGATATGCATCAATGAATTTCTATCAATCTTATTAAATAAATGCGGGAGACACGTCTAGGGGATCACACCGAGAGGTGACAGGATGTTTTTGTGAGACCATGTAATGGTCGTGCAAGCTATTGATGATGAATAATTGATATTTGGTTTTATTGGAATTTGCTTTTGTGAAAGTTCTGATCGATGCGCTTCTGTACTTGAGTTTTCAGGGTGGCAAAACGACCACATTTGGTAGTCAGTGATCCGAACGGCCTTATATCATTAGTCTGAACAACCCTGTGTTGGATGGTCTGAACAGCTTTATCCGATCATCAGCAGACTTTGACCAATATCAAGCGGGAGGCATAGAAAAAGAGTTGGTGCAGGTGGTGTACTAAAATGACTTTGGCCAATACATGTAGAGGCAGTCCAATAGGATTCGTATGTGTAAAGATTTGATGACATGTCATTGAGTGCTATAGGCTACTTGTCAAAGTATACGGAGGTGCTTTGATGTGAATGATTGGTTTCAGATTGCTTCAATGTGATGGTCGATTGAGGGACCTTTTGGCAAATTAACCGATAATGGAAAGATGAAGAGACACTAAACAGCGGTGCATAGAAAGGTGGCTTAAGTGAAGCTGGGATGAGACAAGTGGATTGGTTTAATAGCGGGTCAGAGTGAAGACTGTTTTGAAAAGCTTGCTAAGTGTGCGTTAAGTGAAAAAAAACCCCATTAAGTTATGGGTTTGCGGGTTTGCCAACACTACTACAGAAAGTCTAATACTAGACGCCAAATCACAGATGGTTTGACAAAACCGTCTGTGACCAACACTAACACGGACACCGTCTGTGTTGATGGCGTCGGAGAAAACGAGTATCACAGACGGTTCTTACCGATGAACCATCTGTGATATTCCAGTATCACAGACGGTTTTTATTTAAAACCGTCTGTGATAATCTGGAATTATCACGAGCGGTTTTTTATTAAAAACCGTCTGTGATAATGAAGTTATCACAGATGGGTTCGTATTAAAAACCGTCTGTGATAATGAAGTTATCATAGACGGTTCGTATTAAAAACCATATGTGATATGTTTCCCGCATTGCAATTCCCCAAAATTTCATAATTTCCCGCCTGAGTACGAGTAGGATTCAGTTTTGAGACACCTTCAGTAAAACGGGCATAACTTTTGCATACGGTGTCCGTTTTCGACGTTCTTGTACTCGTTGGAAAGCTAACGACGAGCCCGATCCAAAAAAAAATGACCAGCTCATGCCAGTCGCCCTCTAAGACCCCAAAAATAGGTCATCTTTGGACCTAAACCTGCATCGCAAGTTTTTGGTTTCTGTTTTTGCTCTTTTTCTTGGTCTTCCTTTCGGAATTTGGATTTTTCTTCAACTGAAGAGTTGTAGATCTCATCGAAACCTTTCAAATGAGTATATATAGGCTATATAAAACTTTGTTATTTTATCTTTTCAGACTAGTTGTTTATATTGCATCGGTATATAGGATTGGTGGATTTCTATTGGCTAGGATTGGGTTCAGGAGGATCGACGACCCAGCGATAAGATTATCACAGACGGTTCTATATATAGAACCGTCTGTGATATTTATTCATCACAGATGGTACTATATATAGAATCGTCTGTGATAATCTGACCGCTGGGCCCGTCGATCCTCCTCAACCCATTCCTAGCTAATAGAAATCCACCAATCCTTACCCCACGGATCGTAGCTCCGCCTCTCCGTCCCCATGCCAAAAAATTTCGCACTCCCTCCCCTATAAATAATCACCAGAACCAAGCCCCCTTTCTGTTCTCCTCCTTGCTGTTCTCCTCCTCTTTACTGTTCTTCTTGCTGTTCTCCTCCTCTTTGTTGTTCTTCTCCTTCTTGCTGTTATCCTCCTCCTCCTCCTTGACCCATACTATAATAGCCCCACGAAGCAGACGATGTACAAGGTAGCGCTCAATCAACGCCGACGATGGTGGGCGTTAAAGACATCCAGCTCGTGCGCTGCATCAGGGGCGAGAAGGCCTAGGCATAGAGGATCTTTGCTTTTCTCTGTTCTTGTTGTGTTAGCTAGATGGGCAACCTGTTTGTTATTTTGGGATATTGTAATGGTAGACTCTAATCTTAATAAAAATAAAATGTGTACTATGTTTCATACTATATTTGCTTGTTTTCATTTCAATTAATTGATTTGTGAAATGAATGTTTTATGTTTGTGAAATAAATTGAGATGTGAATTGGATATATACATGTACATGTTGATCTGCTTATTTTAGAGGGCATGGCTAGCATTTCCTGAGGTTAGCCAATAAACAGAAATAGATTTAGGGGTAGAGTAGAATAGAATAGCACAGATGTTTTTACTTAAAAACCGTCTGTGATATTGATATATCACAGACGGTTTTTACTTAGAAACCGTCTGTGATATTTACACCACAAACAGTTTGAAACCCGTCTGTGATAACCTTCGATTATTACTGACCCATAAATTCAGACGGTTCAAAAACCGTCTGTGATGATATTTTTGAACTGTAGTAGTGCAATGAATGACATGGATTAGTATCCACTAGTGGTTCCTCGGCTAAAATGTCTCATGCTAGTATCAGTGCCTGCTGTTTGATGCGCATATCAAACCAAGGTATTCACATCAATGCTCTCCGCGTGAAAAAGATATGCATATAAATTAGGGATACGTACAAATCCGACTGTCTTAATTTGGTTAAGCTATTCTGTTACCTATTAACTTTTCACGTAAATGCTAGTTAAAACAAGATCACAACACACAATATCCACCTCATGGAATTGATATCCAATTATCAACGCTTGCCAATTTTGCAAAATATGCATGTCCTATAAATGTCTGTCAGCTGAGCCTTGCCCTTCCAACAACCAAAATTAACCACTATTGCGTCTGTCTTTGACATGGCTTCCAAGATTGTAGCAACAGTGGCGTCTGTCTTGATATTTGCTCTGGTCCTGTCTTCTGGTAAGCACGGAATTCCTGGTACTAATATTATCAAACCCTTGAGATAAACAGTCATATATACTTCTATGTCTGCCAGATTAAACCTTTAATTTTGATTGAACAGATGTAGAAGCCAAGGTATGTCAGTGGTACCCCAGCAGCGATAGCAGCTGCAACAGCGTATACGATTGCGTTGCCCGGTGCGAAGTCGATGGATACCAAGGCGGGGTGTGCAACACCCAGGGCAATCAGTTAATTTGCATGTGTGTATCATGCACAGGAGAGGCGAAGGTCGACCGTAGCACAATGATGCCGCGCCGGTTGGGCCAGCTCGGTTCATAAACACATACACAGCAGGGTTGGTAGCGCAATGGAAAGATGAGAGATTTTAGACTTTTAGTTGAGTGGTTTTGTAACAGCCCAAATTTGCTTCAAAAATAAACATGCATGATTTTCCTTGAATTCCTAAATTTTTTGTGCATTTTAAAAATTTTCCAAAGCCTTGTTGAAGTTTAAGAGTTTTAAAATAATTTCCTTGGCCCCAAAAAGTGAATTCAAAATTTTGAAAAGTTAGTTGGATACCGAGGAATTTTTTCTAAAAGTCTTGTGTGCAAGTATCCTGTGGAACTGAAATTACAAAAATCAAATTTGATTCAAAGTCAAAATAAAAGTTTAAATCCTTAATTTTTCCCTTTTTCTCCTTGGGTCAAAAGCCTTAAGCCGGCCCTGCCCTTCTTCGCTTTTTCCCCCGCCTACCTACCAGCTCATGCTAGCCTAGCTTCCCCCCCACGGCCTAGTCAAGCCAACCCAGGCACACGTGCTAGCCTTGCTACACTCTCTTGCGTCACTGATGACCGAGCCACACGGTCCCATCTGTCAGCTGGCACTGACCTTCCTCCTCTCCTTTTCTCTCTCGCACGAGCCTAAGCTCAATTCTTCTTGTGTGTTTGTGAGCAGCAGTGCATTGAAGCCCTCTGCACCTTGAGCCTCACACGCCACAAGCTCATTGCTGCAATCTTGTCCCATCGCCAGCTCACTCTCTCCCTCGCTCTCTCGCATGATCTCACTAAGCCATTCATGGTGCCCATGCCTGCTTTCCCTCTGCACCACTATTTAAGCTAACCTTTGCACCTCAAAACCTTCATGCTCAATTGCTGAGTGTTTTCCCCGAGCTCACACACCCCCATCGCCTTCGGAGAGGAATAATTTACCATCTTTCCTAAGTCCCACTGCGAGCTCTAACACTCAATTCCTCGCCATCCGGTGAGTCTCCGATGATGCCATTATGTGCTCTGAGTTCATCTCATCCCCCTCTACCTTGTGCTCACCTTCCCTTGCCCGTTTTCCCTTAGGAAGCCCGAAGCCGATGTCCTCGCCACCGTGCACCGCACCGCCACCGACCTTGCTGCCCATTCTCTTTGCTTGGGCGAGCCTCAATTTTTGCCATTGGGTTATTCTTGCTCATCTTGACTCTCCTATTCTAACACACCCCTTAATTGCCTTGCTGTGCCCTAGAACTGCTGAGACACAATCATCTTCTCCAATGCTGATTGGACCCATCGTCGTCGTCGATCTCCCTATGCGCTGCATCTCTCAGTAAGCCCTTCCACTCCTTTGCAATTTAGGTTAAAGCCAACCTTATAGGCAAGCCATCAGACCCTAGACCGGCCATAATGCCCCGGCCATGATCACCCTTCCTTGCCACCACCGGCCATCGTGGACAGCATGGCACACCGTGCGAAAAAGACATGAACGTTGCACCGTTAGCTTTGCCTTAGCTTGTATATCATCAAACCATCCTCAATTTGAAAAAGCTTGGTAGAAATTCAAAGTTCGTTGTTGCTGGCCATGTCGCTGCTGACCTCAATCCGATGATCCAGGTCCTCGTGCCTTGCCCAAACTGCTCTAGGCAACTCTTTGAACCCATTGCACCCTCAACTTTAGTCTGACCATAGCTTAGTGTTGTTGCTACCGTACCGCCACCTAGCACCACCGCTCTGGTACACCTCACTGAGTGTCGATACCACCAATAGGTAGCTCTTAGCCAGCATATTCCATTTTGGCCCTTAGCCAAGCATGCCAACCTCCCCATCACCGTTAGCGAGCTTGCTAAGGAGCTCCGCCATGAGCCTCTCTGTTGTCCTAATTAGATTCACTGACCGGTGGGACCCAGTTGTTAGGTACATAGTTAACCCAATAATTAAGTTAACTATTAAGTATATAATTAGCATTAGTTGATATACCTGTATGGTTAACAGTCCTAATTAACTCCAGTTTAAACCCATAACTTACTGACATGTGGACCCTGCACTCATGAACCCATCGCTTAGACCTATTCCATGGACCACTGTCTTCGACACATTGGTCCCACTTTCTATAGACATCCGCGTGGATCGAGTCTATATGAACTGTGACACCATCTGTTAGCCTCTCTAAGTTTCTCGAGTGAAAATAATTAGAGAATAAATGAAAACCAATTGGACCCCACTTGTCAGCCCCTTAACATTTTTCTTAAGAAAAATAACAGAAAAACAAATTCCAGTCGACTCTACCTGTTAGAAATTTTTGAATTTCTGGAATTTCACTTCGGTTCAAACTATGGAAGGACGTAACTTCTTCACTTTTAATCCAAATCTAGGTTTTTTGTTTCTAAATTTATGTAAATTCAAAATATTTCCATTCAAACCAAGATCATAATTTTGGAGTTTATTTGAATGTTGTATTGAATATAGTTAATTTCATATGTATAGACTTTCATGCTTCAGACATCCCCGTCACTATCAAACAAGATCCTCCTAACCACATTGATCAAGGCAAGTCCTTATAATTGATCGTGCTGAACCTAGTTTTCAAATGTAAATATTTTGCTTGCAAATACAAGTGCATGTTGAATATGGTTATTTACATAAAATGCTATGTGAAACATTGCTTGCTTTCTTCCCATGTCACCCTAGAATACTTGCAATGATAATAATTCCACCGTTGGTTAAAATTTAGCAGATTACGGCTGTGCTTAGAAATGCCTTAGTGGTGAAATAAAATACAACGCAAATATTGCCAACTAAACTTGAAAACATGACAATGAGAATGGTAACATGGGTCACCACTAGAAATAGAAAAATGTTTCTTAAAATGGTGAAGACTCAGGCGAGTGGTTGGTTAGAGACCGGTGCAGGGATTGCATATATTGGATTGGCCGTGTAGGGATTGCCAGGGGAGGATGTACAGTGTTGGGCCGGGGTCAAGTGACACCGACGACCTCTGGCCCAACCCACATACCTCACCATATATTTTAGCTAGTGACCCCCATGAAAAATCACAGTGACCCCAGTCCCCAGCGGCCCAGGCGTCCAGCCCACACACGCTTCGTCTTCTCCCCTGTGCAAGCTACTCAGCGACAGGCGACGGTGCGACGCTTCGTCTTCTAGTTCCGCTTCACCGAATCTCCATTCGCCCACGGTTACGCCCAGGCGGCCAGGCCCATCACCGCGCTGCTGTGGCCACGGGAGACGGACGGGAGCCTGCGGTCGACGACGACGCGCGTATACGTAATACGTTGAGTCGTTGATCCAGTATTCCAGTAGATCGAGCACCTCCCAGTCCATACTCCATACATACATGCATAATGCATTAGCGAGCGTCCGAGCGATGGTGATGAGCTCAATCTAGAGAGTTATTTAAGGGCTTAATTTTATTCTACTACACACTTCCTCAGATGTTTGCTTCTTTTTTTGTTTTTCAGTTTGGCTGTGCTTTGTTTGGGTTAATTTGGCAAGGAATAAGTGGCCCTTGGTGAAAGTGATATACCCAAGAACAGAGGAGTTTTAGACTTTTAGTTGCTGCAGGCTTGATCCTGATACACGACATGTAATTTTTTTTAATTAATGTAAACTTGTTTATGACATTTTCCTTTTGGTTTCCTTCTTGCATCCTGAAACATGATTGATTTTGTGTTTCTTTGTTCAGAAACTAGTTGTTTCCTAAAGAGTGAAGAAACTGATGGAGTGATGGTTGCAGCGCTTTTCAATCAGTGTAATCTTACTTCCAAGCTTCAAGAAAAATGTCAAGTAAGGAGTTTTGCCCTATGTAATGTGTATGCTATATCTATTATTCAGCTTCATGTTCTAATTTTTAAATATCTCCTAACTTTGATGGTAGTAATACCATAATGGAACGATTTTTAAAAAGGAAACTACCACCAACCAATGATGCAGATGGTCCTAGAAGGACTTTGACAGGAGATGAAGATGGCCCGTCAAATGTTAATCATACCACTCGTCCATTGTTGTTGTTGCGAAAAGAGGTAAATTTGAATGAAATTCCTTATGATCCGCCCGATAGGAAGAGAATATCACAATACATAGGCCCAAAGCTACAAGATGAGATAAGGCGCAAGTATTTGATTAGAGGGCCATCTGAGACCACCACCGGCTTTAAATATCCACAAAAGGTTATATCGGGCAAGTCACGCCGATTTAATCCTGAATGGTTTACTATGTATGATTGGTTAGAGTACAAGTGAGAAAGTAGACAAATGCTTTTGTTTGTATTGCTACTTGTTCGAGATAGTATTGAAGGCCAAGGTGGGAATGATGCATTCACAGTAGATGGTTGGTCATCTTGGAACAAATCGGACAGGCTTAGAGACCATGTTGGCGGTCCTAGTAGTTTTCATAACACAGTGGTTAAAAGATGTGACAATTTGCTAAAGGAAGATCAATCAGTTGGTGCAGCTCTGAAAAAACAAAGTAATGCAGATAAAGAGAAGCACAAAATACGGTTAAATACTTCTATTAATGCCGTCCGGTACTTGTTGCATCAAGGCTTAGCTTTTTGTGGCCACGATGAATCAGAAAAGTCTACCAACAGGGGAAATTTTCTAGAGTTGGTAAAGCTTTTGGCAGAGCAAAATGAAACTGTAAAGAAGGTGGTTCTAGGAAATGCTCTTGGAAATAACAAAATGGTGGCTCCATCCATTCAAAAGGATATTGCTAATTGCTTTGCTGAGGTAATAAATCTATAAAAGTACCTTTATTCATTTTTTATTCAGATGGTGCCAACTTTCAACGTACTTTTTTATAAAATAATTTTTATTGTCTTGTGCAGATCATAGTGAAATCTATTATTGAAGAAATTGGTGGTGATGTGTTTTGTTTATTGGTTGATGAGTCCGCTGATGTCTCCGATAAAGAACAGATGGATGTGGTACTGCGGTATGTTGACAAGTGTGGAGCAATAAAAGAAAGACTTATTGGTATTGTTCATGTGAAAGAAACATCGGCTTCATGTCTGAAATCTAACATTGATTATCTGTTCACAAAATATGGATTGAGCATAAAAAAAAGTTAGAGGCCAAGGCTATGACGGAGCTAGCAACATGAGAGGTGAGTTTAATGGTTTGAGAGCTTTGATCATGAGAGAAAATAGCTCGGCATACTATGTCCATTGCTTTGCTCACCAACTTCAGTTAGTCATTGTAGTAATTGCTAAGAAAAATGATGATATTAGTGATTTTTTTGACATGATATCTCTGTTGATTACTGTTGCCGGAGCTTCTTGCAAAAGAAAAGATATGATTCGAGAAAGTCAACAGGAAAGAGTAAAGAAAGCCATAAGCAATGGACAGCTTGCTAGTGGATCCGGATTAAATCAGGAACAGTCTCTTCAAAGAGCCGGGGACACTCGTTGGTGTTCTCACTATAAGACCTTAAAGAGTGTAAACAATCTGTTCCCTGACATTATTGAAGTGCTCCAGTATGTTGAGAAAGATGGTCCAAATGACGGTAAGAAACGACAGGCTCGTGGTCTCTTGGATTATCTTAGAAATTTTGATTTGTGTTTCATTTGCACTTGATGTTGCTTATTTTGGGACATGCAAATGCTTTGGCACTATCTTTGCAAAGGAAAGACAAAGATATATTGGAGGCCATGCTTGAGGTGAAATTAACCAAACAGAGATTTCAACAAATTAGAGATGATGGCTGGGAATCTCTATTGGAGGCAACATATTCCTTTTGTGCAGATCAAGGTATTTCTAAGTTGGACATGGAAGAAGAGTATATAGATCGTCGCAAACCAAGGAAAAAACTAAGCGTACTAATTATCAGCACTACAGATATGATTGCTTAAATCCTGTTATTGACCTGCAACTTACAGAGTTCAATGATCGTTTCAATGAGGTAAATTCGAATTTGCTAACTCACATGGCTGCATTCAGTCCAATGAATTCCTTTGATGCTTTCAAGCATGATAGTTTAATAGAGCTAGCCAAGTCCTATCCAAATGATTTTAATTCAAGCCAACTGAAGGATCTTGATCTTGATCTTGAGCTTCATATTTATATTGATAATGTTCGAGCGGATGAAAGATTTGCCAAATTGGATACTATTTCTCAACTTGCTAAACTGATGGTGGATACAAAAAAGCATCTTGCTTTTCCTTTGGTATATCAACTCCTCAAATTAGTACTTGTGCTGCCTGTTGCCACCGCGTCAGTGGAGAGATGTTTTTCGGCAATGAAAATTGTGAAAATGGTATTACGGAATCGAATTAGTGATGAATTTATGAATGATTCAATCATATGCTTCGTGGAGCCAAGCCTTTTAGCTACAATTCCAAATGACGATGTGATAGCTCTTTTTCAAAAGATGGGAACTCGCAAAGAGAAGATTTGAGAGGTAACTATTGTTAATTTCTTACAATGATATTTCTTGTTATCAACTTATCATGTACTGCTGTTAATTTATTCAGTGTATTATGCATGCATGGAACTATAGTACTAGTTTATTACTAGCTATTAGCCTCCATCAATTAGTGATGTATGTTTATAGTGACCCCGACGATCGTTTTTCCTGGATCCGCCCCTGGGGATTGCACATGTCATTTTTGGATTGGCCATGCAGGGATTGGATGTGTCATTTCTTGATAACGTCAATGACTATAGCCATCGGATTGATTGCCTTCTCTTGGTAGAACACACGCTGTTGCAAAACAATTCCGCGCAGCAGGGCTTCGTCTTCAACCCCAATTGCCCATCTTATCCCCCAAAATGTAAAGTATATATATCCAATAATTGGTTGGACTCAGTTTAAACTTGAGTGTAACAGCGGAGTCAGGCCTAGGACTGTGCAATCGGTTTTTTCGGTTTAATCGATTCGGTATATACGGTAAATACGGTGTTTGTAGTTTGGTAATATACGGTATTTTTAGAAGTATGGTTTGGTATCGGTAAATCCTAATTTATTTCGGCACGGTATCGGTAAATACCATATTTAACAGAGTTGACGCAAATTGCAAACGATATAGTGACTAGCAAGACGAGTAAGCAATAATACATATACTACTAGCAATAGTGTAGGATCGATTCACACTAAGATAGGCAATCAGAGGGGGGGTGAATGATTGCGGAAGCTAAAAATAAATTTTAATACTCCCCTTTTAACACAAAACCTATTTAAGCATTGTTTAAAGTTCTGGACAGAACACTGTATCCTTACTAAAACTGATCTCGATACAAATCCGTAACTCCAATTAACCTCAAACTTTTTCAGAATAAACTAGAGACAGTTATTGAACTAACCCAACTAGAATTACGTCAATCGGAGCTCTAGAACTTGAGATATAAAATAAACAAGATCGCTGATGCAGATAGTGACGAAAATAAATTAAGCCCCAATTATGCAACTAAGCAAAATCTGAGATCGCTTGCCTGACCGATGGCCGAACAATGTCGTGCGCTTCGTGATCAAAGAGATGCATGCCAAAGAAAACGTTCTGTCACCCCAAAAACCGTATATATATTTTTCTTCCACGGCTGCTTGGTACAAACTCTTACCATGCCGCCGCATGCATATATATACACACACAGCCCAACTCCAACTAGGCCTTAAAATCCTAATCTAACTCCAACTAGTCTTGGGCCTGTTTTACCTCAACTAGACTTTTGACCCACTAATTTTCAAGGGACCCGAAACCCTTCCTAACACAGGTTTTTCACACTCACGACTTTTCTAATGCGTCATGTGTTGAAGCCTCCAGGACTGCACCTCCCGTAGCTTCTCCACGTATCATCCACCTTTGATCTTCATGCGCCCCAAGCATGAGCCCGATCATCTTGTGACCTCCTTGACCGTCTGAATCTCAGATCTCCCCATCCTAGTTCCGGTCCACCTCGTCACCGACCATGATCGCCTCCATGCTCAACCTGCACATGGAAAGATCAAAGAACATTCTTCCGGCATAAGTTCGTCTCAACTTGACCAACATCAGTTCGTACACATGCAACACAACTCGCATAACACCGCTTAAACAAAACAACCAATTATTCATCATAATAAATTAACCATTGTCAATTATTCATCACCAAAATATCCTAAATCTAGCCACATGGTCTAACAAATAGAATTAGAATTTTAGAAACACTCTAACTCTAATGGAGTATGGAGATTCGATGAAATATGCATAAAGTAATAAAGCATAATAATTCACATTAAAATTCACGTTACTGCATTAGTTAGTTATTACCGGCCACTGAACTGTATGCATATGCAAATGCTTGACACAGCAGGAGTGTGCTGCGTCTGCATGCACTTCGTAGATTCTTCCTGCGTGCAACCGCAACTACTACTAATGGGTCTACTACGCATGCAGACGCAACCAGAGTAGCTACGCTGTCCAGTGTAGTGTTAGTGTATATATACATATAGTTGCTACTCGCTATCCAGTGTAGTGTTAGTGTATATATACATATAGTACGTGCATATATAGCCAAACAAACACAACACCGTCCCACACGCCAACCGCAACACCACCTACAGCATTATTATTTTTCGGTATTATCGGTTTTTTCGATTTTTAGTCGGTTTTTCCTAAAAAGCTGAATGCCAAAAAAACCTAAAATCTGAAAACCGTACCAAATACCAAAAACCGGTCAAACCGAGTTGACCAATTTGGTTCGATTTTTCGGTTCGGTTGAAAAATGCACCGCCCTAGTCAGGGCATAGGGGTGGGAGTGGGTAGGTCCGCTCCGACCCTGGACCAAAACCCTGTGTCCTGAAAGGCGCTACCAGTGTCATGGACCTACCCTTAACATCTGTTGGAGGGCAACCTATTGGGACTTCTGGACCAGACCATTCTGCTCGCACCATACTTGACGTTCCCCAATGGCGAAGCACACACAGAAAGATTGGGTGCTCCGCCGACCAAGTGCGAGCAGCGTGACCCTAAGAGCAAGTACAACAATGGTCTTATAGCCAAGCTAGTCAGCATTTTTGCTGATGTGGAGGAGAGAAGAGAGGAGAGAGAGGAGAGCTTGGCTCTCATGCAAGCAACAAGCTACACACGGGAGCCTATGCAGTAGTGGGTCCAGATAATAAATGTATGTGAGGAGGAGTAGGAAAGAGAATGTGAGACATGGTACCACATAATAATAAAAAAATCTTTTGTAGACAAATAGAAGACAGATTATTGTATAACTTGGCTCTTATAACTTGACTTATAACTAAACACTTGGCTCTATTATTGGACTTGCTCTAAAGAGGCAGACCCACTCGGCCTCGATGATTTTTGGGCCGTCCGTCCAGACCATTAAGCTCTTTTTCAACGGGCGGGTCAGCGGTCAACCCCTACCTAGCCAGGCCGTGTCTACATGCCTCTTGCACGGCAAAAAAAAACCACGCGCCGCCCACCTCCCGGCCCGTATGGCCCAACTCGGCGCACAGAATTCGTGATGTCTTTTTTGTTTGCAATTGAAAAATTCAAATGATCATATCTTTTAAATTAAGCATTCAAATTATATTCCTTACAACGAGATGTTCAAAACTAGACCCCACATGTATATATTTAGATATAGAAAAATAATATCATTGGGCATACGTTCTAGTAGATAAAATATTATGTTCCATATATTACTTCTAATGTTCAATTAGTTTATGGGTGATGTTCCAGCTCGCATCTTTTGAATTGGGTATGGGAAATAAATCAGGTGAGTGTTATATGTTTTGATAGGTAAAATGAAATGCTCCACACACTTAATTAGATCTTCCAATAGCCCATCAGCAATGGTCTACATATTAAGTACTAAGAGGAATAGGCCAATGTTCTACATGTTCAGTTTCAATATTCGAACAGTTCATTAACGATATTTCAGTGGTAAAGCAAATGTAAACATATTCAAACCTTTTAGTGGAACATCGGCGTAATCATAAATAAGACACCAAATATGTGCAAGTGGAATCTTGTTCTAAAGATCTTGTAATAAGAAACATAATGATTCAAACAGAACGTGAATCACATGCCCAATTTAAAATTATAGCATTTTGATTTTTCAGATTCAATTTTGAGAAGCGCTCCCATTAGCTATTTAGTCATGTAGCACGATTTGGGCCAGTGGACAAAGGGTGGGCAGCACGGTGACTAGCACCGCACGCGTGGCATATAGCATAGGCGACCTAGCCAAGATATATATAGTTATTTAGCAAGAAAGCCTATATGCATGTGACAATGTCCATTCTCTACCGTATGCATGACCTTGACAAACCTGTATATACATATACAGAAACACTACTAGAGAGTGGTATACCATTCCCCATCAAATCGATGGGATAGCGAGCGCTATTTTGATTGCATTGCTATCGCATGCATTGTAAAACATTCCATTGACCCAACACACACGATTCCTAATCCCACGTACTTTACTTCTCTCGCTCTCTCCGATTAGGATTCTAGCATGTGACCGTGGCGGTGATGAGGGATGACGTGTCGGCTACCGCGAGCTAGCCCCTCCTTTACGCACATCCTCGGCGACCTCATTATTTCCGGTGGCCTGCGTGTGAGCGCAGCAACAAGGAGGATGAGTGCGTGGACATGGTGACAGGGGCGGACACACAGGGTATGCCGGGTGGGCCACGGTATATCTGGGCCCAAGCAGCAGCCCCCGTGCCAAGCCGGGCTCTCCGATTTCGCCCCCTTCTCCCCCCTCATCTCCACCTCCTCATCTTCCTCCTCCAGCCGCCCCGATGCCGCCACCGCTGCGTGCCCCAACTGCGCCGAGGCCTTCCCCTCCGAGCTTGCCGTCTCCGGGCACCTCGACGGCTGCCTCGCGTCTGCCGGCGGCGCCCGCTCGCGCACGGTCGCATACCTCGCCGGTTCAGGGTCGTGGACGAGGGTGGGGAGCTCTTCGCCGTGATGGACGAGGCGCCCGAGGACGCGAGGCTGAGCGGGATCAGGCATGCCGTGCTCCTCCTCGAGAGGGCCTGGCCTTCGGCTCCACCGCAGGCAGAGGCCAAGGAGAGTTGCCCAAATGGGGTTAAGGAAAAGCAGGAGGTTAAGAAGATCGTTGATCGCCAGGTGAGCACCTGTTTAGTTAAATATTGTCTGCCAATTGCTTATTCAGTAATTAACAAGCAAGGTACCCGTTCCGTCAATGGATTGAACTGTGTTATGGTGCTGTGATAGTATGATTTGCCTATATTATGATCTTTCAGATATACTCATGCCAAATTATGTTTCGACACGTTTTACGCGTAGTCATGCTAAATTAGGTTTGTTTTTATTCCAATAGCTCATAATATTGCAAACTAGTATAATATAAAATCAGTGCTAAATTTTAAAATCCTGTTGTCTGCTTGAGATAAGGAATGTGCCACAACAAATCCTGAATCCATATATAGGTATATATTTACCAATGTGTTGCCATTTCCTTGAGATATTAATGAGACAGTAAATATGAAGCCAAACGCCTTGCACCATCATATATTGAAGTTATATGTTGGAGATTATAAATTTAAGAAACTAACCAGTACATATGTATGATCCTTCCTTTCCTTTTACATATTCTCCATTTTGTATTTTGCTTTTGCTCTTAGTTCTATCTTGTTAGAACGAAACTTATTGAACTGCCATGACAACTTCGCAGATTCGGGTGTTCCTCAATGTTCCAGGAAGTTCTATTGCACAAAATGACTTACCAGATTCTTTCTACAACCTTAGTAGTGAGGAGATAAGGAATGAGGCTAAGATGAGGAGGGAAAGGCTAGAACAATCTCGGTTGCTAATTCCGAAGTCATCTAAGGAGAAACAGGCACTGGCTGCTCGACAGAAGTGTAAGCAAGCACTTATCCGAGTTCAGTTTCCTGATGGAGTGATTCTCCAGGGTGTTTTTCTTCCAGCAGAGGCTACCGGTTCACTATACGAGGTTCCCTGCTTGTTCTAGAGAATTTAAGACTTATCATATTATTTATATTGTAATTTATACAGGTTTTTAACTTAATCTTTAAATTTAAGACTTATCATATTATTTAGTGCCTGTATACCAAATTATAGTGCAAATTTTACAATTATTTACCGAATTGACAAATGATTTTACTGAATTGCAAATGAAAATTTTAGTGCGGCATACCTTTTGGTAAAATCCTGGATCCCCCACTGCATGGTGAGCAGGCTCCACGAGGACTATTGTGGGCACTACTCCTTCCTAGCACTCATTTGAGTTGCTGAGGTCCAGGACCACCTTGCTTACCCCTCTCCATCGAGCTCTGACGCGTCCTCACCTCCCAGGCGAGCTCCATAGTATACTTCCATATCTCTCGCCACTGCCCCCTCCCATAATGGAGTTCCTTTAACCAATGCAGCAATCCTTCTGTCGAGTTTCTTTTGTTTCAGCTTACTGAAGTGGGTGCAAAACCAACATTTTCGTGTTCTGCACAGTACGTGTTTAACAAAATGCCTTGAGCACTCGAAGGTCATTGATGCTGATGTTGTATGTGAAGTGATGAGCAAAGTTCTTGTTGGTAACTCGTTGATATATGCGACTGTGAATGCTGGAATTAGGCTAGAATCGACATGAAATTGATGAAGCTCGTGGGCATTTTTCTCTCTCCGTGTGTATATGGAACAAAATATTTTTAGATAGTTTGTATAGTTTTTAATCTTGGTTACTCTCCTATGCTAAACTGCTACTGGTACTTCTCAAGCACATGTTATATGGTTCATTGTATTCACCCTTTTCCATTTTCTCATGTGTTGTGTGTATTATTTGTCCATGAAGGGCTTTTTCTTTCAGCTTTTAAAAGCTATTTTTTGACTTTTTTTAGAGTAACTAACTTTTAAACAGAGTGTCTTTTCAAGCCAAAGTCCATAAGTTGATTGTAATACACACTATAGCGATTTCATTTATATTAGCTAAAACTACACATGAGTTTCTCTTACTCCATACTTTTGAAGGAGAACGGGTAGGCTACGCTAGCTACAACATTTGATTTTCTACCGCGTTCAACCAGAAAACATGCGTGTAAGGGAGTCATGGATAGTTACCACTAGATGCACTGCGCAGCGGAAGAAGAGTTGGAGCAGCCCGGTCCAACGTAGATGCGCGTTGATGAAGAAGCAGTCGATCGTTTCACGAACTGAATGTCTCCTCCTCGCGTCCTAGCAATAGCCTTGCGCTTCTCGCCGATCAGTACAGCAGCGGCGTCTCCACGGAGTCCACACGTTCGGGATGGAACGCCATGCGCTGGTGTGCTAGCACCGCGCGCCCGGCTAGGGTTTCGGGATACAGCCGAGGGGAGGTGGCGGCCAAGGTTTTCCGCATAGTAGTCTGTTCTACCTGCAGCCCCGCCTCCACATATTTATAGAGCATGCTAATGGGCTTCCACGTTGTAGGCTCATTAGAACCCTAATCCCATATGGATCAATATCCCTTTTAGCCTATAAAACCGAATTGTTTATGATTGCCTCTTGGGCACATCACTAACAATCTCCCACTTGCACTAGAGACAATCATATAGGCAAGCTTTCCAATTCCAACCCCTTAAGTGTGTGACCCGTTAGGTTCATGTGTAGACAGCCATGACTCGAAAACCCTTTTCAAGCCAAAAATCAATAGTGGCACCAGCAAGGCATATTGACTCCCGAATACACATAAAGATCATATCGGCTAAACCTTGATATACACACACTTGGATCTCTTTGCCACACGATACCAATCGAACTTAAGGCGAGATTCGAGCCACCCTTGTGATAGCTCAACCATTCACTCGATCTTGTGGTGGATTACAACTCATGACTAACCCTTTAGTCACATTGTGATTAACTCTTTAATCACCTTGGCATGGCCATGCATTTCTCTAATCCAACCACATCGAGGGGCCCAGAGATATCTCTCCTGTTATGTAGGAGGGGCAAATTTCATCTTAATCCGCTCACATCCCATTCCATGTTTCATAATACACCTGAAGACCATTTTTATAGCTACCCAGTTACGGAGTAGTGTTTGGCAGCCCCAAAGCGCACCACTACACATAGTGAGAAACAATGGCGATTTTAGGTCGAAGGATCCAGTAGGTATACCACTCGAGATCGCTTGATAGCACATATTAACATAACAATCCCAGCAACGTCTCGGAGTGAGTCAATCCAACACCATGTTCTCTAACATGTGTCCATATTATTGATTTGATATTCCTATATCCATGATCCGTGAAACATGATCATCAATCAATACATGTGCTAGTCCATAAATCATTGTTGTCCCACGTAATGACATAAGACTAGGGATCTTTAGAATAACATTAAATAAAACAAAGAGTTTCAAGAACAAGTTACATACTTGCCAATCAATGCATACAATCATTATTCAAGGAACCAAATAACACATTATTCAAAATTTCATAAACATAGACTTGATACAATTATCTCCCACTCACACTAGAGTCAATCATGTAAGTATCTAATACCCATTGCACTCGTGTGTGCCTCATGCTTTGGTTGTGGGAGAGGCTTCGTCAACGGATCAGCAACATTCAAATCCGTGTGCACCTTGCAAATCTTCACTTCACCTCTATCAATGATCTCATGGATAAGGTGACAGCGCCGAAGTATATGTTTGGACTTTTGGTGTGACCTAGGCTCCTTTGCTTGCGCAATGGCTCCACTATTATCACAATAGAGATCCACTGGACTGGACACACTAGGGATTACACCCAGCTCAAAAACAAATTTTCTGATCCAAACAGCTTCCTTTGCAGCTTCAGAAGCTGCAATATACTCAGCCTCAGTTGTCGAATTAGCTACCATCTCTTGCTTGGAACTTTTCCAGCTCACTGCCCCTCCATTGAGGCAGAACACAAAATCAGACTGCGATCTGCTATCATCTTTATCAGTTTGGAAACTAGCATCGGTGTAACCTTTTACAACGAGCTCTTCTTCACCTCCAAAAATAAGGAACATATCCTTACTCCTTCTAAAGTACTTAAGAATATTCTTTACAGCCACCTAGTGAGCTAGATCGGGGCTAGATTGATACATGCTTGTAACACTTAGAGCATATGAAACATCTGGGCGCGTACAAAGCATAGCATACATGATGGATCCGATGGCTGAGGCATACAGAATCGCACTCATCTTCTTTTGCTCATCAAGTGTTGAAGCACACTAAGTCTTGCTAAGACTAATGCCATGTGACATAGGCAAGAAACCTTTCTTGGAATCTTGCATATTGAACCGTTTCAATACCTTGTCAATGTATGTACTTTGGCTTAATCCAATTAGCCTCTTCGATCTATCTCTATAGACCTTTATGCCCAAAATGTAAGCTACCTCTTCGAGATCTTTCATTGAGAAACTTTTTCTCAAAAAAGACTTCACAGCTTCCAGCATTGGAATATCATTTCCGATCAATAATATGTCATCTACATATAAGACCAGAAAAACAAGTGCGCTCCCACTAGCCTTCTCGTAAACACAAGGCTCTTCTTCATTCTTGATGAAGCCAAACCCTTTGACTACTTTATCAAAACGAAGATTCCAACTCCGAGATGCTTGCTTCAATCCATAAATGGACTTTTGAAGCTTGCATATTCTCCCATCATTTTTCGGATCAACAAAACCCTCAGGCTGTGTCATGTACATATCCTCGCTTAGGTTTCCATTTAGGAAAGTCGTTTTGACATCCATCTACCAAATCTCGTAGTCGAAATAGGCAGCAATCGCTAGGAGGATCCGAATAGACTTTAGCATAGCCACGGGCGAAAACGTTTCATCATAATCAACACCTTGAATTTGCTTGAAACCTTTCGCCACCAATCGTGCCTTATAGATGTGAACATTTCCATCCATGTCTATCTTTTTCTTAAAAACCCATTTACACTCAATAGTTTTTACACCATCAGGTGGATCTACCAAGTTCCAAACTTGATTATCATGCATGGATTCTATTTCGGACCTCATGGCTCCACGCCATTTTTCAGAGTCTGGTCCCATCATTACTTCCGTGTAGCTCTTGGGCTCATCATTGTCCAACAACAATATGTCGCGTTGTCCCATGGTTAGGAGCGTGAACTTTTCAGTTACGCGATGTGCCCTTGTAGACCTACATGGGGGCGGTGCCTCCATAACCGGTTGTACAACATCTTGTACATCCTGTTGAGGTTCAATAGGAGCTGAAGCATTTTCAGGTGTTTGCCGAATTTCTTCAAGCTGCACCTTGCTCCCACAAACACCCTTTGAAAGAAACTCTTTCTCCAAAAAGACATCGTTCCAGCGACAAACACTTTGCCTTCTTCTCGATTGTAAAAATAATATTCTTTGGTTTCCCTAGGATACCCAACAAAGAAGCATTTATAAGATTTAGGATGGAGCTCATCAGACGTCAAACGTTTCACATAAGTCTCACAACCCCATATATTAAGGAAAGACAATCCAGGACGTTTCCCGGTCTATTTCTCGTATGGCGTCTTTTCCACTGATTTAGATGGAACTCTGTTTAGTGTAAATGCAGCAGTTTCTAGAGCATATCCCCAGAAGGACAATGGAAGATCAGATTGGCTCATCATAGACCGAACCATGTCTAACAAGATCCGGTTCCTCCGTCCAGATACCCCGTTCCACTGAGGCGTGCTAGGCGGAGTCAACTATGGAACAATTCCACACTGTTTTAGATGTTCATGAATTTCATGGCTCAAATATTCACCTCCACGATCAGATCGCAGAATTTTAATTGTCTTGCCTAGCCGATTTTGTACTTCATTCTGAAATTCTTCGAACTTTTCAACGATTCAGACTTGTACCTCATTAAGTAGATGTATCCATATCTACTAAAGTCATCGGTAAAAGTAATGAAATACTAAAACCATCTCTGGCTACTGAGCTCATTGGTCCACATACATCGGTATGTACAAGTCCCAACAAGTCACTTGCCCTCTCACTATGACCGATGAAAGGCGCCTTTGTCATCTTGCCAAGTAAACAAGACTCGCATGTCTCAAATCATTCAAAATCAAATGAGTTGAGTAGACCATCTTTATGGAGCTTCTCTATGCGTTTCTCATTTATATGACCTAAGCGACAATGCCAAATAAAAGCGGGATTCAAATCATTAGGCCGCAGCCTCTTTGCATTAATATTATAGACAAGCTTATCCTCAAGATCAAGAACATATAACCTATTCATCAATGGACAATGTGCATAGAGTATATCATTCAAATAAATAGAACAACGTTTGTTCTTTATTATGAACTCATAACCACCATCTTCCTCCCAACATGAAGAAGAGATGATGTTCTTACTCAATGCTGGAATGTAATAACAATTATTTAATTCCAAAACTAATCCTGAACGTAATGACAAGTGATAAGTGCCGACAGCCAGTATAGCAACCTTTGCTCCATTGCCGACATGCACGTCCAACTCGCCTCTCGCAAAACTTCTAGTCCATCTTAGACCCAGCAACGATTTGCAAGTATGAATCATCGATCCAGTATCAAATACCCAAGATTCACCAGAAGAAATTGCAAGATTAATTTCTATAACATTTATACCTGAAGCAGAAGTCTCACTTCCCTTCTTCTTTTTGTGGACCTCCAAGTATTTCTTACAATTCCTAGACCAATGCCCCTTGACATGGCAGTGGTAGCATTCATCATCAGGAGAAGGGCCAGATTTGACCTTCCCATTTGGCTTTGACTTAGAGCTAGGGTGCTTATTAGGAACCTTTCCTTTGCCTTTGCCTTTAGGCGTCCAACGCTTCCTCTTTTTATTCTCCTTCTGAACTATCATCACATGATTGGTGTTTTTTTTCTTAATGCTTTCCTCTGCTGTCTTAAGCATCCCATGCAATTCAGTCAATGATTTCTCCATGCTATTCATATGAAAGTTCATAATGAACTGCTCATAGCTCGGAGGGAGAGATTGGAGAACAACATCCGTAGCAGATCAGGATTAAGGGGAGAACCAAGCTTCTCCAACTCTCAATGTAACCAATCATCTTGATCACACGAGGACTAACTGGATTACCTTCCGCCAACTTGCACGCAAACAAGGACTTTGAAATGTTAAACCTCTCGGTCCTAGCTTGGTTCTCAAACATGTCACGCAATCCTTCAATCATAGTGTGAGCATCTGCATTCTCATAATGCTTCTGAAGCTCAGAGGACATGGTAGCAAGCATGAGACAGCTAACGTCGAGTGAATCATTGCAGTGCTTCTCATAAGCTTTGTGGGTGGCAATGTTTGCACCCTCAGGGAGTTCATCGGGGTAGGGTTGCTCAAGAACATATTCCTTTTTTCTTGTCTGAGAACAATTCTCAGGTTGCGGTACCAATCAATAAAATTCGTTCCATTAAGTTTTTCTTTCTCAAGAACATATCACAAGTTAAAACCAGAATTGTTACTAGAAGCAGCCATGATCTACAACAGAAAATAAACAAGCAAAGTTCAGCACTATGTTCATGTTTGATCTTCCATTAAACAATTTAACAAAAGACACTCCCACTATATGTTTTGTAATCGTCTTCCCTCTAACGACATATAGTGGTCAAGATCCATGTTCATCTAAGTTCTAGTGAGCTTTAGCATCACCGCTAGAAACCTAGTGACGTAGGTAAGCAACGCTTGCTAATCACATCTTATGTGACTCTTGTTTGTTGGGTGGCATCCAATGCCCGGCTCCCAACACCATGCCCCAAGGCCCAATCCAATTTGATAGCCTTGTCAAGGAAACCAACACTATGCATGTGGATGTCCGACATCCACCCTATTAGATCAAGATAGTTGATGGTACTCTGCTTTGGTAGACCTACCAAACAATAATCGTAATTCTTATAGGTGCAGCAATTGGAAGGGCATTAAATAAATTCTTAATTTTTTTGAGGGAAGCTATTCTGTCATGAAAAATACATCCTCTACAGGTATGGCATGAAATAATAGTATGACAGGAAATAAACATCACATGCATATAATCATATTATACTGTGAATGGTATGGCCTTTTGAATCGTAGTGGTCACCATCGCTATGGTTCCACGGTGATGTCCTTCGCCACACTTCCTGTCCTCTTTGTCATCATGCTTGAAGCCTCCATGGTAAAGAACTAAACTATTACTACTAATAGCTAGCAAATGAATTACATGAGGAGCGCAAGCATCACAACTCGACACGCAGGTCATTATACAATTAAAGAACAGCCTCAACCCAGCTGTGATTAATACGACACACAGGCCGCCAAAACACACATGCATCACATATACATCTATGCCATACCATTCACATCATTCCCTGCAAAAACAAGTTAAGCATAGAACGCATTCTATCGCCCTGACATGAATGTGTTTGTATAACAATCTATGCGTGTACGCAACGGCGGTCCCGATCGCATCTATGAAATCGCTATGAAAATCTCATCGAGCCGATCAAATCAACCCAAATCCGAGCCATTCAAAATGTCTCAATTTTCATTAGATCAATCACATTGATCATCGCGATCGGTATACTTGAGGAGACCACAACACAAGACCTCGATCTGTTGGCTCGATCATCGATCGTGCGCGCGATTAGCCCGATGGTGATTCCAGCCGGTAGGGGCAAGCCGCGCGTACATCAAAGAAGGAGCACGAACTAATCTTTTTTGGCCACATGATGCTATCAACTCATACCTATTTCAACCCCTTATGACCGATTGATCTAATCAACCCGTGCACCGAAAGATCCATCACATGAAACTAGCATAATAACAGTAATAGATCGCATCTACTACAAACAACATATCATCTACAAGCGCATGATCCAGACCACATACTACACAACTTTGCTCTGATACCACTGAAGGAGAACGGGTAGGCTACGCTAGCTACAACATTTGATTTTCTACCGTGTTCAACCAGAAAACATGCGTGTAAGGGAGTCATGGATAGTTACCACTAGATGCGTTGCGCAACGGAAGAAAAGTTGGAGTAGCCTGGTCCAACGTAGATGCGCGTTGATGAAGAAGAAGAAGCAGTCGATCATTTCACGAACTGAATATCTCCTCCTCGCGTCCTAGCAATAGCCTTGCGCTTCTCATCGATCAGCACAGCAGCAGCAGCAGCGGCGGCGCCTCCACGAAGTCCATACATTCGGGACGGAACACCGTGCGCTGGTGTGCTAGCACTACGCGCCCGGCTAGGGTTTCGGGATACGGCCGAGGGGAGGTGGCGGCCAGGGTTTTCCGCATAGTAGTCTGTTCTACCTGCAGCCCTGCCTCTACATATTTATAGAGCATGCTAATGGGCTTCCACGTTGTAGGCCCATTAGAACCCTAATCCCATATAGATCAATATCCTTTTTAGCCTATAAAACTGAATTATTTATGATTGCCTCTTAGGCACATCACTAACAACTTTTTCTCACAAGCAGTCTAAAAGCCATAAGCCGCACCTAAAAGACATAAGCCGCAGCTAAATAGGTTAGGCTCAATTGCAAGTAGAATTGTACAATCAATGATTTTTTATCACTCTACTAACGGTAAGGGCACTGTATGTCGGAAAACCACAAGCGGTCTGTAACATGAATTCTAAAATCTTACGTATTTGCCTGGTCGTTTTTCCTATAGGAATGAAATCTCCTTCTATCAATACTGATTTTTTTGTTTGTCCAACCAAAAAGGAGAAGGCCCTCTTCCTGATTGAAAGTGAAGGATTCATGTGCGTCTACATGATCACTTGCAAGCAATTTAGGGAAGAAGCCTACCCCTGCTGGTCATGGCAAGAAACGGAAGAAGGCTAAGGTCAAAATCATGGCGCAGTCGTAAATCTTCAATAGTTTCAAACCTATCTTTCCAAATGTTTTTTTCTATAGCAAAATTTTGATGTTGCTGCCAATGCAGGGTCAGAAAAGAAGGTTTCACACATCATGTCCCTAATATAATCGAGTCTCTATATAATGTCCATAAATATTATGTTAAGAAGATTGGATTTGGAGACCTTCTGTTAATTGCAATGTGTGGAGATATTGCTATTGCTAGTGATTGTTTGTCGTTTAGTCATAACTGTAACATTCTTGTATCTGTGATAACGATTTGTTCTAAATTCTTGTGAGGTTCAAACCCAATTTGTCAATGAGGTATTTATTGAGAGACCATGTGGTTATGACCCCATGTTTGTGATGAGTAATTGAAGAGTAGTTTGGAAAGATTGAGTTTGGTTTGAGTGATTTGTGCCAGGTCGGCATTTGGCGCAGTCGGGTATGGTTAGACGGTCTTATTGTATAGTCGTCTTCCCGATTGGTCGTTTGGGCGATTTCATGCTTAAGTTCGTTTTGTTGATGCTAATTGTGATTACATATGTCGAGCGGTGTTATGTGATGTGTTTCTTATTTATGATGGCTGCAGGACGTCGAGGCGGAGTCGTGGCGAGGCACGGGATGACCGGACTAGGCGCGGGCGGTGCCGAGGTCAAAACGGTCGGGGTGTGCCGAAGACGATGTGGACTCGAGGTGGTTGCGAGACTTGAGCTGCAAGAAAGGAGGAAGCTTCCCAGAAGGTGCACGAGGGGCGTTTTGGTGAATACGCCAAGCTGCACTAAAGGAAGCGGATTATGGATAAACACTAGAGTTGGTGGAGGTTTAGTGGGTAAAGAGAGAATCAAACTCATTAGTGGGAGGCTATAAAAGGAGGTTGTCTCCTGTATGGTCTTCATGGCTTGAGGGGTTGTTAGGGTTTTGCTTTAGTCAAAATGGCCTTTGGAGGGTTGTTTTGCCTTTAGGCTTTAGTGGTTGAGAGAGGATGGCTTGAGTTCTTGTCTCCAGCATGTATTCTTGTTTTCCCTTCGATGTCCATGCGTATGGGGATGTATGGTTTGATGGAGGGGATGAAATGGATAAAAACTCTATTTTGTAATCCTTCATCTCTTAGTGTCTATTTGATTTCTCTGAGTCTAAGCTGTCTTGGTGCATTTTATCCTTTTTGAATGATCTCTCTATTATGCTTCTTTTTGTGCTCTCTGATCTGCTCTCAAAAATCCTTTCAGTTTGCATTAATGTGAGTCCTTGAGAGAGGGAGCTCAGCTTCTTCTTTTCTTGTGTTCTGCATTTACAGCTTCTTTGCTTTGCTCCTAAGGTGAAATCTTTTCTCTGTCTTTTTGATCGGAAGAGCAGCTTGCTTTTAAGTGAAGATTCCTGTTTTTCGGCTGTTTCTTGGACCATCTGTACCGAAAGCACTTTGGCCGATTTATTTCCTTCTCAGTCTTTGGACAAAGCTTGTAGCCTCTGCTTTCAGTTTTTCCATTCGTGATCTGTGTTCAGGCTAATCTTTTTTTGTATGCTAAGATCCTTTTAGCAGCCACCCCTTTTTTGTTTTGGGCATCAAACTGTTTTATGCTCGTCTCTATTTTCTTTTCTCCTGGTTAAACCGAATTATAAACAGCAATCACCAAGTATTATACTACTTGAGTTCGGTTGTAGCTTTGGCTTGAATCTTCAATTGGGTTTTTGCTTTTTAGCTTGCTTTTTCAGTTTTGCCTCTTCGTGCTTTTTAGCCTACAGGTTGTGAATCTTTTGGTCAGGCTCTTCTAGAAGTATTTGATCAAGTCTTGTATGAGTTAGTGCCTTTTTGTTGAAATCTTGTTGCCTACTTTTCTCTGAAATTGTGAGTCAATCTGCAGACCGAGCTCCTGTTTTCAGTGTGCTGAGGGCTCTTCTTCCTGTAGTTCTATTTTCAGCAGCAAAAAAAAAAAAATCAGAGTTTCGGTTATGCAGTCATCTGGTTTTTCCTCTGCTGTTTTTGTCTCTTTTTGATTGATTTTTTGTGCTTTAGGTTTTTGTATGGTTTTCAATCCTTCCAGTCTTAAGAAAATTGTTTTAATCTTCAGTGGGCTCTTTACTGTTCCTTCATAGCTTCTATAGCTATTGGAGAACAAATTTTGTGCGAATACTCGGGGGCAATTTTTTAAAGAAGCAACATTCACCCCCCTCTGTTGCCGATTTCGATCCAACATTTATAGAAACATTTTTTACATAAAATTTTGTGAATATGTTGAAACATCACTTCAAATTCTATTAAATATTTTTAAACTCTTTGAAACTTGTTTGAAACTCTATGAAACATTACGAAACACATGAAACATTGTTGAAACTCTTTCAAACATAATGAAACTTTCCAAAAATGGCTTTGAAGTGTAATGAAATCTTCTTAAAACCTACTAAAACTTGAGTGGAACTATCCAAAACCTACTTTGAAACATGGTGAAACCTTCTTGAAAACTACTAAAACATAAAATTTAGTTGAAGCATAAAACTCTCTGAAACTTCCTTGGAACTCTATGAAACATGACGACACTCTGAAACTTGCTTGAAACGTCGTCAAATGTTCATGAAATTTGGTGAAATATCTTAGAACTTTGTGTAACATGCCTGAAACTTCCTAAAACTTGCTAAGATTTTTTGAATCTATCTCAAACCTAATAAAATTTTCTAAAATTTATTGAAATTTGTTTGAAACAAGCTCAAACCATTCAAAACTTTCTAGTTTTTTGTGTAATTTGCTTGAAACTTCCTGAAACATCTTAAGAAATTCTGAACTTTGACCAAGCAACCTTGAAACATTCTAAAACGCCTCAAAAATCAAGCTAGTGAAATGATTAGTCTGATGTTGATGTACAAAAAAAAAGACAATGAAGAATATGAAACAAGTGCAATTTGAAGAAGTCTGATGTTGATGTACAAAAAAAGAAAGACAATGTGTAATTAAAATTAGACAGTGCATGAAAACTGTATCTAGTATCAAGTCCTGCTCAAACATTTTTGTCCATGGCCGAAACACCATGCACACAAACTAGGTTGAGAGAAAGTTAGAAAATAGTATATATGCACTAAACAAGCTCAAAAGCAAGCAAATTGGCTGGCAAGAACTTTGAAGAAGATCTGGTTCAAACAACCATCACAATGAAACATTACATTGCGAGAGGCCAGGCGTGGTTACCACACATGCTGTGGAACAAAGACGATGTTTGTTGAGCTCCTACCAGTGCAAAAGAGAATTATGGCGAGGTTTCCTATGTGCTTTGCCCTCACGATGCAATCCATTGACAAGGTTTCATGTGAAGAGGTGTCCAGTGATGAGGTTTTGTGAGCACTTCCTCGCATGTAGAGGAGGCCAACGGCGATGACGAGCATGTGGAGGCGCATGAGGAGGAGGCCAGTGGTGAGGTTTCACGCGTGCTCCTGCACACACGGAGGAGACCCACAGAGAGGTTTCACACGCACAGGAGGATGGAGGTTGCAACGACGAGCGTTGGGGCGGAATGGCCTACGCATATACCAGATTGACGAATTTTTAGCACAGGCACCAAGTGAGACACCTGAGCGAAACATCTAACAAAAAGAATTTCAAATATAATCAAGTCAGGTATTCATCGAATATGGTGCATGCAAAGCAGACATGGGGAGAAAAGCACGAAACACGCCTGAGACATGCTGGAGCAGCAGGCAAGCGGGAGATGGTGGACGATGTTTTAAGAGTGCCTTGGGAGTTTCAAGAGGGAGATTGGAGCCAACATGAGAGGATTCCACCGGACGACGAGGTTCCGCGCATGCCCCGCGCTTGTGAAACCGAGGACGACGGCGCCGCTCGCGCTTGCGAAACCGAGGAGGATGTTGCAGAGAGTGGATCCGGTAGGACGGTGGCCGGACAGCGAGGTTTCACGTGCGAGGGAGGACGGCGTCGGCAGCGAGCTCGCTGATTTAGAAAGGAGGGTGGTGAGCTCTCCCCACCTAGAAAGGTAAGCGCTGATGGGAGAAATTCACGATGACGATGGTTTCTCCACGTACACCTCTCCCGCTAAAAAAAAAGATGGATCAATGAATATTTCCCATATTAATATCCTTTTGTCCCATTCCGATTCTTTTGTCTTTTTCACGTTTAGGAGAGATTCGTTTCGAAAGTTTTTATATTGAGTTGCATGCATGGTAGAGTATGTCCCAACTTAAACTTATGAAAAGTAAAAGCATCAAGTAAAAAAAGAATAAAAAAAGCATTTGGTAAACTACTTTTTCTTAGATATGATAGGTACGTCTGGTGCTGGCAGCAGCCCCGGCCCAGCGTGTTGCCTATCAATGGTTGCCACTTGCCAGTCGTATCGCCACCTCAGGTACCTTCTACATGAAGCTATTTCTTATCGTCGTTGCATTGGATTGTGATTTAAATTACGGATGGGTGGTAATCTAAGAGTTGGCAGAAGAGGCCTCAAAATATGTCTAGACTCCAGACACAAAATTAACAACATAAAAGTCATAATTCCGCTAAATTAAGAAAACATAGTCCCTCACACATTTAACATGTAGACTGCTCATTAGCACTCACAAGCTTGTTCATGTCACAAGCTGCTCACATATTTACGTCCTCCATCTCCTCCATCGTAAACTTCCCTCCTTCCCATGCTGCCAAAATTATTGAACTTCGTATATACACATACCATCTTAGTCGATACATACTCAGACGTGCTTGCTAGACCTCACTTTAACGATGGTATCCATCCACAGTCCGAGCCCACTTGCTGGCAGCTACTGCCGGCTGCGGAGCCTCTTCCATGCGGACCATGTCCGACTGGGTCTTCTCCAGGAACCTCTTGATAAACTCGCCGGCGAGTTCATCCACCTTGGCGTCCTCCCCTTCGTCGGGCTGCACCACGATCTTCCTGCCCCTGCCCGTGGGCTGGACGGAGAGGGCGGGCATCACCGGAGGCCTCGCCTGTGTCGCCGGGGCTGCTCCGGCCGGCGTTGCCGACTGTGTAGTCGGTGCACGGGGTGTGATTTTGGAGAGGACGTAGGAGGAGGTGGCCATGATGAGGTTGGCCGTGATGACGGTGGAGGACTCCAAGATGGAGGAGTCGTTCCTCCGGCGTGACGGCGGCATGGCTAGCTGTTGCCTTACAAGTGCAACTCTTGCTGGGTGGTTGTAATGTTGTACTTGTGTGTATGGAGTGGTTTGGTTAAGGATTCTTGATGGTACGATCCGCAAGGTGCTATTTATAGGGCATCTTGGGAGTTCACTGCTTGTAGCTTGCTAGAAATATCTAGGTTGAGCTAAATGTCTACATGTTGCGGTGGTCCTTCTTGAACACATGTTCCCTTGGACCCACGCGTTAATGCTACGTCGCTGTCCTTATCTCATCTGCATTATATACTAGCCTCATAGGCGTAGCGCCACGCCGCGCCAGCCACCGTATATACCAAAGTAAAAGAGGTGATAATTCGTGAGAACTTTTTTTAAAAAAAATCGAGGGCACACGTGTATTTTCGGAAAAGCCAAATGTCTTTTTCGTAAAAAAGCGAGGGCCTGTACGTAACTAAACAAGGACCCGTACGTAATTTAGAAAACGCGGGGCGCTATCATACGAAGTACACAAAATTTCGGTGAAGTGGAGGGGTGTTCTCGCAAAAAAAACGTTTTAAAAAAACTGCCAGGGAGTTTTTTGCGAGAAAAAAGGACCTTTACATAATTTCGGAAAAACAGAGAGGCTTTTCCGCAAAATCGCCTCCCCCGACCGTACGAAGATTCCCTGGGCCACGCGGCCGACGGAGCGCTCGCGCAGGGGAAAAAACGCCGACGTGGCCGCTCCCTCCGCGCGCGCATTCCCCCTGGCGTAATAGACGGAGTATGTACAACTCTACCCTTTTATTGCGAATTTTTTGTACGGATAATCCATTTTTTATTCGAAATTACATAAATATACCCGCGGGAAAATTTTTTACAAAAATAGGCTCTAGTCGCCTAATGGTTGGGCGACTGGAGCTTTTCGCCCAACCGGATCGCGATAGCTGGAGAGTCTACAAACCGTTGGGCGATTAACTTCAGTCGCCCAACGGTTCGGCGACTGCAAGGAAGTCGCCCAACTGTTGGGCGACTGAAATTCAGTCGCCGAACCGTTGGCGACTGAGGGTGGATACAAAAACGCGCTCGGGCGCCGACCGACGGCCACTGTTTCCTTCGGCGCGCAGAGAAGAGAAGGGGAAAGGAGAGGAGGAGAAGAGGAGGGGGAGAGAAAGAGAGAGAGGAGGAGAAGAGGAGGGGGAGAAGAGGAGAAGAGGGAGGGGAGAGAAAGAGAGGGAGAGGAGGAGAAGAGGAGCGGGAGTGCGTGATTTCCAGGTAATTTTTTGTGTTATATTTTTTGTTAGTGTAGATAATTAGTTTAGAAATATAGTTAGTGTAGATAATTAGTGTAGAAAGATAGTTAGTGTAGATAATTAGTTTAGAAATATAGTTAGTGTAGATAATTAGTGTAGATAATTTAATGTAGAAAGATAGTTAGTGTAGATAATTAGTGTAGATAATTTAGTTTAGAAAATATAGTTTAGAAAATGTAGTGTAGAAAATTAGTTTAGAAATATAGTTTACAAAAATAGTTTAGAAAATGTAGTTTAGAAATTTAGTTTACAAAATTAGTTTAGAAAATGTAGTGTAGAAATTAGTTTAGAAATATAGTTTACAAAAATAGTTTAGAAAATATAGTTTAGAAATATAGTTTACAAAATTAGTTTAGAAAATGTAGTGTAGAAAATTAGTTTAGAAATATAGTTTACAAAAATAGTTTAGAAAATGTAGTTTAGAAATTTAGTTTACAAAATTAGTTTAGAAAATGTAGTGTAGAAAATTAGTTTAGAAATATAGTTTACAAAAATAGTTTAGAAAATGTAGTTTAGAAATTTAGCTTACAAAATTAGTTTAGAAAATGTAGTGTAGAAAATTTAGTGTAGAAAATTAAATGTAGAAATTTAGATGTAGAAAGTTTAGTGTACAAATTTAGATATAGGCAATTTAATGTAGAAATTATTGTATAAATTTAGATGTAGAAAATTTAATGTAGAAATTATTGTACAAATTTTGCAGGTATGACTCGTGCTGGACGTGACTCCGAGTGGCAGTACGCGCTGTTGGACGAGCACGTGGACCGCTCTCATCGCACTTCCCGTCTAGTGCCGCCACCGGGGAGCACGGACGAGCCGCCTCAGCTGGGAGTGGTCCGGACACGCACACCTCGCGTGCCCTGGGGACTCGATCCTCGTTGGACTGCCAGGTTTGCACTACTCCAGCGTTTAGTGCGACCGTAAGTTCGTTCCGTGCTGACCTTCACTTTGTTTGCAGTGCGGGATGCCGGCTACTCCCTCTTGCCCGGATGGTGCAGGCCACGGACGAGAATGCAGCCGCTGGCGGGGACGAGGGCGGGGATGAGGCGGGCGGGGACGAGGCGGGCGGGGAGCGATCACGACGCTTCCCGTTCGACCGTTCCCTGCTGACGGCTTTGGTGGAGCGTTGGCGGCCCGAGACGCACACTTTCCACCTCCCATTCGGGGAGATGACGCCGACCCTGCAGAATGTGTCCCTACTCCTTGGCCTTCCGATCGCGGGAGACGCTGCCTTCCTACCGGAGGCCCCAGACGACTGGCGCGCTGACCTGCTTGGCAGATTCGAGGGTGTCGTTCCACCGGGCCCTCAGCACCACGTGTTCAGAGAGGCGCAGACCCATGGGCCGACGCTGAGGTGGCTCACACGCACGGTGCGTGGTTTTACATTCGATCGTGTCGTCGAACCGTTTATTTGTGGTATTAGGTACTAATAACAACTTGTTTGAATTCAGGTGGAGCGCATGGTTCCACAGGCAGACGATCAGCAGGTGTCGCGCCACCTGGAGGCGTACGTGCTGTGGCTGTTTGGTTGGGTGCTTTTCACCACCAGCCACGGCAACTCGGTGGATGCGTGCCTTATCGCTTATGCGAGGGCGATCGCTGACGGCGAGCCCCACCAGGTCAGCTGGGGATCGGCCGTACTTGCCGCGACGTACCGCGCCCTATGCAATGCGTGCACGAGGATCAAGGCGAACTCGATCCTCACAGGCTGTCCCCTGCTACTGCAGTTGTGGTCGTTCGAGCGCTTAAGCCTTGGGCGACCTGTGCTAGACGACATGGGTCCGTACGGGCCCGAGATGTATCCAGGGGGAGACGTCGACCGGCCGACGATGGGTTCTATCTGGTGCCGTCGTCGAGTAAGTATTATCACAGTCAACTATTTCTTTCTTATGGACGATCGTCATTCTAAACAACTTATATTTCTTGCAGGTACAGTTCGCACACGTGCAGGTCACGCGGGCGTACCGGGTCTTTGTGGAGCAGCTCGACCGCATCACAGCCGACGACGTCGGCGGCGGGAGCCGTATACGATACGGCGATTCAGGCCCGTGCTCTGGCGGGCTGTCCTCACTTTCTTTGGCGTGGACGGGCTTTACGGCTCACCCGCGGAAGCTCGTGTACCTCATCTACGTGGAGGACTACGCACCCCCGGTGATGCGGCGATTCGAACACGGCGGCCGGTTCTGTACTCGGTCGGACCATCGATTCCGCGCCACGTGCACGGGTGAGTGATCGTTTGTGCTAAATATTTACATATGGGAGGACGCGGGCGCGGTGACGGGGCACACCAGGGTGACGAGTGAGGCGATGCTGCAGATGCTATATATGTTATGCATGTAATGAAAAAACATGCGGCATGTTACTCACAGTTATATTATGAAGTTTATTTAAATTTACAGAAGTCTATTATCTCTCTCCGCACATAAACTATCTCACTTAACAGTGTATGTATCGATCGTTCTGTACTCAATCTTTCATGAAAAAAAAATTTTAAAACTTTTTACACACCTACAATATACAATGAACATAAACTTTTATTACAACTTCACCGTATTTTTTACCCGTTCAACGTTACAAATTTCACAAAATCTAAAACAATACACGGGGGCTACATGAAGTCGCCCTACGGGATGGCGACTGCATGTTAGTCGCCTAACGGGATGGCGACTGCATGCTAGTCGCCTAACGGAAGAGCGACTGGATGTAGTCGCTCTACTGTGCAGCGAGACATACTGTGTCGCGGTCTGGTTGGGCGATAGGCTCCAGTCGCCCAACCATTCAGCGACTGGAGCCTATTTTTGTAAAAAATTTTCTCGCGGGTATATTTATGTAATTTCGAATAAAAAATGGATTATCCGTACAAAAAATTCCTTTTATTGCTATGTTTCCTTTTATTTTATCTTTCAAGAATTTTGAGCTGTACCAAACAAGTTGTCCAGCCATTCATCCTTGTTAACTGTTTTGACCTTTGATAAATAAATCAAGATATATGTACAACTCTACCCTTTTATTGCTATGAAACGAAATGACCAAAACATTATGAGTTTAGGTGGTACTCATTTGGGCTTTTTTTTGTGGCTTATGGCTGAAAGCACTGTAGCTGGCTGAAAAAATATTGTAGCTGACAGAGGCTTATTTAGCATAATTAAATTTAAAAAAATTAAAAAATATGTTAGCCCATTACATATAATATAAACAAATACGGAAAAAAAGAACCAGCAAAAAAGCTCAACAAAAAGTCAAAAGTTAAAAAAAGACGAAATTTATGAATAGTGAAAAATACACTGGAAGCTAAAAACTGAAGCCAAAACGATCGCAGCTTAAATTTCAGCAAGCCCCTGATTTTGGGGAGCCGTGGTGGAGGCTAGCGTGTCAAGTACGCCCATTGACAAGGTACAACATGGTTAGCCGCATTTTGGGGAAATTTGCTGCTCGATTTGTTGATTTGGCCAGAAATTGGTACCACTAGGATGCAATTCGAATGGAGTGTGGTGGATTTGTTGTTCAAATTGGGATTTTCGGGCTCAATAGGGGGAAATTGTGGCGCATGTTTGATTCGGGGATGTGCTGCTGCCTTTCTCAATGCAGGAAGTGGATTGTAACAAGAACATATGGGGAGGGTGTGGGCATTCTTACTTGCCGATCCAGCCAGTCCTCGGGAGTGATCTGGAGCAAAATCTATGTCAATCGCTGGGAGCTCGTCGCCACCTCCTCGGGTGCAGCCAAGGCACTCCTCCATGTCAGAACGCCGGTCCAACACCAGCTCCTCCATGTAATCGCCTGCAGGTGGACTAACAAGGCCAAAACAGGGCAGTGCAACGGGCAAGAGAGCAAAGTGGGTTTATGTGCAAGCATTTGTCTTAAAACCTGTGGTTCAATGAAAAAAGGCCAGAAAATAGGGCGGAATCAGAACAAAAATAATCGGTGTTCACTATTTCACCATATGCATAACAACATATATAATTTTTAAGCAATATTATCATACATAGTAATATGTCTGGTAGTTTTTATCATCAATACTTCAACATATATAACTAATGCCAGTGTATGATAATAAAGAACTAGTGGTCAGAATACTTATCAAAATAATGAAACTCAATAATATTATTAGTTAGTTGCAGTAAACTGAAGGAACTAAGAGTGAAATCAAAAATAAAAATTGGTTAGCATTGATAAATACACCATGCGACCTCAATGGACTATAAAAAGAGAACAAAATTAGTTGAATTAAATAAATGGATTACCTTTTAGTATTTACCCTCTAAGTTCATAAAGTGACGAACCACAACATCATTGGTAATTTTCTTTAATTTTTGTTTCCCAACATAACAAATAAGTTTATCATTTATGAAATCATCACCAATTAATTGAAAAACTCAATTAGATATTTGCAAATTCAATAGTTTAGGAATAATATAATAGAAAAATACGTCATTGTAGTAAAATACTATAATTTTATCTCTAATTTGCAACAAGATAGGCTAGAATTCCAAAATCTATATTGAAACCCTAAGTATTAACCCTACAATTCAATAAAAAATAAATCAACAATCATCACATTGAAACTCTACTCATAAGTTAGCCCCTATTTTTGAAATAAATTAGAAGAATTAAAAGAAATTTAGAGCAAAACACATACTGACCAGTGGACCTAAGCTTCCTTTGGCCGGAAAGGGCACAAGGTAACAGGTACCAGGCGGCGCTGTGGTGAGATGGCAGGCAAGGACCATCAGTGGCACCAATTTCTCCCATTCTTCGGTGACCGGTCACTGTCTGGCTGAGTGCGGCTATGCAATGGACGTGTTGCGCGCCTCCTAGACGACCATGCAAGATGAACGGGCATCGAGGGTTGTTGTAAGGTGACACGCTTAGGGATCGATCAAATAGACGTCGTGCCATGTTACAGTTCTCCCTCTTAGGCTAGCTCAATAGTTGGCTAGGCCTGCTATAGTTGCCTCATAGGCTGAGGGACAACGGAGGTTTCTCGTGTACTGTTGCTAGCTATTGAAAACTTGGGTCACTACTGCTCTCTTCGTTGGGTTTCAAGGAATAGACCGAGTGCATTAAGTTTGGGCTGAGTGGTTCACACATGAGCTAAATGTGTTGATCTTTGTTAAAAAAAATTTGGACATAATGTTCTGTGACACTGGGCATCCAAACTTAGCTCCGCCCGTGCCAGAAAATGTGGTTTTTGTGCCAATACCAAATTTACTCAAACATTATCTGCTATAGATTTGCTTGATTAGATGCATGCAAGGTCACATAGTGGTGGTCCGTCTCAAGCACCCAAACATGTTGTCTCGTGCGCGCAGTGATTAATTACTTGATGTGTGGATAGCACCTAAGGGAACCGCTAGCCTGAGCTGGACGAAGCATCACATTATTGCTTTTTTTAGAGGTTCCCCGTGTTCAAGAACATGTTTCTGGTATTGGTGGCCATTTCCGACATTATTCCCTCCAAATGTGTTTCATGTGTGATTTAAAAAAAATATATGTTGGAGAAATTGATTTGTCCATCAAGCTAGCATGCATGACTAGAAGAAACAAATTAATTATAGCCATGGTGCTTCCTAAATGCATGATAATGTGTTTCAGGCCAGGTAGCTATGTGAATTTTCGTTTAATTTTGGCTCGGTTTTTGTTGTGTGCATGCACGTTGTAGCTAGAAATTGTCGCTGGACAAATTATTAGGATATCTGATTAAAACGATATTTCTCTAATTACTCTAACATAATCCGAAGGAAATGGAAAACATTTGCTCCAAATATCTAAGCGTGTGTTTGGTTCTAGGGATAATAGGGGATGGGACGGGGCGATCCCAGATTTGGACCTGTTTGGATTGAAGTCAGCAGAGACAGAGTCCATCCCCTTTGGGGAATATCCTGAGAATATTCCCCTAAATCGAGGATGCCCCCGTCCCTCAAAAACAAGGGGATGGGTTCGTCCCTCTTCCTCACCTCTCAAAAACAAGAGGATGACAAAAAGGCCCCATACGTCGGATGACTCATCCCATATTTTGATATCCCAGAACCAAACAAAAAATGGGGACGGTTCTATGCCTTACAACCAAACAAAGAACGGGGACGGTCCCGTCCTTAAAAACAGGGATGGAGCTATTCTATCCCTATTGTCTCCGAACCAAACACACGCTAAGAGTACAAGTGGCGTGGTGGAAGAATAGGGATCACAGCCGAAAGGAATAATCTACATGGCTTTGCAGAAAAGGTTTGTGTAATATTTCGAAAAATATCCGTTTTGAAGGATCTGTTTGTAATTAGAGCGAAAGAAATATGTGAAATAAGATGTGTTGGTATTTTTGGGAGTAGTATCCCTAGAACAAGTTAAACTCATGCCATGATAAAAGGGACATGGGAACAGAAAGACCCAAACCCTAAAAACCTAGATTTTTTTTTTCAATTTCCGGCGCCGCCATCACCGGATATCTTATCGCCTTACGCCATCGCATCCAACGCCATCGCCAGAAAACCTTTTCACCGTCACCACGCGCCAGCGAAGTTTACCGCCAGCGTGCGCCGCATCGCTTGTTGTTGCGCTGCTCCATCGCCTGCGCCGCTAAACGCTAATCTCGGCCACGCATTGCGTCGCAAGCAAGCCACTGAGAACCAAGCGATCGCCTGCCACACGCCAGCACGCGGCGCATGCCATCGCGAGGCGGCACCGGGAGGCCAGCGCACAAGCGCGCTGAAGCTTTGCCTCGTTTGACCCACGTCTGGCACATGGCTGCAGTGTTTCGCCCGGGAGACAACGCTAGCGATGCACATCACGCGCCGTTGTTCGCCTGTGCGGCAGTGCGCACCACGCGCGGCTTGCTGTGTTGCCAGCGCCTCACGCGCGCGCGAGCAGCATCGAGCGTCGTCCACTTGCCGTGTCGGCCGCCCGCCCACGTCTCGCTCCAGCTCTCTGCGTTGACCCGACCCGTGAGCAAAGTTCGGTCGATGTTGCCTTAGGCTGCATAGCGTCAATGCTGGTCAGAACGCACACGTCCTCACGTGGCCGAAAATTGATCCGAGGATTGCACAGCGCCAACCGAAGGAAACGAAATCAAGGAGTAAAATTGAGGGGCTGTGACAAGAGAAAAGATCAGGAGAAGAGAAAGGAAACGTGAGGACGGGATTGTAATTTGGGAGTTCATCGTGTAGGGAACGATCTGAAATTCTCTTTCTATTTTGATATTTGCAATTAGAGTTTGGAGTTTAGATTAGAGAATTAGCAAGTATTCCGCGGAGAGATATTGAATAGTAGATCGGTTTAATCTGCTGATTTGTTGCACTGAGATTATAGGTAACATGTGGGCTTAATTTGGGAATCTCATCTACTAGAAAGTTGCAGAGGATTTCAATAGTTTTCTGCATAATTGGGAGGTTGTCACAGGATTAAGTTCTTAGAGTTATATGAGTTGTTCTACCATAAACCACAATTTCTCGTGGTACATCTGCACCAACTATCACACCATATGTCCAAATGAGTAAAGGGTTTTGAAAAAAAAACACAAAATTAAGTTATCTCAAATATAACAGTTATTTCCCTCCAATGACTGCCACAACAAGTTTCATAAATAAAAGTTGCTGGTAGGGCAATTTTAATGCCCTGGTACCTAAGCAAGACTGACTTGACGCTTAAGTACTATCTATAGTTACTAAAGTTACCATTAAGTGTCTAGGGTGATAAGCATTGTATGATTCAAGTGACAAGGATGGTATAATAATGTTGTAATGTCAAATAGGCATATATCTATCTTAAGTTTGACATATATTTGCATAAAAAATAATAGCATGCAAGTTGATAATTTAAATAAACATAAATTTGCATAAAATGTAGGCTCAATATGATCAAAGAATTGACTCACCTAGCTCACAATTGAGTTTGGTAATGGAAAATTTGAGTTTGTTAGAATTGGGGCTCGCGTCCTTGTACTCTACTCAGACGGTGGCATCAAAAAATGTACACACAAGAGCGCAAAATAAAAAATGCAAATGAAAATTGAAATAAACTCTAAATTAAACAAAACTAGTGCCATTAGATAGATCTTGAATTTAGAAAAATTTAGAACAAAATTTCATTAAATTGGAGCTAAAACAAGTGAGAACGAGTCCTTTAAAGTTTAAATCAGCTTTTAATTTAAGAAATAAAAAGAGGAGAGTGGTTACTCTCACTGACATAGGGGCCCACAAATTTTAATTTCTTTTCAGAATTTTTCTTTAAGTGGAAAAGGTGTAGGGTCCTTGGGATTTTAAATTAAATTCTGATTTAATTTTCTACAGGGATGCCAAGAGAGGCGGGCAGGTGGGGTCCTTTTACTGTGTGAAAAGTAACTAGGCCCAAATATCAACGGTTCTAGCTCTTAAGACTGTGTTTTAAAGGGATTTAACATGGTTGGGGCCCATTCGTCAATAAGACAGAGCTTTTAACTAAACGGGCAGGTCCACACGATAGTGACGGTTTAACAAACCATTAAGCGAGATCATTAAATACTAATTACACATGGTTAACAGTTAATGGTGTCCCTATAGTAGTTCCTCCCCACCAAAGATAGTTGTGGCTCAATGCCAGTGAAGGGGACCATGGCGGCGGGAAGCAAGGTTGAAAATGGAACCTTGGCACAACGCTAGTGAGGGGGACCCTTGGGCGAGTTGGCTTGGGCTAATTTGAAGCTAAGGTGATCGGCGGTGAGCTTGAGCAGTGGTTGGCCAGAGCATGGCACCACGGTGGTGTAGAGCACTAGAGTCCAAATCATTGCCATGGGAGCACCACGGTGTGGTGAGGAATGTACCCAAGGTAATGGCGGAGCTAGGAAAAGCTTGGCGTAGGCTATCGATAGAGAGTTGAGGCAACGGAATGGGGCCGATGTGGAAAGCTCACCAAAGAGGGAGATGGTTCGATGAAGCTCGGGGTGACTTCGGGATCCTTGGGCGTGTGACTCAAGGGCTGGTAAACATAGCTAGCACGTGATGGGATGGGATGGCTCGACTGAGACAACGCGGTGGGGAGAACTGAAAGGTCACCTGGGCATTGGAGAATAGGGGAGGTGAGTGGAGCAGTGGGAAAAGGGTGATTCAGGCATGGAACAAAGTCGGGAATCTCGAAATGCGCAGGCAAGGTGAGAGACGCAGCATGGGGTGGAGGCCGAGGTGGCGTAGGCTCTAGGTGCATGTGGCACAGCGTGGACACATGCGCAACATGGCTAGTGCGCGCTCTGGCACGCCAGGCCACATGGGCTATTCCAGGTCAAACCGAGGGTCTTTTAGGCCGAGCCAAAGAGAAAAGGTAGAACTATGCTGGGCCAAGCCCAAGGATGGTTTGGAATTTGAAATGTCTTTGAAAATTTGAAAATTGGCTAAAATTTGATTGAACACATTTGAATTCAAACTCGGTTTGAAATTTTTCTTTAAACAACTATAGTTTCCCAAAATGGGATATTACAGATCCTCCCCCCTTAAATAGAATATCAACCTTGAGATTCAAACTATTCAAAGAATAGGAACGGGTAGTATATCCTTAGTTGTTCCTCGCCCTCCCAGGTGGCTTCTCTCTCTATGGTTGCTCCACTAAACTTTGTAAAGGTGGTTGATTTGGCATCTTGTTTGTTTCTCCATGACCTCAAGGATCATGATCGGACACTCTGGGCATGTCAGTTCTTTTGAGACACTTCTTGAGTTGCGATACATGAAACATATTGTGGATGTATGGCAGGCTCACAGGTAACCCCAGTTTGTAGGCTACTACTCCACGCTTGGCTAGATTGGAAACGGGCTTACGTATCTTAGTATGAGCTTGCTTTTCACTTTAAAACTCCAAATTTATCGATAAGGTGTTACCTTAAGGTAAACATGGTCTCCAACCTCAAAGGTTACCTCCCTACGACGAATGTCGGCATAACTCTTTTGTTTAGACTAGGCAGCTTGCAATTGATCCTTGATCAATTGAATTTTCTCTTCTGCCTACTTTAGGGTATCTGGTCCAAGATATAACCTTCTACTTCTGACCAGTGCAGAGGGGTTCTGCATTTTTTTGCCATAAAGCACTTTGAATGGGGGCATCTTCAGGCTAGACTAAGAATTGATGTTGTAGAACTCTATGTAAGGTAGGCATTTCTCCCAATCCACGGTGAATTCCAGGCACAGGTTGAAGCATGTCTTCAAGGATTTGCTCTCTATTTGTCCATCAGTGTGCTGGTGACATGCTGTGCTAAATCCAAGTGGGTTCCAATGGCTTCATGGAGACTTGACTAGAAGTGCAAGGTAAATTGGGAACCTCGGTTAGAGACTATCCCCTTGGGTACTCCATGTAAACACATAATACGAGCCACATATAACTTAGCCAATCGATCTCCCTTAAATGTTCTTAACAAGGATGAAATGGATGACCTTGGTTAGTCTGTCTACTATAACTCATATGGAGTCATATCTAGTCTTGGTTCATGGCAGGCCAGTGAAGAAGTCCATTCCATCTTCACCCCATTTCCACTGGAGAATTTGTAGGGGTTGCAGCAGACCTGTGAGTCTCTGGTGCTTGGCTTTAATCCTTTGGCATACATCGCGACAAGCTACAAACTCGGTGGTGTCTCTCTTCATACGAGGCCACCAATATATTGTCTTCATATCCTGATACATCTTGGTACCCCTAGGTGTAGGGAATATGCTGAGCTGTGGGCTTCTTTGAGTATCAGATCCTTGAGTTCCTTCTGGTGGGGAACAAAGAGACGCTTCCCATACAAGAGGATGCATTACTGATCTTTAACCATCTTAGGGGACTTTTCCCTTAGCCATGACATGCTTGAACCTCTAGACTCCAGGGTGTCCTGCTTGCATGGCCTTGATTTGCTCTTCTATGGTTAGATGAACTTTCATGGCAGTTATGGTGCCTTGCTCTATTATCTCAAGATTGAGTGTTTCTAATTCCTTGTAGAACTCAGGTTGAATCTCTTAAACGATTATATTGTTGCAGTAGGACTTATGGATTAATGCATTAGCCACTACATTAGCCTTCCTAGGGTGGTAATGGATGTCTAGATTATAGTACTTGATTAGTTCTAACTATCTTCTCTGCCTCAGGTTGAGATCTATTTAAGTGAAGATGTACTTAAGGCTCTTATGGTAAGTGTAGATATCACAATAGCTTTCAATCAAGTAATGTTGACCATGCACTACTGATGCTAACTCCAAATCATGAGTTAGATAATTGTCTTCATGGGCATACATACGCCACAACTTTTCCTCCTTGCATGAGCTCATAGCCAATACCTTGGCACGAACCATCACAGTAGACTTAAAAAATCCTTGTGTATGTCTGGCAAGACTAACACAGGAGTAGTGGTCAATTTCTTCTTCAACTCTTGAAAACTCTTTTCATAGGCTTTCATCCATTCATACTTTTTCTCCTTTTTGAGCAGGTGGGTCATTGGTTTGGCAAGCTTCAAAAACCCTCCAATGGACCTTTGTAGTATCTGGCTAGTCTAAGGAATCTACACACTTCAATTATGGAGATGGGTTGCTTCCATTCCAGGACAGCTTCTACTTTGGCTTGGTCGACTGTGACTTCCCCAGCGGACACGATATACCCAAGAAAATTGATTTCGTGCATCTAGAATTTGCCCTTGCTGAACTTAGCTTACAACTAGTGCACTTTAAGCCTCTCTAGGACCAATCGAGGTGTTATGTGTGCTATTTAGCATTCTTAGAGTAAATCAAAATGTTATCTATGAATACCACCACAAACTAAGCCAAATACTTCATGAATACCTTATTCGTGAGGTTCATGAAGTAAGCTGGTGCATTGGTCAAGCCAGAAGACATGACTGTAAACTCATACAGACCATATCAGGTGATGAAGGTTATTTTAGGGATATCCTCAGGCTTGATCTTGAGTTGATGGTATTCTGACCTCAAGTCTATCTTGAAGAATACTATGGCTCTTGAAAGCTGATCAAACAGATCATCGATATAAGGAAAGAGATACTTGTTCTTGATGGTCACAACATTTAGTGCTCTATAGTTCACACACATTTTGTGGTGCCATCCTTCTTCTTTACAAAAAGTACTAGCGAACCCCAGGTTGATGAGCTAGGTCTAATGAATCCTTTCTCCTGCAAGTCCTTAATATGTGTCTTTAGCTTTCAACTCATCTACAACCATTCTATAGGGTCTCTTGGCATTTGGGGCGGTCCATGGTTTTAGATTAATAATAAATTCTATATTCCGATCTGGTGGGATGCTAGGCAATTCTTTTGAGAAAACTTAAGGATATTCTTGGACTACTTGCGTTTCTTCTAAGGGCCTGGCCTCAATGTGGTGAATTGCTCATCCCAGGCGATAGGGTCGACCCACATTAACTTTTACTAATAATCCTGGGCTCTTAGTAAGTACTATCATTCTATTGATACAGTCTATCATCCCTTGATATTTTGTCAACCAGTCCATCCCTAAGATAATATCTAGTGTCTGGGATGGCAGTACCATGAGGTTTGCTAGGAAATGAAAATCCTCCATGGTGATTTCTACTCCAGGACTCACTAACGTAGTAGTTAAGGATCCCCAGGTGAACTAAGTACCATAGGTTTCTTCAACTTATAGGTTGACAACTTAAGCCTTTTAACAAACTTCTCCGATATGAAGGAATGAGAAGCCCCAGAATCAAACAGAATATGTACTGGTACTGATTTAACAAAAAATGTATTATAACATCCCAAAGATCAGGGTGTCAAAAATCTATAATTTTGAAAACTTCTTGGAATGCTACTTGTTTGCAGTTGGTTTGTTGGAGTTTTTCTAGTTTTGGTTTAAGGTTCCATTAGATAAAGAAACCCCTGGAAATAAAATCATAAAGAACAAGTGCAAATAATAAGAATTTAATTTAAGTTATATTATGAATCTGAAAAGATGATTCAGCAAGTACGGCAAGAAAATTTTTATATACATTTAATAAACTACAAATTTCGAATATAAAAAGATGATCAACCAGGTTACGTCAAAAAATTTACTATATATAATTCTAGTGCAATAATACCAACTAAAGATAATGAAAGAATGAATTGTCAGTAAGATAAAAGTGCATTTTGAGCCTATATTCCGAAAGAAATAAGAGATTAGAAATTATAGAAAAATAAAGGTTAATTATAAATTAAATACACTTTAAAAAGGTAGGGGAATAAAAATAAGCATGTGAATATATGCTTATCTATATGTATATATGCATGTGCTAATAAATTCAAATATGGTTATATAATAAATATACATATGTATACATAAATAAAGTTTAAATAAAATGGGGAAACCCTAAAAGCAAATATAATTCTAACCAAAAGATTAAATTAATGTATTGATGAAAAAGAAAATATGTGCTAAGAAATTATGATATTAAATTCAATCCCAAATTGAGTTGAATCAAACTAGTGACTTGGAGCAACAATTTGAATTGGAAAATTTAATGGAAAAATCCTAGAAAAACGGGGAAATTATTTTGGGCCAACTCATTTTCCTTCCTAGCCCACTAGACCACTAAGCCTGGCCCATTTGTTCCCTTCCCTACCTTTGGCCTAGCCTGCCTACACCAAAGCATGCCCTGGCCGCGCTCCTGCCTTGGCCACACTGTCGCCTAAGCTAGTCCTTTGTCTGGCCGCACCCAACCCCAATCGATGCGCACATTAGGTCGACCTCATCATCGCTATCCAATCCTTACGCCCGAGCTGGCCTCCCTATGCACCGCCCTCACCAGCTGCGTCGCGCCAAGTCTGGCCACCACAATTTTTGATCGGACCATGCCACCCCTTTTTCACCCCATTCACAACAATGTATGTTGAGTCAGCCCTCACCATTACTCCTGCTCAGATAGCCTCACCGCATTGGCCTCTCCCCGGCCACACTGTTGCCTCAATGCCACGCCCTCCCGATGATCGCCCAAGAGAGCCCGCTTGTATTTTGCACTGCCAAGCTCTACCTGCCCACCTAATCCCCTGGACACCATCTTCTCCTTGATCCTATGGCCATCTCTCCACTGACGCCAATGCGTAAAAGCCCCGAGACAGCTCACGATGGAGGCCATACTGAGCCCACGTTGCCGTGCCTCCTTGCTCGCCTATAAAAGCCAAGCGGGGTGGGCATAGCATCGCCAAACCCCATTGGTCCCTCCACCCTGAGGAATCACCTTGGTGTTGCCCATAGCTCATGTTAGACCCCAGAGCAACAACTCTAGAATCTTCTGTGTTAATCATACTAGTCCAGGATCAGCGAGTGTACACAGTGGTAATTGATATACATATCAAGCACAATAACAACTTTATTTAACTTAATATGGGCCTGATGGAAAAAGTTTACATCCACATCACATAGGCCAAATTTAAATAATTACAGCAGAAGATCAAACTGAAGTGCAAGAAACCCAACAAGCCTACCCATAATCAAACAAAAGTAAGACGTGGCCTATATGTCTTGATCCAGTCCTCTGAGCAACAGAATTAAGCAAGCGTGAGCACATAAAATGTACTATGCCACGCTTGCTTAATTCTGTTGCTCAGAGGACTGGATCAAGACATATAGGCCACGTCTTACTTTTGTTTGATTATGGGTAGGCTTGTTGGGTTTCTTGCACTTCAGTTTGATCTTCTGCTGCAATTATTTATAGACTATCCTGACTCATCAAAGTCAAGAATACATTTAAAAAGCTTATCAATTTTTGTGAAATGGTTATCCCAAACTAAAAATTATTACTAGTCATGTCTAACCATTTGCTACAAGATTCTTTAGCCAATACTAGCATACTAACTAGAGTTTTATTCTAGGGTGACAAGGTATCTGGGAATCAATATCAAAAGATGTATTAACAAGTAGGCAATAACTAAGTTTAAACCTAAATTAAAATACGTTGAATAAAATTATGCTTGCAGAATGATTTAAAATAACATAATTTTATTTGTAAACTGGGGACAACATGATCAAGTTGTGTAACTTGCTTTGCTCCATGAATTGGTGAGAATTGTCATCAAAGAAATCCATAGAAACGTTGTAGTCTACACATGAAAATAACCCAGTAAACTCAAATAAAATATGAATTCCAATAAAATTCAAAAAAATTAAAAACAATGAAGATTTGGATATATCTTGATTTTAGAAGAATTTAGAAATTTGAACGGGTTCAATCAGAGCTAGGATGAAAAAATACGAGCTTATGAATGTTTGAAAACAAAGAAAAAGTGAGAAAAAAACAAATAATATTTTCTAGAACTATTTTTGTCAAGGAAAAGTGGTCGAAAGCTACAATGATCGGCTGGAAGTCAGAGCTATGTGGTTGGTCAGAAGTCGGAGCTCCAGTGGTTGGTCGAAGGCTGTGTGTTCGTAGCTATAGTGGTCAGTCGAAAGTTATATGAGGTTAGAAGCTACAGTATTCTGTATGTGGTCAGAGGCTACACGGGTCAGTCGAAACTATAGGGGTCGGTCGAAACTACAATAATTGCTCATTGGTCGAAACTATAGGTGGTCGAATGTTATAGAGTTCGGTCAAAACTATAGGTGGTTGAAACAACAATGATCGATCAAAACTATAGGTGGTCAAAAGCTATAATAACTGATCGAAAGGCTCTATATGTTCGAAGGATACAATAGTCAGTTAAAAGCCACAGTGCTCGGTTGAAAGCTAAGAGCGGTCGGAGGCTTAGAGCGGTCAGAGGCTAAGAGCGGTTGGAGGCTTAGAGCGATAGCAGTCAAAGAAGATTTCGATGGTGGCGGATTGGGGCAGTGGTCATGAGCGGCTGCGGTCAAAAGTGGCAATGGTTGTAAGCAACCACAGTCAAAAGCGGTAATGGTCATAAGCAGCAACAGTCGAAAGCAGTAGCGATCGTAAGTAGCAATAGTCATAAGCGACTGTAGTAGTCGAAAGATACAAAGAGAGAAAAGTTGAGCACCTCGGTGCGGACTACAAGGAGGTTGCAAGTTGGTCGACGGTGAGGAAGAAGTAGTGGAGTGCATGGCATCGTCAGTGAAGGGGTTCTAGTGGCAGATTGGCTCGGTGAAGTGGTGGTGGACGATTGCACAGGCTCGGTGAAAATGGAGGTGGTGGCAATGAAGCACAAAGAGTCTCGGGCTTATTGGAACTGCTCGTCGGAGCTTGACTTACGGCCGACAGAGGAGAAACTCATTAGAAAAGTGTCAGGTACTGGGGAGAGAAATTGAGAGGGAGATGAGGTGCAGTGTGTTGAGAGAAAACTAGGGGAGAGGTTTTGTAGGTGAAGGGGATGAGCAAGGGGCTCAGGAGCTCGTTAGAGTTAATGGCACGGTAGTGGCACACTAATGTGGTTGATGACGGGGTTTAAAGCAGGAAAATCGTCAGAGGAAGTGGGGAATGATGAGGGGTCTTCATTGGCAGCATTTCCTTCAGCTAACGGAGAGTAACGGTCCGCCATTAAGAGCTCAAAGGGGCATCAATGGTGGTGGGTGAAGTTGGAAAAGGGAAGGAAGGAGATGGCAGACGGGCCTCACCGATCGATGAAAGAGGAGAGAAAGAGAGAGGGTGGTGGATTGATAACCGCCATGTGGCATGAAGAAGACATCCCAGCCGTACATGTGTTGGCACAAGGGAGAATTGGGAGGATTTTCAAATCTTTTTTATTTTTAGAAAAGCCTTAAAAGAAATAAAAGCTTAGCAAATAGCAAATAAAGTCCTAAAAATTCAAAAAAATTCACAGAAAAATACTTTTCAACGTTGAAATTGATTTTTAAATTCCAGAAAATGACAGAAAATCCGAATAAAAGTAAAATGGATTAAAATAAATAATTGGAAATAGGATTTTTAGAGGAATACAAAAATACCATTTATTTAATAATATTTTCATGTTTTTACTTAAATTATTTTTCGAAAGAAAAGCCTTTTTAAAAGCTAATAAGAAGCAAATAAAATCTTCAAAAATTCAAGTAACCAAATAACACTTGATTTTAAATTATATTATATTATATTTTTTACACTAATAATTTTGAAATAAACAGTTGGGTTGTGACAGCTCACCAGATGAGGACGTCTTCCCCAGTTCTGGCCGAGACCATCCCTGCTGCCTCGGTAAGCTAGAGCCCAATTCCTTTAGCCTAAAGCTTCACTGGCCCTTACTGACGCCCTCCTAACTCTTTGGTTGAAGTGGGGGACCCTTGTAGGCCACCAGCGTCATAGCCATTCCTCCACAGCCTCAGGCTCCCATCGGCAGACTTCTTTGACCATCCCCAATTCTGGCCACCATCTTAGGTAGTCTTCTAATATCCCTAATAGCTCTCTGTTCATTGGATTAGCTCAAGAGGCAATGTAGCACTTAAATGGATTTATTCATCATATACCCTCCTCATAGATGGAAATTCAGGATTTACCCTCCTGACCCACGTGTCAGTGACTTATGATGACCCCACATGTCATTGAGGTGGGAGGGTAAATCCTGAAATTCCCAATCAAGGGAGGGTATATGATGAAGATCCCCCACTTAAATGCCCTCTGCTGGGAGCATCACGGTATGGTGAGGAATGTACCCGAGGTAATAGCGAAGATAGCAAAAGCTTGGTGCATGCTATTGATGGAGAGCCAAGGCAATGCTAGGGGGCTAATGTGGAGAGCTTGTTGAAGAGGGAGAAGGGGCTCAGTGAAGCTCAAGATGACTACGAGATCCTTAGGTGAAGCTTCGGTTGCGGCCAATCAGGTCGAGGTGCTATGAAGCTCCATTGGCACTAACGGTGGTGCTTTGGCCAGAGATGATGAAGATAGAGGTTTGGGTGGCTCTTGAGTTGATTGCATGCAAGGGGAGGTGGGGGGGGGGGTGAGAGGAGCATGATGCACCGCTTTATAGTGGGAGAGAAGGCTCGGTGCCATTTGTGCACCATGATAGCTTGTTACGGCTGAGACAATGGTGCCCACAGAGAATTGGGGTAGAGGTAAACGGGGTTAGCTTAGTGCTTTGTTGAGTGCACACATGGGCACATGACTCAAGGGCTGGTGGCAGACATGGTTGGCCCACGACGGCATGGGATGGCTCGACAGAGATGGCGTAGTGGGGAGAACGAAGAGGTCGACCATGCGTTGGAGTGCAGGGATGTAAGTGCAGCAGTGGGGAAAGGGCAATGCAGGCATGGCAAAAAGCTAGGAATACCAAAACATGTAGGCGAGGTGATAGGCGTAGCGTTTGGTGAAGGCCAAGATGGCGTAGGCTTTGGACATGCACGTGCAGTGTGCACGTGTGCACGACGCAACCAGTGCGTGCTCAAACTCATCGAGTAGCATGTTCCATTCCAGGCTAAGCCGCAGGTGTTACTGGACGGTCCAAAGAGAGGAAAAGGTAGAGCGAGGTTGCGCCAAGCCCAAGGATGGTTCAGAATTTGAAAAGCCTTTGAAAATTTTGAAATTGGCTGAAATATGATTGAACACATTTGCATTCATACTTGGTTTGAAATTTTTTTAAACATGATACAAGTTCCCAAAATGGGATGTTACAATCCTACATGTTGTTGTCAGCATGAAGCAGTTTTTGTTTGCAATATGACGTTAATACTTGGGGGCGTCGTTGCATCCCTGTCATGGCGTCCGAAAGGGTGGCAACACAACTTAGCTCCTACTCACGTGTGGGTTGGCCGAGGAGGGCGACAGTGAGTTGAGGTGGCATTGGGGTCCGTGGGGCAACAAGAGAAGCAAAAGCGAGGTCACGGGTGAGCCAGGGGTGCAGCGATGGTAGAGCTTAGTGTGGGTGTGAGTGGTGGAAGATGATGTCTAATGCGTGGACCCACGCATCAGTGAGAGGTAAAGGAAGGTCCTGACGGGTGGAGACTGGTCCACTTGTCAGTGATAGGAGATTAGCAGACAGAGAGAAGGTGTAAACGCAAAAATAAGCCTTCGCAAAAGCCACTACTATAGAATATGTCATCACAGACAGTTCAAAAATGTCATCACAGACGGTTTCATGAGTCGTTTGAATTTATGGATTACTAATAATATGAGATCATGACATACAACTTTTGAACCATCTGTGATGCAGTATTTCACAGACGGTTTCAACTACAAACCGTCTGTGGTAGTAGAACTATCACAGATGGTTTATAGTTAGAACTGTCTGTGATATAAGACTTATCAGTGATGGTTTTAACTATGAACCATTCGTGATATTTAAATATCACAGACGGTTCATTGTTGACACCGTCTATGATAAATCTTATATCACGGATGGTTTCAGCTACAAACCATCTGTGATAGTAGAAATCACAGATAGTTTGTAGTTTAAACCATCTGTGATATTCTTTTCTATTCACAAATCTAATTCTATTAGTTGGCTAGCCTGAGGAAATGCTAGCCATGCCCTCTAAAACAAACATATCAACATAGTATATATACATCCAATTCATATTTATTCATTTCCGAAAGAAGAAATCCATTTCACAAATCAATTAACTGAATACAATAAATTGTCCATCCATGAACAAATACATGTACACATGAATAATTAAGATTAATATTATCCTAGTAAAATTTGTTATACATTGTGGAATTCCCCATCTTCTTTTATGACTCTCGACCACAAGAAGTACACACACTGTCCTCGAATCTCTGGGAGGTTGGGCTGTTCCAACGGAGTTGTAGCAATGGGCAGAACCTGTCGGTAGGAAGATCAATTGGTAAGTATGAAATATTTATAGCATGATTGACAAATTAACCTGAGGATCAATATTGATCTCTGCAGAATCGATGAGTAGTTTCATGTTGTGGCAAACATAGAATCCATAGGTGTTGCTCGGTAGCTGCTGGTGACACTGCAAAAATAGAATTTGTTAGTTCGAAAACATTACTACGAAGTGTTATATAGGATTAATGTGTACAAGTGAATACCGAGAAATGTAGATTGTGTCGTAGGGCGTCCATCCTTTTGGACAGTGTTCTCTTAGTCTTAGATAGAGTGTAATAAGCAGGGGGAAGGTAAATTCTTCCTTTATCGGTCTTCGTTAGTGCTAACTCAAGCTTGATGTCCATATTAACCAAGTCAAGTCGTGCATTAACACCATCCTTTATTTTATCATGAATGTTTAATAAAAGACCAATCATGCTGCCACATACATTCTTCTCTACATGCAGGATATCGATGCAGTGGCAATCTTCTAGGAGCTCCCAATAAGGTAAGTCCTAAAATATTGATCTCTTCTTCTAGACGTTCTTCTCATGGGTCATCGATTTACGCCCCTTTCCAAGCACAACATCTGAATTCTTAACCATATCATAGATCTCTTTTGCACTTAAATGCTTTGGAGCTGAACTGTCCTCCTCCTCTCTGTTTAATTGTTTCTTTATCCTGCGGTACAGGCGAGCCCTCTAAAGGAACCTACGGTGATGCATGTACACGGTTTTTCATGAGTGCTTCGGTCACACACTCTTGGTGTCATCTAAGCAGTGAGTACAGACTTTAGCCCCTTTTGTACTCTGCCCTGACAGGTTAGTAAGGGCAGGATAATCATTTATGGTACGAAACAACAACGAGCATAAAGTAAAGTATTCTTGTTTGTACGCATCCCATACCATACCCCTTCGATCCACAATATTTTTAGATCTTCCACCATCAATGCTAGGTATACATCAATATCATTCTCAGGTTACTTCGGTCCATAGATAAGTATCAACAACAAAATATAGTTTTGCCTTATGCATAACCAAGGAGGAGGGTCGTACAAGCAGAGAGTCACGGGCCAAGTACACAAGTAAATCGAACAATATGTTTCCTCTGGCCTCTTGATGTATCTTCATCGTTTGTTCTTTCTCAAGCTCCATTAGATCTCTTTTATAAAAAGAATTCATATTTATTGTTCCTGCTTAGTCGACACCGTTGTGCCATCTCCCTCCCCTGCCACATCACTATCATGACTTAAAATTGATAGATAATGAATATGGTTTTTAATCTAACATATTAATTTGGTCATTTTATAAAATAGAGATAAATTTTTCTAAGTTGAAAAATGTACCACTCGCTACGAGATCTTGCATATTCCCCATGTGCCAGAAACAATAGGGAAAGGCTGAAAAACACATAGGATAGCCTTCCCCAAGGGCCAACATTCGGGATTAGGTACATGGGATGATGGGAATGTTGTAGTTTACGACCACTCAAAACACTCCTCTTTCTTTATTTCTATCTCTCTCTCTCTCATTTCGATCACCCCGATTGCTTCATGTCCTTCTCTCGTTATATGGCTCTGCCTTTTATACCCAAGACAACGACTACCACACAGAGAAAACTACGACACGAACTCGAAAACTGACTCATACGCTGAAACAAAATCGTACATGACTATGAACATGACAAACCGACACAAATAAGACTAAAAAAGATTACTAACTCTAACAATCACGTCCTTAATTTTGTTTCTCTATCTTGATCACGTGGATCTTCTCTTGCTTCCGCTTCTTCCTTCTACCTGCACTCCTATGCGCCGTACCTTTTTGAGCCTTGCACAATCCAACATTTTCCATGCCTCGTACCTGGACTGATCCCATCATTCCTTATACGCCTGCCTGGGCCGGAGCTCCTACTCCCACAGTAACCTTGGCTTCAGTGTTACCTAAGCCTCCCGCTCCTCTCTCTTGGACCAAGTTTGTCCATTTTCTGGCATATGTCTTAGCTGAGGCTACACTGCCCCTAACTCCTGTCTCAAACGCTTCCTGCGTTCTCTCTGCAAAATCATAAAAGACTATGCCAACCTATACTCCAAGTCTTCCTCTTGAACCTTATGCACCTTTTTCACATGCCTCCCGCATGCATGATTTCATTGGAGTGACACTTGCATCGCCTCCGCCAACTGCATGCACTCTGGAGCTGCTACTCCGTTCATGAACGCTTGCATGTGTGTGGTCACCCGAGCTGCCGTCCATAGCGTCTACTTCACGCGGGCCGTGCGCATGGGACACACGTCCTCCTATGGTCTCCTGCCCGAGCTATCTCCTTCAGCATCATCTGCATAAGGATGGGTGCTGCGCTTGCATGCGTGTCATGCTTGCCTCCTACTGCCTTTGCACCTCGTCTATTCGTGCCTCTCTTCACACAAACCTGTTTACAAGTTTTCAAAGAAATCTTGTATAACTGATTTAGAGATCTCTTCACTTTCATCAACAGATCTTTGTTCTTGTCGTACACACGCAAGAACTCATCTCGCAGTACCATCCTGCACCCTCTTTTTGTTTTCTGCCCGAGACTAAGTATGCTGTTGCACAGACTTGGTATAAAGTAAATCCCTGTCAACAATTTCTTATCTCCGTTCTTGCATTGCAACATCATCGTCCTTTTGCCTCTTATTTCCACCGTGGAGCCATTGCCAAACTTGACCTTGCCCCAAATCTTCTTGTTGAGCTCATGAAATATATAGCGATCTCCTGTCATGTGGTTGCTTGCTCCATTGTCCAAGTTCCACTGATCCGTGTGATCGTGCCTACCTTCCTTCGTGCGTAGTTTTGGAACTACGTTCTCCTCATTCAGTGTCACCATGACCGGCGCCTTTTCAGCATATGAGGAGAGAAGTAGTCCTGGTTCTTCATCTTCTTTTTCGTCTTGGGTGAGGTTCACCTCCCTATCTTCTTCTTACTTCGACAATCCAAAGCATAGTGCCCGTACTCGTTAAAATTGAAACACTTTATATGGCTGCCACATTATCACGCATAGTGCCTATATTCGTCACATTCAAAGCACTTGATATGTGACTTATTACGAGATCTATCACCATGCGCCAGCTGAAGGGAAACAAAAACCATGTGGATGCAGCCATCGCCTAGGTATTCCCATGTTTAATATAGGATCTATATCAAAAGAAACATGATTCGCATCGATCATGAAGAGAAAAGCAGCAGGGTGCATAGATAATTATTGTGTATCCTTGAAGCTACAAGAGTTGGACTTTTATCTCGTAAGATCACAAACTCAACGTGACATCAACTACCAAACTATAACTAACGCTTCTAGACATTGCCATACTCCTTCCCATAGACTATGATGGCTTCTAGTTAGCATAGGCCGCTTAATATGTGAAACGTAGCCACATAGAGCAAATCTCACTTTTCTAGCTAGTATTGAGCAAATTTCTCCACCAGTACTAGTGCTTAATATACAATTGATTTTCCATTCATCTAAGGAATTTGGTTCTATGATCACATTGTTTTTTCCGTAAAGTATGCAAGCTGGAGGATAGTCAGGGTTTGTACATTGAAAACATAGACTGAAAGACTTGAGTATGTACTTTGAAAACATAGACTGAAAGGTTTAAGTACTAATAAATACGTAACTAACCCACAAATTAATATCCCTAATAAACTGTGGTTGTGGGAACAAATCAAAAAGTGTAATAAATCCATAAAATAGACCACAACGAATTTACCGTTACAACGGTGGTGAGACGGTCTTTGTCAAGGAAATTCTGGCGCTTAGCTGAACTATCAATGGTTTGCGATTGATATTACCTTTAGCTGCATGGCCCTTATTAATTTTCATAAATGCAACTAATGTGGCATATGACATCACTGAATAATTATGATGTGACATCGCATTAATGTCACAATTGTTGACCTGGCATGCATACAATGAACTACAAATTAGGAATTAGAAACTATCAAAAAGAGTTGTAAATAGTACGCAATTCAAAAACTTTCTAAGTTTCAAATCCTGAATTTTAATTTTGAATTTATTTTTTCAAACATTAAAAAGAATACTAACTGCTGAACAATTGAAGGTTTGTTAACACTTATAAAAATCTAAAATTCAAAAAGAAACAATATTACACAAGTAAATCGAACAATATGTTTCCTCTGGCCCCTTCATGTATCTTCATCGTTGGTTCTTTCTCAACCTCCATTAACTCTCTTTTACAAAAAGAATTCAAATTTGCTGCCCCTGCCTAGTCAACACCGTTGTGCCAACTCCCTTCCCTGCCACATCACTTTCATGACTTAAAATTGATAGATTATGAATATGGCTGTTTTAATCTAAAAAATTACTTTGGTCATTATATAAATTAGAGATATAGATTTTTCTAAGTTGAAGAATGTACCACTCACTACCAGATTTTGCTTGTTCCCCGTGTGCCAGAAACACTACGGAAAGGCTGAAAAACACATAGGACATTCTTCCCCGAGGGCCAATAAAATAGATATATAGATTTTTCTAAGTTCAAGAATGTACCACTCACTACCAGATTTTGCTTGTTCCTTGTGTGCCAGAAACACTATGGAAAGGCTGAAAAACACATACACTACTACAAAAAACCGTATTATAGACAGTTTAGAAACATCATCACAGACGGTTTTGTGAGCCGTCTGAATTTATGGGTCAGTAATGATACGAGGTCATCACAGACGGCTTTCGAACTGTCTGTGATGCAAATATCACAGACGGTTTTTAACTAAAAACCATTTGTGCTTGTTTATAATCACAGACGGTTTTTAACTAAAAACCGTCTATGATTATCAACTAACACAAACAGTTTTTATTTAAAAAATAGACGGTTTTTATTTAAAAACCATATGTGATTATCAACTAGCACAGACGGTTTTTAGTTAAAAACCGTCTGTGCTATTCTCTTCTACCCCTAAATCTATTTCTGTTTATTGGCTAGCCTCAAGAAATGCTAGCCATGCCCTTTGAAACAAGTAGATCAACATGTACATGTATACATCCAATTCACATCTCAATTCATTTCACAAACATAAAATATCTATTTCGCAAATCAATTAATTGAAATGAAATAAAATATCCATTAACAAATACACAATTACAATCAATGTCACTCTTATCCCAAAAAAATCATTGTATGTTGTAGAACTCTCCATCTGATTTTATGACTCTAGCCATCAAAAAGTACATGCACTCTCCTCGAATTTGTGCAAGGTCAGGTTGTTGCAATGCAGTTGTAGAGATGGGCGCAGCCTGTCGATAGGAATATCAATGTGTGTACATATATAGCCTGATAAATATGAAATAATTGTGGGAAGATTAACAAACCTTAGGATTGGTGATCTTCGAGGAATCGAGTAGTAGTTTCATATGGTGGCAAACGTAGAATCCACACGTGTTGCTCGGCTACTGCTGGTGGCACTACAAAAAATAGATTGTGTTAATTCAAGAGGCATTACTACCAAGTGTTGTATAGGATTAATTAATGTGTACTAGTGAATATCTGAAAATTTAGAACATATTGCAAGGGCTTGGTCCCTTCGATCGAGCCACGTGTCTTTGCAACGTACGTGGCGAACGACCTTCGTGATTCAAAAAAATTAGCTTAGTCATTCGGAAGGAAAGAAAGAGTACAATATAGTTATGTATGGAGAAAATGTACTTACCTATTGAGTAATTGGCCGATAACTGTGTATTCGGTTTTGTTCTTACTTAGGGAATCAAGGTATATTGCCTTGTTCCATTTTGGTATAAGTACAATTAAAATCCAATGGAATAGCTGATTGTAGGGTATAAGCACAAATTCCTTATCGCGGTGAGCCAGCAGTGTTGTTGTAATATACCTCTCAACGAAGGATGCATCCTCCTTGATGGTATCCATGGCGACCAAGCGTGGGTCAAGGAAACCAATTGGTGATTTGGATTATCTAGCTTCAGTCACTATGTATATATATATATATACACACACGAAAAGCAACAAATTATATATGACATATTGTTGGATCGAAATAGGCAACAGAGGGGGTGAATGTTGCTTTAAAAGAAAATATTACCCCCAAAGTACTCACAAGTGAATCACTTCTCAAAAGGCTATGGAAGCTAAGAGAATCGATTGTTCATGCTAACTTGAACTCAAAAACTCAGAAGAAGTACTGCAGAGAAGTCGCAAAGATTTAATGCTGGAAACAGCAGACAAGAGGACTGAAATTGATAGCTTCAGGAAATCAGGATGCAGACCAAAAATACCTGGCCGGTCTGACCGGTGTGCAACGGCCGGTCTGACCGGCCGGGTCCGGTCTGACCGCCTTCTTTGTTCCGGTCTGACCGCTCCTCGAAAATTCAGAACACGCAGCAGACTGAAATTTTAAAGCAAACTCAAGACTTCACACAGTGAGAAAATTGGAGACTTCGCTCTGGTTTTCTCAGTCCAGAAATGCAAGACTACAGATTTTCAGTAAAACTTGAAAATAAAACAGTGAGGAGGTAAAATCCCAAATTACTCATCATTCCCAAGTCCTTTGATCCTGAGCTTTTGCAAATACCTTAGCAATGATCTAAGCACCTGAAAGCCCAAATCTTAAGCCACTTAATGAGGGGAAAAAGAAGATCCAAGGAGCCCATGCCATGAAACCTTAAAAATATGAAGAACAGAGAGATTTTGACGAGAGCTTGACAAATCACAAAAACTATTGAATTCTTCACTTGCTCTTGAAAATGGAATGCCCAAGGGGCCTTGAATCTCTTTCCATCTCAGAGCTATGAAGAATCAAACAAGCAAATCACTAAATCACAAAAAGATCTATCACAGCAGTGAAGAACAGGGAGAGAAGCTGAAAATGGAATTCATCACAGAGAGCAAGAAATGGAGAAATCCAATCACAATCCTTTTTCCATTGATATTGAGAAAGAGGGATGAATGATCATGCAGGGATTACAACCATCTCCTCTCAAGAAGAACTCAAGAACTCCTCACATCTCTCAAACACACATAGGGAGATGAAAAACAACGTACTCCTGCTCTCTTCAACTTCTCAACCACTAAAGCACAAAGAAGGAGACACAAAGTAAAAGCCCTAACTACTCTCACAAGCCATCAACTCCTCTCTCAAGTCATGCTCCATGCAGGAGACAACCATCTATTTATACCCTTGGCATAATGGGCTCACATTTTCTTTGCCCATTAAGCTTTTGCGCTTTACCCACTAACTCTAACCAACTGCATCTCCTTTAGTGCAGCTTTGCGTATTCACCAAAATGCCCCTCCTGCACCTTCTGGGAAGATTCCTCATTCCTTACCTTCCAAGTCTCGCAGCCACCTCGAGTCCTCGCCGTCTTCGGCACACCTCGACCGTTCTAACCTCGACACCGCCCGCGCCTAGTCCGGTCATCCCGTGCCTCGCCACGACTCCGCCTCGACGTCCTGCAGCCATCAAAGACAAGAAACACATCACATAGCACCACTCGACATAATGTAATCATCAATAGCATTAAGAGTAAACTTAAGCATAAAACAGCCAAAACTGTCGAATCAAGAGAATAGACATCCTAAGCACTTCGACCAAGTTTGACCAAGTCCGACCGAATCCGATTGCACCGTGCAACGACATGGTCCAAACCACACAATCCAAACTCGACTTTTCTAAAACGGATGTCAATTACTCATCACACACACGGGGTCACCTCCACATGGTCTATCACATATATCGGTATTACATAAATGGAGACTGTGATTGTACACACTTACAGCATCCAACATCGATCGAGTGAGGCGTCGAGAGCGTTGAGCGTGAAAAGATCAAATAAATCCTGCCTGAATTTGACAGTGATACCTAAGCGCCATTCTGCCTGTGGCTTATTGTCCTGTTCCATATACCAAGTGTGTAATCTCTGGCAACTAAGTCCTACGGTTAGGAGGCGCTTTCTGGGACGATCATCGGCTCGCCTAGCACGAATTTGCAGGCTAATGGTAGGTACGAGATATCATCGTTGGTCTTCTTTGATTTGCCCCTACCTCGGCTGTAGGTGGTCTTCATGGTAGTCGACTGTAAAGGTAGCACCGGTGCAAGTTGCTTCATCGAGAATAACACCTGTGGAGATGGCACCGGTGCAGGTAGCGGTGGTGGAGATAGGCATTGTGGAGATGGCACCAGTGCATGTAGCTCGGGTTCAGACTGCCCTTGTGGACCTGCCACTGGTGAAGAAGCCTCAAGGCAGATGTCGCTTTTGGGCCACTGGATGAATGTTCCAATGGCTTCCCCTAGAGTCACGATCTCGTCGTTGGGGGGCTTCGATAGTAAGACAACCTCGAAATTGGCATGCACACCATCCACATGAACTTTTTCAAAGCCTGGTGCTAAAGGTGTACAGCACACCATGGCCCCGTGAGCAGACGGATATGCTTGACCCCAAGCAGCGCACAAGGGAACGGAGGCATATCTCACTGGGAGCTTGCACTTCGTAGGCTCCTACATAACGATACAAAATGAGCTACTCCAATAGGCCTATCAACGGATTGAGCATTACAGAGATAATAATTATTACCAGGATGTCGTCCATAGGAATCTGGCCTTGCTTTCCATCGTAGGATTGGATACGCAACTACTTGGACGGTTGGGGGCTGGCTAGCATAAGAGCGGCGGCGGCGGCCTGCTGATTTTTGTATATCTTCACATCTCATCTTTGATATAATCAGACAGCTCCTCTCTAAGAGATGCCTTGATCTCCTCTTGTAGCCGTGCCTTACGCTCGGCTTTGGTTCTCTTTCTACTTCGATACAATTCAGAGTCATCTGAGAACCATGTTTCCAAGGAACATAAAGCCCAAGGCCTCTCGTATGACCTGGGTGCTCCTTGGTTCCCAGGGCCGCGGAGAGTATATCTTTCTCCTTAGTTGCCTGGAATGATCCCTGGGAAAATTCTACACTCAGTGTTTCCTGCAAGAGTCCGACATGTCATTTCATTTCCTACGAAGTTGTGGAGTAATTACAAGCTACGTAGTTCGATCGATATCTTACCAAGCGATGGGACACTTCCTGGTCTGCAGGGTTTCGAAAGGAGATGTCCCCTGGCGATGTGGTAGATGACCTCGCTCTAATCAAATTTCAAGCATGCTCATCTGGAATCGTGGCAAATGGCTGGACGGTGTCCCGCGGGATTGCCTATTCGTTCGCTGTCCTCCATTGTGGGATTTTACCCGCATACCCAACTGTGCCAAGTTGTGGGGGTGTGTGTTTTTTGCCTGGAGAGCCTTGTGTGCCGCACTTTCACTTCTAAAATCTTCGGTTGTCTTCATCGCCTTAAACTCTTCCCATTGTGGTTTCAGGAATGGGTACTTATGAAAGGGCGTTAGATCCTTCTCTATGTACTTCTTGACAAGCATGCTCTTGAAGTTCTTCCATGCTTTGCACGCCGCTAGCAAGGCATGTTGTTGCACGGAGTCATGGTGTTCGTCTGGGATCTCGAACGATGCAAAAATTTCTGTCAGCAGCTCATATTTCTGAGTCTCAGTCACGGTCTTCCACGAATCGAATGTGATCTCAATACATTCTCGTGCAACTATTCCGATCATTCTTCGAAATGCGCATGCTGTGATGGTAAATCGCCCTCAGGCTTTTTCGATAGTCCTCTTCCTTGGCGTTTTGATTTTGGAGACGCATCTGGCGATGATGTTGAAGAATGCGTGGATGACATATTGGCATTCTCATATATGAAAAGCGCAATGTAGCATATAATATATATATATATATATATATATATATATATATATATATATATATATATATATATATATATATATATATATATATATATATATATATATATATATATATATATATATATATATAAATACATCAATATGAAACTGACATGGAATTACATGAAAGTACATATATTCATAAGTATATGTATTCATGAAACAACTATATATTCATAACAGTAAGATTTAACAACAACATATACACAAACAACAAGTCCACATGTGAATCTAAATGCTAGTCTCATTAAAATCTTAACATACATGTCCACATGTACATATATAAAGTGAAATGCTAATCTGAACTAAAGTATAGCATATATGACCAGATTGAACATAGTTTCAACAAATTGAGTTGTATTTAGTCTCTCAGAAGGCTAGTTGCACAAGATTTATTCTTGGCCCTCTCCACCACGATAAAACCTAATCTTGATTATATACGATAGTTGTAGTTTAGATCTTGAGCTAAAAAATGAATCTTGCTACTGCCAATTAATAAATCAAGAAATCAGCCTGCTGGACAGTGCTGAAATCTACTTAAATCAATCTTCCAATCCTCCACAGAGAATACTATTGATTTAGCAGGATAACAGCAATCGGCACAGACCAGATCTAAAGGCAAACTCAGCACTGCCCAGAACTGAACAAGGATCAGCATTGCCCAGTACTAACAGAAATCAATACAGCATATACAGCAAGCAGATTTAATGACTAGTGAAGGAAAATATAGCAGATTCTTTTGAATGCTCAAGATCAATCTACCCTCACATCCAGTATAATCTCATCAATTTGTCATTTTCATCACAGAGCAATTACTCACAGGAATATCTTTGCAATCTTGTGCTAAAGAGGCTCACTGATATATGAAATATATCATCAAATTGCAAAGAAACATGAACCAGAATACTCACAGCGGTAGTGATACTCAAAATCCGAAGAAATCAAAAAACGGGCAAGGCACGCACATGGCTTGCAGAAGTGGAGTGTGGCAGACGGAGATACAATGCCCCCTCCAGCCACGGGAAGCCGATGTCGGAGTCGAGGGTTAGGGTTGATGCCGCACAAGACCACCGAGCGCTTCGACCGAGAGTGCATGAGAACAACCAGAACAGGTCACAAATCTCTCACAAACTCAGCACAATCCCGAGACAAATCAATCTCTAGGGTTATCCCAACCTTTCCTCTCGGCCAAATCAAAGAAAGGCTGCACGACGGGCTCGGGGAAGGCGGCGGCGACGGGCTCAGGGATGGCGGCCGGCGATGGGCTCGGGAAGGCGGCCGATGATGGGCTCGGGGGACAGAGGCGGCAACGGGCTCGATTGGGAGACCGGCGACGTTATGTCTCTGTGCTCTGGTTGGTATAGCGCTATAACGGCAGTGCACGTGCAAAACCCTAGCTCAAGGGTATATATAGGAAGGCTTTTTACAGACGGTTCTAGTTGAGAACCGTCTGTGATAATTTATCACAGACAGTTCTCAACTAGAACAGTCTGTGATAAGCCCTTTCCTTCCCACGCACTGGAGTTATTACCTACACCAATCAGCAGGCACAGTAATAAGACCTCACAGAGTGTATTTATTTATAACAACCCAATGAACATAGAGATACATATGTGACTCATTCTCAAAATTCACCTATATATCACACATTTTCACATATACGTAAATGCAAATTCACAAATACATCACACACATGCATTGTTATATACATAAATGCAAATTCACAAATACATCACACACATTCATTGTTATATACATAAATGCAAATTCACATATACATCACATACATGCATTGCTATATACATAAATGCAAATGCCCATATATATATCACACATTCTCATTCCACTTGTTTATTTCCTTTAAAAATTAGCCCTTCATGATGATCAATGCGTATGTAACTAGTTTCGTCACGTTGTTCGTCGTCAACCCTTATACCATTTCCAAAATGAGGTAACTCATCAAATTAATTGTATTCGTCCTCATCCACTACATTCTCTACTCCGACAATTCTCCTTTTTCCATGAAGAACTACATGGCGCTTCTTATTTGCCGGATCGGTTACATAGAAAACTTGAACAACTTGGTTAGCGAGTACGAATGGTTCGTCTTTGTATCCGAAACGTTAGAGGTCCACGGTAGTGACACTGTACTTGTCAACCTTCACTTGTGGGAGATGCACCCAATGGCACCGAAATAAGGGGATCTTGAAAACCACGTAGTCGAGCTCCCAAATCTCTTCTATGAACCCATAGTACAAGTTTCTCAACCCATCGGTACTGAGCGCATCTATGCAGACACCGCTGTTCTGGTTAGTGCTCTTTACATCCTGAGCGTGTGTATAGAATGTGTACCTATTTATGTCATATCCTTGCCATATCACAACTGCAAATGTTGGCCCTTTTGCCAACCATGTCAGCATCTCACTTGGTGAGCTCCTAGCAATTTGCTCCTTCAACCATTGATTGAACCGACTGTTGTGTTGCCACATGATCCAAACATCTGGCCGCTCCGGATTCTGTTGCCGAAGCACATCCTTGTGCTGGTTAACATAAGGCACCACTTCAGTCATGTGTTGCAAGACCGTGAAATGGGCTTGAGCATACATGGCCATATCTAGAGTGATTGCTTTCCTTCCGATAGTTCCGATACCCTTGAGCCTCCCCTATGACAAGGCACACCTATCGGTTGAACCTGAACTATATAATCGACATAAAACTCAGTGACCTCTTCGCTTGCATAACCTTCGACGATGCTGCCCTCCGGCCAAGATCGATTCCGTACATAGGACTTGAGAATTTCCATGAACCTCTCAAATGGGTATATGCTACGTAGAAATACGGGCCCGCACATTTTTATCTCTCACGCAACGTGAACAATGAGATGGGCCATGATATTGAAAATTGAAGGAAGGAAATACATCTCAAGATGTCCACCTCGTCCTGCAGAGCATCTAGTCCTTCGGGATCAATGACCTTCTGAGCAATTGTGTTAAAGAAATAACATAGCCTCATGATTGTCTCTCGACTTTGATCGGCAAAATATTTCTAATTGCAATAGGGAGCATATGTGTCATCAGCACATGACAATCATGAGACTTCATGCTATTTAACTTCAAATCTTGCATCGAAACAAGTTTCTTCATGTTGCTGGAGTAACCAGACGGAACTTTGACCATGCAAGCACTGGCACAGTTCTGTTTTCTCGGCCTTAGACAGGGTGTAACACGCAGGGGGAAGGTAAGTTCGTCCATTATCTGTTTTTGTTGGTGCTAACTCAGGCCTGATATCCATATCAGCCAAGTCAAGCTGTGAGTTGACGCCGTCCATTGTTTTATCACGAATGTTCAGTAAGAGACCAATTAAGTTGTCACATACATTCTTTTCTACATGCATGACGTCAATGAAGTGTTGAACATCTAGGTACTCCCAATAAGTTAAGTCCCAAAATATTGATCTCTTCTTCTAGACGTTCTTCTCATGGGTCGTCGATTTACGCCTCTTTCTGAGCACAACTTCTAAATTCTTAACCATATCATAGATCTCTTTTCCACTTAAATGCCTTGGAGCTGAACTATCCCCCTTCTCTCCGTCGAATTGTTTCTTCATCCTGCGGTATGGGTGAGCCCTCTGACGGAACCTACGGTGACGCAGGTACACGGTTTTGCATGAGTACTTCGGCCACACACTCTCGGTATTATCTAAACAGTGAGTACAAGTTTTGGCCCTTTTGTACTCTAGCCCAATAGGTTAGCAAATCATTTATGGTGCAAAATAACAACGAGCGTAAATTGAAGTTTTCTAGTTTGTACGCATCCCATACCTATACCCCTTCATCCACAATATTTTTATATCTTCCACCAATGATGCTAGGTACACATCAATATCATTCCTAGGTTACTTCGGCCCTTGGATAAAGTTTCACTTCATGCACAACCAAGGAGGAAGGTTGTACATGCAGAGAGTCACAGGTCAAGTGCTATGCCGATTGCTCATGTTACCGAAAGGATTCATTCTATCTGCACTCAATCACAACCTTATATTACTCGGTTCTGCACTGAGGTATATAAATCTCATATCGATGTTTCTCTACTGGGCAGAATCAGTAAGGTGTCTTAGCATTGCATCATTCTTACGCTCCTTGGTGTGCCAATGTAGTAGTTTTGCCTCCTTTGGGTTCGCAAAAAATCGTTTCAAAGGGGAATTACAAGAAGATACCATACCATCTTAGCAAGAGGTCCTCTCTTCACCTCTATTCTCTCTCCATCATCTGATTAATTCTTATACTTGTATCTGGAGGTGTTGCACCCCGAACATGCATGCATGTTTGCATACTCTTTACGGTAGAGGATACAATCATTCGAACATGCTTGTATTCTTTCTATTTCTATTCCCAATGGACAAAGAACCTTTTTGGCTTTGTACATGGTTTTGGACAACTCATTTCCTTTTGAAAGCATGTCCGCTAAAAGTCCTACCCAATTCCGACAAGAATATGCTCCACGACGTCACCATCTCGCCCCCCAAACCAAAACCAAAAATCATATGTGGACGACCCAACCCACCATGGATCCAATGGGATCCATCCTAAGTGTTGGAGACGAGGCGAGCACAAAGGCAATGTGGTGCCCTGGAGGGCGGGGGAGGCAAGAGGAGGGAGGGGTCTAGGTGGGAGGTTAGGGTTTGGGGCGAAGCGGAGGGGGAGAGGAAGGAGCAAGACCTAGCACTGCGCATACACATAGGTGGGCTCACCCTTGGCCTAGAGCCGCGCGCCTCACCGGGCATGCTGCCCGTCATGGAGGGGGAATGGGATGGTGTGCGGCAGCTGGGGTGGGGAACAGCATGGAGAATGGTGTACTACAGGTGGGGAGGGATGGGCATGGGGAAGGGGAAGGGAAGTGAACGTGTGGTTGGGGTAGGGAAGCCGGTTATCTTTTGTTTTTTTAATCCGGTTGATTGGTTTTGGTTTTCGAAGGGAACAAGCGATTGTGCATTGTGGGGCTGGTTGGATGAGTAGGAAGGGGTTGCCTAGATCCTTCGTGGTCAGATTGGACGGCTGTGATGAGACGAGGGAAGAATGCACTGTCAACAACAGATTCTTTCAAGTAGTAGAGATTTTCCATAACACTCAATTTTTTGGATTAGAAAATAACCTCGCAGCGAGTCAGCTCTAAATTTTATTTCTACCTTAGAAGCGTTAATTTCACACCTTGTAATTTGTATAAACATTTTTTTTGCACACAATAATGTTTTCCAATTTATAATTTGTACGTGCCTCCTACATGGCATAGAATGATAGAAATATACGAGACGTTCGTATGTTGTGCAAAAAGCAAAACATTATTAGTATAGTGAACATTTTGTTTATTTTATATCGAACTGTAGCTTGTCACGAAGCTCACTGCTTGCAATCATTACAAAATTTTCTCCCCTAGTACATACATCCAAAACGAAACATGATTCGTATCGATCATGAAGAGAAAAGCAGCCGGATGCATAGATAATTATCGTGTATCCTTGAAGCTACAAGAGTTGTGGGCTTTTCTATCTCCGAAGATCACAACCCCAACGTGACATCTACTATACCCTTCTAGACTTTGCTTATAGACTTCGCCATACTCCTTCCTTCCCATAGACTATGATGCCTTCTAGTTAGCATAGGCTGCTTAATATGTGAAACATAGCCACACAGAGTATTGAGAAAATTTCTCCACCAGTACTAGTGCTTAATATACAACTGATTTTCCATTCTTCTAAGGAATTTGGTAATTAATTCTATGTTCACATTGCATTTCCGTAAAGTATGCATGCTGGAGGTTAGCCACAGTATGTACTTTGAAAACATCGACTGAAAGGTTTAAGTACTAATAAATACATAACTAACCCACAAATTAATATTCCCTAATAAACTGTGGTTGTGGGAACAAATCAAATAGTAATAAATCCACAAAATAAACCACAAAGAATTTACCCTTAAAACGATGGTGAGACGGTCTTTGTCAAGGAGATGTTGGTGCTTAGCTGAACTATCAATGGTTTGCGACGGATATTACCTTTAGCTGCATGGCCCTTATTAATATTAATAAATGCAACTAATGTGGCATATGACATCATTGAATAATTATGATGTGACATCGAATTAAGGTAACTAATTGTTGACCTGGGATGCATACAATGAATTATAAATTAGGAATTAGAAACTATCAAAAAGTGTTGTAAATAGTATGCAATTCAAAAACTATCTAAGTTTCAAATCCTGAATTCTAATTTTGAATTTTTTCTCAAACATTAAGAAGAATACTAACTGCTGAACAATTGAAAGTTCATTAACACTTATAAAAATCTAAAATTCAAAAAGAAACAATATTACACAAGTAAATCGAACAATATGTCTCCTCTGCCCCCTTCATGTATCTTCATCGTTGGTTCTTTCTAAACCTCCATTAGCTCTCTTTTATAAAAAGAATTCAAATTTACTATTCCTGCTTAGTCGACACCATTGTGCCATCTCCCTCCCCTGCCACATCACTGTCATGACTTAAAATTATAGATTATGAATATGGCTGTTTTAATCTAATATATTAATTTGGTCATTTTATAAAATAGAGATATAGATTTTTCTAAGTTGAAGAATGTACCACTCACTACCAGATCTTGCATGTTCCCTGTGTGCCAGAAACAATAGGGAAAGGCTAAAAAACACATAGGATAGCCTTCCCCGAGGGCCAACATTCGGGATTAGGTACATGGGATGATAGGAATGTTGCAGTTTATGATCACTTAGCAGTCGTTACGACCACACTCAAAGTCATTACGATCACTTCTTTGTTTGCTTCGACCGCTCCGACCACGCCTTCGTACTCCGACCACGTACTCTCGTAACTTTAGCTGATGAGAGTTACGACCACGTTCACGCTACGCTGTGCTCTTGTAACCGCTCCTTCGACCACGTAGTATCGCTCAATCACCGTAGTCGTAACTTGATTACAACCACGCCGAAGGCTCGATCAGCGTGGTCATAAATCTTACGACCACATCTTGTGCGTCGGGATTGTGGTCATAACTCATTTATGACCACGTCTTCTGCTCCTGTGGACACCCCTGCTCACCATGGTCGTAACTTATTTCACGTTTGTGAAAACGATGAACTCGATATTTTTCCGAGAGTCAAAGCACTCTGCTTTCTTTATTTATCTCCCTCTCGTTTCGATTACCCCGATTGCTTCCTGTCCTTCTCTCATTACACGGCTCTGCCTTTTATACCTAACATAATGATTACCACAAAGAGATAACTACGACAAGGACACAAAAACTGACTCGTATGCTGAAACAAACTCATGCACAACTATGACCATGATAAACCAACTCAAATAAGACTAAAAAGATTATTAACTCTAACAATCACCTCCTTAATCTTTTTCTCTATCTTGATCATGTGGATCCTCTCGCTTGCTTCCCTTCTTCCTTCTACCTGCACTCCTATACACTGTACCTTCCTGAGCCTTTCATAATCCAACGCTTTCCACACCTCGCACTTGGACTGATCCTATCATTCCTTGTACACCTGCCTGGGCTAGAGCACCTGCTCCCACAGCCACCTTGGCTTCGCTGTTACCTGAGCCTTCCGCTCCTCTCTCTTGGACCAAGTTTGTCCACTTTCCGACATATGTCTCAGCTGAGGCTACACCGCCCCTAACTCCTATCTCCAACACTTCCTGTGTTCCCTCTGCAAAACCACAGAAGATTGTACCAACCTATACTCCAAGTCTTCCTCTTGAACCTTGTGCACCTTTTTCACATACCTCCCGCATGCATGATTTCATTGGAGTGACACTTGCATCGCCTCCGTCAACTGCATGCACTCTGGAGCCACTGCTCCATTCATGCATGCCTGCATATGCGTGGTCACCCGAGCTGCTACCTGTAGCATCTAATTCACGCGGGCCATGCGCATGGGACGCCACGTCCTCCTATGGTCTTCTGCCCGAGCTATCTCCTTCAGCATCGTCTGCATAAGGATAGGGTGTTGCGCCTGCATGCGTGCCATGCTTGCCTCCTACTGCCTTTGCGCCTTGTCCATCCATGCCTCACTTCACACAAATCTGTTTACAAGTTTTCAAAGAAATCTTGTACAACCGATTTGGAGATCTCTTTACTTTCATCAATAGATCTTTGTTCTTTTCGTACACACGCAAGCACTCATCCTACAGTACCATCATGCACCCTCTTTCTGTCATCTGCCCGAGACTAAGTACGTTGTTCACAGACTTGGTATAAAGTAAATCCCTGTCAACAACTTCTTATCTCCATTCTTGTAATGCAACATCATTATCCTTTTGCCTCTTATCTCCACCGTGGAGCCATCACCAAACTTGACCTTGCCCTAAATCTTCTCATCGAGCTCATGAAATATGGAGCAATCTCCTGTCATATGGTTGCTTGCTCCATTGTCCAAGTACCACTGATCCTTATGATCTGGCTACCTTTCTTCGTGCGTAGTTTTGGAACTACGTTCTCCTCATTCAGTGTCACCATGACTGGTGCCTTTTCAGCATATGAGGAGAGAAGTAGTCTTGGTTTTTCATCTTCTTTTTCATTTTGGGTGAGGTTCACCTCCCCATCCTTCTTCTTGCTTTGACAATTCGAAGCATAGTGCCCGTACTCGTTACGGTTGAAACACTTTATATGGGCTGTTGCATCTTGACGCGTAGTGCCTGTATTCATCACATTTGAAGCACTTGACATGTGACTTATTACGGGATCTATCACCACTGCCTTGCCCAGCCTTGTCTCCACGGCCACCTCTGTCGCCTTGGCCGCTCTAGCCGCCTCCACCGCGCCACCTCTCACGGTTGTTTGATGAGCCATGACCGTCTCTCGGATCTCAACTTCCTAGCAACGCCTGCTTGTTATGAGTCTGAGATCACTGCTCGTTACGTGACTGAAACACCTTAAGTAACTCCTCATGCGTCTTAAGGGAGCTGGTGATCTCTTCTATCTTGTTCTTGTCCAGATAAGAGGAGTACATAAGTATGGTGACAACAGGTACATACTTCTCTGAAGTAAGCGTAGGCACTTCTTCACCGCCACAAATTCCTCCTTTTTGTCAGCAAGAGAGTTAATCTGATTGTACAACGAAGTCAGTTTACTGACGAACTCGTTCACTAACTGGGTCTTTCCCATCTTGAGGTGTGCTAATTCAGTAGCGGAGCCGAGCAATGCGCCAGCTGAAGGGAAACAAAAAGCCATGTGGATGCAGCCATCGCCCAGGCATTCCCATGTTTAATATAGGGGCTATATCAAAAAGAAATATGATTCATATCGATCATGAAGAGAAAAGCAGCAGGATGCATAGATAATTATTGTGTATCCTTGAAGCTACAAGAGTTGGACTTTTATCTCGTAAGATCACAAACCCAACGTGACATCAACTACCAAACTAACTTACGCTTCTAGACATTGCCATACTCCTTCCCATAGACTATGATGGCTTCTAGTTAGCATAGGCCGCTTAATATGTGAAACGTAGCCACATAGAGCAAATCTTACTTTTCTAGCTAGTATTGAGCAAATTTCTCCACCAGTACAATTGATTTTCCATTCATCTAAGGAATTTGGTAATTAATACTATGATCACATTGTTTTTCCCGTGAAGTATGCATGCTGGAGGATAGACAGAGTATGTACATTGAAAACATAGACTGAAAGACTTGAGTATGTACTTTGAAAACATAGACTGAAAGGTTTAAGTACTAATAAATACATAAATAACCCACATATTAATATCCCTAATAAACTGTGGTTGTGGGAACAAATCAAATAGTGTAATCCACAAAATAGACCACAATGGTGAGATGGTCTTTGTCAAGGAAATTTTGGCGCTTAGCTGAACTATCAATGGTTTGCGATTGATATTACCTTTAGAGCAAGTATAGTAATACCTCGTCAGCAGGCTAAAAGAGCTCCATGTCAGCAAAAAATGAGGTCATAGGTGTAATAATAGGAGAGAGAGTATGGAGCGGGCTCCTCGCGAGACACCGGCTGAAACGCGTGGTACGAGGGGAAAACGCCCGTTTAACAGCCACAGTAGATAGTATGCACATGCAAAGCATTAAATACTAGCATACTTGATAGAGCCAGCCTCTCAGCCAGCTTGTTATATGAACAGACTAAACTGTTTACTGTATGTGACATAGCACCTTCATTCAGCCAGCAGCAGGCTAAATTATTAGCCTTGCTCTTATCTGCATGGCCCTTATTAATTTTCATAAATGCAACTAATGTGGCATATGACATCACTGAATAATTATGATGTGACATCGAATTAATGTCACAATTGTTGACTTGGCATGCATACAACGAACTATAAATTAGGAATTAGAAACTATCAAAAAGAGTTGTAAATAGTATGTAATTCAAAAAATTTCTAAGTTTCAAATCCTGAATTTTAATTTTGAATTTTTTTCTCAAACATTAAGAAGAATACTAACTGCTGAACAATTGAAAGTTCGCTAACACTTATAAAAATCTAAAATTCAAAAAGAAACAATATTACACAAGTAAATCGAACAATATGTTTCCTCTGGCCCCTTCATGTATCTTCATCGTTGGTTCTTTCTCATCCTCCATTAGCTCTCTTCTATAAAAAGAATTCAAATTTGCTGTTCCTGCCTAGTCAACACCGTTGTGCCAGCTCCCTCCCCAGCCACATCACTTTCATGACTTAAAATTGATAGATTATGAATATGGCTATTTTAATCTAAAAAATTACTTTGGTCATTATATAAAATTGAGATTAAAATTGATAGATTATGAATATGGCTATTATATAAAGTTGAAGAATGTGCCACTCACTACCAGATTTTGCTTGTTCCTCGTGAGCCAGAAACACTTGGGAAAGGCTAAAAAACACAGAGGACAGCCTTCCCCGAGGGCCAACATTCGGGATTACCTACATGTGAACATATCTCAGGGGATGTTTTGTAAAATATTAGATTAGAAATAATTTCTGCATATTAATTACGTCTAAATTTGTTTGATTACGCGTATCAAAGGGTATTGGCTTAGATTATGGGTGGCATTTCACATGCGAAGTTACAGAAGCCTGATATATCTATTTTTGTATATAGTTAATGTACATTTTTCAGTACGATAGCACTACTATATCACATACTTTTCTCAATTATAATAATTCTTTTATAATAATTTTTTCAAGTGCCAATCATCTTGTTGGCTACCACTTTGTCTGGAATCATGTTGTCGATGATGTCCGTGCTGACGAGAAAGATTCAGATTACATTAAAAACACAACCGGTTATATGAAAAAATTACTAAAAGAGTACAACAACCGGTGGCCATTCGCAAATAACCGTTGGGAAGAATTTTAAATCTTGTAATGGTGGCATTCCTTGTTAACAAATGGCGGGGTCATCACAAGTTGTCACATTAAAAAAAAGATACAGATATTAAATCTTCCAAAAAAAGTGATCCGAAAAATAATTGAAGGCCTCGGAGGAACAGACTGGTGTGAAACGTTAGATAAAAGTGACGAGCTTTTTCGAAATGAATTTTCACCACGCTAATTAGGCATGTCTCTTTATTGGTGCTTGGATTCCGTGCTGCATGGATCAATATAATTGGCCATCTTCCACAGAAAATATTGACACCTTTTGAGCCTCGAGAGAACAGCAAGAACAAAAGGCAAATCATAGTGAAATTTTGTCGTGTTGGTGCAGGGGATTGATTCGTGCTCTATATTCCCCCTTTCTGCCTAACCAAATGCATGTTTTAGCGTTGGCAACAAGTTGAGATCACAAGTGTAATCTCGAGGTAATTATATCCACTCCTAGTGAGTGACGATGCTGCATATATGCGGCATCTTTAATTTGTTATCAGGAAATAAAGGTGCAAAATTCAAGTACAACTAAAAAGCGCAACACACATTAAATGGAAAACAGATAGGTGATTTTCCCCAATAATGGAACCGTGATACAATTTTTGGATCACAAGATTTGCTTTACCATATGTAACACCTTGGCCACAAACCACTGTTCACTTTTCATGAATGCAATGCAATGCTCATGTCCCAACTCATATTTTGCTTATGCTGATATAGCGGAGTATAACATCTATCAGTGTTCACCCATGCCTACACTCTTTAGTGCGAGAGCCAATTACTTGTCCTATTTATACAGGGACCTCATTGCCCATATTACATATGAGGACCTCATCCCATTCCCGTGGATTACATCTTTCTATCATGAATACTCAATCTACAATGTAATGATTATTATCTTTCCTCATTAGCAATTGATATAATTATCATTATTCCAAAATCATGATCATCATCAATTTATCATAAGCATGTCAGTAATATAAAACAAGCATTATTATATGAGTATTCATGGCAAGTATTCATTTAATGAAATAACCAATCCAAACACTCGAATGACATTCTATTATGTACTTGCTCTTCTAGTTGCGACGACTGGAATGATTTGAAGGTGACAACACACCCGACGATAATCCTCCTATAGTAAATATTCAATCTCAATACAAGCTACAACAATACAAGACAACATATATCCGATAACGCTCCTACACGCTTCCCAAATCCACCACTTCCCCTTTTTTCTAGACAGTCACCCTTGTTGTCCTGGTACCAAAAAAAAGTTATAACTTTCAACTTCCACATCGCATTATAGCAAACCACAAAGTGTTATAATCTATACAAAATTCTCTATAACTTCCTAGTTGATCAAATGTTCAAATTAAATCATATAAACCCTCTTTTTTAACACAGGAGACAGATATGTCATCTTCTGGACAACAGAATTTGTAATTTCATATATTTTAATCTACAGATACAAATAAATTGAGCTATGATATTTTCATAACTTCTGTTCTATTTATCTAAAAATTACATTCCTGAACTCTCTGGAATCCTTATGAAATTACCTACACTTTTCATGTAGACGATATCCACAAATTATTCAATCTTCTATTTTTAATCTATAGATTAATACATACTGCCAAAATACAATAAATTCACATCATGTTTATAAAATTCATATCTCACAATCTACTCATCCGATTGCCATGAATAAAAATTCTATTGAATACTATCGAAATCCTCTACAACTTTCTAGTAGATGAAATTATGAAATTAAGTCTATACGCTACTCGTAATCGCAGTATAACTGTATAACAGATTAAACAGATCTACTAGTAAATCCCCAAACGAACACTTTCCATCTCCCTCTCTAATCTCAATTTTAAAGTCTAAATAAAATAAACTAAACAGAGGGAAAACTAGATGTTATCCTAACAAAGAACACCAAAATTACGACTCTTCACTTTTCTTCCTTTCCTCTCCTTATCTTTTCCACTGCTGTTCCCTTGATTTCTCCCTTGAATTTCCCTCCCGGTGGCTCTTTGCACCTACAAGGTGTGATGCGACCAAAGCACCTTGACATACTTAAATGTCTTGTGCCTCAGAACTTGCTCTGACTCTACTAGAATCCGCACTAGCCAAGACTCGAAGGTAAGGTTTTACTCAATGACCAACAGCTTTAGTGGTATATCATGCTATTAATCTTCCAGATACTTCTTCAGCATGGAGACATAAAATACATTGTGCACACCACATGTGGATTCAGGAAGGTCCAAGTGATAAACCAACTTCTCAATTCGTGCCCCGATCAGGAATGATCCAACATACCTCGAGCTAACCTTCCCTTTGGTACCAAAGCACACAATGCCCTTGGTGGGAGACATTCTCAAGGGCACCTGAACCCCCACCGCAAACTCCAAGTCCTACCTCCTCACATCATCATAACTATTTTGTCGGCTCTAGGCAGCAAGCAGATTCTGCCTAATCTCTACCACTCAGTTAGTATTCTACAGAACACAATTGAGACCCAAAACTACCCTCAAACGGTGCAGCTCGAACACTAACATAACACATGTTGTAGACGAACTCTACCAATGCCAAGTGGTCCTCCTAACTCCCCTTCCATGATAAGACATAGAACCTAAGCATGTCCTCTAGTGTCTAGGGTGAAACCTGGAGCTAAGACGAAGCTATATACCCAAGGCATTCTGCAAGCTCTCCCAAAACTTGGGCACAAACTTTGCATCACGATCTTAAATAATAGTCTAGGCACAGCATGTAACCGTACTATCTCTCGCACGTAAATAGGAGTTAAATCACTCACTATATTTGTTGTGTGGATAGGAATAAAGTATGTGGACTTGCTAAAACTGTTCACCACAACCCAAATAACATCCTTTCCTCGCTACATGCAGTGTAAACCAACCACTAAGATCCATAGAGACATCATCCCATGGCCACACTGGAACCTCTGAGGGCTGCAACAATCCTACTGGATGCTTTTGCTTGCCTTGACAAGCTGGAAAATACCACGAGAAACCACAAATTGAGTAATATCAACCCTCATCCTTTTCCACAAGAAACTATTCCTCAAGTCCCGATACATCTTGGTCTCACCAGAATGCATAGTGTATGGAGTATGATGAGTTTTCTTTAGAATGTCAGTCTTGACCTAGGCCTTCTCTAGTGCAGAAAAGCAGCCTTTTAAACCGCAATGCACCAAACTCCTCTATACTGAAATCCTCTTTCTTACCCTCATCAAGACACTTTCTCACTTGTTGGAGAATCTGACTATGTTGTTGTGCCTCCCACACACGCTCTGGAATAGCAGACTCAAGAAGCAAGTGAGTCCCAACTTGGACGGTGCCCACAAAACAAAAGGAGATATCCATATGCTGAAATCATCAACAAGGCAACTTAGACCAAGGGGTGTCGCCTGGCGACTAAGAGCATCTCTCACTACATTTGCCTTTCCTGGATGAAATTGCATAGTGCGATTATAATCCTTCATCAATTCCAACCATCTTCTTTGCCTCGGGTTCAAATCTTTCTAGGTAAAGATATACTTGAGGTTCTTGTGATCAATGAAAATATCATAAGTCTCACCGTATAGATAATGGCACCAGATCTTTAGAGCAAAGACCACTTCAGTAAGCTTTAGATTATGGGTTGGATAATTTTGTTCATGTTTCTACAGTTGCCTTGACGCGTAAGCAATCACCTTGGCCTCTTTCATGAGCATACAACCAAGCCCAACTCGAGAAGCATCAGAATATACTATGAAGTGCTTCCCTAGCGCACGGAGAGTCACCAACTTCTCTTTCCACTAGAATTTCATGCATTTCTACGTTAGCTAAGGTATCGGCCTAGCAATTATAGAGAATCACTCTACAAAACATCGGTAATAGCTTGCTAAGCTCAAAAAACTCCTTGGAAAGTTGGTCGGGTGGCTGCTGGCCTAAAGTTGCCGGTAGTGGTGGGGTGCCATGGGTCGTAGGAAAACCTCCTGGGTTGACTTTCTGAGTGGTCAACTTCCTCTTGTAGTTCTCCATCTCTACGTGTTTGCCCTCTTGGGAATGACCTTGCTGACAAGCTGAAAGAAGTCAGAGAGTCATTGGAGAGGAGCTGCACAGAGATGTTGCCATTGAGGCCCTCCAAGAACCTCTCCTGTCTTGCCTCATCTGTGGCAACATCTTTAGGTGCATAGCGTGCCAGCTAGTTAAACATCTAGTGGTACACATTAACCGAGTGTCCTCGTTGGTGGCAGGGCTCTGACTCCTTAAGAGTGATGATTCCAGCAGGAATATTAGCCTTGCAGAAGTGCTACACAAACTCATTCCAGGTGAGTCTTGTGCATCAGCATGAGTGGTGGTGAAAGTGTCCCACCACTCTAAAGCAAATCCATTCAACTGATGGGAGGCAAAGAGAACTTGCTCCAAAACACGACACTAGATGATGTCTAGCTTCTTTTTGATAGCTCAAAGCCAGTCATTTGCGTCCATAGGTTCAGTGTTATTGGAGAAGGTTGGGGGATGCATCCTCATGAACTCTAACAGTCTGGATTGGGGGCCTATGCTAATGGTGGTGGATGATGAGCGGGCTGAGTAGGGCTATTGATGGTCTAAACCAGTAATTGGATGAGTTTGTTTTGGTTGGCCATCTTCTGTGCCTAGTCAGGTCCATTAGCAGGTGATGGCGAAGGGATGAGAGTTGTTTGACCTTTTTGAGCTTTGTTGTTGTTGCTGTTGTAGCCATTGCTATTTTTGTTGCTCCTGGTGTTCACCATATGCTTGGTGCCTCCAAAGGTTAGGGAAATGATAAATGAAACTAAGAGGGGTTTTTATGTCCATCACAAAGCACAAGGAAACTTCCAAACAAAAGGATTGACTTAACAAAACTAAACTTTTAATAAAGCAGAAGCAACTCTATTAATATTTATTTGAAGATGACCTTGTGGCTGTTGATAAGAGAATTACAGCTCACAAGAAACACTCTTTGTTGACCCAAGACTTAAGGCTCCTGGTATCCTAATGGGATGGCTTAAACTAGGCTAGATACTTCTTCTTGGCTCCTGTGTGGTGCTTCTTTGATGATGGCTCAATGTCATTATCACCCTGGATTGAAGAACCATCATCTCCAGTGTGGATCTTTGCTAACTCTTCTACCCTACGGAGCTGGTAGGTGATGAAGCTAAGCTTATCCAAGGTGGATTGACATGGATAGTCCAAGGACTTGGTGAGCTATACCTGATGAACAAGCCTAGGGTCGTCCTCATCCTTCTTAGTCATGAAGAAGCTGTTGGAGCTGGCGGCGTACTTGCTAGGATAGTATCAGAAAGCGGTGCCCAGTAACTGCACATCGTAGATGTCCCTCAGCTTGCGGATGGCCTCCTGAGCAGTGTCCTAAATACTAGTGAGGAAGGTACCTTGAGGCTGTGAGGCATCAAAGGTGTGGAAGGTGGCTTCATCTCCTATGTTGGCAAAGGTCAGCACCTTCAATCTCTAGCGCTCTTGGTTACCATAGGACTGATGGTACCCTTGGTAAATTGGTCATACCTTAAACTTCAACTGCTGAAGGAGCTCCCATAGGCAGGTGGCTAAGTATCTTGCTTGGAGTCTATGGAAAATTTTGGTGGGGGTCTTGGCTATTTAAAATATTTGAGAAGAAAAGAATTAGAATACAACTTTAATAAGAGAATGTAGTTAAATAAAAGGAGGGAGATAAGTTTTTATGAGATTTTTGGGATTATATTTTCTATTAAAATCGGTCCTTATGGTGGACCAGTTATACTTTATCTACGGTCATGTCTTAGAGTCATTATGACTCTGATACCACCTCTATTAGACCCAAAAAGAACACCTCTAGATCTTATGTCAATCGCACTAGTCGAGGAAAAGCTAGTACACACAGTGGTAACAGGGATATATATCATGCATAAAGACAAACTTTATTAATTAAAAGAGTATGGACCTTAAGGCTAAGTTTTAAATCTCTACAGCCCATAGGCTAAATAAATGTAAAGAATAGTGGAAACAAAGTGAATGACAGGCAAATGACAGTAAGACGTGGCGTACTTGTCTTGATCCTCACCATAGTCGAAGTCATCCTCCTCTAAGCAACAAAATTAAGCAAGGGTGAGCACATACTTCACAAGTTACACAGAAGAATGAATTATGAATGTAAGGGCAACAAGTAAAGGCATATAGAGTTATTTGAGCGTAAAGCAAAATTTAAACAAAATACATTAAAAGATAGGACATTGCTAGTTTAATACAATAAATAAAACAATAATTTAAACAAAATATTACCATTAGCGTAGACACTGCCTTAACACTAATCATGGGTATTCCACCTGGCCATCTTTCTCCTAAAAGATTCCAATAATTCCATCTAAAACCAATTTTTGAAAAATTAAGTCCAATCCGTAAAAAAGATTTACTTAGCATACCTATCATTGTGGGCATGACTATCTAGAATAGTTTATACACTTTGCAGAGATGTACAATTTTACCCACAAGATATGGTTAACTCATGATGTTGGACACTATACACACACAAAAATCATAAGAAGGCTTTTACAATGCAAAGCCATCAATCTAGTCATGTCTCTGCAAACCGCGGCCTCTGCCTCGACCCCTTCCACGAGCCGCGGCCCTTGGAGCATGACCCGTACCACGAGCAATAGTCCTCCTGGGAGCCATCTGGAACCGATCTAGAGCCTTTTAGAGATGAAAAGGAGGGAAAGACTTATATGAGGGTTTGCTAGCCCCCTATTGGCACAACAGAAAACCGAACAAAAGCGGGGCAATAAAACACAAGGCATTATGCCTAGGATAGTTCATTATATTAGGGGGGTTAGGTGTTACATGATAGCCGGGCACAGTACGCGGGCTTACAACAAGTCATCACACCAAATACACAACGCCTACTAACTGGGTACATAGGGGGGTACAACTGGGGGAGTGTGCGTGCACACTAAAAAGAGACTGCCTATACACACTACTGCCTACCTACAACAGGCTACACCTCCAGGGATGGGGAGTGGTTCCGGCCACAGAAGATGCAATCTCCTGGGAAGCGGGAATAGGAGCGGATCCGACTAATGCTGGGAGACCAAGAGCAAGATCGGGACCGAGAAGGGCTCGATTCGTCGCTGGAGGAACGAGAGCGGGACGAACGACGCCCCCTGCTGGACACTCCAAGGGTGCTCCGGGGCGGTGGGCGCACGCTCTTGCACGCTGTCAGTAGGGTGCGGGGTCCCGCGGCAGCCCGGCGCTGGTGCTGGTTCGGAGCAGCAGCGGTGCGGGAGCTTGAGCTGGTGCTAAAGCCGGTCTGGCGTTGGAGCCGGTGCTCGCACTGCACCGATGGTGGCGAGGCGAGGGTAGGCTACCCTAGCTCGGCGCTTAAGCCCGGCCTCGGCAGCGAGCCTCTCCCATTCGGCCGCCTAAAGGGCGATCTGGCAGCGGTTGAGCTGGGCACTGAGGATGTCCGAGTGCTGCAGGCTCACGGTCAGAAGAATGCGCAGCTGCCCAATCTCTTGCAGGGCGTAGGTGTAGGTGACTGACATCGCCTGTGTCAGCTGGATCTGGTGCGATAGCCGGGGGTCGTCTACTCTGGTGTCGAGGCGGTCTGGGAGGAACTGCCCCTGACGGATGCGAGGGTAATGGGTGAAAGGCGACTGTCGTAGCCTCCCCTCATGCACCTGGCACAGGTGGGCTGCGGCAAGACGTGCCACATCCTGGATGGTGTCGATGAGGTGCATCTGTGGAGGCTCGGTGCGGATAGTGTGGGAGTGGAGCTCCTTGGTACCGTCCCGTGCATAGAGGAAGACCTCCATGGTCCACAAGTCCATGTTCTGGGTGCAAACTCTCCTGCCCCTGAAGATGGGCTGGCGGCTGTACCCGAGATATTGCAGAAGCTACCACAGGATCTCGACGAACTCCCCGTCGTCTTCCCCATGGGAGAAGTTATCCCACGGACCAGCTGGTGAAGCTCCGGCCATTTAAAATTTTGAACACCAATAGGTTAGAACAGGTAAAAATACAAAAGAAATTTTGGGTGAGTATAGAAACTAAGAGAGTTAAGCAAAGCAGTATTATGCTATATTTTATAAAAATCCTTCATAGTTTTAGTAAATAGGATTCATGCCTTAAATCGTGACCAGTCTAGCTAAGGTTTCTACCGTCATATGCTCGATACCACTCTGCCGGACCCCAAGTTTACTAACACGAACCCTCGTGATCACACCGCACTATTCCTGGATTAGTAGATAGTGCTCACAGATACAATGTCGCATCATTTCATACACGACAAAACCATACATTACAATACCGAGTTTAAATAGACCGCGTCGGCTAAAGTAACAATAGGGCGTCAAAGCGAAATGTCTTACAATACATAAGAACGAGCATAAGTGTACATAAGCGGGATAGGCAAAACTCGCCACAGGCAAGTGACTGATACAGACTAGGTGTCACCGCTACGGGTCAGAGACCTGACCAATAGCAGATACACCCACCAAAACTAGCCTGGTCAACTGGACTGAGGCGAGAGGCAAGACTACTGAAGCGAAATTTAATCTCCACCATCTTCATTGCATTCGGCATCCTGATCCTCATAGTAGCCATAGTGTCCTTGATTTATGGGTTCTGAAGGGGGTTAAGGGCGAGGGTGATCACACTTCAACGTGCTCCGCGAGCCAACACACAGAATGCATATAAATACTAATGCATGGCTAAACAAGGGAGGCTCTGGTTCTTTTATTTTCTTAAAGCGACTTTTACAATAATTACAACTTTAAAATCCCTATGATCTAGCATTTTTACGAAAGCTTATGTTTAGATAATTTGAAAGTGTGCAATAATTCATAATGGGGTAGGTTCCATCCACCGTTTTCATGGTTCCATCCACCAATGCTTAATTTTTGAGTAGTAGGTTACTTCCACCTTACCACCAACACTGGAATACATCCCTCCAGGGAAAATTACCAAAGTCAGGTTACATCCACCTGCCAGACTCTTATTTCCAACCTCAAAAGTTTTGAAATAGAACTAACTCGAGGAATATTTCCATGTCCGCCCTTGACCGTGGGCACGGCTATTCGAATAGTTGTATACTCTGCAGAGACTGTACATCTTTACCCACAAGAGATAATCATCACGGTGGTTCTACATGATTCCTTAGTCATGCAGATCGAGAGACTACCATGAGGCCTTTACAATACCTCGCTCTCTAACATCTCACTCCTATGGGGTTGCTTCCATAGGTTGTGCGGGATGTCTACCACAGGTTAGCGCAGTCGGACTCCACTTTCCACATACGCTAGCCTTGGCGACGTCACCTACATCCGATGTCCCATTCCACGTGGGGCTTTTATCACCCACCTACACACGTTCTCCATGAAATGGCTAGAGAGTCTAGTAAATTACTCACCAAGCCTACAAGATGCCGACTTGTGGTTGTCTTGTTGTACACGGAGGGGTCCACACATGATTAAGTCCTTAATTTGTCCGGTGGTTCATTCCACAACCCCGTGTTACATCCACACCCACCACACTTAACATCCGCCTGCATCGGTATAGTAGATTTTTAGGGTTTTGAAAAGCATAACATAAGTTACCATAATTATTCGACACGTACTTCCCGTGATCGCCCAAAACAAGTTCTCGTGAATAAAGGATGATGATCGTGGTCGCTAGAACCCTGGGCTTGACAAATCTAGCATGGCAGTAATAAGACTTATAACTACCATAGTTATCGTAATATCTAAGGTGACAATGGTCGGTGAGTTCAAATGTTCTTGGTGGGGTATCATATTATTAGGTGGACACATGGTTGTTAACTACCTTAAGAGTGACATACTTTTGCGTATAAAGTAAAGCATACAAATTTTTATAATTTAAATGAACATAGCTTCACATAAAATATAGGCGTAAAATGATCAAAATATTGACTACTTTGGATCAAGAGCTTGGGGGTCTTGTGCTGCTTCAATCTGGGGCTCGTTCACATCTTCAAACTCTACTCGGAAGAACGAACCGGAAAAACAACTTTAATAAGAGAATGTAGTTAAATAAAAGGAGGGAGATAAGTTTTTATGAGATTTTTGGGATTATATTTTCTATTAAAATCGGTCCTTATGGTGGACCAGTTATACTTTATCTACGGTCATGTCTTAGAGTCATTATGACTCTGATACCACCTCTATTAGACCCAAAAAGAACACCTCTAGATCTTATGTCAATCGCACTAGTCGAGGAAAAGCTAGTACACACAGTGGTAACAGGGATATATATCATGCATAAAGACAAACTTTATTAATTAAAAGAGTATGGACCTTAAGGCTAAGTTTTAAATCTCTACAGCCCATAGGCTAAATAAATGTAAAGAATAGTGGAAACAAAGTGAATGACAGCAAATGACAAGAAGACGTGGCGTACTTGTCTTGATCCTCACCATAGTCGAAGTCATCCTCCTCTAAGCAACAAAATTAAGCAAGGGTGAGCACATACTTCACAAGTTACACAGAAGAATGAATTATGAATGTAAGGGCAACAAGTAAAGGCATATAGAGTTATTTGAGCGTAAAGCAAAATTTAAACAAAATACATTAAAAGATAGGACATTGCTAGTTTAATACAATAAATAAAACAATAATTTAAACAAAATATTACCATTAGCGTAGACACTGCCTTAACACTAATCATGGGTATTCCACCTGGCCATCTTTCTCCTAAAAGATTCCAATAATTCCATCTAAAACCAATTTTTGAAAAATTAAGTCCAATCCGTAAAAAAGATTTACTTAGCATACCTATCATTGTGGGCATGACTATCTAGAATAGTTTATACACTTTGCAGAGATGTACAATTTTACCCACAAGATATGGTTAACTCATGATGTTGGACACTATACACACACAAAAATCATAAGAAGGCTTTTACAATGCAAAGCCATCAATCTAGTCATGTCTCTGCAAACCGCGGCCTCTGCCTCGACCCCTTCCACGAGCCGCGGCCCTTGGAGCATGACCCGTACCACGAGCAATAGTCCTCCTGGGAGCCATCTGGAACCGATCTAGAGCCTTTTAGAGATGAAAAGGAGGGAAAGACTTATATGAGGGTTTGCTAGCCCCCTATTGGCACAACAGAAAACCGAACAAAAGCGGGGCAATAAAACACAAGGCATTATGCCTAGGATAGTTCATTATATTAGGGGGGTTAGGTGTTACATGATAGCCGGCACGACGCGCGGCTTACAACAAGTCATCACACCAAATACACAACGCCTACTAACTGGGTACATAGGGGGGTACAACTGGGGGAGTGTGCGTGCACACTAAAAAGAGACTGCCTATACACACTACTGCCTACCTACAACAGGCTACACCTCCAGGGATGGGGAGTGGTTCCGGCCACAGAAGATGCAATCTCCTGGGAAGCGGGAATAGGAGCGGATCCGACTAATGCTGGGAGACCAAGAGCAAGATCGGGACCGAGAAGGGCTCGATTCGTCGCTGGAGGAACGAGAGCGGGACGAACGACGCCCCCTGCTGGACACTCCAAGGGTGCTCCGGGGCGGTGGGCGCACGCTCTTGCACGCTGTCAGTAGGGTGCGGGGTCCCTGGCACTGAGCCGGCGCTGGTGCTGGTTCTGGAGCAGGCACTGGTGCGGGAGCTTGAGCTGGTGCTAAAGCTGGTGCTGGCGTTGGAGCTGGTGCCTGCACCTGCACCGATGGTGGCGTAGGCAGAGGGTAGGCTACCCTGGCTCGAAGGCGCTTAAGCCCAGCCTCGGCAGCGAGCCTCTCCCATTCGGCCGCCTAAAGGGCGATCTGGCAGCGGTTGAGCTGGGCACTGAGGATGTCCGAGTGCTGCAGGCTCACGGTCAGAAGAATGCGCAGCTGCCCAATCTCTTGCAGGGCGTAGGTGTAGGTGACTGACATCGCCTGTGTCAGCTGGATCTGGTGCGATAGCCGGGGGTCGTCTACTCTGGTGTCGAGGCGGTCTGGGAGGAACTGCCCCTGACGGATGCGAGGGTAATGGGTGAAAGGCGACTGTCGTAGCCTCCCCTCATGCACCTGGCACAGGTGGGCTGCGGCAAGACGTGCCACATCCTGGATGGTGTCGATGAGGTGCATCTGTGGAGGCTCGGTGCGGATAGTGTGGGAGTGGAGCTCCTTGGTACCGTCCCGTGCATAGAGGAAGACCTCCATGGTCCACAAGTCCATGTTCTAGGTGCAAACTCTCCGCCTCGAAGATGGGTGGCGGGCTATGCCGAGATATTGCAGAAGCTACCACAGGATCTCGACGAACTCCCCGTCGTCTTCCCCATGGGAGAAGTTATCCCACGGACCAGCTGGTGAAGCTCCGGCCATTTAAAATTTTGAACACCAATAGGTTAGAACAGGTAAAAATACAAAAGAAATTTTGGGTGAGTATAGAAACTAAGAGAGTTAAGCAAAGCAGTATTATGCTATATTTTATAAAAATCCTTCATAGTTTTAGTAAATAGGATTCATGCCTTAAATCGTGACCAGTCTAGCTAAGGTTTCTACCGTCATATGCTCTGATACCAGCTCTGTCGGACCCCAAGTTTACTAACCTGGAACCCTCTGTGATCACACCGCACTATTCCCTGGATTAGTAGATAGTGCTCACAGATACAATGCTGCATCATTTCATACACGACAAAACCATACATTACAATACCAGAGTTTAAATAGACCGCGTCGGGCTAAAGTAACAATAGGGCCGTCAGGCGAAATGTCTTACAATACATAAGAACGAGAGCATAAGTGTACATAAGCGGGATAGGCAAAACTCGCCACAGGCAAGTGACTGATACAGACTAGGTGTCACCGCTACGGGTCAGAGACCTGACCAATAGCAGATACACCCACCAAAACTAGCCTGGTCAACTGGACTGAGGCGAGAGGCAAGACTACTGAAGCGAAATTTAATCTCCACCATCTTCATTGCATTCGGCATCCTGATCCTCATAGTAGCCATAGTGTCCTTGATTTATGGGTTCTGAAGGGGGTTAAGGGCGAGGGTGATCACACTTCAACGTGCTCCGCGAGCCAACACACAGAATGCATATAAATACTAATGCATGGCTAAACAAGGAGGCTCTGGTTCTTTTATTTTCTTAAAGCGACTTTTACAATAATTACAACTTTAAAATCCCTATGATCTAGCATTTTTACGAAAGCTTATGTTTAGATAATTTGAAAGTGTGCAATAATTCATAATGGGGTAGGTTCCATCCACCGTTTTCATGGTTCCATCCACCAATGCTTAATTTTTGAGTAGTAGGTTACTTCCACCTTACCACCAACACTGGAATACATCCCTCCAGGGAAAATTACCAAAGTCAGGTTACATCCACCTGCCAGACTCTTATTTCCAACCTCAAAAGTTTTGAAATAGAACTAACTCGAGGAATATTTCCATGTCCGCCCTTGACCGTGGGCACGGCTATTCGAATAGTTGTATACTCTGCAGAGACTGTACATCTTTACCCACAAGAGATAATCATCACGGTGGTTCTACATGATTCCTTAGTCATGCAGATCGAGAGACTACCATGAGGCCTTTACAATACCTCGCTCTCTAACATCTCACTCCTATGGGGTTGCTTCCATAGGTTGTGCGGGATGTCTACCACAGGTTAGCGCAGTCGGACTCCACTTTCCACATACGCTAGCCTTGGCGACGTCACCTACATCCGATGTCCCATTCCACGTGGGGCTTTTATCACCCACCTACACACGTTCTCCATGAAATGGCTAGAGAGTCTAGTAAATTACTCAGCCAAGCCTACAGTATGCCAGCTTGTGGTTGTACTGTTGTACACGGAGGGGTCCACACATGATTAAGTCCTTAATTTGTCCGGGTGGTTCATTCCACAACCCCTGTGTTACATCCACACCCACCACACTTAACATCCGCCCAGACTGGTATAGTAGATTTTTTAGGGTTTTGAAAAGCATAACATAAGTTACCATAATTATTCAGACACGTACTTCCCGTGACTGCCCAAAACAAGTTCTCGTGAATAAAGGATGATGATCAGGGTCGCTAGAACCCTGGGCTTGACAAATCTAGCATGGCAGTAATAAGACTTATAACTACCATAGTTATCGTAATATCTAAGGTGACAATGGTCAGGTGAGTTCAAATGTTACTGGTGGGGTATCATATTATTAGGTGGACACATGGTTGTTAACTACCTTAAGAGTGACATACTTTTGCGTATAAAGTAAAGCATACAAATTTTTATAATTTAAATGAACATAGCTTCACATAAAATATAGGCGTAAAATGATCAAAATATTGACTCGCCTGGATCAAGAGCTTGGGGGTCTTGTGCTGCTTCAATCTGGGGCTCGTTCACATCTTCAAACTCTACTCGGAAGAACGAACCGGAAAAACAACACAAAAGAGCGAGCGCAAAATAAATACCAAATAAAATAAAACAAAACTCAAATGAACTTTAAACTGAACCAAACCAGATCCAATAGACATGTCTTGATTTTAGAAGAATTTAGAAATTGGTTTCATAAAATTCGGAGTTGTGGTTGGGAAGTTATGACTTTTCAAAGTTCCAATTTCTAGAAAATCCTAAAATAAAAAGGGGGGAGAGAGAGTGTGTGCCGCTGACAAGTGGGTTCGAGAAGAATTAAATTATGCTCGGGTAATAACTGCAGCACTGTAGCCGATAGGTGGGGCCACAATTAACCGTGTTATTACCAAATAATGGCGACTTAGGACAGTATTAATGCCCGGTTAGGACAATGGTTAATTAGGGGCGTTAATGCATTGGGTGCTCCCTTCTCTAGCTCATCCCGACCGCGAGGGAGACGGGGCCAGCCGGCGGCAGACGGCCATGGTGGCGCGATGGCGCTGACCAAAACGGGTTCTACGGCTTCGGACGCTCCTCGGGGAGAGAGGAATCGGGCGGATTCGTCCGGCGGTGACCGGCGGTGAGCAGGGCAGCGGCCGAAACAGGGGAGCATGGGCGCCAGTGGCTCCGGCCATGGGGACCCGATTGCTCACCGAGAGAGCATCCATGGGAGGTATTGAGCCTACCTGGGGCCTGGGCGGTGGCCGAAGTGGAGCCAGGTGAGCTGGCAGCGGGGAAGAGCTCAGCGGCGAGGAAGAAGGCGGTGGCGGCATGCTGGGGAGGGAGGCGGGGCTCGGCGAAGTAGGGGCGGTGTTCACGGGGTCCAAGTGATGCTCAATGCGCGGGGAATCGACCCATGATGCAGCGGTTCGCCGACGGAGTCCCGGCGCCGGAGTTGGGGAAGAACAATGTCGTCGGTGGCCTGCAGAGGAAGAGGGGTCAATTAAGCGGGGGAGAAGAAAGAGGGGCAAGGGCGAGTGCGGGGGAAAGGCTTAAAGAGCCCCGATGTCGACCGGTGGCGCTTGGCGGCGAGGCTTGCCGGAGGTGCACTTGCAGCAGAGGAGGCGGCGAGTGAAGAACTTGATTGCGCATTGGTGGGGCAGTGCAGCGAAGCTTCGACGCCCTTTTATAGAAGCCGGGGAAGGGGAAGAAGACGACGAGGAACAGAGCGGCATGGCGTCGCCGTGCGGGAGGCTTCAGCGCCGTGCAACCACAGGACGGGCGCGACAACCGGGGCTGTCGCGGCGCGAGTAAATGCGGGGTGATGCGACGCTCGGTACGGGGGTTGCAGGGGGCGTGGTGCAGAGGGCAGAGCTGAGCGATGCCGATGGGACGGGCGTGACCCGGGAAGGACCACGGTGGCGCAGCGCGCGGGGGGCGGTGAGCGGCGTGCGCGGAAGGGCGGTGCTTAAAATGAGGGATGGCGTGCCCAAGGTCTGTCGCGGTCGTGCACTGAAGGCGAGGGGCGGTGCTAAAGATGAGGGCCGTCAGCGTCGCATTTACTCGCCGGTGCTGGTTGGTGGCGGAAGGCGACGAGCGGTGGCATGGTCGGAGAAGGAGGGGAGGGCGCTCTGCAGCTAGGAAGAAGAAGGGGGAGAAGGAAAGGAGATGTGCGGCTGGGATTGAAAGGGAAAGGAGGATGAGCGGCCAGGAAGACTTGGGGTGATTAGTTTCTTTATACTTTTGTTTTTTTTTCTTCCCTTTCCTCTTTTAACAACAAAAGCAATTCTTCCCTCTCAGAAATTCTTCTAATTTTTAAAGTAAAATTTTAAATTCTAGATTTTAAAAGGTTACTTTGAATTACTTCTTTGGAGATTAAACAAGGTTTTCATTTTAAATTACCTTTGCACTTCTTGAATTTTCTTTTTGAAAAGCAAAAAGGACAACCAAGCTAAGAATAAAGCCTTTTGAATTTTTAACATAAGCTTGAAATTTACATTATCACTAGGTTCCGAAAATGGGGTGTTACATTAACCCAATTCTGAACCAATCACATTGATCAGCACGGGAGGTTTCTAGAAAGAACAACAACTCGGTTCTATCAATTCATAACTACCACTAACCCATCTACTATCGCCAAAATAGATTAATCTCATCATCTAGTGCCTAAACCAACACGTTAATATGAACTAATCTAAGCTATCATATTAGAATAGTAATAGGTCCAATCTACTACCACTATATATCAACTCTATGTGACCAATTCAGATCAAATACTACATAGGATGGCTCTGATACCACTGTTGGGATACAATAAGCTGCACTAGCGCGTATTAAAATTATCTACTGCGTAAACTAGGAAGACATGAAATTAAGAGATCATAGATTGTTATCACTATACACGTAGTGAAGAGGAAGTAGAGTTAAAGTGGCCGGTTCAACGAAGTGCACGTCAATGTAGTGGAAGTAGTCCATCATCCTCTGGCCAACTATCTCTATAGGACCGAAATGGCAACAGAAGGGGGTGAATGATGCCTTTAAAATTACCCCGAAGTATTCGCACACACTTCTGCTCCTATAGCTATAGCAGCTATGAAGTCGAAAAGGGTTTGCTCACTGGAAACAAAGAACAAGACTGACAATCCGAACAGATTTGAAACAAGAGGACAAAAGTTTTACTGGAAACTGAAAAAGAACTGACACAGTCTTCGCTGAAAACTGAACAGACAAGAAGCTGCAGATTAATCTTGCCGAAAGAGGGAAAACCAGACTTGACAAAATTCAGCTCTGAAGAAACTACATCAGATGGAAACTAGATTTTTCCGACAGAGCTAAAACCTGGCCGAAGCTACAGAGTTCAGATGCTACAAAGAATAGAAGACTGCATGCACTGGAAACCAAAAACTGAACACAAAGCAGACCAACCGAAAAAGAAAAGCAGCAGGCACTCTGAAGGAAACCGAACAAGATAGACTAAAAAAGAACTAGCACAATAAGTACCGATAAAGAATGAAAAACAAAGAAGATGGTCAGCCGATTGCTACACTTCTCATGACAATTGATTGAGACTTCATCCTAAATAGCAGTTTGACCACAAAAACAAGAGACTGCAAACAAAAACCAATTCGGTTGAAGAAAATAGACAGGGCAGGAAACTGAAGAAGAACTGAAGGCTGAAAAGACAAACAGAAAAGAGATAAAAACAGAAGGGAGTCGGCGACAAAGAGCAGCACAAACACACCTGACTGAGGACTAACCTGATCCGAGAAGCTGATGAGAAACAGCAAGTAAAAGAGAATAGCAAAAACAAAAAAAAGCAAAAACAGAAATAGGTAGTCCAAAAGAGGCAGGCGACAAAGTGCAGTACTAACAACAGTTGTCCAAAAGTTGATGAAATAGAAAATGCTGCAAAGAAGAAGGGCAAACAGAAGAAAGATCGAGCAGCCGCTGTTCTTCACAGTTCATTGGATCAAAGAAACAAACTAAATAGCAAACCAACCTTATGAACTAAGGAAACAAATTAAAAGAACAGCTCGGCAGGACAAAGACAGAGGAGTGATTGAAACTAAGAACTGAACATTAAAAATGAAACCGAGTCCCAAAAGCTTGCGATTCTCAAATCATTTCATCTTGAGTCTTTTGAGCATAATCACAAAAAGACCTCAGATCGAGGAAACACACCGCCAAAACACTTCTTTGCTGAGATATAAGGAGAACAAGATTGCTCTGTTTCCAAAACCCTAGAAAAATGAGAGCAGAGGAAGTGTGGGCGTATGACTGAAAAATAAGAATACTCTTTAGATTCAGCATTTCTGCTCTTGGGGATGAACTGGTCAAATGACCTTGAGACTGATTCCCATTCAGAGCAAGATGAGAGCAGAATCTACTCAAGCGAAGAGTATCAACCAAGAACTGAAAACTTAGAGCCGACTCAAGAAACAGAAGAGAGTGAATAGATCAAAAGCAAGCACACAAAGCAACCACAACAACATAGACAAATGAATTTCAAATGAGGAACAGAGCTGAATGATTAATATTGAAGAGTCTACAGCAGATTCACCCGAAGATACATGAGCAGATGTGCTCTCTTTCTCAGACGCAACTCATGCAGAGAAGAAAGAAAGCCAGAAAACTCAGCACACCCGCCAGACTCAACCCACAGACACAGACATGGAGAGAATACAACAGCAACCCCCTCAAAGGCTACTAGAGAACACCCTATCTATTTATAACCTCCACTACCGGGTTCACATTTTGCACTTTACCCGATAACTCCACCAACTCTGTGCTTTATCTATTAACTCGAACCGCATCCGCTTCCTCAAGCCTGAGTCAATTTTACCAAATTGCCCCTCACGCTCCTTCTCGGAAGCTTCCTCTTTTCTTGCTGTCCACGCCTCGCAACCACCTCGAGTCCTCGCCCTCTTCGGCATCTCTTGACCGCTTTGACCTCAGCACCGCCCGTGCCTAGTCCGGTCATCTCATGCCTCGCCATGACTCCACCTCAAGGTCCTGCAAATATCACAGATAAGAAAACATCACGTAGTACCGCTCGACATAACATAATCAAAATTTGCATTAATAGAAAGTATTCACACACGAAATAGCCCAACGACCAGTTGATAAGAAGAACAAGCATCCTAAGCACGTTTGACCAGGTCTGACCGCAGCCGTCTGCACTACGCTACGACTTGGCACGAACCACACAAATTCAAACTCAAACTTTTCAGAACACGTGTTAATTACTCATCACAAACATGGGGTCACATCCACATGGTCTCTCAATCTCCTCCTCACGATCATCCCAATCAACACCGCAATCACAGCAACACCTCTACTGAAGTCTACACGTCTAGGGATGGAATGTTGTATGTCGGTGTGCTAGCACTAGCACGCACGACACAGGGTTTTGATAGGTGGCTGCTACAGTTTTGATGGCTGTGTCTCGGGATGCCCCGTAAACTCCATGCCACTCTTAATATATAGCCGTTAATTGGATCCTTATCCGATATGATTAGATGTGATATCCAACTCATATAGCCTTTGACTGGATCTTTATCCAATATGAGTAGAAATTGTATGTCACTCGGAGAGCCTCCAACAAGATCCAATATGAGTAGAGAACATATTCCACTTAGAGTCTATCATCTATACTCTTAATATTCCAACCTTTTTGGTCTACAAGTCAGTAGTGTTCCCTAGCAGGACATAGCGACTCCCAAATATGCATAAAGATCACAATCTATATAGTGCTTATGTATCAATCCCTTTGCCTTATGATATCAGATCATACTCAAAATGAGAAGTGTGCCATCTTACGATAGCTCGATCCTACACTGCAACCTATTATGCATTACTCAGTTGTGATTGACTCCTCAACCACATTCGACATGGCAATGCACTTCCTTAATCCAGCCATATTGAGGGGCCCAGAGATATCTACTCCGTTATATATAGGAGGGGCAAATTCCATGTTGATCGCTCCTATTTCTCTGCATGTTTGATAGTAAACCTGAAATGTACCTTCATGACCACCCAGTTACAGAGTAATATTTGTTAACATCTAAGTAAACTATTATACATGTAGAAAACTATGACGATCTCAGGTTTAAAGAGCCTATATACACTATGTATGAGACTAACTAATAACACTTAAGAATATAATAATTTCCGCAGTGTTTCATCGTAGGTCAATCTAACACCATATTTTCTATCATGTGATTATATTATTAATTTGATATCTCTATATCCATGATCCGTGAAACATAATCATCAATTAATACATGTACTGATCTATACATCGCACAAAAGAGATCTTTTTGCTTTTGCTGAATTTAGTTCAAGAACAAGGAGTTAATAATAACTCATGCTTCATAAAGGAACTAGCATAGCTCAATCTAAAGCTCAATAAAGATTCAAGACTCAACTCAGCCAATTTGACATGGCATGAAGCATAAACGGATAACTAAAGACAGACTAGTCTCAAGAGCTAACATGACATGATTTAATCCAAGTTGTGCATTTTTTAATTAACTTATCATGGCAAAGACTATACTACACATATAAAGTCATGATAAATCTAGCAAATAAGCACAGATCATGGTAAGATGTAATGCATTGTAAACATGTCATAAAAGGATAATAATGAAGGCTCTATGTAGTTATATTACAATGCAGAATGCTGAAATGATATGCACGAAAATCCAGCTCCCCCTCAACATGTAATGCACTTTTAGTTCAAGTTGAGTTATGTCAATATTAAGATCCAGAAAATCCCAAATGAACTCCCCCTGAACCAAAGCAATAAAAACAAGAAGTTGGCAAGAAAATCAGAAAAGACAGTCCTTAAAGCATGGATAAGATATAGAGGATATTATGGCTCAGACTGACTCTCATCTACCCCATATGACACTAGGACTATCAGCTGATCTTCTAACACACTAGGGAGTAAACACATTCCCTGTCTACCCAAGGGTGGCCCAACCCTCGCTAGACCTATAAGAAGTGAGTGAACTCAACCTAGTGAGAAGAGAGACAGCTAATAAGCAGCATCCTAGAATCACAAGATGAGAGAAAGAAGTCTAAGCAACTAGACGAGAGAACCACTCTAACATATGCTAGAAGGACTAACCCAAATGCACCCTCATGCAATGCAGCAGAATGAAATAGGAGCATATAGACAGGATAAACATGAAGCACGAAGCTCTCCCTCACAACAGTCCATAAGGATAGACCACCCCAAACTTTCTCCGCAAGGCTGAAAACCTAGAGCTATCCAAAGGCTTGGTAAAGATATCGGCCAACTGGTGGTCACTCTCCACAAACTGGAGCACTATGTCACCCTTCTCCACATGGTCTCTAAGGAAGTGATACCTGATATCAATGTGCTTGGTCCGAGAGTGCTGCACTGGGTTCTTGGCAATGTTGATAGCAGAAGTGTTATCACAAAAGAGTGAAACAATGTCTATAACTAACCCAAAGTCCCACAAAGTCGAAGCCATCCAAAATACCTGGCTGCAGCAACTGGCGGCAGCAACGTACTTAGCCTCTACGGTGGACTGTGCAACACTAGATTGCTTCCTAGAAGACTAGGAGACGAGAGAAGTGCTAATGAATTGGCAAGTGTCAGAAGTGCTCTTCCTGTCTATCCTACAGCTAGCAAAGTCTGCCTCAGAATAGGCTCTGAGGAAAAGACAGGACGAGGAAGAGTACCAGATACCATAGTCAATGGTAGCTTGAAGGTACCTAAAGATGCGCTTCACCGCCTGGCAGTAAGATACGCGAGGAGAAGCCTAAAATCGAGCACACAGACTCACGGAGAAGTGTATGTCCGGTCTCGAGGCAGTGAGGTACAAGAGGGAGCCAATCATGCTGTGGTACTCCTTCTGATCAACTGGCTCGCATCCTCATCTGGATCAAGTGAAGCTGTTGATGCCATAGGAGTAGACACCGGCTTGCCGTCACTTATGTCAAAGCATCTCAGGAGGTCACGAGTGTACTTGCCCTAATGCAAGAAAGTACCCTCCCTAGTCTGCTTGATCTGGAAGCCAAGGAAAAACTCAACTCGCCCATCATGCTCATCTCAAACTCTATGCTCATGACATCGGAGAATTAGGAGACAAGAGCATGAGAGGAGCCGCCAAAGATGATGTCATCCATATAAATCTGGACGAGTAGAATGTCATTGCCATACCTACGAATGAACAAAGTCTTATCTACCTTACCCATCTCAAACCTATGACTCAACAGATAGGACATAAACCTCTCATACCAAGCTCTAGGGGCCTGGTTAAGTCCATACAGGGCTTTGGAAAGCTTGTAGACATGGTTGGGTACTTGGGGTTCTTGAAACCTAGAGGCTGCCTAACATGGACTTCTTCCTCAATATACCCATTGAGGAAGGCACTCTTGACATCCATCTGGTAAAGCTTGAAGCCCTTAGACACTGCAAAAGCAAGCAAGATCCTAATGGCCTCTAGCCTAGCTACAGGGGCAAAGGTCTCCTCAAAATCTAAATCCTCAACCTGGGAGAAACCCTGAGCTACCAACCAAGCCTTGTTTCGAATGACTGCCCCATCCTCACTCTGCTTATTTTTTAACACCCACTTGGTACCTATGACATTATGACCTCTAGGGGGCTCAACAAGTGACCAGACCTTGTGCCTCTCAAAGTTCTCTAACTCCTCATGGAGGGCACTAACCCAAGACTCATCAGAAAGAGCATGACTAACATCCTTGGGCTCGAAAGAGGCGACGAAAGCAGAGTGGAGACAGAAGTGAGACATGCTAGACTTTGAGTGTGTGACTCGCTCAAAGAGATCTCCAATCATCTACTCTGAAGGATGATCTTTTTGGATATGACGGGAAGGTCCTGGATGAGAGGAAGAAGTGGCCTCTACCTCATGAGCTGACGAGGTAGGAGCAGAGCCACTAGCTTCAGAAGATGCGGATGGAATGGGCTGATCTCCTTGAGGTGCGGTGGAAGAAGCAGGCACCTCAAGGGGAGAAGGAACCGGATTGGGTAGACAACCCTCATCTCCATCCTCCTCATTGTCCACAAAGATGGGCTCGGACTGCTCTACAGAACCTAAGATATCGGGCCTAGTCCCCGGACTGGCCTCATTGAAGGTCACCTCATAGGTTTCTACCATTTTACTAAGATCGCAGTTCCAAACCCTATACGCCTACGACGAAGCAGAGTAACCCAGAAAAATCCCATCACAAGATCGTGACTTGAACTTATCTAGGTGCCCAGACTTCAGAATAAAACACTTGCAACCAAACACGCGAAAATGAGAGACACTGGGCTTTCGCCCATATCTCAACTCATAAGAAGTGCGATGCAAGTGTGCCCTTAGAAAAACTCTGTTTGAAACATGGCATGCGGTGTCTATCGCCTCAGCCCAAAACTTCCTAGGTGTGGAATACTCATCAAGCATCGTCCTGGCAATCTCGACCAAGGTACGGTTCTTCCTCTCCACGACGCCATTTTGCTGGGGGACGTGCAGAGAAGAGACTGGTGCTCTACACCTATCGCATCGCAAAACCTCTCAAAGTAGGAATTCTTGAACTCCGTGCCATTGTCACTGCAGATCGCTCGTAAGGCACTTAGGAGCTCAACAGAAAGCCTACTAAAAAGACCTCGAAAATGGGTAAATGTCTCATCCTTCGAGGCTAAGAAGAACACCCAAGAGTACCTTGAGAAGTCATCAACCACAATAAGAACGTATCACTTCCCTCCTGCCGACTGCACTCTAGTTGGACCAACTGTGTCCATGTGGAGCAGTTGTCCTGGTGCATCGGTCATAATCACTGTGACCGGAGGATGAGAAGCGGCAACCATCTTGCTGTGCCGGCAAGGAGCGCAAACTAGATCTTTGACCATCTTGAGTTTAGGCAGACCACGAATGAGATTGTGGCCGCTAACTCGAGTCAAATGGTCAAATCCAATATGACCAAGTCTTCTATGCCAGAAAGTGAGGTCACGGGACTCTGAAGCAACTAAGCACCTGAGAGGATCACCAGAAGACTCAACAAAATCAGCATGAAAGATCCTCCCATATCTAGAAATCCCACAAACCAGACTCCTCGAAGAATCAAGAATTTTGCAAGCATTTTTCTTAAAGCTCACCTCGAAACCGTCATCGGTAAGCAGGGAAACATAAAGCAAATTGTACTGCAGCTTACTCACTAAGGCAATGTCTTTTAAAACAAATGAATCATTAACGTACACAGTACCTTTCACGATGACGCGCCAAGACGAAGCGTCTCCAAAGGTGATAGTCTCATCACCTGGAGCTCGAGCTAGGGAAGAGAACCAATGGGAATCTCCGGTCATGTGTCGAGAACACCCGGGGTCCACAAGCCATACCTCTCCCTTCCTAGCCCGGCGAACCGGAGTCAACAAGAGAGGGATGTCTCAGTACTGGGATAAATCAAAATAGATTTTAGCATCCAATACTGAGTCACACGACGAGCTGAAGAAGTAGTCACACACGACTGACCTCTAACTACCCTACGTTTTCCGTCGCTCAAAAAGCCAGATGGTCTTTGTATAGACCTGAAGCCATTGCTGGGCTTGACTGCTATGGAAGAGCGAGTCGGAGCAACAGCACCATGTTGATCTCGCCGCGGGTAGCTATCTTGACGGGGGAAACGAGATCTACCTTCAGGATGGCGGATATCACGACCAGAGGCAAATCGAGGACGAAAATCAGAAAACTCAGAAAAGCCAAGTCCTCGATGCTGCCCAACACATCAACATGATCAACTCTAGACCTCGTGTTGGTCCTAGGTGCACTCAAGATCTGGGGTTGACCCTGAATACGCTAAGAGCCTAAACACGGTCTCTACGCGCGATCTTGGCGCGCCTAAAGCATCTCTCGATCATGTGTCCATCCTTCTGACAGAAGATACAATGAAACTTCGCCTTCTGAGAGGTCGAAGCAGCAGGTGTTGCCACCTTACTGTGAAAAATCCCTTAGACAAAACCCACAGATTTGAACTCAACTTTCTTGGTTCTAAGCTTGACCTCGATCACACCTGCTGCTATAGGTCTGAGAACAGCAGGTGGATGCTTCCTAACATCCTCAAGAAAATCATATCCTAGACCTTGATTGAACATGCAAATCTTGGAATGGTCTAGAATAAGATTCAGCTTCTTCTTGCCTCCAACAAATCTCTCAAGAGTGTTCATAAGATACTGACACTCCTGAAAGAGAGAGGTGCAAGAAGAGCAGGGGGAAGAAGAGACAGCAAAAGGAGAGGTAGAGGAACCAATAGCAGAAGAATAGATGGCATGTACACACACAACCGTCTCAACTTTGAGGTCTTCGTAAGAATCAGGAGGGACAGTCCTACTTCTAGCCGTTTGGTCCTTGTGCCTAAGCGTCTCTACCACTTCCTTAGATTTCTCCCCCACCACAGCACATGCATCACAACAAGATTGTGGCTTCCCTAGTAAGTCTTTATTTAACTTCACACATTTATCATCCAAAACAACGAGTTTAAGTTTTAATTTTTCACAACTATTGCATGATGAGTTAACAGGGTCCTTAGTCGCATACTGAGCCAATTTTTTGTTGTGGTCAATCATTTATTTGAAACTGTTTTGAGATAGATTCAAGTTCAGCAGTTAATTTGGGACAATTGGTGCAAGAAACGACGGCCTCTAGTAAGGAAGCATGCAACTCAGCAATTTTATGATCTGCCTTTTTAGGTTCATTTTTAAGTTATTATACCTTTCACATGTTTCAAGCAGATCAAGAAGCATAGTGTAAAGACCTCTAAAAACATTGTCCTTATTCTCACATGAGGTGCAAGAAGTAGTCTCAACAATAGATGAAAGAGCAGCAGTCCTAGTCATCTCTAGCTCAGCAAGAAGACTAACAATCTACACCTTAATCATGTCAAGCTCAAAAATCATACTATCATGCGAGGTCCTTAGCTTCTCCATATCTCCAAGCAAAGAAGTACACATATCACATTCGTCACAGGAGGGAGCAGATATAAGTGAAGTAAACTCCCGTGACAATCTTTCTACTTCCTTCTCAAGATTAACAACCCTAGCTCTAGATCTAGCATAAAATTTTCCTAGCTTCAGAAATGCATCATTGAGCTAGTTGTAAGAGGGGCATACCTCATCGGAGTCAGAGTAGAGCTCGCTGTCGCTGACGTCGGCCTCGTGGGCCATGAAGCACATGCCGATGAAGTCGTCACCATCCTTAGGATCTTGATCATCCTTGCCGTCGTTGTCACTCCACCCCTTCACGTCGCTGAAGTCGATGTCATCGAAGACGGTGAGGACATGGTGGAAGAGCTTCTGTCTTTCTCAATGCAGGAGGTGAATTGTAACAAGAACATATGGGGAGGGTGTGGGCATTGTTACTTGCCGATCCAGCCGGTCCCGGTAACTATCGGGAGTGATCTGGAGCAAAATCTATGTCAATCGCTCGAAGCTCGTCCCCACCTCGGGTGCAGCCACTGCACTCATCCATGTCAGAACGCCGGCCCAACACCACCTCCTCCATGTAATCGCCTGCAGGTGGATCAATAGGGCCAAAACAGGGAAGTTCAACTGGTAAGAGAGCAAAGTGGGGTTATGTGCAAGTATTTGACTCAAAAACCTGTGGTTTAGTGAAAAAAAAAGGCCAGAACATGTGGTTTTTTTTACCAATACCCTAAAACATAGAGATTTCTGAAATTTATTCAAACATTATCTATTATAGATTTGCTGGATTATGTCCATACATGGTCACAAAGTGTTGGTGCGTCTCAAGCGCCCGAACATGTCTCGTGTGAGCAGTGATTAATTACTTAATTGTCGATAGCACCTACGGCCATGTACAATGGTGGGTTTTAGCAGTTTATAAATCTTGCCACGCAGGGCATTATAGGACATGTAGAGGAGAAAAGGGGAACATAGAGAGTTAGGCTGTCTATTATACAGTAGTCGACTATAATACGGTAAACAAGATACATTGTATCATAGAGAAACTGTTGATAAAGATATGCAAAAAGACAATCTATTGTATGAGCGTCTATAAATGATACAGAGGATATTATAGACAATAGTTGTACCATTGTACATGGACCAAGCATCACATTATTGCTTCTTTTAGAGGTTCCACGTGTTCAAGAACATGTTTCTGCTATTGGTTGTCATTTCCGACATTATTCCCTCCAAATGTGTTTCATGTAATTTTTTTTAAAAATATTATATTGGAGAAATTGAGATTGATTTGTCCATCAAGCTAGCATACATGACCAGAAGAAACAATTAATTATAGTCATTGTGCTTCCTAAATGCATGACAATGTGTCACAGGCCAGGTAGCTAGGTGAGTTTTCGTTTAATTTTGGCTAGTTTTGTGGTGTGCATGCATGTTGTAGCTAGAAAAATGTCGCTGGACAAATTATTACGATATCTGGTTAAAAAGGTATTTCTCTAATTACTCTAACATAATCCGAAGGAAATGGAAAACATTTGCTCCAAATATCTAGAATACAAGTGGCGTGGTGGAAGAATAGGGATCACAGCCGAAAGGAATAATCTACGAGCTTTGCAGAAAAGGTTTGATTGATAATAAGTCCAAATGTTGCCAGTAAGTCCTAATGTTGCCGCTCCTGTATTGTGATAACGTCCACTATTTATGTTTTCAGTCTACTGTTCTCCACTGATCTTAGTACGGAATCGAGCTAACTGGTTCAGACCGTTAGTTATTCTAGTAGAAGTTACAAGTTCTGTTCCCACGTGTATATTGGTCCAAGTCCTAGTGCTCTCAAAGACGTCTTACTGTCATTCTCAGTATTTTGGTTTATTTTCCAGAACACTCAATATTTTGGATTAGAAAATAACGTTGCAGTGAGTCAGCTCTACCTTTTATTTCTAACTTAGAAGTTTTGATTTCGCACCTTATAATTTGTACAAACATTTTAGCAGAAAACAATTTTTTCAACTTATAATTTGTACGTTGCAGAAAATAACGTTGCAGTGAGTCAGCTCTACCTTGTAAATGGGTGGGATTTCACAAGCCTTATATCCATTTTTGTATATAGTCAATGTACATTTTTTTAGTACGATAGCACTACCATATCACATACTTTTCTCAATTATAATAATTCTTTTGTAATAATTTTTTCAGGTGCCAATCATCGTGTTGGCTATCACTTTGTCTGGAATCTTGTTGTCGATGATTTGTCCGTGCTGACGGGAAATATTCAGATTACCTTAGAAACACAACCGGTTATATGAAAATTTACTAAAAGAGTACAACAACTGGCGGCCATTCGCAAATAACCGTTGGGAAGAAATTCAAATCTTCTAATGGACCTAGTGGTGGCATCCCTGGATAACATATGGCGGGGTCATCACAAGTTGTCACATAAAAAAACAGATACAAATATTGAATCTTCCAAATAGAAGTGATTTAAAATAGAATTGAAGGCCTCGGAGGAACAGACTGGTGTGAAACGAGACAAAAGTGACGAGCATTTTTAAAATGAATTTTCACCACGCTGATTCTCTATCTTTTTTTTTTTTTTGCCTGAACACTTGAGTTTGCATTGTATGGCTTTTCCAGGCTTCATCACTGCCGGAGGTCCAACAATTCCACAACTAGCTAACACTTGTAAAGACAGAATATCCTAGGTTCATCTTACAAACAAGATTCCTTACCTGTGCTTGCCTTCCTAGAAAGCACTCCCATCTACCTAAACACGATAGATCACATATATATGCATGATGCATGACGCTTTATTAGAGCAAGTCCAATAATGGTCTTATAGCCAAGCTAGTCAGCATTTTTGCTGATGTGGAGGAGAGAAGAGAGGAGAGATGAGAGCTTGGCTCTCATGCAAGCAACAAGCTGGGTACAGGAGCCTATGCAGTGGTGGGCTCAGATAATAAATGTATGTGAGGAGGAATAAGAAAGAGAATGTGAGACATGGTACCACATAATAATAAAAAACCTTTTGTAGACAAATAGAAGACATTATTGTATAACTTGGCTCTTATAACTTGACTTATAGCCAAACACTTGGCTCTATTATTGGACTTGCTCTTAGGCATGTCTCCATTATTGGTGCTTGGATTCCGTGCTGCATGGATCAATATAAATTGGCCAACTTCCACAGAAAATATTGACACCTTTTGAGCCTCGAGAGATGTATAGGAGTTGTGTTGGTGCAGGGATTGATTCATGCTCCATATTCTCCCTTTCTGCCTAACTAAGTGCATGTTTTAGCGTTGGCAATAAGTTGAGATCACAAGTGTAATCTCGAGGTAATACATCCACTCCGAGTGAATGACACGATGCATGGCATATATGCAGCATCTTTAGGGCTTGTTTATATTGACTTTTGCTGATAGCTTTAGACTGCAGCTGATGAATAACAGTGGCTGATAAATAGTAGAACATTATGTAAGAAAGATGGTGCAATGAATGGCACTACAACATTCGAACCGCTATGCGATTGCAGAATTGTGATATAATAAAATACAAAGTATAGAAGTATACAATATGTGGAATCGAAAATTACTAGTTGATAAATAGTAGTGGCTGATAGAAGCAGCTTATAGAAGCTGGAGCGTTCATATTGGCTTCTACTTCTAGAAGCATAAGTCAATATAAATAGGCCCTTAATTTGTTATCAGGAAATAAAAGTGGAAAATTCAAGTACAACGGAAAAGTGCAACACACATTACATGGGAAACAGATTGGTGATTTTCCCCAATAATGGAACTGTCACACAATTTTTTATCACAACATTTGCTTTAGCATATGTAACACCCTAACTTAACGAAAGCCCAAAATATCAACTTCAAATCTTGATACATCTTGATCTCACCAGGATGTACAGTGTATGGAGTATAATGAGCTTTCTTTAGAATATCAGTCTTGATCTGAGCATTCCATGATGCACAAAGGCGGCCTTTAAACCGCAATGCACGAAACTCGTCTATGCTAAAATCCCCTTACTTGCCCTCATCAAGTTTCTCACTTGTTGGAGCATCCGATCAATTCTATTGTGCCTCTTGCTCAAACTCTGGAATAACATACTCAAGAATCAAGCGAGTCTCAGCATGAACAGTTCCCACAAAACAAAAGAAGATATCCATGTGCTCAAAATCATCAACAAGATAACTCAAAGTAAGGGGTGTCGTCTAGCAACTAAGAGCATCTACCACTGCATTTGCCTTACCTAGATGATACTGGATAGTGAGATCATAATCCTTGATCAATTCCAGCCATCTTCTTTGTCTCAGGTTCAAATCTTTCTAGGTAAAGATATACTTGAGGCTCTAGTGATTAGTGAAAATATCGTATGTCTCACCATATAGATAATAGCGCCAGATCTTTAGAGCAAATACCACTGTAGCAAGCTCTAGATCATGGATTGCATAATTCTAATCATATTTCTTCAACTGCCTTGATGAATAAGCAATCACCTTGCCCTATTGCGTGAGCACACAACCAAGCTCAACTCGAGAAGCATCATAATAGACTGTGAAGCGCTTTCTTGGCTTAGAGAGAGTTACACTACTACAAAAGGCTAATACTATATGCTTCATCATAGATAGTTAATGAAAACCGTTAGTATTAAATACAATCACAGATGGTTTTTGGTTTAGAGACAGTCTATGTTACTACCAGCGCTAAAAACCATATGTGAAGAGGTAATATCATAGACGGTTCATCTTGAAAACCATTTGTGAAGTATCATAGATGGTTATTAATAAGAACCGTCTATGACATTACCTCATCACAGATGATTTGTATTAAAAATCATCTGTGATATTTTGCCGCCCGATTTTGCCACCCCTCTATTCAAACTAAAGCGACATCGTGACCTGTCGGTTTTGTTACCTGGCCAAATGCCCTTACACATGCCTCCCCACACGTCTCCCCCAAACACTATGCCTGCTGGCTCCCCCCAAACCGCCGATTGAAGCACCGACCGCCTCCCCCGAGCTCCTCCGCCTCAAGTTGTGATACCACGGTTCACTGCACAAGGCACCATTGTCGTAAGAGTGTCTTGTGCAGTGTCACTATCATGATAAAATGGTGATGCTGCTACATCCTCTCCTTTATCAGCGCCAGTACTTTGTTCATCCCCCCATCTAATCCCCTCCCGTCTCTTCCTTGATGCTTGTGGGCCCGTGTGAAAATTATTTGTTGATGCCTTAGTTCTTGCTAATTGTGTTGTTTTATAACGTAATTAGCGCAAACAGCACAATCAGAGAATATTGATGAACTGAAGAAGGCCTAGTTTTGACATTGGGAGAGAGGCTTATCACCGACAGTTCTTAACTAGAACCGTCTATGATGCAGACTATCACAGACAGTTCTTAACAAGAACGTCTATAATAATAGATATCAGAAACGGTTATTAGTTGAAACCGTCTGTGATAGTATACATCACAGACGGTTCGAAAGCCATCTATGATGATCTCATGTCATTACTGATCCATAAACTCAGACGGCTCACAAAACTGTCTATGATTATGTTTTTGAACCGTCTGTGATGACCTTTTTTGTAGTAGTGAAAGAACAGGAGCACTCACCAACTTCTCCTTCATTGTATAGAAAACATGCTCACAATCATCTTTCCACTAGAATTTCATGCCTTTCTACATTAGCTAAGATATTAGCTTGACCATTATAAAGAAACCCTCCACAAAGCACTGATAATATCCTACTAAGCTCGGAAAACTCTTTGGAAAGGTGGATGGATGGCTGCTGGCCTGAAGCTATCAGATGGTGGTGGTGTGCCACGGGCCTTGGGAAAACCTCCTGGGTTGACCTTCTGAGTGGCCAACTTTCTCTTGTGGTTCTCCATCTCCACGTGTTTGCTCTCCTAGTGAATGGTCTTGCTGACAAGCTGAGAGGAGCTGCATAGAGATGTTGTCATTGAGGCCCTCCAAGAACCTCTCCAGTCTTGCCTCATCTGTGGCAACATCTTTGGGCGCATAGCGTGCCAGCTACTTGAACATCTAGAGGTACTCATTAACCGAGTGTTCTCCTTGGTGCAGGGCTGTCAACTCCTTCTTTTTGATAGTGATGGTTCCAACAGGAATATGAGCCTTACAGAAGTGTTACACAAACTCATTCCAAGTGATGGCTTTCGCATCGATGTGAGTGGCAGTGAAAGTGTCCCATCACTTTAAAGTAGGTCTATTCAGCTGATGGGTGGCAAAGACAACTCGTTCCTAATCATTGCACTAGATGATGTCTAGCTTCTTCCTGATAGCTCAGAACTAGTCATCTACATCCATAGGTTTGGTGTTGGTGGAGAAGGTTGGGGGATGCATCCTCATGAACTCTGATAGTCTAGATTGGGGGGGTTGAGCTGGTGGTGGTTGATGATGAGCGGCTAAGCAAGGTTGTTGATGGTCTGAGCCAGCAGTTGGATGAGTTGGTTTTGGTTGGCCATCATCTATGCCCAATCAGGTACATGGGCAGGTGGTGGCGGAGGGATGGGAGTGGTTTGACCTCCTTGAGCTCTGTTGTTACTACTACTGCCATTGCTATTGTCAATACTCCTGGTGTTCAACATATGCTTGGTGCTTCCAAAGATTACGGAGAAGATAGAAGGAACTAAGAGGGGTTTTTGTGTTCATCCCAAAGCACAAGGAAACTTCCAAACAAAAGGAACAACTTACCAAAAGTAAACTTTTAAAGCAAAAGCAACTCTATTAATATTTGTTTTACTATAACCTTGTGGCTGTTGACAAGGGAATAATAGCTTACAAGCAACACTCTTTATTGACCTAAGACCCAAGACTCCTTGTATCCTAATGGGCTGGCTTAAACTGGGCTAAATACTTCTTGACTCATGTGTGGCAAGTTTGGTGGTGGCTCGATGCATTATCTCCCTACACTGAGGAATTGTCATCTCCAACGTGGATATCTGCTAACTCCTCTACCCTCTGGAGCTGGTAGGTGATGAAGCTAAGCTTATCAAAGGTGGACTGATACAATAGTCCAAGGGCTTGCTAAGCTACACCTGATGAACCAACCTAGGGTTGTCCTCATCCTTCATGGTCACGGAGAAGTTGTTAGAGCTGGCAGGGTACTTGCTAGGATAGTATTAGAAAACAGTGCTCGTAACTCCACCTTGTAGATGTCCCTCAGCTTGTGGATGGCTTCCTGAGCAGCATCCTAAATACCAGTGAGGATGGTATCCCAAGGCTGTGGAGCATCGAAGGTGTGAAAGTTGGCTTCATCTCCTATGTTAGCGAAGATCAACACCTCTACTCTCTAGCATTTTTGGTTACCGTAGGACTGAAGGTATCCTTGGTAAATTAGTCATGCCTTAAACTTGAACTGCTGAAGGAGCTCACCTAGGCAGGTGGCTATGTATCTAGCTTGGACTCCATAGGAAATTTTGGTGGGGATCTTGGCCTTCTAAAATATTTGAGAAGAAAAGAATTAGAAAACAATTTTAATAAGATAACATAGTTAAGGAAAATGATGGAGATAAGTTTTACAAGATTTTTGGGATTATATTTTTTGTTAAGATAGGTCCTTATGGTGAACAGTTCTACTCTATCTACGGTCATCTCTTAGAGTCATTATCGCTCTAATACCATCTCTGTCGGACTCGAAAACAAACCTCCAGATCCTCTGTGTCAATCGCACTAGTCCAGAAAAACCTAGTTCACACTGTGGTAACAGAGATACATATCATGCATAATAAGAAACTTTATTAATTAAAAGAGTATGGGTCTTAAGGCCAAGTTTTACATCTCTACGGCCCATAGGCCAAATAAAGTAAATAACAGCCGAAACAAAGTGAATAAAGTGCTGAAGTCCAAAAAGTCTGCCCACAGGCAAACGACAGTAAGACGTAGCCTACTCATCCTGATCCTCACCGTAGTCAAAGTCATCCTCCTCTAAGCACTAGAATTAAGCAAGAGTGAGCATATAAAATATACTCCGCAAGTTACACGAAAGAATGTATTGTTAATGTAAGGGCAACAAGTGAAGGCATATAGAGTTATTTGAGTGTAAAGAAAAATTTAAAGAAATGCAATAAATAGATAGAAAATTGCTAAATTTAATACAATAAGTAAAACAATAATTTATACAAAGTATTATCATTAGCATAGACACCGACCTAACACTAGCCATGGGTATTCCACCTGGAGCATCTTTCTCTAAAAACATTCCAATAATTTCATCTAAAATCAATTTTTGCAAAACAAAGTGTAATCCATAAAAAATTGTACTTAGCATGCCCATGACCATAGGCATGACTATCCAGGATAGTTTATACACACTGCAGAGGTGATACAACTTTACTCACAAGATATGAGTAACTCATGATGTCAGCCACTACACTCTTGCATAGGCATGTGACATAGAAATTGTAACAAGGTATTTACAATGCAAAGCCGTCAACCTAGTCATGCCTCCGTTAAGATTCCACCCCAACAAGATCCACTAGATCGAGGCCCCATCTTGCCCCATGTGTGACTTCTCGCAGTCTACGCCACGCTCAGATTCAACCTGTAGTGAGACTTTGGTTGGGACACCTAAATTAGTTAGCCAGAGCTAGCCTACCAGAATTGTGGTAGTATGATAAGGCTTTGTACTAGTAGCTCATAGACCGGTTCTTAATTGACTTAGGTAGAATTTTCACATACCCCTCGTGTCATGCACCCTCCACCTAACCATGTACCTAAGTCTAAACTAGGTTTTTTACATTTTATTTTGAAACACTGCATATACCTTCTTGACTCACCAAAGTCAAGAATACATTTTAAAAGACATTATTTCATGTGAAAATGATATCCCGAGCCAAAATTATTTCCAGTCATGTGTAGGCATTTGCTACAAAAGTTCTCTAGCCCATACTAGTGTACTTAACTAGAGTTTTATTCTAGGGTGGCAAGGTATCTGAGAATCAATGTCAAAGAAGTACTAACAAGTAGGCAATAACAAAGTTTAAAACTGAAATAAAATATGTTGAATAAACCTATACATACAAAGTAATTTAAAATAGAATAACTATATTTGCAAACTAGGATCAACATGGTCAAGGAGTATAACTTGCCTTGCTCTGTGGGTAGATGAGAGTCAACGAATTAGAACTCCTCAGAAACATTGCAGTCTACACGTGAAAATAACCAAACAAGCTAAATTTAAAAAACATTAAAAATAAATTAAATAAACTCCAAAAATTCAAAAGGATGATAGAAATAGGTAGATTATGATTTTAGATGAATTTCCGAGCAAAGAGATCATCAATGGATTCACCGTGTTTCATAGCAAAATCAGAATATTCTTTTTGATAAAGATTTTTACGCACCTTTTTATTTTAGTGGTTCCTTCATGATAATCGCAAAGAGTTTTCCAAATTAAATGGGCAGAATTAATATGAGCCACACGATCAAATTCTTTACAGAAATCCCTTGAAATAGCAAGTTCTGAGCTTGAGCATTTAAATCAACATCGCTTTATTTAAATTAGTAACAATAGCAGAACCTCATATGGTGTAGAAACTTTATTCCAAACATCACTACCTTGAGCCTCAATATAAGCTTGCATCCGACACTTCCAAAAAGCAAAATCAGTACCATCTAGCATAGGGGCGATTCACATACCTCTCGACGCCATAGCAACCCGCTCGATACCACTTGTAGGATCGTCGGCGGCAATCGGAGGGGGTGAATGATTGCAATACGCACAGCCACGTTTTCTCTAAAATCTGTTGTGTTCTAATTATAAGTTTGAATGGGTTCAATTAGAGCTAGGATGATGGAGAGTGGGCTCTTAGAAATTTTAATCCAAAGAAAATAAGAAAGAAATGATAATTAGAATTTTTGAAAGTATTTTTCCAAAAAAAAGATAATTATGATGTCAGCAAGGATTTTTGTTTTTGCCAAATTAATTTTCTAAAGTAAAATCAAAATTATTACATCATGATGATGTCAGCAAGGATTATGAATTTTTATTAGCGGGATTAATTGTGTTAAAGAAAATAAAATATTGAGGCTGACATGTGTGCTCATGTCTATAGACCAGGTCCATGGGCTAAGCCTGTTCCATGGTGGACCTGGCCTATGGCTGGCATGGTGCCCGTACGCTTGTATAGCGCATGAGTGGCACTGCGTGGCAGCCACGTCGGCTGCCACATGCACCTGTGTGCCAATATGGCACTAGCAGCGAGTGGCACACAGATCTTGAGGGCAAGTTGGTGCTCTGGTGGATGGCGGTGGTCGATGCGGAGTGGAAAAGAGAGTGGAGAGTTAGGGGATCTCGATTCACCTTAGCGCGGTGCTCAGATAAGCTTGGAGGTGGCTGGTGGCATGAAGAGAGCAACAATGGTGACTCAGCTCCGATGCGATGGCATTCAGGCGGCAAAGAAGTGAAAGAGGTCAACGATGGCACGATGGAGCTCCAGACGATGTTGACAAAGCTCGAGACGGCTTGATGTGGTAGGAATCACTCGCCTATGAGCTCGACGAAGCCCCAATTAGTGGCGCATGACGCGGTAAGGCTTGGGGGCTCGAGAAGTGAGATCGAGTGAGGGGTTTGGTGCAGTATGGAGCAGATAGACCTTGATGGCTATATATAGCCTCAAGGGAGGTTCACCAGCACAATACTTTCTCGCCAAACTAATGGCGGTGCAAGATTCGGTGAAGAGATAAGGGAAACAGTGGTGGACGATGGGGGATTCAGTTGCGGGATTGGCACAATTCGCAACCAGGCGAAGGCTTATCCCTAAGCACGTGCGATGAAAAATGGATGAGGCAAAGAAATTGGAGATGTACTCGGGTGGCGACGGCGCGTGGAGAGAGAGAAGAGTGTGATTAGGGTTTTAAATTTAAAATGGAATTTCCAGAAAATGCTAGGAAACTTCAAATAGGCTTAGAAAATAGCAACAAGGGGAACTCATGAAAAATAAAATAAACCTAACTTGGCTGCAATTAAATATGGGTTTGCAATTAATCTAGCTCTAGGCTAAAAGAAAAGAAAAGAAAAAAAAGTAAAACTCAAATAAATCCAATTAAATAAATTCTAGAAATTTGGGATGTTACATTTGCCCTCTCAACTAGACCAGTGAAAGGGGCCTTAGTAATTTTGCCAAGTAAACAAGACTCGCATGTTTCAAATGATTCAAAATCAAATGAGTTTACAAGACTATCTTTGTGGAGCTTCACCATGCGCTTCTCATTTTTGTGATCCAAGTGACAATGTCAAATATAAGTGGGATTCAAATCATTAGGCGAAAGCCTCTTAGCATTAATATTATAGACATGCACATCCTCAAGATTTAAAACATATAACCCATTCACCAATGGAGTATGACCATAAATCATATCATTCAAATAAATTGAATAACAATTGTTCTTTATTCTAAACTCATAACCTTCTGCTCTCAAGCATAAAGCAGAAATAATGTTTTTGCTCAAGACAGAAATATAGTAGCAATTATTCAATTCCAAAACTAATCTTGAGGGTAAAGATAATGGTAAAGTGCCAACAGCCAATGCAATAACTCTTGCTCCATTGCCCACGTGAAGATCAACTATGCCTTTTGCTAAACTCGTACTCCTTATCATCCCCTACATCGAATTATGAATATGAGCAACTGATCCAGTATCAAATACCCAAGAACCAATATGAGAAGTAGCAAGATTTATTTCTACAACATTTATACCTGAAGTACAAGTCTTACTTCCCTTCTTTCTTTTCTGTTTTACCAAGTACTTCTTATAGTTCTTCCACCAATATCCAGTCCTTGGCAATGGTATCAAATAATATCAGGTGCAACACCAGTCTTGAGCTTTTGAAACTTAGATTTGATACTCAAGATCTCATCTTGAATTTTGCCCGTGCCCTTTCTTTTGCCCATGATACTCAAGATCTCATCTTGAATTTTTCCCGTGCCCTTTCTTTTGCCCAAATCTCATCTTGAATTTTGCCCGTGCCCTTTCTTTTGCCCAAAGCCTTAGACTTATTCTTTTAAACTTGGTAGTCTTTTGAACCATGATCACATGATTAGAGTTTTTCTTAATGCTCTCCTCTGCTGACTTGAGCATCTCATGCAACTTAGTCATTGACTTCTTCATGCCATTCACATGAAAGTTCAAAATAATTAGCTCAAAGGTTGAGGGAGTGACTAGAGAATCACATCAGTAGCCAACTCTTAGCTAAGGGAAAACCAGTCTTTTCAAACTCTCAATGTAACCAATCATCTTGATTGTATGAGGGCTGACTGGACTTCCTTCAGGTAACTTGCAAGCAAAGAATGATTTAGATGTGTTATACCTTTTAGCCCTTGTCTGATTCCCAAACATGTCTTTAAGACCCACAATCATATTGTAGGCATCCATGTTCTCATATTACTTTTGAAGCTCAGAGTTCATGGTGTCAAACATGAGACAACTAACTTCAAGTGAGTCATTGCAATGTTTCTCATACTCATTCTTTTCAGTATGAGTAACAGCTTCAGCTGGTTCATCAAGATGTAGCACCTCTAAAATATATTCCTTCTTTTCTTGCTTGAGAACAATTCTCAAGTTACAAAACCAATCAACGAAGTGTGTTTCATTTAGTTTTTCTTTCTCAAGAATAGATCGCATGTTAAAACTGGGTGTGGAGGAAGTAGAGGGTGCATGGTCTACGACAGAAAAAGTATATGCAAAAATTCAGCACAATGTTTGTGTAAAACCTTCCATTAAACAATTTAACAAAACATACTCACACTATATGTTTGAAAACTAGGTTCCCTCTAACTAAATATAGTGAGTCAACATCCATATTTCATTAAGTCCTAGTGAGCTTTGGCATTACTTCTAGAAAGCTAGCGACATAGGTAAGCAACCCCTCTCTAATTACATCACATGTAACTCTTATTTATTGAGTGACATCCATATGTACTGGCCTCAACACTATGTCCCTAGGCCCAAAACTATTTTGATAGCCTAGTTAAGTTAAACCAATATTACACATGAAATTCCAACACTCACTCTATCTTATTGAGATAGTTAATAGCATTGTACTTTGGTAGACCTACCAGTTAATGATCAAAATCTTGATAGCTATAATAATTGAAAGGGCATCAAATTTTACTTAATTTTTCTAGAGAATACTATTCTATCATGTTAAAAACACCCAAGATAATAATAACATGAATAATAGTATAACAGAAACAACAAAACGTTCATAGATAATCATATTAAGTTGTGAGATAATATAGCCCTTAGCATAACAATCTCCATCACCAAGCTTCCTGTTCACCGAGCCATCATGCTTGAAGTCACCATATGCATCTATTAAGCTATTACTCCTAACAGCTAGTAATAAATTACATATGAGAATATCAAGTATCACAAGTTGACACGCAGATCGTTATACAACAATATGTAGTCCATGGCTATAAGTCAACATGATGTGCAGGCTATGAAAAACTCATACATACATCACATACACAATGTGCCATACTATTTTCAAATTAACCCCTACAAACATGAGTTATGGATAGAATCCAGTTCTATCGCACAACATGAACACATAATACTTATAATGTGTGGTACGATTACCTAGCTTGAACACATAATCCAATTTTTTGGGACATGAATCCTATTCATAAAATCGACCAAGAAAATTTCATCGGATTAACCCAATTTTGAACCAATCACATTGATAGGCACGTGAGGTTTCCAGAAAGAATAACAACTCAGTGCTATCAATTCATACCTCCTGTGAACCCATCTACTATCGCTGAAACCAATTGATCTTGTCAACTAGTGCCTAAACCAATCTATTAATATGAACTGATCTACGCTGTCATATCAGACCAGTAATAGATCCAACCTACTACTACCACTACATATCAACTGTATGTGACCAATCTATGTCAAATACTATATAGGATGGCTTTGATACCACTGAAGGGATACGGGTACGCTACACTAGCACATACTAAACTTATCTATCGTGTAAACCAGGAAGTCATACAAGCAAGAGATCATAGATCATTACTACTAGACACGCAGTGCAATGAAAGTAGAGTTGAAGTGGTTGGTTGAACGAAGTGCAGTCGGTGTAGTGGAAATAGTCGATCATCCTCTAGCCAACAGGCCCCTCGTCGTGATTGTCCCGATCAGTATCACAGCCATAGCAATACCTCTTCTGAAGTCCACATGTCCACGGATGGAATGCTATGTATCGGTGTGTTAGCACCAATGCACACGAATCGTGTTGTGTCTCGACATGTCCCCTCAGCCCTGCACCTCTCTTAATATATATATAGCCCCTAATCGGATCCTTATCTGATATAATTAGATGTCATATCCAATTTGGAGAGCCTCTGACTAGATGTTTATCTAATATGAGTAGAGACCGTGTCTCACTCGGAGAGCCTCTGACCGGATCCAATACGAGTAGAGATCGTATTCCACTCAGAATCTATCATCCGTACCCTTGTCATTCCAACCTGTTAAGTGTGTGACTCTGTAGGTTCATATATATTCAGACATGGCCAACAAATTCCTTTCTAGTCCACAAGTCGGTAGTGGCCTCTAGCAGATATAGCGACTTCTAAATATGCATAAAGATCGTATCGGACGAATCTATATAGTTGTTATGTATCAATCCCTTTGCCTCAAGGCGAGAAGTGTGCTATCCTATGATAGCTCGATCCTACACTCAAATCTGTAGTGGATCACTCAGTTGTGATTGACAACTCAACTGCATTTAGCATGGCATTGCATTTCCTTAATCCAACCACATCGAGAGATCCAAAGATATCTCTTCTGTTATATAGAAGAAGCAAATTTCATCTTGATCGCTCATATTTCTCCGCATGTTTGTCAACTCCATAAGTAAACTATTATACATGTAGGAAACTATGATGATTTCAGGTCTAAGTATTCTACATACACTGTGTATAAGACTAATTGATGACACTTAAGAATATAACAATTTCTGCAGTGTATCATAGTAGATCAATCCAAAATAATGTTTTCTAACATGTGTTTATATTATTGATTTGACATCTTCATACCATGATCCATGAAATAAGATCATCAATCAATACATGTGCTGATCTATAAATTGTAATTGTCCCACATAATGATATAAGATCAGTGATGATTTAGAATAATATTAAAAAATGAATAAAAGTTCCACAAACAAGTCACATACTTGTTAATCAATACAAAAGACATTTATTCAAAAGACAAAATAATAAAGTATTCAAATGATTATAAACATAGAAGTGATACAACATCTCTGCCACTATAGCATATCACTAACATTATTACTATGTTTCTTTTCATTTTATCTTTCAAGAATTTTGAGCTGTACCAAACAAGTTGTCCAGCCGTTCATCCTTGTAAACTGTTTTGGCCTTTGATAAATAAGTCAAGGTATATTGTTTAAAATTCAAAATTTCCACCATGCAAAATGTTTGCCATGATCTTCTGGCACTACAACAGAACATGGCTATGGTAACACTTGACTGTAACACAATACAAATTGTGTTACAGGCAAAAAACTCAGCAACACATACTTTGTGTCCCCAGGAGACCCTGTAACACATACTCAGTATGATCAATAAACGTGTTACAAGCATATAGTACCGCAACATAAACATGTGTTACAAAGCCATTTGGTAACATACAATATATGTGTTACAGATATGTGTTACTCTCTACTGTAGGGATAATCTTGTTCAACATTGATAGATTTGTAGTGATGTGACTAAGCAGGTATCTTCAAAAATATAGTTTCCTAAATTTAATTACAATTTAAAGTGATGTGACTAAGTGTATAATGAACAATCGAATTAAAACAAGTGAGAATCTAGAGCGAGTCCGTAATTATATTTTTTTTCCACGGAGCGATCAAATATTAAAATCATTTAAAAAGCATTAGAGTTTTGGAAAATATGTACGCTCTATTTTTGCTAAATATACTTTAAAAAAGCCTTATATTTTTTCCATAGAGCGATCAAATATAAAAATCATTTAAAAATGATGCTGTTTTATGCATAGTCTGAAATTTTTCACATACAAATCTCCCTCCATATACTTCCCGCTAATGTAAAATTTTCCCTCCAATAATCTCAGGCAAATCTGGCCTCCACGATCGAAATTTTCCTTGGAAACTGCAAGCGGCCAATTCCCACCCCAACCGCACTACCTCATGTTCCCTTCCCCTCCCCGAATATCCCCCCTCCCCCACGAACTGCACGCCATCCCCTTCCTCTCCCTCTCCGCTCCGCCTCAATCCCTAGCCTCCCCGGTTCCAACCTCTCAGGCCATTCCACCGCCGGTTCCGACCTCCCCGGTTGTGCCGCCGAAGGATTTGATCCCACAACTCCTCCGGCCGACTGCCTCCACCGTTCCACGTCCTCTTCCCCGCCGACTGCCGCCACCCCGCCCGGCCGCCCCACCTCCAGATCCCACCACTCCTCGCGGCCGCCCACCACCGCCCGTCCTCCTCTCGGTCAGCCACCTCCCACATCCTCCTCCCCGCCGGCTGCCGCTCGGCCGCCCCACCGCCCCCATCCTCCTCGCAGTCGCCCCCCGCCCCCCATCCTCCTCGCAGTCGCCCCCCGCCCCCCGTCCTCCTCGAGGCCGCCCACCTCCCACATCCTCCTCCCCGCCGGCTGCCGCCACCCTGCCCCACCTCCAGATCCAGATCGCCGCCCACATCCTCTTCCGGTCGGTGATGGAGGAGGAGCTGCGGAGGCTGATGGGGACTCCGGGAAGGAGAAGGAGGACCGCCTGCTTGCCGCAAACCGCACCGCCTCCGTTTCCTCTCCAAACATTCATAAGAAAAACTGCTTTGTCATTATTCAGGTCGTATTCCACGCGCAGGGGCAGGGAAGGAGGCGAGCGCATGGTCCAAGCTCTTCCTCTTCGCCCCCGGCGCCATCACCTTCGGCCTCGGCACATGGTAGCTCTTCGGAGGCGGGAGAAGGTCACAAAGACGCGCGCGCACCCGCTCCTTACTCCCCACATGCTTAGCGAAGAAGACCTCACTTTGTGTTGTTTCTTGTTGAATATCAGATAGAGATGCTGGATTACAGGACGCGGAGGCTGGAGATGGAGCCCATAGCGTGGAACGATGTGTCATCGTCTGCTGCCATGCATGATCCGGCCGCGCTGGAGTTCCGGAAGATCGTGTGCGAGGGCGATTTCGATGAGGAGAAGTCGGTGTTCATCGGGCCTCGCTCCCGGAGCATCTCGGGTGTGACGGAGAATGGGTATTATGTGATCACTCCGTTGATCCCTCGGTCTACTGAGACTGGCAGGTAAATTATTGTTTGAAGCAATTGTACTCTTGCAGTGAAACTCTTAGCATGGGTGTGCTTGATACCCTTTATTTGGGAAAGTTCTTGTTCTAAAGACTATGATGTTGAAATAGTTAACGTAAGTATAGACCTGACTATGGTCGAATTGGCAAATGATAATTTGTTCGGGTAGAACTGAATTATTTCATTTTCTTCAACAGTACAAAGAAAGATGAACTATGTGAAGCAGAAGGAATCACATGATAGAGCAAAAGCTGCAAAACCATTACAATTAAAGGCCAATTTGCAGTTGCTGTGCTGTGCTACACTACGGAATCTAGTTAGTTACGGGAATGTTTACTACTTTACTAATTCTAGTAAGAGTTTGCTGTTATGGCTCCAAAAAATATGCTTTCAACCAACTGTGCTTTTGAAAAGCCACTGTCCACCGCAATGCCAAACGGAGCCTAAATTAAATGGAAAAACACAAGCTTAGCTTTGCTTCCATTGTAGTAGTCAGTGATTTTTTACTCCTCCATTGTTTTTCTTTGGGAGATGACACTATCAGCAGACAAGGATGAACAGAGAAGGGAATTAATTATGTATATTTTAAGATCAATTTACAATAATAAGGAAAAGGCAGTTACAAAAACTTTACCAGATATTCAAACACTCCTGTGGATTATCTTGTATCTTGATAGTCAAAAGAGAAAGCAACAGCTTGTAATTACATGTTGGGTTGTGCATATTTGCGTTTGGCATAGAAATGAAGCTTCCTTGTTACTCTTGTAGCTGCCCTTCGAAGGAATTTGTTTGTCTACTAACTTATTTAGTGATGTTTGCCACATGCAGGTTCGGAAGATTAATGGTTGAAATCTTATACTTGTTTCACCTCATGGATAGATCATCGGGCAAAGATTTTGAGAAGAATAGATAGATATCATTATGTCATTCTAGGATGAAAAGTTTGTGTTGTTATTCTCAAGACTTGTTTTCTCAAATGGATTGTCATGTATGTTATAAAATTATGTGAATCATATTTTATATATTTCTCTGTGGAATGCAATGTTGGTGATGGTTATAATTTTGTGCAATATGTGATTCTTGTGAAAGAAAATAATTCTGCAATTAATTAATTGTCATTTCGAAAAAATCATTACTTTTTCCTCTCTTTAGATCTCTGTGTATATATATTTATATGTATTAAAATAAGTTTCTACAAAATGTTTTGGTGTAAGAAAGTGTGTTGCTACTCATTACAATGGTGTTACTATTGCTCCAAAAATGTGTTACTGGGGTAGCTTGTTGTAGCACATATTTGTGTTACCAGGGTAGTTTGTTGTAGCACATAATATGTGTTCTTATAGATAAGATATGTGTTGCAAGGTAGTAACATGTTTTCAAACATGTAGTAGCACTTATCACATGTTACTTCAAACCTAGCTAGTAACATAGGCTATAAGAACACTTAAAAATTGTGTTACTGCAAAGACTAGTAACACCTTTATTGATATGTAGTAGCATATAGACGTGTTACTATAGCTCCTTCCTGGTGTAGTGTGGTTTAATTAATGCAAACTTACCTGTCTTGATCGTCAGGAAGGATTATACACATCGAGCCCGTCGTTGGGGAGGATGAAATCAAATGACCAAAACATTATGATTAAATTTCAGCAAGCCCCTTGTTTTGGGGCACCGTGGTGGAGGCTAGCGTGTCAAGTACGCCCATTGACAAGGTACAACCAGGGTTAGTTGTTTTTTTGGGGAAATTTGTTGATTTGGCTAGAAATTGGTACCACTAGGTTGCAATTCGAATGGAGTGTGGTGGATTTGTTGTTCAAATTGGGATTTTCGGGATCAATATGGGGAAAATGTGTTGCGTGTTTGATTCGGCGATGTGCTGCTGTCTTTCTCCATGCAGGAAGTGGATTGTAACAAGAACATATGGGGAGGATGTGGGCATTCTTACTTGCCGATCCAGCCAGTCCTCGGGAGTGATCTGGAGCAAAATCTATGTCAATCGCTGGGAGCTCGTCCCCACCACCTCGGGTGCAGCCAAGGCACTCCTCCATGTCAGAACGCCGGCCCAACACCACCTCCTCCATGTAATCGCCTGCAGGTGGATCAACAAGGCCAAAACAGGGCAGTTCAACTGGTAAGAGAGCAACGTGGGGTTATGTGCAAGCATTTGACTCAAAACCTGTGGTTTAATGAAAAAAAGGCCAGAACATGTGGTTTTTTTACCAATACCCTAAAACCTAGAGTTTTGGAAATTTATTCAATCTATTATAGATTTGCTGGATTAGATGCATACATGGTCACAGAGTGGTGGTGCGTCTCAAGTGCCCAAACGTGTTATCTCGTGTGAGCAGTGATTAATTACTTGATGGGTCGACAGCACCTAAGGGACCGCTAGCTTGAGTTGGACCAAGCATCACATTATTGCTTCTTTTAGAGGTTCCCCGTGTTCAAGAACATGTTTCTGGTATTGGTTGTCATTTCCGACATTATTCCCTCCAAATGTGTTTCATGTAATTTTTAAAAAATATTATATTGGGGAAATTGTGATTGATTGGTCCATCAAACTAGCATGCACGACCAGAAGAAACAAATTAAATTAATTATAGCCATGGTGCTTCCTAAATGCATGACAATGTGTTTCAGGCCAGGTAGCTAGGTGAATTTTCGATTAATTTTGGCTCGGTTTTTGTTGTGTGCATGCACGTTGTAGCTAGAAATTGTCGCTCGACAGATTATTAGGATATCTGATTATAACGGTATTTCTCTAATTAGTCTAACATAATCCGAAGGAAATGGAAAACATTTGCTCCAAATATCTAAGAGTGCAAGTGGCGTGGTGGAAGAATAGGGATCACAGCCGAAAGGAATAATCCACGATAGCTCTGCAGAAAAGGTTTGATTGACAATAAGTCCTAATGTTGCCGCACATGGATGCCTTCTTTTCCACTTATAGCTTGTGACTTATGACTTTGCTATAGTAATTAATTTTTAAATGGTATGTTTTACGACACGGTCAACAGAAAGATTATAGTAAAAAATATATGAAGTTCAACTGTACCGTCCAAAATTACATGCGACTATTTTTCTCTGCATACATCCTCTCGCTCTCGCGAACAGACAGAATTCAAAAATTTAAATCATTACCTAAAAGCCATAGCTAAAAAAACCACATGAACTGTGATAACGCCCACTGTCTATGCTTTCAGTCTACTGCTCTCCACGACTGTGATCGTTTTGGTTTCAGCTTTTAGCTTCTGGCTTATTATTCACTATTCATAAATTTCGTCTTTTTCTGAACTTTTGGCTTTTTGTTGAGCTTTTTTGCCGATTCTTTTTTCCCATATTTGTTTGTATTATACATAATGGACTAACATATTTTTTTATATTTTTAAATTTAATTTTACTAAATAAGCCACTGTCAGCTACAATGTTTTTTCAGTCAGCTACAGTGCTTTTCAACCATAAGCCACCAAAAAAAGCCCAAATAATCACCACCAATTCTACTAGAAGTTACAAGTTCGGTTCCCATATGTGGTCCCAAGTCCTAGACTCTTAGTGCTCTCAAAGGCGTCTTGCCATTCTCAGTATTTTGGTTTATTTTCCAGAACACTCAATATTTTGGATTAGAAAAATAACCTTGCAGTGAGTCAGCTCTACCTTCTATTTCCAACTTAGATGTGTTAATTTCGCACCATATAATTTGTACAAACATTTTTGCATACAACAATGTTTTCCAACTTAAAAGTTGTACGTGCCTCCTACATGGCATAGAATGATAGAAATATACGATATGTTGGTATGTTGTGCGAGAAGCAAAACATTGTTAGTACAGTGAACATTTTTTAATTTATTTTATATTAAACAGTAGCTTGTCACGAAGCTCACTACTTATAATCATTGCAAACTTTTCTCCGATAGTATATACTAGCAAAAGCGCGACGCGCACACCGCACTAATTAATTACTGTTAGTGTTAATCAGTTGCGCTTGCCACTAATTATAATTAAGTGACTAAGTACCCTAATTTAGTAGCGGAGCCAAGCAACGCGTCAGCTCAAGTGCTAACACTACTACAGAAAGCCTAATACTAGACGGCCAATCACAGACGGTTTGACAAAACCGTCTGTGACCAACACTAACACAGACGGTTTTAATTTGGACGCCATCTGTGTTGGCGGTGTCGGAGAAAACGAGTATCACAGACGGTTCTTACTGATGAACTGTCTGTGATACCGAAGTATCATAAACGGTCTGTATTAAAAACCGTCTGTGATAATCCCAGATTATCACAAACGGTTTTTAATAAAAAACCATCTGTGATAACCAGCTTATCACAGACGACTTTTTATTAAAAACCGTCTGTGATAATGCTCACTAGGCATTTATTGCGCTGCTCAGACCGCATCTGTCTTCATTTCGATCCAGATCTAGCAGCTGCTGCGCACTCTTTCGCTCAGGAGGCAAGCTAGGCGATTTCAGGCCAGTTAATTTGGTGGGAGGAGACAAATATTGAGCTTTGAAGATTCATACTTTCCTGATTGCTCTAGATATGGTTAGTAATGAATTTTATTTTTTCTTTGCATGCATTACAATTTAGATCTAAGTAATTGGTGGAAGGAGGATATCCATAATCAACGAACTTATCGGGTGCACAAGCAATACTTGAATGGCAATCATGCACCATCCAAGTATAGCTTGTTCACTCTGACAACTTCGTTGATTATGGATCAGTTCCTTTCGCAAGATCTCGATTCTAGAGTGATAGAGCAATAAAAAATGCAATGTTACCATCTAAGTGGAAATGCAACGTACATCTTTTGTAATTGTATATTTCTTAATGGATATTTTATTTCATTTTAATTAATTGATTTGCGAAATTGATGTTTTATGTTTGTCAAATGGATGTTTTATGTTTGTCAAATGAAGTGCGATGTGAATTGGATGTTGTATGTTAATTGGATGTTGTATGTTTGTCAGAAATTGTATGTATATCTACTTGTCTCAGAGGGCATGGCTAGCATTTCCTGAAGCTAGGCAATAAACAGGAATAGATTTAGGAGTAGAAAAGAATATCACAGACGGTTTTTAACAAAAAACCGTCTGCGATAGGTGATATATCACAGATGGTTTTTATTTAAAAACTGTCTATGATACTATATATCACAGACGGTTCGAAACCCGTCTGTGATGACCTCGTATTATCACTGACCTATAAATTCAGACGGTTACAAAACCGTCTGTGATGACGTTTTGAAACCGTCTATGATGACTTTTTCTGTAGTAGTGTAACCAGTTGCCCTTGCCGCTAATTAAGTGTGCTAATTCAGTAGCGGAGCCGAGCAACACGTCAGCTGAAGGGAAACAAAAAGCCATGTGGATGCAGCCATCGCCCAGGCATTCCCATGTTTAATATAGGGACTATATCAAAAAGAAACATGATTCGTATCGATCATGAAGAGAAAAGCAGCAGGATGAGTGGATAATTATTGCGTATCCTTGAAGCTACAAGAGTTGGACTTTCATCTCGTAAGATTACAAACCCAACGTGACATCAACTACCGAACTATAACTATACGCTTCTAGACTTTGCCATACTCCTTCCCATAGACTATGGTGGCTTCTAGTTAGCATAGGCCGCTTAATATGTGAAACATAGCCACATAGAGCAAATCTTACTTTTCTAGCTAGTATTGAGCAAATTTCTCCACCAGTACTAGTGCTTAATATACAATTGATTTTCCATTCATCTAAGGAATTTGGTAATTAATTATATGATCACATTGTTTTTCTGTAAAGTATGCATGCTGGAGGTTAGTCAGAGTATGTACTTTGAAAACATGGACTGAAAGGTTTACTACTAATAAATACATTACTAACCCACGAATTAATATTCCCTAACGAACTGCGGTTGTGGTATCAAATCCAATAGTAATAAATCCGCAAAATAGACCACAAAGAATTTACCCTTAAAACGATGGTGAGACGGTCTTGTTCAAGGAAATTTTGGTGCTTAGCTGAACTATCAATGGATGGCGACTGATATTACCTTTAGCTGCATGGCCCTTTTTAATTTTCATAAATGCAACTAATGTGGCATATGACATCATCGAATAATTACGATGTGACATCGAATTGATGTCACTAATTGTTGACCTGGCATGCATACAGTGAATTATAAATTAGGAATTAGAAACTATCAAAAAGGATTGTTAATAGTATGCAATTCAAAAACTATCTAAGTTTCAAATCCTGAATTATAATTTTGAGGCTTTTTCTCAAACATTAAAAAATACTAATTGCTGAACAATTGAAAGTTCATAAACACTTATAAAGTCAAAATTTCAAAAAGAAACAATGTTACACAAGTAAATCGAACAACATATTTCCTCTGTCCCCGTCATGTATCTTCATCGTTGGTTCTTTCTCAACCTCCATTAGCTCTCTTTTATAAAAAAGAAATCAAATTTGTTGTTCCAGCTTAGTCGACACCGTTGTGCCATCTCCCTCCCCTGCCACATCATTGTCATGACTTAAAATTGATAGATTATGAATATGGCTGTTTTAATCAAAAAATTAATTTGATCATTTTATAAAATAGAGATATAGATTTTTCTAAGTCGAAGAATGTACCACTCACTATTAGATCTTGCTTGTTCCCCGTGTGCCAGAAACACTAAGGAAAGGCTGAAAAACACATAGGACAGCCTTCCCCGAGGGCCAACATTCGGGATTAGGTACATCGGAACACATCTAAGGAGAAGTTCTGCGAAATATTAGAATAGAACTGATTTCTGCATATTAATTACGTCTAAATGTGTTGGATTACGCATATCAAATGGTAGTTGGTTTAGATTATGGGTGGGATTTCACGTGCGAAGTTACAAAAGCCTGATATCCATTTTTGTATATAGTTAATGTACATTTTTGTAGTACCATAGCACTACGTACTATATCACATACTTTTCTCAATTATAATAATTATTTTCTAATAATTTTTTCAAGTGCCGATCATCTTGTTGCCTATCACATTGTCTGGAATCATGTTGTCGATGATTTGTCCGTGCTGCGGGAAAGATTTAGATTACATTAGAAACACAGCCAGTTATATGAAAAAATTACTAAAAGCGTACAACACCCGTCGGCCATTCGCAAATAACCGTGGAAAGAATTTTAAATCTTCCACTTAAGTGATCCAGAAAAGAATTGAAGGCCTCAGAGGAACAGACTGGTGTGAAACGTTAGATAAAAGTAACGAGCTTTTTTGAAATGAATTTTCGCCACGCTGATTCGCTATCCTTTTTGCCTGGACACGTGAGTTTGCATTGTATGGCTTTTGCAGACTTCGGGTCTGTTCTTTTTAGCTACGACTTGTGATTTTTAGTTTTGGTTTTTGGTTTTTTGGCTGTTTGTACGAGAGATTATAGAGTAATACAAACTCACATGCGATTTTTGCCGATATAAATAAAATCAGTCAAGTATGTATTACAATTAACTAGTGGACCCTATCTTAAAAAATACTTCGTTTAAAAGCTAGTTAATATAAAAAAACTGAAAAGTAGCTTTTAAAAACTGAAAAAAAAGCCTTCGTCATTGCCGGAGGTCAAAAAATTCCACCACTAGTTAACACTTGTAAAAATAGAATACCCTAAATTCACCATACAAACAAGATTCCTAGCTTGTGCATGCCTTCCTAGAAAGCACCCCCTTCTACCTAAACGCGACAGATCACATGCATGATGTACTCGTGCCGAATGTAAATGATCGAGTACATTTGTTCGAAGAAGTACGCTTTATTAGGCATGTCTCCAATTATTAATGCTTGGATTCCGTGTTGCATGGATCAATATAATTGGCCAACTTCCGCAGAAAATATTGACACCTGAGCCTCGAGATATGTATGGGAGACAGCAACAACGAAAGGGAAGTCATAGAGAATTTTGTAGTATTGGTGCAGGGACTGATTCGTGCTCTATATTCTCCCTTTCTGCCTAACCAAGTGCATGTTTTAGCGTTGGCAATAAGTTGAGATAACAAGTGTAATATCGAGGTAATATAATCGTATAATCCACATGCACGGCATATATGCGGCATCTTTAATTTGTTATCAGGAAGTGAAGGTGGAAAATTCAAGTACAACCAAAAAGTGCAACACACAATACATGAGAGACAGATAGGTGATTTTCCCCAATAATAGAACCGAGGTCCCATCAGCTAAGATCACGAGAAGTATATACTTGAATGCATCAATGCATGCATTGAAGGCTAACAAGGCTCTCTATAACACCACAAAACATGTCGGCCTTATAGATGGCTTGTCCTTCATAGCGGTATACATGCATGTGTTCCTGTCCTGCAGCACCTACTTGTAAGCATACGAGGAAGGTTACCATACACCATCTTGAAAGACCCGAACCGTTTATTCAAAGCCTCTGCTTCACACGCCTCGCCTTTGCGTAGCTAATCTTGTACTTGAATTTCTTTTCGATAGCCACCATGATGTGCGTGGCCTCGATGTCCTTCTCCACAATCTCTCCGTACATCAAATTGGATATAAAGGTGGACGTTAGGTTATAATGCCTCAGTAAAACACTACTGAGAATGCAGGAGTACGGCTCCACCTTCGAGACAATTGTCAAACCCAGATTTTACAATCCGGAGTCTTCTGTGATTCCACCGTACTATTCCCTGGATCAGTAGATAGTGCTCACAGATTACAGTTCTGAATATCAAGGTACATATCATACGGAAGCGTAAATATAATAGTAAACTTACTCATGGGCCGATTAGGCCGAAATCAATAAATTGCAGCAGCGGAAGAACGAAGCACACAGGTGGGACCTTCAGGACATGCCCACAGGCAGCCAACTGGAGGATCGCGACCTAGCTCTTGACATCTTCATCTTCTCTGCCAGCTTGTCCAATCTTGTTGCTGAAGCGAGGTGATTTGAATCCTGATTCTGAATTGTCACAAAAGCGAGTGTGAGCACTCCAACCCCGTGCTCCGCGAGCCAATACACAAAATGCAAATAAATAGTATGCATGGCTTAACAAAGGAGAGGCTCGGGTTATTTTGTTTGCCAAAAATCGCTTTTAGAAGCTTTGTTATTATTTCATCATAGTGTTATTGTTACTGCCTATACACCACCTAGTGACTATCATAATCGACTTAATCCACCAAAGTACACTTTCTTTATTGATTGCTATCTAAGACTCCAAACAGCGATTATCATCAATTATGCAATCCACCAATCATACCTTCATTGCTGCCTAAATCCCCACATAGCGAGTATCATAACTTATATAATCCACTGATCAATTACTGCCTAAAACTCCAAACAGCTAGCGATATCATTTATCTAATATCATTTATTTAATCCACCAGTATCCTTTGCATTCTAAATTCTTAACAATCCTTTTGTAACTGATCCACAACCATAATCCTTCAATAATCAATCTTATTTTTCCATTATCTATCTCTAACTAATTCACTATTATACCTCCACCAAAATATAATTGATCGAGTCTACGATTCACTAGTTTATTTCCACCAAGTATATTATTGATTAGGTCTACGATTCACCAGTATTCATCCACCAGGAATATCATTGATCAAGTTTATACTCCAAGAATTGTTATCATACTCCAAACCCCCAAGATCAATTCATCCATCCAGAACTTGTTCAAATCCTATTAATCCCAATATTGTCAACATCTCCCAAGAATTTATATCAAATATAAGTGTTGTAATCTAACCAATACCCTTGCACTTCCTAATACTTCAAAGATCATATAAATCACCTACCTAGTCTAGATATCCATTTGGGCTCATTTCTCCCAGAATCCACACTATCATTTCCTTTTATAATCGACATGAGTCCACCAATATATTTATGTTTTTACCACAAACTTCCATCTACATTACTCCCGACTCTACTTATTTCCTCATATATTTTACTTTGCGAGAAGAGAAAATATTTTACTTTTGCAATATGATACATAAAAATTTCCTGAGACTTAGCAGTTTTGAACAAAAATATAATGTTCAAGAAAATGCAATAATAATAGCGATCCAGATTCCATCCACCGTTACATGGCATCTGTATCATATACATATTTCAGCGTTATAGCCACTTAACTTACCACTGGGACAACGGGACATCAGCAGTCCTACACATTTCCATTATCACCCACCAAGATTTTCAAAATAGAACTATATCTAGTTAAGTTCCCATGTCCGCCCTTGACCGTGGGCATGGCTATTCGAATAGTTTTGACTCTGCAGAGTTTGTACACTTTCACCACAAGAGACAATCAACTCATTGCCCCACACGATTCCTTAGAAGTGTGGTTGAGCAGACCATCACAGTGATTTTTCAAAGTATCTAGTCCCTTTTGTCATCTCACCCTATGGGCCGTTCCCACTTGCGGTGGGTCCCATACGTTGCACGGGATGTTCCCCATGGCTACTAGCGTACGGGCTTCCCTCCCTCCGCGCTAGTACAACTGGAAAATTTCACCCTTTCCTTGGTGTCCCTTTTGGCCTACTAATGCCCTTGCATATCCACTTCTAACCTCTCCTGGTGAGATGAGTCCGGGGAGTCGATAAATCTACTTAGCCAATATGCACTTTGCAAAACTTGTGGTTGTACTGTTTTACACGGGTTGACATGACAAGATTCAGTCCGTAAGGTTACCCGAATGGTTCTACCACATTTCACATTTTGTGCATCCACTGCACCACATACCAGCCCCCAAACCATCCATCCAGGTATTTAAGCAATTTTAGGATTTTTGGGAGCATAAAATAATCATGTCAAAATATACCAGTCATTCCCACCATGACTGCCCAACCAATTTTTCTCAGGATTAAAAGTGATGCTTGGGCACTCTCGCGCCGATGAGTATCTAAACAATACTAAGCATGGCATATATTTAGAGATTTATTTTAGAAATGTTACTATTATAATTTTGCTAGGGCGACAAAGTTCACACATTCAAATATTCCAAAGAAGGTGTAATATTATTCAAGGTAAACAATAGGCATGTAACTAGAATCTTAAATTAACATGTATTTGCATATAACATAACAGCATGCAATTTGATAATTTAAACCAAAATAATTTGCAGAAAATGTAGGTTCAACATGATCAAAGTATTGACTCGCCTGGTGCGGTTTACCGCGGTCTTGTGCTCTCTCAATGCTTTCTCCTGAGCTTTTGGTCTCTATCTTCACTTCGGGCTTGATCTCACTGGATCCACTGAATCTTCACGACCCTAGTTTCTAATTACACTACAAACAACTGAATCCAAATAAAAGAAAATAACTCAAAAGATCCAAATAAATCCGAATAAACTCAATTTGGTTTTATTTTGAGTTGATAGGTGATTCGAGTGATTTGAGACAAGGCCAGTGGTAGATTATGATGACTTGATCCTTTTTATTAATAATCTCTTTTATTATTTTTGTATTTATTAAGGAAGTTCCATGAGTTAAGTTAGACCTATGAATTGGTGTATGGGTCTAGTTAAGTATCATTTTGTCGAGCGTTAATATTCCGGGCATATAGCACTTTGTGATACGACATTTTATGCACCTTAAGTTATCCTTATGCTAAGTTTGATTTGAGTTAGCGTCTAGTCATACGGGTCTCATCTTGCTATTTATACATTTATGCGCAATATTATTAGGTATTAAATCAAGTGCTAAGATTTAATCACTGGCATCATTATCATTATGTCCATACTTTTGTTATTATTAAGCTTAGCATTATTTTTAGTTTAAATCTATTTTAGTTATTCACATAATATGTAATCAGATATTTAAATAGTAAGTAGACTTATTTTAACTCCTAATTAAATTTTCTACATTCCTAAATTATCCAAAATTTTCACTAAAAATTCATATGGCCTCTAAAATTCATGATTTTGGTTCCATTGGACAGATCTTGAATTTAGATAAATTTAGAAATTTGTTTTATTCAATTTGGGGTTAAAGTGAATAAGTTATGCCCATGTAAAGTTTTCAGTCCAATTTAAATCCTGAAAAGATTAAAATTCTAACAGGTGGGTCCCACTTGCTACTTAAATTTCTCTTTCATTATTTTTATTCCCATTCCAGTGTGCTACTGACATGTGGGGCCATGCACTGCACTCACTGAAGGGTGGGCCCACATGTCAGAGAGATTTTAATTGATTGTTGGTAATAGTATTTGTGACTACCGTTAATCACTAATTATCATTTGCTAACCCTGGTATGAACAGTGATTGCATCTTAATTAATTTGCATTAATTACCTAATCCGTCTTACTACTAGCAAAAATGGGTGGAAATATCCCCCACAGTGCTTGCGGCCAGGGGACTCGAACGCAGGCCGAATGGGTGAGCACATGCTAGGCTAGCCACTCGGGCTGGGGTGTTACCTGACCCAAGGGGGCGAATAAATTCACTTGAACCTGTGGTGGGGCGTTGGAGCAGAGGAGGCTCGGGCGGCGGTCGGGCGGTGGTGCCGGCGGCGAGGGGCGGCCGGAGATGCGCGAAAGAGTGCCAAAATGGAATGTCGGGGCTGCGGTGATGCCGATGGGAGTGCCGACGGACCAGGAAGCTTCGGTGGCGGCGGGCGGCGGCGCGCGGTGGCTCTGGGGAGGGCCGGTCTTGGCGGCTCGGCCTCACGGAAGCACGGGGAAGGTCGGGGATGAGCTCGCGGCACTCCGGAGGTGGCGCGGAAGAAAGGAATTGGGTTTTTGCGGTGTGATTCGGCGGGGGAGGCCGATGGCCGGCGGTGGGGAAGAAGAGTGGGGCCGGCGGTGTGGAGGCTAAAAGCCCGATTGCATGGAGGAGGAAGGAGTGTGGAGCGTGGGCAACGGGTGGGGCGTGCGGCGGTGACAGGCGGCGTGGAGACAGAGCAGAAATGACCAGGCGTCGCTGCTGTATCTCGGGGAGGGTTCGGCGTGACTTAACGGGGCGGCCGGGGCAGCTTTGCGCTGCGCACGCCGGGCTGCAGAGCAGGGACGTCGCGTGGCCAGCGGTTCTTTGCGGAGCGGGAGAAATCACGTGGCGGGGTGGCGGTATCGGTGGTGAGTCTTTGCGCGCGCCCGAGTTATGGATCGCTCGGGAATCTGGCGTCGGCAAAGACCGCGCGCCACGGCGAGAAGGAGCCGAGCTCAGCGCAGAGAGAGAGGCGGCGCGGCGCGGCTGGGAAGAAAAAGAAGAAAGAGAGGAGGGGAAGCGGTCCCGCGGCAGAGGAGAGGAGGCTGAGGCTGGGCGGGGCCGTGCAGAGTGATGAGGCACGGGCCGCGCGGCGATGAATGGGGAAGAGGTGATGGATGGAGGGTGGAGTGGGCCATGCGGGGTTGGGCGGACTGCTCCTACGTGAGCTGACCTTCTTGTCTTTTTTTGTTTTGTTTTGTGCCTTTGTGTCTTTATATAATTCATGTATTATTCATTCCTCTTGCTCACTTTGATTTTATACTTATGTATTCGGACCACTAAATTTTGTAGGTGCAGGATTTTGGTATGCATATTTATATATTCGTATATATACATATATATGTCCATATAAGTTGGTATTTCATTTACTTGCTTCCATTGTTATTCATGCCATTATTTTTAGAAATGATATTTTGTATTTTTAATTCAGGTTTCTTTCTTCTTCTACTGGATCATCTTTTCAGATTCGTATTTTAAATTTTGATTCTCTATTATTTGAACATGTTTGTTCCTTTATTGAAATTTTACTTTTTGGAATTCCCAACCAAATTTCAGAAGAATACCTTAAACTCCAAATTCAAATACAACATATTGCAAAAATAATTCAAAAGCCTCACACTTTTTTTAAATTTAAATTTTTAGGATGTCACAACAATCCAGTGAGTTTCATACCTTGGTCTATGTGCGCGCACCCTCCAAGCACAATCGGCCTGCTCGCACTTCACGATACTGCTCCTAACTAGATTTCACGACCTGAAAAGTCCGCTGCATGGATAGGGTCCACAGCTTGATAGAATCCTGCAACGATGCCTTACCCGCAAACATTGAATGCAATCAAACCTCTGTACCATTATACTCTGCAACCGAACCTTTGTGCTTGTCATACACAGCAACACCCTTAACATCAAACCGGTTCTATTGCTGCAGGATGGGAGCTTCGTCCTAATTGAAACTATCCTCATCGACCTCCTGTGCAACTTCCTCTTCAGCCCAGGCCATCTAGTCATTGCTCTCCATTTGATGCACTTTGTATTCCATATACTCTCCTTCATTAGCCTATCATGTAGGCTCACCATGCCGTGACTCTTCTTCCTTTCGTAAATATACCGCATCGACCTAGTCACGAGTAACTTCCTCCGCAACCACTATGAAACTGGCCGCCGAGTTCTCTTGACCAACATGCCGGGTGCTTGAGCTGCTCACACCACCCAAATGATAGCTGTTGGCACAACCTTGTACAATTTCTATTGGGTATGGTTGCACAAGTAGCACACACATGTATCCACGGAGCCGTTAGCCTTGCATAAACCCCTTCCACGGAATAGTGCGCATCAATGTTGTCAACTCCCATCTAATGTCCATAGGAGACCGGCTTCAAAGCCTTCATATGATGATGCTGCACACCTTAGGGTCTAAGGAGAAGCTGTGGGTGAGCCATACCATCACATGTGCGATTCAAGTATTCTCGCTATTCGGGTGTACTAAAGTGGCTTGAGCAAAACTGCTCAAGTAAACACCATTCGGACCTTCACGAACGGTACCAACACCGTAATGCTTTCAATGTAGTGGGTATCGGGATTACTGATGTCTACTTGTAAATATTTTCAATATTCCAACTAGTCAATTTACATCGTAGATTATAGAAGTACTGTTGTACTGTAATTTACATTCCTACGACTGTTCGCCTATCATGACCAACTACACTATTGATTGTGCAAAAATAGCACACCCGCAAGTGCGTGGGTTGCCACAGAAATAACGTTAAGTTGTTGTGTTCTCCACAGGGACTAGACTATCAGTGACATGACACCTAACCAAGCCAAGTCGCAAGAACAGGGGAATAAAAAGGGAAGGGAAGAACCTAGACAAACTACTAGGACAAGGACTAGGTGAGCTTGTGATCGATCAACCCAACAACCTAACAAACAAACGATTGATTCTAGAGAAAAGAGAGGAGATAGAGAAAGACTGAACTAAAGTTGACGAGGAGTGAGGAACGAGACAGGAAAAGAGAAAGGAAGGAAGAAGGAAAACTGGAGGACTCACACTACCGAGAGGAAGAAGATAGGGGCTAAGGAAGACATGATTGCGAGACAGAGAGGAAAGAGCTACCGGAGAAAAGAGAAATCAGAGGGAAGATGAAGGCGTTGGGAACCGACGAGAGGAAGAAAAATGCTAAGGGCATCTCCAATGGTCTGAGTCAGCTAGCTATATGCATGTACACATCAGCATATATCCTATGTGGAGGAAAAAGAGTATGCAAAAAAAATCGAGCCAGCTTTTCCTTAAGCACTAGTCTATAACGCCAAACGAGGCAGTCTCTATAAATTCTATGTGTGCATGTAAGCATCAAATAGCTATCCTTATAGATAGTTTTTTAGAATGCTAGCTTTAGTGTGTACTATATAAATGATGTGGAAGTCTTATAGTTAGTTGCTAGCTATAACCATTGGAGATGCCCTAATACTATAAACTAACACTTCGAAGCAAGAAAAAGACAAATTACTACAAGAAAATGAACCTTACAAAGTAAACCAAATAGCAAACTGAGCTACTGTAGTAAACAAGATATCTATTAAATCTAACTCAAGAACCAAATGATAGAAACAAAGCCTGACTAATATTTTTTCCTTTTTTCTTAACTGACAGACAACTAACTCAATGCTACAAAGAAATGTACTAAACTGATCTGTAGCTACAAAATTAACATTCTAACAAAAGGATCTAATCAGACATGACAGATCATAGCATTACCACAACAAAATACGAAATCTAAGAGCAGAGGCATAAAACTACTGTATAGCTACTAGACCATCAATCAAAACAATTAATCTCGGCCAGACAGCAAGAACCACATCACAATCTTAAGGTGAGGTACCAAACCAGAACATGCAAACTACTGCATAATAACAAGATCCACACCAAAGTACCACTCGATTCACAGATCTGGCATGTCACTAGCAAAAGAAAACATCAGTAGAAATAAGGCAGAGTTCTGAGATGTTAGAACCAAGAAATTAATCAGAGAGAAGTTGTTGAAGAAGAAGATATGTAGAGGAAGCTGATCAGGTAGAAGCAAATCAGCAGTAGTAGGAGTTGATGGAGAGGAAGCAGGTTGGCAACAGCAGATCAACAGTAGTAGGAGTTGATGGAGAGGAAGCAGGTTGGCAACAGCAGATCCAGGCAGTAGAAGATGCGTTGAAGAAGTAGATCCAGTGAGCAGTTCCCGAGCAGTAGAAGAAGCATATCCAGTAGAGGAAGCAGAATCAACATCAGGAGTCGGTGCAGGGGAGAAGTGTATTTCTGTGGCTACTGGTGGAGCTTGTCGCCGGCTACGGCCTGTCTCTAGCGACGACAGTGGGAAGAGGCGGCATGGTTGTGGCGAGTGCTTGGGAGAGGAAGTCTGTGATTTGGGGATTTTCTTTTTGTGGTGACCGGCTCAATTGGGAAATGGCTGTGTAGAAGACTTAATAGGAGATGTGGTGGCTGCCCTCTTGCGGCTGGGGCAAGGAAACCCTAAAAACTATGGCATATTTGCATTTTGGTCTCTTCTTTCCGCAGATTTTTCAACCCTAGCTCCTTCCCATGTCTCTGATTTCTTGAGAACTTACTCCTACGCATCCAACTGAAGTTGTTGCGCCTTGATCATGCTGACCTACAAGAAAATTGCAGAACAATGTAAACAGTCCAAATAGAAGGCAAAAATATATATAATTGATGAAATTATTGCCAATTTGTGCTACTCACAGCAGGGTAATGATATGAAAATATACTACAAATATGACACATGTCATACCCCCAAGCTTAAACATTAGATTGTCCTTAAGCAAATAATATGATATAATTAAACCCGGACAACCAGAAGTAATCATGCGGTAAGAATCTAGGTAAATGCATGAAACAAGTCAAGAGGCACTCAATCATATAAAATGAGATTATCTAACTTGAGTTTTGAGAACTATCCAAGATGAGAACAAATATTCTTGCAAAGATACCGAAGTGATGACTACAATTTTTGACCAAATTAAGTGACACACAATGTCGAAATGCACTAAGTGATCACATGAATCCAACCAAAATTGTAAGGCATCGGAACTAAGTATAACATCAAGAATAAGCATATCAAAGGGTCATGCTAAGGCATTTGCTATTTGAGACAAAGAAACTAATACTTGCATGATATTTATGAAAAAGCCCACACTTGAGCCATGATACCCACGTTTTGTTGATTTTTAGCAAATTTAGAACACACAGTGGGCATTTGTGCCACTTATTCAAACCCTTGGGCAAACTTGCAGCTTATTCACGCGCTTTTACTTCATTTGGGCAAATATGCCACTTATTCAAACATTTGCGAACCAATGTGACATAGTCACTTATTCAACACACACAACACAATGCATCACAATTTTTCTTTTCTTTCTTTCTTTTTTTATGATTAAGCATCTTTAACCAGTTTTCATGAATGCTAAGTAACATGTGTCGCGAGACATGGATACCTAGATAAATCAACCAAGTTATTGGCTCAAGATAGAGCCACCCCTTTCACAAATTTTTCATTCAAGTAAAGTATCAATATCTAAAATAACATAGTATGCCAAATCATGAATCTAAGATATGATCATTCAAGAGGCGATAACTAGAACCAATTCAATCCGCAAATGGTTAAAACACATGCGTAACTTGTAATGAATCAAATGCTATAGGATCACAAGATTTCTAAGCACATCAAGGATAATTAACAAGATTCAAGTTCTGCAAGATGATGCCAACTTGAGACACGCAAAGAACTAGTAACAATTTGGCTCAGTTAAGCAAATTGCAGCATGATCTCTCTAGATTAACCATGACATGGACTCATATGGTCAAGCTACACAATAAGCATAATATGGCAGCACATATTAAAGACCCAAACAGCCACATATCATCATTAAAAGCATAATATGAAGTATAAGAATGGCCATAATTCATCAACTATACATCCATAAACTTAAATGCCCACAAGTATGATAAAAACATGCTAAAGAATTATCCATACACAAACAAGTCCTTCCCCCAAGCTTGAATAAAACATTAACTCAAGAATAGAAACGTTGGGGTTAGAAACAGCTCACCGGGTGCAAAAGGTGAATTATGGCAGTCACACATCATCTCGAAAGCCTCCTGACATGCTTGGATGATGGTTTAGCATGTACCTGAAAGAAAATAAAAAAAGGATAAACCGACAAAGGATCAAACAAAAGGAGAAATACAAAAGAAAGACAATGGAATGGTTAGGTTGCTTCTTGAGAAGCGCTTGTTTTAGGTCTTTAGCTTGACCACCCTATGAACATCACATAGGCACAAAAGAAGGAGGAGGGCTAAGGTCGAGACTAACGTGATCTCCATATTCGCCCTCCTCATCGAGTACAGGAATAGGTTCTCCAGCAAAATAGTGTTTCAATCTTTGCCCATTTACCTTGAAAGTGTCCCCAGATTGACTCTCAACCTCAATAGCTCCACTACTAAGAACTCTCTTGACTAAATAGGGCCCAAACCATCTAAACTTAAACTTTCCAAGGGACAAGTGAAATCTAGAGTCAAAGACTAAGACAAGCTCTCCAGAGTGGAAGTCACGCCTCAAGATGTGATGGTCATGAACCTTCTTAGCTCGCTCTATAAATCCTAGAGCTTTCATAAGCATCAAGTCTCAATTCATCAAGCTCACTAAGCTACAACTTCTTATGATTTCCCGCTAGACCCATGTCCATGTTGAGCTTTCGATTTGCCCAATGTGCTCTATGCTCAAGCTCAACTGGAAGATGACAAGCCTTACCATAGACCAAACGAAAGGGGGACATGCCAATAGGAGTTTTATAAGCTATCCTATAAGCCCATAATGCATCAGGAAGCTTAAGGGACCAATCAGTCCTAGATTTGGACACAACCTTCTCAATAATCTGCTTAATCTCTCTATTGGAAACTTCTACTTGTCCATTAGCTTGAGGATGATAAGGAGTGGTAACTCTATGATTATGAACTCCATACTTAGCTAGAAGGGCTTCAAATTAACTGTGATTGAAGTGAGAGCCACCATCACTAATCACAACACGAGGAACTCCAAACCGAGGGAAGATAACTTGCCGAAAGAGACAGCACACAGATTTTGAATCAGCATGAATAGTGGGGATGGCCTCAACCCATTTGGACACGTAGTCTACTGCCATAAGAATCTGCTTATACCCTTGAGAGGAGGGTAATGGTCCAATGAAATCAACTCCCAAACATCAAAAATCTCCACCTCAAGGATACATTGCTGAGGCATCTCATGATGCCTAGAAATGTTCCCTGCATGCTGACAAGGATCACAAGACTGAACAAATGCATGGATATCCTTAAACATGGTAGGCTAATAGAATCCAGCCTAGAGTACCTTTGCCTAAGTCTTAGCAATGCTTGCATGACCCCATAGGGAGCAGAATGGCAATGAAAAATCACACTATGGACTCCCTCCTGGGGAAGGCAACGTCAGACAATCCCATCTGCACAATGCAGGTATAAATATGGATCATCCCAAAAGAATTGACGTGCCTCATGAGTAAACTTCCTACACTACTAGTAGGAAAGTCTAGGAGGGATAGCATTGCAGACCAAATAGTTCACAATGTCTGCATACTAAGGTGTGCGAGACTGAACATGTGAAATCTACAAAAGCTGGTCTCTAGGAAGAGAATCATCAATAGGAGGAATGAAAGCCGAATCAGAAGGTGGCAGTCTGGAAAGATGGTTAGCTACTATGTTCTTAGCCCCTTTCTCATCTCTAATTTCCACATCAAATTCTTGCAACAAAAGGATCCATTGAATGAGGCGAGGTTTAGCATCCTTTTACTTAGAAGATACCAGATGGTTACATGATCAGTGTACACAATTCATCTTGCACCAACAAGGTAAGATCGGAATTTGTCAAAAGCAAATACTACAGCTAGTAACTCCTTTTCAGTGGTAGTGTAATTAACTTGAGTATCATCAAGAGTCCTGCTAGTGTAGTAAATGACATGAAGTGCCTTATCATGCCGCTGCCCCAAAATAGCTCCTACAGCAAAATCACTCGCATCACACATGAGCTCAAATGGTAGGTCCCAATTAGGAGGTTGCACAATGGGTGCAGAAGTGAGAGCAGACTTGAGCTTGCAGAATGCATCCATGCATGCCTCATCAAAGACAGAGGACACATTAAAGCTCAAGAGATGGGTGAGAGGCCATGCAATTCTAGAGAAATCCTTAATGAATCGGCGGTAGAAGCCCGCATGCCCCAAGAAACTACGAACACCCTTCACATTCACTGGAGGGGGCAAGCGCTCAATCAAGAGTCCTGCTAGTGTAGTAAATGACATGAAGTGCCTTATCATGCCGCTGCCCCAAAATAGCTCCTACAGCAAAATCACTCGCATCACACATGAGCTCAAATGGTAGGTCCCAATTAGGAGGTTGCACAATGGGTGCAGAAGTGAGAGCAGACTTGAGCTTGCAGAATGCATCCATGCATGCCTCATCAAAGACAGAGGACACATTAAAGCTCAAGAGATGGGTGAGAGGCCATGCAATTCTAGAGAAATCCTTAATGAATCGGCGGTAGAAGCCCGCATGCCCCAAGAAACTACGAACACCCTTCACATTCACTGGAGGGGGCAAGCGCTCAATCACCTCTACTTTTGCTCTATCCACCTCAATGCCTTGATAAGATACCAAGTGTCCAAGGACTATCCCCTCTCAAATAAGAAAATGGCACTTCTCCCAATTGAGGAACCAAGTTGGCCTTAAGGTATCGCTGGAGGACAATCTCAAGATTAGACAGACGGCTATCAAAGGTCTGTCCATAGACAGTGAAATCATCCACGAAAACCTCCATGATTTTCTCAATAAGATCAGTAAAGATAGACATGACACATCGCTAAAAAGTCCATGGGGCATTACAAAGACCAAATGGCAATTGCCTGTAGGCAAAGGTACCATAACGGCTAGTGAATGTTGTCTTATCCTGATCTGATGGGTGTATTGGAATATGCAAGAAGCCTAAATAACCATCAAGATAGCAGAAATAAGAATGGCGAGCTAATCTATCAAGCATTTGATCGATGAATGGCAAAGGAAAGTGAACCTTGCGAGTGGCCTTGTTAAGTTTTTGATTGTCAGTACACATGCGCCATCCCGTGGTTGTCCTCGTGGGAATCATATCCCCTTTCTCATTGGTGACCACAATCCTGCCCCCTTTCTTAGGCACAACATGAATGGGACTGACCCACTGGCTATCAGAGATAGGATAAATGATGTTAGCACCAAGAAGCTTCAAGATTTCTTTCTTGATAACCTCCTGCAAGTGAGGATTAAGCCTACGCTGGTGCTCATGGGTAGGCTTGCTATCGTCCTCAAGATGTATACGATGCATGCAGGTGGATGGATTGATACCCTTCATATCATCAATGGAGTATCCAATGATAGCTCGATACCGATGAAGAATCTCAAGGAGTTAGTTGGCCTCTAAATGTGTCAAATGATCACTCACAATAACAGGATATGTCTGATCTAATCCAAGAAACTCATATCTAAGATGCTCAGGAAGAGGTTTCAGCTCTACCTTTGGAGCTGAGGATGGTATAAGATCATGAGTGTGAGAAGCCTCCAAAGGAGCATCAATGAGCGCTACAAGAGAAGAATCAATAGAAGCATGCTCATCATATATAATAGACACCTCATCCTCAAATGATGTCACATCCTCAGAACATTCATATGTCTCTACGACACACTTGTCAATCACATCAATAGAGAAGTATTGATCAGGACAATGAGGAAGTTGAGTAGGATGCCTCATATAAAATGATAGCTTCTCTTGACAAAACTGAAGAGTAAGCTTAGCATCTTGAACATCAATGACAGCCCCTGTAGTGGCTAGGAAAGGTCTCCCAAGAATGATAGGCTCACTTTTATCCTCCATCTCTAAGACAACAAAATCAACAGGGAATGCAAAGGTAACAACTACCACAGGGACACCAGCTAAAATGCCAGCCAGGTGACGATAAGTGCGATCAGCAAGCTGTAGAGTCATGGCTGTCGGTTGTAAATAACCCAAAGAGAGTGCGTCACACACAGAGAGAGGTATGACACTGACACTCGAGACAAGGTCACATAGAGCACGAAAGCTCTTGGAGCCTATAAGGCATGGAATACAGAAGCTCCTAGGGTCCTCTAACTTAGGAGGTAGCTTATTTTGAATGATTGCGCTACACTTCTTGGTAAGTGAGACCACCTCGAGCTCATCCATACTCCGTTTTTTGTAAGCAGCTCCTTGAAGAACTTAGCATACATTGGCACATGCAAGGCAGCATCTAGGAGGGGGATGGTAATCTGCATGTCCTTCATCATCTCTAGGAACTTAGCAAATTGCTTGTCTTCATTTGTCTTATCAAACTGCTTAGGGAATGACATCTTTGTCTTAGTAGAAGGAATAGTAGATGAAATGGATGATGAGGGAGTATCATGAGCTGGAGCTGGTGTAGAAGAGCTAGGCTGGTGCACATCCTGATGCTGTGAAAGAGCCATATGCTGGATAGACCTAAAAACAGGAGGTACATACAAGGGTGGCGTAGGGAGAATAGGATCAGAGGTAGTCTTGCCACTCCTAGTAGTAATAGCTCCACAATGGCCATGAGGGTTAACCTCAGGCTGAGCAGGAAGCCTCCCCTGGGTACTGGATGAGGACTGTGATGCCAGCATACTCTCCATGTGACTAGTCAATTCACTTAATTGGGTCTTTGCATCATTACACTGAGCCTCTATCTTAGCCATATGTGATACTAGCATATGCTCCATTCGGGATAACTAATCTAACTGAGGGATAGGAGATGGCTGATGTGGATGTCAGACCCCAGAGCAACAACTCCCAGATCCTCTGTGTACATCACACTAGTCCAGGATTAGCTAGTGCACATAGTGGACAACAAAGATAAATATCAAGCATAATGAGATTTATTAACTAAATATGGGTATCATTGCCAAAGTTTACATCAATGGCACATAAGCCAAAATTAAACATAAGCAGCGAAAGAGAAAAACACCAAAGCGGAAGAAGCCCACTGAGCCTGCCCACAGGCAAATGACAATAAGACGCAGCCTACTCATCCAGATCTTCATCGTAGTCGAAGACATCTTCCTCTGTGTGGATTCCACCAGACCAGGACTCCCTCTTGAGCCGTGTGAGACTTCTCATGGCCTACGCCACGCTCACTTTTAACCTATGACATGACTCAGGTTGGGACCCACAAATTAATCAGTCAGGACTATTCCATACTAGCCTTGTGGTAGTACGATAGGGCTTTGCAACAATAGCTCACAGATCGGTCCTTAATTGACTTAGGCTCAAACCACATACCCCCTGTGCCCGACAATCAACACTATGTCTCCGAACAACAGTGCATGCCTGCAACCACCACCTAACCTAGCCTAAGTCAAAACCATATTTTATATTTTATTTCAAAATATTTCATAATCCTTCCTGACTCACCGAAGTTAAGAATACATTTGAAAAGTTTACATTTTATGTGGAAAGGTATTCCAAAACAAGACTATATCTAAGTAGGTCTAAGCATTTGATATAAAACTCTATAGCCAATACTAGTGTACTAACTAGAGTTTGATTCTAAGGTGACAAGGTATAATAACAATTGGGGATTAACTAAGTTTAAAATTGGAATTGAAATACTTGAATAAACATATGCATGCAATATAATTTAAATCAACATAATTTTATTTACAAACTGGGATCAACATGATCAAGGTGTGTGACTTGCCTTGCTCCTCAGTCTGGTGTGAGTCATCATCGAATTCTTCCAAATCATCGCAGTCTACGTGTGAAGAACCAAAGCGAATAAATTCAAATAAAATCAAAAAAATATAAAATATATATTGAGGGATAGATTATGATTTTAGATGAATTTAGGAGAAATAATCAATGGATTCAGAGTTCATATGAGGGAGAACAAATATCTGGAAGTTTTGGATGTCATATGAAATGATAACAAAATCCAAGTATTATTTTTTTGAACAGTACCATGTCAGCTGGCTACGAGGTGGCCGACAAACGGGCAAAATGGAACTCTGGTGACGAGGCAAAGGTGGTGACGCATGTATGGCGGCAATCACCAGTGGTGGGAGAAAAACGAAAGTGACGGCGTGGTAGCGACAAAGACAGGTTGGAGAGAGATAGTACCAGGTATGGAACGTTAAGATGTAAGGTAAGCACAGGGTAGAACACGGTATGGTGAAGCTAGGAAAATTATTGGCTAAGCTGAAAATTCATCGGAGACAATACAATCAACGTTTCAATGACGACGGTAGAGAAAAAGGAAAAGCTTGATATCTTGGTGCTCGATGAAGCGAATCTAAAACCTCTTGGAAGGTAGCTACCTGGGATGGTTTCGCATGTTTTAACGCGAAAGAATTGGAGAAAGCATCACTGGATAGATGGGAACGCGATATGCCCTAGGTGGCTATGGCTGGGTGTCGGAGGCAAAAATTGTGGATGGTTTTTGGAGAAAAGGAGGGAAGCATAGTGTAGAATGCGATGAGATAATTCTAACAGTGGTGATGGCATAGACTAAAACTCACCGGAGGCGACGAATCGACGTCGGGAAGTCAAAATAGCCGTTTTCGTGGAAAGTTCAATTTTTGACAATTGGCTCAAAGAAAAATTAAGTAAAAGTGGTAGGTAAATTTCTTCGAGGCTAGGACACGATATGACATGAACAAAAATCAAATAGCTCACCGAAAAAGTAGTGTACGCGAAGACACAGTTTTAGTGTCGTGGCTCGACAAGGTCGGCGAGGACTCGGGAATATTCATGTGATGACGATAGAAGCAAGATGTAGAACGCGTCGAGGTGAACTCAACGGTGTAAACGGCTCAGCCAAAGGACATCAGATGGTGGCGGAACATAGTGGAGAAGACCTTCGGCGACCAACGGGTTGACGTCGGTGTTTTGGGCAAACGGAGAGGAGTTAGCGGGTGAGTTTTGTGGAGAAACGAAGAGGGGAACATGGGGAACACAATGCTCACCTCGGTTGTGGTGGAACATGCACAATTGACTGACGGCGAGAATGTTGTGATTTGGCCACAGTGCTCCGGTGATGCTCCGGCGAACCTTCGGCGAAGGCGAGGGAAGCACCATGTAGAACGCGTGAAGACGAAGCCGATGATGTGGCCAATAGTGGCCGGACTGTACTGTAGACGGTGCAAATGGCTAAGGAACTGTGTTCAGTTAGCAAGAGAAAAATGCCAACTGTGGCAAGGAGGAAGGGAGGGAGGACTTGAGATTTTTGGGAGTGAATGAGGATGAGGAGGGGCACCCGATGCTCCCTTTTATAGGGGCGTAGGTGGACCGGATGAGGAGATCAATTTGGCATGTCTTTCAGTGGCATGGCATATTCCGGCGAAATGTGCGCACAAAATTGGGGGCTAAGCCCGGGAATGGAAGAGTCTTGATGAGAGGGATTGAATGCCTTTGATTGTGCAAGAAATCGTGGAAAAAATCACAGGTTCTGAGGAGCTCCAACGGTTGGCCATGGCTGATGTGACCATGCCACAAACGCATATGATCATAGCACCCAATATCAAGATTGAACAAAAGGTGAATTCGTTTCTATCTATTACTACTAATGTTATTCATGAGAATGGAGTACTATCTCATGTCACTACTTTGTACATTCTTAAGTTTGACAAATGGAATACTTTTGAACCGAGGGGAAGAAGGAGGCCGGGGCCAAATCAACGGAGAAAAACAAGGAAGAAGAAGGCCAAGGAGAAGCCATGCAGTGGGAGGGCAAAAGGGGAGAGGTCCAAAAACTTAAATCCCAAGTTTTGGATGAGGTTTCCAAGCCCAATTCGGACTTTCCTCAAGCCCAACCGAAATCAAACTCGGAATCAACTCTGAACTCAATTCGGATTCGGTTCGGGACAGCTAGACAGGCCTGTAATAAAACGGCCATAACTTTCATAAACGGAGTCCGATTTAGGTGTTCTTGTGCTTGTTGGAAAGCTTATTCCAAGGCCCATCCAATGGGTAATGCCTCAGCCTCAGAAACATTTTGGTCGTGTCATAATCTGAGAGACCATGTGGTTGAGACCCTATGTGTGTGATGAGTAATTGACATCGGTTTAAGAGAGTCGAGTTTGATTTGGTTGGTTCAGACCTTGACGTTGTGTGGTGCAATCGGGCTCGGTCGGACTTGGTCAAACCTGGTCAAGGTGCTTAGGTTGCATATTCTGTTGTTTCGACAGGTTTGGACTTTATTATGCGTAAGTATGACTTACTGATGCTATTTATGCTTTCATGTATCGAGCGGTGCTATTTGATGTGTTTCTTGTTTGTGATGGCTGCAGGACGTCGAGACAGAGTCGTGGCGAGGCACGGAGGACCGAACTAGGCGCAGGTGGTGCCGAGGTCAGAACGGTCGAGGTGTGCCGAAGACGGCGTGAACTCGAGGTGTTTGCGAGTCGTGGACTACAAGGAACGTGGAAGCTTCCCAGAAGGTGCAGGAGGGGCGAAATGGTAATTTTGCAAGGTTGCGCAAGCGGGAGCAGGTTCCGTTGGATTTAGCGGGTGTAACGAGGTGGAGACCCATTAGCCAAAGGCTATAAATAGGAGGGAGTGGCTGCATGCCCCCTCATGGCCTTGGGAGAGAGTTAGGGTTTTGGTGAGTCAAAAGAGCCTTTGAAGAGGTCTTTTGCTTTGGGGCTTTAGTAGTTGGAGAGTAGTTGAGAGCTACAGGTTGTGTCTCCTCCCCTCTGTATGTTGTGTCTCCCAGGAAGGATGTAGGGAGTGTGTTCTTGAGGGTTTGGAGAGGGAGAGGATGAAGAGAGCTTCCATGTAATCATTCTTTTTGTTCTAATGTACATGCGTATGGGGACTCCTCTGTATTCACTGTTTTTTCATGAATGGAATCTCTGAAGTTTTATTTCTGTCTCCTATTCGTGCTTCGTTCATCCTTTGGTGATTTTTGAGTTTTTGCTTTCTCTTGTTGTTTCTTGTGGGAAGGTCCAAAATGGGTTGCTCTATGCTGGGATGATGCCTCAAGATCATTTGATCGATTTTTCCCAAGAGCAAATCGAACGAATCAAAGCCAATCCATTCTCAGCTTCCCCTGTTCATATTTTCTTTTCTAGGGTTTGAAGTGGATCTTGTTTCTCTCAATCAAATGGCCTGAAACTTGATATCTAGGTTCCTAAGGCTATTAATTAGCTTTTCTGAGAGTTTCATGAGCACAGGTTTAGAGGTTGTGGAGTATTTTGGTTTTTAGGTCTTCTTCTGTAGAAGTTACAGTCTTTTGCTAAAATCCAAATTTCTATTTCTCCTAAAGAAATTCCTGGGTCCCAAAGTTCCAAATAATGTCTAGGTTGTATTCTTGACCTTCTGGGTGGTGGACAACAGGAAGGAATCACAAAAACTCTTGTTTTCAAAAGTCTGCTTTATTTTCAGTTTTTGTCTTGGGTTGTTTATTGTCGAGTTCAGCCTAACCGCTCGATGGAGCCCGTAAGGCGGTCCGACCGGCGCACCAAGGCGATCGACCGACAGGTAGGCGGTCCGACCGCCCGAGGATGCGGTCGACCGCCCTCTAGTGGCTTGGCAGCATATTAGCTGGTTTGCTAGTGGCTTTGCTCCATTGTTTGAGTCTGTTCCTTCTTGTTTGTTTTAGGTTTGTCCAGTGTAGTTCGCCGGAGAGCTTGAGCTATTCTCATCATATCTTTTATAGCTATTGGTGAGAAAAATCTCAAGTGGATATTTGGGGGAAATTTTTATAAGTCGACATTCACCCCCCTCTATCGCCATTTCGGTCCAACATAATCACCAAAATAATCTGATGCTGATTCAGCCTGACAGGACCAACTTACAACATGCATAGAATTCGCATCCGGAGTCCGTTTGGGATGGGTGAGTACTTGATGGAAATATTATCTTATTCTCTTTCCAATGGATCTGGCCTCACCTCAAAATTCCTTCTGTGCGGAAAGATATCACTGAAATAAGTCAGGACTATTTCTGAATCTGAGTCTAAAGGTGCTGCACCTCCAATTGGGCCCAAGGGCATTGTAATTTTTTTAGGGTGGTTGTCCAACCCTCGGACGACCCTTGGCTGCCCCTCTCTCTTCTCCAACTCATATATTCACCCTCTACCTCTTTTGAACTCTTTGGATTTCGTTGAGTTAGGTTTAGCCATTGTGCAAACTTCTGTTTTTCAATTGTGTCGGACGACCACCTGTCAAGACAACCTTCGGAATCCCACCTTTTGAACTCAATATAAATATTTGCAATTTCAGATTGCTTGTTATCTTGTTCTTGCGTGTTCTTCGGTTGCATGTAGGAATAGAGCTTGGTGGTCAGGTCAACCGCGTTCTTGGCATGGTTGATAACAACTTGGAGTGTGGTTCAGCGGTTGCTAAGGCGCAAGCGACATCGTGTGGTTGTAGTCAGTTCGCAAGAGTCACCTCTACCAAAATCGAAGTTATCATCCTATCAGAAGATTGGGACCCCATCGCCTCATCAGTTGGTATCAGAGCTTCAGCTGACTGGTAGGAATTTTTTTGTATCCTTAGTAAGTAGAGTGGTTTTTATTTCCCATAGTCCAGAAAAATTGCCCCACAAAAAGAGTTAATTCCCGCTGTCCAAACCCCGTTGTGCTTTTCAATCTGTTATTTTTGGTTTGCTAATTTGAATTTGTGTTCGTTTTAGCTTTGACTAGTTATTGGTCATATCCTTGATTCCATAAAAATCCAAACAAGAAAAATTCGGAGGATCAGGACCCCATCACCTCATCAATGGCTTCACGCGCTCGGGAACGAAACGATTCGTGAAGAAGATGAACAAAGAGAGGAGAGAGAAATTCGAAAAAAATATTTTTTCCAAAAATAAAATAAATTCAAAAAATTCAAGAAAAATTTCACCAAAATCCTTGGAATCTGAAAATTTGAAAAAATAATAAGTTGGGATTTAATTAAAGTTTATTTTAACCATTTAAAATATTTTTATATTCTAAGCTTTAATTTAATCCAAATAAATTCAAACAGACTCCAAAATTTGAAAACAAGATAGAAATAGATAGATTAGAATTTTTGAAGAATTTAGAAAATTTTACAGGCTCAATCGGAGCTAGGATGAAGGAGAACGGGCTTCTGAAAGTTTGAAACTAAAGAAAAAAGAAAAAGGAGATTTTTTGAATTATTTTTGTATTGAAAAAGAAAGATTATGACGTTAGCAAGGAATTGAATAATTTTTCTTCGAGAAAAGGGATTTATGATGTCAGGGCGACGCCAGCAAGGAAATTGATTTTTTTCGCTGATTTATTTTTCAAAATGAAAAGGATTATATTTGGCTAACAGGTGGCTTTTGCGGACTGAGTCTATGGTGAACTGGGTTCATGGACCAGAGCTGAGATCAAATCGGGGCGGTGCAGATTGAATCCAAGCCGTCGGATGGAGATGGAGTGAGTTTAGTGAATTTGGAGGGCCGATATTTAATTGGGTGCAAAAGATTGGATCTGGGTGTGACACTTGTCAGTCCAAGAAGAGAGAGGGTTTAAAATTAGATTTAGATTTTCACGAACTTTCAAAAACACTTAGAAAATAGGAAATAAAGTCTAAAAATTCCAGAAAAATTCATAGAAATTCCTGGAGATGATTTCGACTTAGGACAAATATTTCCAACTTAAAGTTGGTCTTTTAATTTTTACAAAAATACTTTTTATATTTGAAATTGATTTTTAAAATCCATAAAACACAGAAAAGCTAGATGAATGCCAAATACTTCCAAATAATTAATTTGAAATAGGATTTTTATAGAAAATCAAAATATCATTTTATTTAATAATATTTTTTACCTAAATTACTTTTCAAATGCAGCGTTTTTAAAAGCAGAAAAATCAGGGCAAATAAAAAATAAAATTTAGGCAACCAAAACACTTATTTGTATTTTAAATTATTTTTACTATTATTTTTTTTTATAAAAACATGGGCTGTTACAGTGGAACATGCACCATAGGATGCTGAAAAGAAGCATGTGGAGGAGCATGCTGTGACTCGAAGCCTTCTGCTGATGCACCTGCAGGAAAAGATATAACACTTGGGATAGTGTTCTTGTAAGACAAGTTTGGGTGTTGACGCCACTCTGGGTTATAAGTTTGAGAATATGGCCCGTGTGATTGAGCATAGCTAACCTCAGATGATTCACCTGGAGTGTGTCCCTAAGCTCCACAGATTTGACACACGGAGGCCATATGTGCTGAGGATGATGGCAAAAACTGAGCCATCTGACGAGTGAGAACCTAAACCTGAGCAGCTAAGGCATAATGAGAACTCACCTCATAAATGCCAGGAAAAGGAGGAGCACAGGTTCTCTCACTAGACCACTAAAAATGGTGTGAGGACGTACTCTCAATCAAAGTGAAGGCATCATCAAGAGTTTTGTTCATTATCCCTCCACCTGCTGCAGAATCAACAAAGGCTCTAATACTGTGGGTAAGTCCCTTGTAGAAAATCTGAAGGACTAGCCATCTTTCAAGACCATGGTGGGGGCACATCCTAAGCAGGGTTTGATACCTTTGCCAGACATCATACAAACTCTCACCCTCATACTGTGAGAACCTTGTGATCTGGTCACGTACCTCAGCTGCCTTAGAGGGTGGAAAGTTCCCCTCAAGAAAGGCCTGAAGTAGATGCTCCCAAGTATCCTTCAAATGAATGGGGAGAGAATGTAACCAGGTCTTAGCGCCATCTCTTAGAGAGAAAGGAAACAATGAGAGTCTAATGGTGTCTGTTCATACTCCATTACACTTCAAGGTGTTGCAATATTCGAAGAAAGTTCGAATGTGCTCGTTGGGGTCTTCAGTGGGAGAGCCACCAAAGCGAGTTTGTTGGACCATGGTAATGAGCGCAGGCTTAAGCTCAAAGTTGTTCGCCTGAATGACAGGTTGAACAATTCCAGGGACAATGCTTTGATCTCTAGGAATCCAAGGTCACGGAGAAGTGGCTAAGGGTTCTGATCACTCATGGTTTCTTGATGGGAAAGTCGATTCACTTTTCAACAATTTCTGGAATGTGCGCTCAATCTTAGGGTCAAATGGAATTAGCAAATGGTCTCCACTCCTAAGCATTCGCTGAGAAATCGAATGAAAAGGAGGGGAGGAAGGAAAATTAAAGAAATGACTTAGTCTATGATCTAGTCCGACCACCAATATCTAGTGCCCAGCAACGGCGCCAAAATACTTGATCATGCAAAAATAGCACAGCCGCAATGCACAGGTTACCACAGAAATAGCGGTGACTTGTCGTGTTCTCCATAGAGACTAGACTACCAGAGACATGACACCTAACCAAAGCCAAGTTGCAAAAACAGGGGAATAAAAAGGGAAGGGAAGAACCTAGACAAACTACTAGGACAAGGACTGGACGAGCTTGTGATCGATCAACCCAACAACCTAACAAATGAACGAATGATTCTCGAGAAAAGAGAGGAGATTGAGAAAGATTGAACTGAAGTTGATGAGAAGTGAGGAACGAGACAGGAAAAGAGAAAGGAAGAAGGAAAACTGGAGGACTCACACTACCGAGAGGAAGAAGATAGGGGCTAAGGAAGACGTGATTGCAAGATAGAGAGGAAAGAGCTACCGGAGAAAAGAGAAATCGGAGGGAAGATTAAGGCACTGGGAACAGACGAGAGGAAGAAAAATGCTAATACTATAAACTAACACTTCACAGCAAGAAAAAGACAAATTACTACAAGAAAATGAACCTTACGAAGTAAACCAAATAGCAAACTGAGCTACTGCAGTAAACAAGATATCTATTAAATCTAACTCAAGAACTAAATGATAGCAACAAAGCTAGCCTAATATTTTTTCTTAACTAATAGACAACTAACTCAATGCTACAAAGAAATCTACTTAACTGATCTGAAGCTACAAAATTAATGTTCTAACAGAAGGATCTAATCAGACATGACAGATCATAGCATTACCACAACAAAATACGAAATCTAAGAGCAGAGGCATAAAACTACTGTATAGCTACTAGACCATCAATCAAAAAAATGAATCTCAGCCAGACAGCACGAACCACATCACAATCTTACGGTGAGGTACGAAACCAGAACATCCAAAATACTACTTAATAACAAGATCCACACCAAAGTACCACTCGATTCACAGATCTGGCATGTCACTAGCATAAGAAAACATCAGCAGAAATAAGGCAGAGTTTTGAGATGGTAGAACCAAGAAATTAATCAGATAGAAGTTGTTGAAGAAGAAGATCTGTAGAGGAAGCCGAGCAGGTAGAAGTAGACCAGCAGTAGTAGGAGTTGATGGAGAGGAAGCAAGCCGGCAACAGTAGATCTAGGCAGTAGAAGATGCGTTGAAGAAGCAGATCCAACGAGCAGCAGTAGAGGAACCCGAGCAGCAGAAGAAGCAGATCCAGTAGAGGAAGCAGAATCAACAGTAGGAGTCAGAGCAGGGGAGAAGTGTATTTCTGTGGCTACCGGTGGAGCTCATCGCTGGCTACGGCCGGTCTCCGGCGACGCCAGTGGGAAGAGGCGGCATGGTTGTGGTGAGTGCTTGGGAGAGGAAGTTTGTGATTTGGGGATTTTCTTTTTGTGGTGACTGGCTCAATTGGGAAATGGCTGTGTAGAAGACTAAATAGGAGATGTGGTGGCTGCCCTCTTGCGGATGGGGCAAGGAAACCCTAAATACTATGGCATATTTGCATTTTGATCTCTCTTTTCTGCAGATTTTCAACCCTAGCTCCTTCCCATGTCTTTGATTTCTTGAGAACTTACTCCTACACATCCAACTGAAGTTGTTGCGCCTTGATTGCGCCGACCTACAAGAAAGTTGCAGAACAATGTAAACAGTCCAAATAGAGGTCAAAAATATATATAATTGTTGAAATTATGGCCAATTTGTGCTACTCACAGCAATGTAATGATATGAAAATATACTACAAATATGACACATGTCAACTATCCTCATAGTGTAACCCATCCTCGTTCGCACGGACACCGCTCCCTCTCCTCCGACCCAATAAGCATCAACTCCCTATTGGCTCCCAAGTGCACTGATGCCACTTTTCTCTTGCTGCTCGAGCTCTCTTCCACTGTAAATAATTCCTAATGTGTTTCAATAATTTACATGATATAGTAATTTAAATGCCAATGTACCGGTTCTAACGGTACGTGTGAATTTTGAATGCATGAACAATATTACATTCATTCGTAATTAATCATAAATGTTACATAAATAATGTTTCACACAAAGCAAACTATTTACTTCGTATAAAAGTATTGACTAAATTTTGAACAACTATAATTTTGGTATGGGTGCTTATTTTGTACATAATATTTACTAAATTTTCTACAACTAGAATTTTCTACTGATTCTAATTTGCTACTGTTGTAGGGGTGGCCCCCAACTAAACCCAGCAGGCCTGTTAGAAGATTATAAGGCCCAAAATGGGACATGTGTAATGGCTTAAATACCCCTGACAGGGAGGTATCGATGTAAGGGCACAATTGTAAAAGCACAGCCCGTATGAATATATATATAAGGGAAGGCTAGGGGAGAGGGGATCACTCTCTCCCAACTCTCCACTACCACATCTCTCTGTTTGATCTCAGAACCACAACAGATTGGCGCCGTCCGTGGGGAGGGCAGGAGCAAGCCGAAATCGAAGAAGGATGGCACGAAAAAGCTTCGCCGGCGGCGAAGAAAAGAAGGCAGCTGCGTCGGGCGTCGTGTGGGTACGGGGCCGGCATCGGGCATCGCGGAAGCGACGGCGCGGCGCGGTGGTCGCGGGCGTCGGCCTTCGCCAGATCGCGACGGCCGACCCGCCAGCGGCTGTGGACGGCCGACCCGCCCGGCGCTGTGATGACCGACCCGCCATCGGCGCTGTGATGAACAACCCGACCACCGCCGCTGCGGCGCTCAACCCGCCACGCGCTGCGACGACCAACCCTGCCGACGCGACAGCGACCAACCCCGCCACCCTCGCCACAACGCTCGCTGGTAGCGCGGACCGGGCGGTTGGAGATAGCCACAACGGAGCGACCGGCAGCTCGGGAGCTCGCGAGGCGATCGTACCTGTGCCGGCCCATCCGTCGGGCGCGCCGGTGGCCCCGCCCGCACCAGCGGTGGAAAGCGCCCTGCTGGCGGCCCTCAACGCGTTCCAGTGGGAGCTAGGGGATCTTCGCGGGGCTGTCCGAGACATGCAAGAGACTCGGAGCCAGCAAGCCGCGCCAGTGGTCGCGCAGAGCCCGCGCGAAAAGCGCGATACCGCGGCGCCCCACATCCAGCGTGCGGCTGCGGCGCGTCGATCGAGTCCCCGCTTTGGCGGGACTACGCAGCGGCGTGGCGAAGACTTCAAATTCCCGGTGTCGCCGAGCCTTACAAAGCGTCACGGACCCCGCGAGTTCGTGTGCGTGTCTGAAACCGCAATCGAGGCCGCGGTGGAGACGACACCACAAAGGCGAAGGGCTCCCCTCGCGCTACAAGGAGTGGCGCTTTCCTGGTTTTTTACCATAGAGCCAAACTCCACCTACGCGTGGGAGCAGATCCGCGACCGCCTTCACAACAACTTTCAAGGAAACTATGTTGAGCGGGTCGACGTGGACCAGCTCTTCGCCGTGAAGCGAAACCCTCGAGAAGCTCGGGACTACTTGATGCTTCGCGAAGATATGCTGTCAAGTCAAAGACGTTAACGAAACCACCGTTGTCAATGCAGCCATACAGGGCCTTTGCCCGGGCCCGATGGCCGAGTACAACACACGGAAGCCAATCAAGACAGTGACAAAACTCTTCGACAAAATGGAGGAATACGCCAGGGCGGAAGAGGACGCACGGCGAAGACAAGGTGATGACTCCGACACCAACCAGGCCGGTGGCTCAACGAAAACCGAAGATCCGCCGAAGGACGGTTCTTCGAAGGGAAAACGCAAGCAGGAGTCGTCCAAGAACGCGTCCGAGCGCAAGGACGCCCGGCACAAGGAGTCGTCCGATAGGCCCAAGCGTGGCCAGCAGAAGTCGCGGCGAGGCCGGTATGTCTTCAACATCGGCGGCTCGGCGCTTCCTCCGGTCATGGCGATCGGGCGCCGAGGCCGGGGACGCGGCCGTGGCCGGGGTCGCGAGGATAAAGGCCGTGGAGACTACGATGACCAGCACCATGGGCTGTGGTGCGAAGTCCACGGTCGCGGCACCCACGACACGTGCGCGTGCACCTCCATAGCGGTGCTCTGCCAAAGCGTCGCCGAGGATAGGAACCCGAGGCACGCCCGCCTATGGTGGCCCGTCCGGCACCCATCTGAAGCCCCATGCACATCCAGCGCAAGGCGCGGCCCCATGAGGGTCGCTGCGACCAGCCCATGTGCGGCGGCCTCGAGAGGCCTCCTGCGGCTGCAGCGCGCGAGGCGACCCACCCTGAGGTTATCAATGTCATCTCGGAGGCTCCTCGCTGGAGTTCGCCTCGCACACGGCGGTGAAATGCCTACGTTGAGGCTACACCACGAGCGGCGTACCAGCGCAGACACCGCGGATCGGGCACAACACGAGTCACGTTCACACCGGCCCGATGCCCGGGCGTCGAACTTCCTCACGGGACCCCACGGTCGTCCGGGTCGTTATAGCGGGATGCGACGTGGGACGTGCCCTAGTTGACGGCGGCAGCTCCGCGAACATCCTGTTCGCGGCAGCCTTAGATCAGATGGGGATCCCTAGAAGTCGCCTCGGCCCATCGGGAATTCCGCTGAAAGGCTTCGGAGGACAACCCCTACGGGCGCTCGTCCAAATATGCCTTCAGGTCTCCTTCGGCCAGGACGACAATGAAAGGGTCGAAGATGCCACATTCGATGTCGTCGATCTCCTATACCCCTACAATACCATACTGGGGCGCCCAATCCTCAACTCCTTCGGAGCGGTGCCACATCACGGCTATTTATGCATGAAGCTCCCGGGGCCGCGGGCCATCATTACCATTCGTGGCGACCAGGATATGGCTCGGCGCATCGAGTACGGCACCCGATATCCCCGTTGCGACACTCAACGGCACGCTTAGAATCGGCATCGCAGCGCGGGGGCCCACGGCGTCATCCGGGGACGGCTCAGCAAGCCCTACAGATAGTGCAACTACTAGAGGCTCCGGCCGCGCCAAACACAAGTGGTTAGTACCCCCTGCCATTGTAATCACTCACCCGCGCAAACGGGAATGTAATAGACTTCCGTTTGTCGCCAACCTCTTGTCATTGTGCACAAATACGCGGCGAGAGCACGCGGAGGCCTCGCCTACGCGCGGGCTCCCGGAGCATAAACCAAAGATGCACGTTCGCGTGTGCACTCTCCGTAGCCAGGGGTACGGGTATGAGTATAAACCAAAGACACACGTTCCCGTGTGCACTCTCCGTAGCCAGGGGTACGGGTATGAGTATAAACCAAAGACACACGTTCGCGTGTGCATTCTCCGTAGCGTGAGTGCGGGTATGAGTATAAACCAAAGACGCGCGTTCACGTGCACTCTCGTGAGCCGAGAGTGCGGGTATGAGTATAAACCAAAGGCGACGCGCGCGTGTGCACTCTCCGTCAAAGACACGGGTATGAGTATAAACTAAGGCGCTGCGTTCGGCGTGTGCACTCTCAAATCAAAGACACGGGTATGAGTATAAACGAAGACGCACGTTCGCGTGTGCACTCTCGTCAAAGACACAGGTATGAGTATAAACGAAGACGCACATTCGCGTGTGCACTCTCCGTCAAAGACACGGGTATGAGTATAAATGAAGACGCACGTTCGCGTGTGCACTCTCCGTCGAAGACACGGGCATGAGTATAAACAAAGACGTGTGGGGGGACGCCTCTGCACACACTCTATGGAGTATAAATAAGACGTGGATGTTCTCCCTGCGCACTCTACAGAGTATAAACAAGACGCGGATTCCGCGCATGCCACGGACATCGTCCTTGCGCATACTCTCCGGAGTATAAATAAGACGCGGATGTTCTCCCTGAACACTCTACAGAGTATAAACAAGACGTGGATTCCGCGCATGCCACGGATGTCGTCCTTGCGTATACTCTCCGGAGTATAAATAAGACGCGGATGTTCTCCCTGCGCACTCTATGGAGTATAAACAAGACGTGGATTCCACGCATGCCACGAACGTCATCCTTGCGCATACTCTCCGGAGTATAAATAAGACGCGGATGTTCTCCTGGCGCACTCTACGGAGTATAAATAAGATGCGGATGTTCTCCCTGCGCACTCTACGGAGTATAAACAAGACGCGGATTCCGCGCATGCCACGGACGTCGTCCTTGCGCATACTCGCCGAGTATAAATAAGACGCGGATGTTCTCCTTGCGCACTCTACGGAGTATAAACAAGACACGGATTCCGCGCATGCCACGGACGTCGTCCTTGCGCATACTCTCCGGAGTATAAATAAGACGCGGATGTTCTCCCGGTGCACTCTATGGAGTATAAACAAGACGCGAATCCCGCGCATGCCATGGATGTTGTCCTTGCGCATACTCCCCGGAGTATAAGACACGGATACCGTCCCGGCGTGCTCGGCAAAACGCAAACGCAGCGCGAACCTTGCGCGGCTGACAAATCGTGCGCCCCCTCAAAGCGTCGAGACTCGTCATCGCGCACCACGGGAGATGTACGCAAGGCGCGCTATGGAAACCCAATTTCGAGAGTTTCAAGAAGTAGCGGTGTAGCGCGCCACAGGCTGGCTCCAGCGAGGACGCGCACACGGACTACGAGGTACACCAGAGGCTACCCCCACTTTGGAAGGTAGGGGGACGGAGCGTGCCTCCGCACGCGCTAGTCTACGGACTTTAAACACGTCCTAGTGCGGAGGTCCGCCTCCGCACGCGCCAGTCTACGGACTTTAAACACGTCGTAGTGCGGAGGTCCGCCTCCACACGCGCCAGTCTACGGACTTTAAACAGGTCGTAGTGCGCAGGTCCGCCTCCGCACGCGCCAGTCTACGGACTTTAAACACGTCGTTGTGCGGAGGTCCGCCTCCGCATGCGCCAGTCTACGGACTTTAAACACGTCGTAGTGCGGAGGTCGCCTCGCGCGCGCCGATCTGAGACTTTAAGCAGTGCGTAGTGCGCGAGTCGCCTCCGCACACGCCGATCTACGGACTTTAAGCAGTCGTAGTGCGGGTCGCCCGCCGCGCGCCCGCCACGGACTTTAAACACATCGTAGTGCGGAGGTCCGCCTCGCACGCGCGCCGATCTGAGACTTTAAGCAGTCGAGTGCGGAGGTCCACCTCGCGCGCGCCGATCTGAGCGTAAACACGTCGTAGTGTGGAGGTCGCCTCGCACGCGCGATCACGGACTTTAAGCAGTGCGTAGTGCGAAGGTCGCCTCGCGCGCGCCGATCCACGGACTTTAAGCAGTCGTGAGTGCGGAGGTCGCCTCGCGCGCGCCGCCACGGACTTTAAACAGGTCGTAGCGTCAACAGCTGCCTACACACGCGCTAAATCTACGAAGTAATCAAAATGCAAGCCCCGCGAGCGCACTGTCCGTGGCCACCCATTCGATTGGCAGGAAACAGCACTCGCACGCCTACACCAACAGCGCACTTTGAACGTGGGGATCTCGTCCCCGCACAACATGACCGCCCGAAGCACAACATGCAGCGCATATCCTAATCGCCAGGAGGTCTATATATCGAAAAATCTTACTAGTACAGAGGCCCGCCAACATCTCTGCCGCTCTAAGCAGCTAATCAGCAGGCTCGTCCTTAACACGCGCTAAGGCCAGGGCTTCGCCAGAAGAAGATCGGCCCGCCCAAAAGTTCAGCGACTCCTGGCCCTTCGCCAGCGTCGAAGGCGCCGCCGGGTCGCAAGGTCGGACGCAACTAGTCGGCCCCAGCAAGGAAGCTGCCCGGGACACAGGTGAAAGTCAGATTTTGTAAAGCAAGCGCGTACTTCATTCACAAGAAAAGCAGGGGACATTGCAACACACGCCTACACCTGGCCACTTCGGTGTCACACCTGCGAGTTTCCGACGCCTTCGGAGGCCTCAGCGCCACCCTCATCGCGTCGCGGGACCTCATCCAGAAATTGGCCGAGACTCCCCTCCCCGTAAAGTGACTTCCGAAGCTCGACCCGCGCAACGGCCTCCCCGACGTAATCCTAGACCTGCTCGTGGAAGTACTTGACGGCGCGACGAACGGCGTGGACGGCACCGGACATTGCTCGGCCGCTGGCATCTCGGTGGGGTCCTCGGCCCGGCGACGTGCGTGCAGCCGCGGTGCCATAAGAGCGCGCACACCATGCACGACGCTGTGTAAGCACAGTGGTTGCCGAAGGTCGTTGCGGCGCCGCACGCAATGTTGGCGGCATCTCCGATCCAACGAAGGGTCCGAGACAGCTCCTCCGGGCCAAAGGCGCGGTCCGGCACTTTAGCCACAAGCCCTTGGAGATGGCTCTCCAGCGCTTGCATGGCATCCCATGCAATTACCGAAGCCTCGCCCAGCGCCCGGTCATGCTCCGCTAGAGTTAAGGCAAGCTCGCCTTTTTCCTTCTCCAGCGAGGCGACCTGTTGCAGAAGGCCGTCCCGCTGCGCCGCCTCCACGGCCGACTCCCGTGCTAACACGGCAAGTCCCTCGGCGTGCGCCTTCACCTCAGTACACTCCGCTTCCAGCTCGCGGATGCGGGCATCCTGGGCAGAGCGGGCCCCCGAGGCTTCGCGTAGCTCCTCCTCGGCGACCCGCAGCCTATCCTCAAGCGCCCTTTGGGCACGAACATAGGCCGATTGCAAGGCCTGCCCCAGCACAAGTGTCTGCAGAGCAGAAAGGCTTAGCAAGCTCAGCATGGCCAGGCATTGTCATATAAAGTGCTTACCCTCAACCCCGACACCTCTAAGGTGTCCCCGAGACGCCCTACCCTGTAGGTCTGCAGCGCTGGCTGGCTGACGCTGGCAGCTGCGTCATCCACGATCCCGCGCCACGCCCTCAGCGTATCCGGCGGAGGCACGGTCCGCCAGGCTCGGCGCGCGGTGATCGCCCGCCGCACAAGGACCCCATGTTACGCCAGGGCTCCTCCTCCGAATAGCGGCAGCTGCGGCGAGGATGCGATGGCGGAAGGAGGGCTTGAGGCCCGCCCTAGCCCCAGGCGGGGTAATGGTGGCACAAGTCCTCGCGGGCGTGGCCCGCAAGAGCGAAGCCTCGCGTCGGGTCGGCACCGACCGTTCTGCACGCCGACGGCATGGCTTTGAGGCGGAGGGGGCACGCGCCGTAGGGGCATCGGCATATGCATCGAGTCCCACAAGCTCCGATGCCGTTGCCACGGTGAATCCTCGGCGTCGGTGGAGCTCGGCCGCGAACACGGCCGCTAGCGAAGCAAGTGGCGGCGACACCGCCCGATGGCGCTGCCGAGAGGCCCCACGACTACAACACCCGTGGCGAAGACCCCACCGTGGCAGCCTTTGCGGAGGGCACCTCGGTTTCGGCCGCGGCTGTCGGCGAAGACCCAGCTCCATGCGCCCCCGCAGAGGGCGTCTCCGGCATCATAGCGGCCACGGCCGAAGGCTCCACCTCAGCACTACCGGTCAGCATGGATCCTGTCCCGATGACTGCTGCAGGTGATGAGACTTCCCCTCTCCGGCTGCTTGCGACGAGCCCGCCGTCCAGGGCACCCCCCGAAGACCCTTCGCCCCCGGCGTCCGCGCCATCCAAGCCAGAGTCGGCGTACCTCACCGAATCTAACTCCGCATCCGCCGCGCCATCGGGAGCACTAGCGGCAGCAGCGGCAGCTGCTATACCAAGCACGGCAGATGCTCCGCCTCGGGCCCTCTTGCGAGACGGCGCCTTCGCCCTCGTTGCGCCGTCATCTTGGTGTTGCGAGGGCGGATCAGCATGGTCCGGCACAGCAAGGCCCAAGGCCTCGCACACGCGGTTTATTCACCCCAGCCCCGCCGCAGCAGTAGCAGACACGCGCTGCTCATGCTCCCTGCCGGTATACGGCCCGAGAAATACGCGCACGACCCACTCCGCATCCTCCAAGCGAATCTCTACAGCAAAGCAGGAGATGAGATTAACATGTAACGCACTCCGCGTGAACAAAGGAGGGATACGGTCAAGGCCTACGAGGGTCGGAGGGTGCCGGCAGTGAGGGTGCCGGCAGTGAGCAGACCCACGGCAGAACGTTGTCGTCTCGATGCTTCTCGACGGGGAGGCGCCAGTCACGGGCGAGCGGCGCTATGCCGTACATCGCGTACTCTTCAGCGAGGTTGCGCATGTTAAAGCGGGCGGCCATGCCTGCGAGCCGTCGGGCCCTCCGCCTGTCCTCGTCGTCGAGCGTCCGGCCGAGTGAGGTCCTGAACGCGATCGGCCGGCCCGTGCATTCGAGGCCGCTCCCGCTCGCCACGCGGTGGTACAACCACCTTTTCATCCAGTGAGACTCCCACTTCCCGCGAGTGGAGTTCGCGGGGAAGAGCTTGCTACAGGATGACCGGAGAATAAAGGTGACGCTGCTGAAGTTCGATAGCGTCCCATCCTTCCGCTCCTTGGGCTGGCACCGTGCCTCGTGCAGGTAGGCAAACAACGAAGCATTGGGCCAGCACGCTCCCGAGCGCAAGGCCCAACTGTACAAAGTGAGCCGGGCCACGACGTTCGGAGTCAGTTGCGCTAGCTCCAGCCTGAAGGTCCGCAACACGTCGCCCACGATTGCCGCCGCCGGGATGCGGAGCCCCGCGTCGAAAAAGGCGACGAACACAAGCACCTCCGACTCCCCGGGGCGCGGTTCCGTCTCGTCGGCGGCGGACAATCGTACCGCCTGGCGCTCGGACAACTTCCCCGCGCACAGCAGCACTTGGATTGTCTTATCGGTCACGAGCGAGGGGCCCAACTCGCCAGAAAACGAGCCTCCCTCCTCCGCCGCCACCACCACTTGTCCGCGCCGGTCGCGTTCGCCGGCGAGTATTTCACCTCTAGCGGTGAAGACCGCCGGCGAATGCCGCAAGCACCAACCGCCTGGCCACGCTTGTCACCGGATGCCATCGCTTCTCACAGAAGGAAGAATACAACGGTGAGAATACCACGGGAGTGTAGAAGGCGGCGCAAGCGAGAAAGGGGCGTCGAACTGCGGGGGCGCGATTATGGGGGCTATTTCAAGCCACCTCACCCCGAAGGCGGCAACCGGCGTCGCGGACGGTCCCGCGTGCGACGCGCTGCGATCGTCAAAGGCCCGTCCCGCACGATTCCCCATAACCAAGGCGGCGTTGTGGCGGTACACGCCGACGCGAACTGCTGAGGACCGCTGCACGACGCTCCAGTGGCCTCCCGCCGCGTGGCAACCCCCGCGCAAGATAACTAGGGCACACGACCCGGCGCGCGTCTTTAAGACGGCGCCTCCGCCCCAGCAGGAATACCCCCGGTCTTTGGCCCGACCTTCGCACGCAGTAGGGTAGCTCCCGGTGCTCGGGCCAGGACCGCACCCGGAAGATGGCCCCTTCACGCAAAGGCCAGACAGCGGGTCACAGCCTTGGCCGAGGGGTCCAAGCCCGTGGCAGGAATACGTTCGGCCGCGTGCCCCTCCACGAAGGCGGTCGCATGGCGTGACACCGCTGCCCCGACAGGCGAGCATCGGCACGATTCGGCCGCCATTAAAAGCGCACTACCAGACCGTGGGATCGTAGCAGCTTTGAAGCATAGCAGGACGGCTGCGATGGCGGGCGGCGGAATATGGCTACACGCCGCATGACACGCCACTCCTCGCCCGCCTCGTGTCCCCCCTCCCTAGGGAAGAGGCGAGCAGCCGCGATCACGCAACCGCTCACATCCCACCGCGCACTAGTTACAAGCCGCCACATGCCCCACACGTGCCAGGGCGAGTCGCATGGTATGACAACCTATTCCTGGCAAGCCAGGGACCAGCGCGATTCCAGGAACCATTACAGCTCATTCCCGGATCGTGAGGTTGCAATCACCGCAGGCGCAGCGGTGTCCGCTGTGCGAAGTTTCAATTCAGACTACACCGTTGAGCCTCTACCGCGATAGGCTCCAGTCCCTCGATGATCGCGCGCGTCTACTTCGATCAGGCGCTAGCTCCGCTGCCACCCGTTCCAAGGGTAGGGGACCGAGCGCTCGCGCGTCGCCGGCCACGCGCCGGCTCGCCGCCACCCGTTGAAGGGTAGGGGCGGAGTGCGCGCGCGTCTACCGGCTGGCGCAAGCTCGCGCCACCCGTTCGAAGGGTAGGGGATGGGCGCTCGCGCGTCACCGACCAGGCGCCGGCCCACCGCCACCCGTTCGAAGGGTAGGGGCGGAGGGCTCGCGCGTCTGCCGACAGGCGCGGCTCCGTTGCCACCCGTTCCAAGGGTAGGGGATGGAGCGCACGCGCGTCTACTTCGACTAGGCGCCAGCTCCGCTATCACCCGTTCGAAGGGTAGGGGACGAAGCGCGCGCGCGTCTACTTCGATTAGGCGCCAGCTCGGCTGCCACCCGTTCGAAGGGTAGGGGACGGAGCGCTCGCGCGTCTTCTTCGACTAGGCGCCAGCTCCGCCGCCACCCGTTCGAAGGGTTGGGGACGGAGCGCGCGCGTCTACTTCGATTAGGCGCCAGCTCCGCGCCACCCGTTCGAAGGGTAGGGGACGGAGCGTTCGCGCGTCTACTTCGACTAGGCACCAGCTCGAGACGGAGCTCTCGCGCGTCTACCTCAGCTGCCAATCCGGGCATCGGCTTCGGCTACGGCCTCAGACCCCGGGACCCGCTGCACACCAAGGTTTCGCAAATTCGGAGAAGTTCACAGGCCGCAGGGACGGAGGGGGCCAAAGGACTCGGCAACATGGCTTCGGCCCTATGAAGCCCTTCACCATAAGAGGCTCCTGTTGTAGGGGTGGCCCCCACCTAAACCCAGCAGGCCTGTTAGAAGATTATAGGGCCCAAAATGGGACATGTGTAATGGCTTAAGTACCCCTGACAGGGAGGTATCAATGTAAGGGCATAATTGTAAAAACATAGCCCGTATGAATATATATATAAGGGAAGGCTAGGGGAGAGGGGATCACTCTCTCCCAACTCTCCATACCACATCTCTCTCTGTTTGGTCTGTAACCAGAACAGCTACGAATGCTAATTTTTTACAACTATAATTCTCTATAGATGCTAATTTTCTACAACTATATGAGCTAAATTTTGTACAACTATAAGTTTCTATAACTACATTGATTAAATTTTCTATGACTATTTACTTCATACGAAAGTTGTACTATTCTTTTCTACAGCTATAATTTTCTACGGATCCTAATTACACACTAAACAAATTATTTACTTCATACAAAAAATATTGACTACAACATACAAAAATTTTTACCTCATATAAATAGCGAAGCCTCTCATTCTTTCTCCCTTTCCTCTCATCTCCTCTCCTTTTCTTCCCTCTCCTTTTCTCTTCTTTCGTTCCCTTCTCCTTTCTCTCTTTACGACGCAGCGTCGACAATGGAAATGGCTGGGGCTCGGCCGGAGGCCGATTTATATGCACGTCTAGTCGCCGAACGGTTGGGCAACTAGAACCGCAGTCGTCCGACGGTTGGGCAACAGGTCCCAGTAGCCTGAATGTTGGGCGACTGCAATTATGTCGCCTAACGGCCCACGGATAGTATCCGTGTCGCGCGGCCGTTGGGCGACAGATTCCATTTGTCCAACGGTTCGACGATTGGAGATCATTCTTGTAAAAAAAATTTTGCGTGGGTATATTTCTGTAATTTCAACTAAAAATTAAATTATTTACAAAAAAATTGAAATGGACCTGACTTGTTTTCTCTGTGTGGCCGCCGCACGCATCTTCTCGGGAAATCCCATCGCTTCGCCTCCACTCGCCTCCATGCGCAGGTGCGTAGTTCCACGCCACAAGTTGCACATGGGCACCTGCCTCGGAGTCTCGGACCACAGCTCGACCGTGCTTCAGCACTCGCGCTGCGTGGTGCACGACATGCGCCCGGGCGTTTTTCCCGCGCGTGCACTCGCGCCCCGTGCGTGCCCGGCTGAGTAGCGCACCGAAGCCTGGTAGTCCGCGGGTACGTCCAGTGCATCTTGCGTGCCCGCCCACACGTGGGACGGCATGCCACAGCCATGCTATGTCGCTGCACTGCTAGCGAAACACCCAGCGCTAGCGTGGGGAAAATCCTCAGTGGCCTTCCTTCGTGTCGGGACTCGCGCCAGCAAGGCGCGCACACGCGCGCGCGACGAGGGTGCAGCCACGCCAGGACTCGGTGACATCTGGCTGGAGGGTGTGCATCAACGGAGAGTTTTGGCGAGCAGTCGTAAGTCGTAAAGTATTGTAGTGGTTGTAAGTCATAAAATTACTTTAGCGGATGTAACTCATAAGAACACTGTAGTAGTTGTAGTCATAGGGGGTCAAGAATCAGATTCTGTTTAGAATTCAGAGTGGTAGTAGATAGAAAGTCGAGATGTTTTCATGTTAGATTCTCAATATGGTATACCGCGTTGATTTTAAAGTCTTATATGTTGATTCTTTGTATAAGAAAGAAGAAAAAGGACGCAGACGAATAGCACTACATCGCGTCGCAAAAGAGAAGAAATCAATATAAATTTGTTTATGTTTGTGTGTGTGATCTTAAATGTTATCATTCATCGTCCATCTAAACCCTGAACGATTAGCCCAACAGTGCATAGGCCCTGTTTGGATACGCTTATCTGAGAATCGATTTTAATTTGATCAAGATTTTCTGATAAGTCGCGATCTGAAGAATCTGCGATCTGAATAATCTGAATAATCCTGATGGGGCTTGCGGTACAGGATTTTGGATTCTCAGTGCAAATGCTGATTTTTCCCACCGCGGCGGTTGAAAGAATCGAAAAATAATCAAAGTATTTGGGTGAGATTCTCGCTTAATTCTACTCAGAATCGAATTTTAAGCGTATCCAAACAGAGCCATAGTTCCACGATGCAAGCGCCGCCGCAAGGCACCACTGGGCCACCTGCTTCGAGCCATCGCTCGACCACGCATCAACAATCGCGCCTCGTGGTGCGCGCCACGTGCCCTGGAGTTTTTCACACGCGTGCACTCGCGCACTGCGTGTGGGTGACTCCTGGTCAAGTAGCGCGCTGATGCCCAGCAGTCCGCATGTATGTCCAGCGCATCTTGCGTGCACGCCCGTGTGTGGGGAAAATCCACGGTGGCCTTCCTTCGTGCCGAGTCTCATGCTAGCAAATCGCACACGCGCGCGCGAGGGGCGTGCGGCCATGCTCCGACTCGGCGATATCTGGCTAGGTGCTGCACATCAACAGGGAGCTTTCCTTTAAGTAAGTTCAACAAAGACGTACTTACGAACGCAAGTACACACACTACATCACACTCAGCGTGCAATGTACGCACTTTCTGAGGTGAGATTTAGGCCCTGATCAACTCGGCTTCGGCTTCTGACTTTTGGCTTATTTTTCACTATTCATAAGTTTCGTCTTTTTCTGAACTTTTGGCTTTTTGTTGAGCTTTTTTGCCGGTTCTTTTTTTTCCCATATTTGTTTGTATTATACGTAATGGGCTAACATATTTTTTTATTTTTAAATTTTTTTAAATTTAATTATGCTAAATAAGCCTCCGTCAGCTACAGTGCTTTTTCAGCCAGCTACAGTGTTTTCAGCCATAAACCACGAACTTTTCAGCCGAACCGATCACCACCTTAACCTCGGAGGTCTCATGGAGCATGCGCACATGTCTTAATTAATGAAAGTACCCACGGACGTATGTACTCAAAATGACACTGTTGAAATAAATAGTACCCAGCCAACTGGGCACTGTTCATATGAACAGTGCCCAGTGAGCACGCGCCCAGCCCAGCTCGAACACGGGCGGGCAAGGAGCAGCCATGCGCACTTACCAACTGAGCTAGGATCAGCTCTCCATCCACTGGGAATTTTGGCGAGCAGTGGAGAACCAGAGAAAAACTTGAAGGGAAAGAAAAGGAGAAGTGGTAGAGAAGAGATTAGAAGGGAAGGAGGAGTAAGAAGTGATCATGATCTGCGATTCTCGATTCGCGGTAACATTTGCTTTCCCCCCTTTGTTTTGTTATTTTAACTTGAATTTAACAATCCAGATTAGAGAGGGAGTTGGCAAGTGCTCAATGGGGAATCGAATAATAGGTTGGTTTACTCTGCCATAATATTGTACTGTTTTATAGGTAGTGTCTAGGTATTAAATGATAATTTCATCTAGAAGGAAGTTGTATAGAATTTTGACATTTTTCTAAAATTTTTTTATTCATGTCAATCGGATAAGTAGATTGCGAGATATGAATTTTATAATTCCACTGTCTAGTAAATTTGTCTTGTTTTTGCAGCATGTAGTAGTTAGTAGATTAAAAATAGTACATGAACTAATTTGGGAATTTGGTCAACATGAACGTTGTAGGAAAATTCCAAATGTTTCCAGAAAATCTAGAAACACAATTTTTAGATAAGTTTATTCAAAGTTATGATTTTTAGGATGCTGCTGTCCAGTACCTGGTTGTTGCTGGACACAGTCATGGGAAAAACATCAATTTGACTACTTTAATGGCGGAATTAAATTTTAGAAATAACTAAAAAGTAATAGAAAATTTCCTGTACATTTTTAAAATGTCGTAGTTGAATAGGGTTGCATGTGTAGATTTAAAGATATGAAATTATTAAGTCTTCTGTGTAGAAGATGACAAAAATGTCTTCTGGGTTAAAAAAGGGAGTTTCGATGATTTAATCTAGTCATTTGTCCAACTAAGAACTTGTAGAAAATTTTGTGTTGGTTCCAGATTTTGTATGGTTTGCTATTTTATAAGGTGGGAGCTGAGAGTTATGCTATCTTTAGTATCGGGACAGTAAGGGGGACTGTTTGGTAAAGCAGGAAATGGTGGATTTCGGAAGTGCGCAGGAGCGTTGTCGATTAATTGATATCTTGTATTGCCGTTGCAGGTATTGAGATTGAGTATTTACTATAGGAGGAGAAGTTTCGGGTGTGTTGACACCTTCAAATCATTTTGGTCATTGCAATCAAGAAAAAGACAAGTGCATGGTAGAATAGAATTCAAGTGTTTGAGCTTGTTGTTTGTTTAATCAATTACTTGCCATAATGATTCATATGATGATACTTGTTCTTAAATTTCTTAAATGATTATGGTTACAATGATGAATATGCCAATTGATTATTTTTGTTGATTAACTATCAAAAAGAGATAATTATTGCATTTCATGTCAGTATCAGTGTTGCAAAGACGTACATCAGTAGGCACTCCTTGGAAGTAGGGCTATAGTCCGAGTTGTCGCCCTGTATGGAAAAGGATAGTGCGACCCTGTATGAAAAAGAATTGGGTAAGGTTGTGTCATCGACGGATAAACACTCAGCTATACTAGTATATGCAGAAGTGGAGTTGAGTTTTGTATATTGCATTCATGAAAAAGAGGCATATGTGTGGAACTTGCTGATAACGAGTATGTGATGATGAGATAATGGTGAATTAAGATGACATGTAAAATGATGCCTATCTTGTTTATTATCTGCTTTATACTTGCCGAGTCATGGATTCACCATTGTTGATTTGTTAGTTTTTAGGTGAACATTGAAAGTGACATGCATGGGGGATATAGGATATGGATTGTTCCACTTTGTAGCTCTTCACTTCATCTAGCAATACTTTACTTTTGGTCATGAACAATTTTGTATCATTCATCATAATAATTGGATAATTTATGGTCTCCTTTAGTTTCTTATGGTTCGTAATGTTGCTACATGATGCGTACCTTAGTTTAGAATTATTTAGGATACTTTTGGTAATTATTTGGTCCGTATTAAGTTCAATTTATAGTCTATCATATTGCTGAAATTTATGTTTAACTACATATGCAATGTTGATTCTTGAAATCTAGATGTCATTAATGCTTACTTATTGTTTTAAATTGGTAGCAATAGTGGTGTAGGTGACATCTTGGGCTTTTGTTAAGCTAAAATATTATAGCAGGGATGGAGTACGCGACAAGACAACCACAACGGTGCAATTCCTCAACACTATTCATCATCGAGGAGATGGCTTTAGGCTTCAATTTGATGAGACATCATGACTTTGGGTGATGACATGGGCTTAGCTAGGTATAAAATGGCTCGGGGTGCGGCAAACAAGGGTCGGTGCCCCTATTTATGCACGGAGAGGTGGAAGGCAATGTGGAGTTCAAAAAGGGCAGGACGACACTACAGTTGAGGGAGATGAAGTTCACAAGTGGGCCCCACACATCAGCGACGATGGACAGGCGAGGGACACGGTTGTGATGCGTGGCAGACGCGACGGTGAGGCAGGTTGGGCCATGGCGATGAGCGCAAGATTGCGTTGGGCTATTGAGAGAAATAGAATTGGGCCATCGAGAAAGAATTGGCCCACAAACGAAATCCGGATTTTCAATTGATTTCTCGATTAAGAAATCCCAAGAAATTCAAATAAACCATGAAAAATAATAAATAACTCCAGAAAATTCCATGAAAATTCCATAAAATACTTTGAGAGATCAAGAATTAAAATAAAATAATTTTAGCAACATTGGATAATTGATTTTCCTAGGTTAATTCCTGAACAATTATTTAAGCTTTATTTCTTAAAAGGAGAATCTTAGAAAAATTAATTAAAGCAAATTCTAATTTCAAAATTTTTTAAAACTCTAAAAATTAGGATGTTACAATTCCCATGTCTAGTATCTCTAATCATAGTACTGAGGCATCAGTGGCTCTTGTCTCCTTGATATTGACTTTTCAGTTGATGAGGGGATCATGGATATCTTGGATGCTATTTTGGATCTTTCTCACATGGACTTATAGTGATGTCTATTACCTTTGAGACTAACTATGCTCCTACTTCCTCTTCATCTACTATGATGTAATTTGTTGAACTTTTTTAGATTCTCAGTTCCCATTATCATCATTGCATATCATCTGGGATTTTGTTAAGGATCTAGTCTTCGATAGGTTGGTCTCTTTGAGTTTTGTCTTTCTTAGGAGTGTCCTATCTCCTTTAGGTCCTCTAGAGTCTTATATCCTATCTAGGTTGAGCTCGCTTCCTCAATCACTTGTATCTAGTAGTGGGGGTAGTTAGTGTTGTTGATTCGCTCCTTAGTTTGAGTTTTTGTTGGCCTAGAAACCTTTGTAGTGTAGAGGGTGATGTTTGTACTAGGTGTTTTGTGCTTGTTGTTTAGGGATTGGTGACCCTAGTCTCTTCCAATTAGTTGTAGTTTCTTATCTTGATATCTATTTCTCAAATTGGTTTATTTCTTTCCTACAAGTGGTATCAACTCCATAATTTATATTTTTATGTCTTCCTTTGGTTCTTCCTTAGAATCCATGTTGAGAAGGATAAAGTAGTACTCTTGTGTCAAGTTTGAGTTTTAACTCTTTTGCAGTATTTTGGCTTTTGTTTCTCTCGTTTTATTTCACGTGGGCAGTTTTGGGGTAAATTGGCTTTTTTTGCTTGGTTTGAGACTACTACGAAAAGGCTAATACTGGTCGGCTCACCATAGACACTTGATCAAAACCATAAGGATTTAATACAATCAAAGACGATTTTGATTTAGAGACTGTCTGTGTTGCTACCAGTGTTAAAAACTGTCTGTGAAGAGATAATATCACAGATAGTTCAAATTGAACACCATCTGTGATATTATGAAATATCACAAACAGTTTTGTCTTAAAACTGTCTGTGAAGTATCACAAATGATTTGTATCCAAAACTGTCTATGATAGTTAAATCATCACAGATGGTTTGTGTTAAAAATCATCTATGATAATTGTACTTATTGATTGCAGACTCAACTCTCATAGATATGTCTTAAATTATGGATTTGTTCTCACATGTTTCTGCTTTGAGGAGGTGGGGCTTTGATGCCATTTGGTGAAAGGAGACCGCAGATTTGGGAAGAGTAATTGTAGATCTATTTGTTCTTAACTATCTATAGTTAGTAATTTGTTCCTAATTGCATTATATTTTTGATCTAGCCTAGTAAATGAAGAATTGAAGATGGTTTATGTGGGGACCCTAGACGTGGGAGTTGCCCGTAGTCGCCGTATGTGTTCTGTACTAGTTCCATAATTAGTAGCTAGTACACACATTCATATCATTGGGATCACATCCATACACGTTGCGGATGATTAGTTTACAACAAAAGGGTGATATATATGCGATGCGTAGTAGAGTTTATGTACGTAGGGCCGACTAGTAAAATAACATCAGAGTTTAGAATAAAAATATAGCGGAAGTCTAATAGATAGTAAAAACATCTAGTGATATGCCCTCATAGCCACAGGCAACTGACTAGAGTTAGGCCCTAGCAAGACCCATTGTCAAATTCCTCGGTGCCGGGGGCAAAATACGCGTCGTCAGGCATGTAGTCTTCTTCATTTTCTAATCAACAATAATTTAAGCAAGGTTGAGTACATTGTGTACTCAGCAAGACTTGTAGTGTATCACAAAATTTTATATATATGCAAGGTTATCAAAGGATGAGCCTCTATAATAAGTCATTTTCAGCATGAGACAAATTTAATTTTGCAATATCAATAAGTAATAATTTGAAATAGAATTGTAAAGAGCATTTGACATGTAATGAATTAACATTTATATAACTTTCATAACAGTAGATCAAATCCATTAGCAGCCCTCCCCGGCTGAGAAAATTGCATAATTCCCACCCATGGGCATGGCACACGATTAGACGTTCATGCCATCCCATATGTTCAGTGAAACAGTTTTGAAAAGGAAAACAATACCTATTGTGGCTATATCCAAGCTTGCTCATGACCGTGAGCACGGCTGTTTAAATAGTTTTTAACACTCTACAGAGATTGTACAACTTTACCCACATGAGATAATCATATACACTGGCGTAACCTTTGGCGTACAACGAAAGTGATTATCATATAGCCTTTAGGTTATCTAGTCCTAACCTTGCACCAGCCTGATGAATGGATAAGTCCTCACTTGTGTATGACAAGTGAGCCACATGATAGACCCTCACCTTGGCAGATTCTATCCCTTTAGTTAGGCATTCATCATTGTATTAGCGAGCCTCGGTCCAAACACCTCGGTGAAGGGAGCCCCTATGAGCCAAACATTTTGTGGAGTGCCCTTATTACTTCTGCGTCTACCACAATGCAAGGCTAGACCTAGACAATTTAATCAGCTAAATGTCAGAGCCCATAAAGCACATGTGGTTGTACGGTCTGACTTAGATGTACAACAATAATGTTCGGTTGTTAATTGACCTGGGTAGGAATCTCCCCCTATCTACATGCAAGGTTCCTCCTTACATTCAATAGTTTACCACATAACTCGTTCGCGTCCAAAAACTATGTTTTTCATTTTGTTTTATACCAAACTAGCAGAGGTTCCTTCTCTGGACCAATATTTTGAAATCTCCCATATCCACGTGCAAACTTTTTGAAATATGAAACTTATTGAAAGCTATTGCATGTCTAAGCATCGAGACTATATATCAATATAATATTCCCAATTTGATAGTAGATATTGTCTAAACCATGTCCTAGAGGTTACAACAGTAAGGATATCAAACTTTCAAGGACGTTCAATGCATATGAGCGGTTGTAACTACAATCAAGAGGATCATGATTTTAGAAGAATTTATAAACAAAGATCACTAAATTGGAGTTTACATGCAAAAGTTATAAGCGTTTGAGTTTTGGCTTGGTTTGAATTATCTCTTCTCGGTTGGGTTATTACTCTTTATGACTACTAACGTTCTTCAGCCGCTACGGTACTCAGACACTCCGACTACTGAATACTGACTACCAACCATGGTGCTTCAACTACACAAGTCATCAGAGCATCGAACAGGTACTGTAGTTTCAACTACCGACTACGTTCTGTAGTTTACGACCATACGACAACTTATAGCTATCAGCCAACCACTTGAGCTTACGACCATTATAGACACCGACAACTGGGGCTTATGACTACTATAGCTATCGACAAATATATCTTACAACCACTATAGCTATCGACAACTGGAGCTCACGACCAGTATAGCTACTGACCACTTTAGCCTATGGCCTTATGACTACAACTTACAATCACGGCGCTTTGACCACGACAGCTCGACCACAGCACCTCGCCACAACTCTGGACATACTACTCACACAGAGCCGATACAAACAATCTTTGACCACACAGGTCTTCCAACTACTGACTGGCTACGATAACTTATGACTATAGACTGGGTACTATAACTTATGAGTACCGTCTGGTGTCAAGATTACGACTATCACAATCGAAGGTTACGACTATGCAAGTGGTCGGAGATTATGACTGCAGCAGCGGTCGAGGATCTCAACTTTGGCAGCGGTCGAAGATGTTGACACCGGCTGTCGTCGAAGAGTTTGACTACGGCTATGGTCAAATATGTCAATAACGGCAGTGCTCATAGATTTCAACTATGGCTATGGTTGAATATTTTGACACCAACAGTGGTTGAAGATTTTGACACAATGTCGTGACCCCGGATTTCCAAACCCAGACCCTCTGTGTATTACGGCACTAGTCCCAAATCAAAGCTAGTGCACACAGTCAAACAAAAATGATTACATAACCAACAGCGCTTTATTACAATAATAGAGAGTACTGACCGAAAGGTCTCATTATTACAAAGGAGGTTTCAAGACCTCACACACACATAAAACACAGTAGAAGCATAAATAAATCTAGCGAAGACCCATCAATACGCCACAGGCAATTGACTGGGGAAGCGCGACCTAGTACTCTGGAAATCCTTCGTTGAATCCACATGCGAAGTAGTCATAGTCTCCCTCTTGAGCTTCGTATTCCTCTGAGTTAATTTTTGGTGCAGCACGTGAGTACATAAAGTACACCGCAAGTCTTGGGAAAAATGTAGTAGATGCAAGGCTTAACAAAGGAGGGTTATATGGTTCTTTTGCACAAAGCAATATTTTATTTCAATTACTGCTAAATATTTTCGAAGGCATTGATTTAACAAAGTAAATTGATTAACTGCAATTAATAAACATTTTATAGTGAAGGTTCTATCCACCAACACTACATAACTAGCTCTAACCAATAAAGTTTAAAACTGCGGGTTACATCCACCCACACTGGCTCCAACCGCCAAGACAACCATCCGAGAGTTCCCTCCACTCTCGGAATACAAAACTTTGTTTTAAAATGAAAACCAAGGATCTACCATGTGAATGCATTCCTTGCCCACCCTTGACCATGGGCACGGCTATTCGAATAGTTTGTCACTCTGCAGAGGTTGTACAACTTTACCCCCAAGAGATAAATTATCTTAACAGTCACCACGCTTCCTTTGGCATGAGACACAGATAAAATATCACAAAGCCTTTTCCTCACTCTAGTCTAGCTAGACACAACCCGCTGAGGTTTCACCGCAGGAGGGTTAAATCCACCCAGTCCAAGCCCTCTTGCGCCATATGAGTACTGAGAAATCCTGTCCCTCACACGTGAATAACCAGTAAATCCCTGGCACCCACTTTCCACTAGTGGCACCTAAACTAGACTATCGTAAGTTAATCAGCTAGGTCGTACCCATATAGACTTGGGGTTGTACGGTGGTGCTCAGTCTGGACAAACACAAGAGTCGGTCCTTAATCGACTAGGGTAGAACATACCCTTTACAAGATCTCGTACTTGTCACACCACACCAACCCAAACCAACCATCCGCCCCAGTCTAAACCAACTTCCACATTTTAATTGTTTTTAAAAGAATAGCGGCAACACCAATCACCACTTATTTCTAAATACAAAGGTTATTGCAATGAAACATAATTTCCCATTCCATATTTACAAAAGAATTAATTAGCATGACTAAGCATTTTACTACCATTCTAATATTACCAAAGGATTATGTAATTCTCATTATTGAGACAAAGGTTATACTAGGGTTACAAGGGTACATGGCATTCAAGTTCAATTGACGACATATCAAGGTTGGATTAACTATGCCTTAAGACCAAAATTAGAGTTCTATGTAAATAGCGATGCACATAAATTTAAAATAATTAAAAATATTTCTCAAACATAGGTTCAAAATGATCAAAAGAGACTTGCCTTCTTGTGCACTGGTTGGTCCCTCTTGCTGCGGTTCGACAAACTCTTCGGCGACGTCGGATTCGATGCGCAAAAGACAAACAAACAAAGCAAATAAATACAAGAAAAATTCAAATAAAATTCAAAAATTCAAAAAGAGGGTATATTGGGATAGATTATGATTTTAGAAAAATTTAGAAATTTGAACGGCTCAATTTGGAGTTAAAATGAGAAACTTATGGCTTCCGAAAGATTAAATAGAAGAAAAAGAAAAAGGCTATTTTCTGATTTATTTTTATACTGAAAAACCATATTTATGACGTCAGCGATTTTTTGAATTTTGAAATTTCGGACATGTGGGCCCAGTCCACCGTGGACCGAGTTCACGCACCGCAAGCCTTGCCGAGGTGGCAAGCTTGGCCGACGTGGCACCACGCAGCACCCACGCGGCGGCCACGGGCCAGCCAACGTGGCGCGGCCGTGGCAAAGGCACGCGGCGCGCTTGGCGGGCGTGCTCGTCGCGCACAAGGCGTCGGCGGCGTCCGGCGGAGGCGACGGTGAGGCGACACTACCGCGGCGAGGCACGGGAGGACCGAGGCGGCCGACGAGTGGAGAGAAGGCGACGGCGGCGGTGGTGCTCGGGGACGGCAAGCTCCGGTGGCGTGGGGGCTCAAGCGAGCAGCGGAGGGCGGTCACCGGCACTCAGGGATGGCGAAGGAGGCGTCGGTGGAGGCCGAAGGGGTCTGGTTCGCCAGCAATTGCTCATCGGAGCAAGGCACAGCGGAGGAGAGAGAGAGCTCGGCGGCGGCGCTGCGGAGCTCGGGGGGGGGGTGAGTAGAGCGGAGGGAGGTGGTGCGGTGAGAGGGGATGCCGAGGGGGGGTATTTATAGTGGTCGGGGAGGGGCGCCGATGGGGGATTGCTCGCCGGTGATTGTGGGCGGCGGGAATTTCGGAGAGGGGAAATAAGGAAAGTGCGGCCGCAAAAAGGAAGGGAATCGGAGGAAGAAGAAGAAGGAAAGGGCACGGGTCGCACGGGTGAAGAAATGGAAGAAAGAGATGACAGGGGGGCCCGCGTGTGAGAGAGAGGAGTGAAGGGGTATGCTGCCGGATTGATGACACGTGGCGCAATCTCGGCCATTGAAGTTTAAGTGAAGGTGAAAGGCTCAGATTAGATCAAGGGATTTGATGGATTTGATCGGCATGTCTTTTGGTGGCATAGCATATTCCGGCGAAATGTGCGCATAAAATTGGGCCTAAGGCCGGGAATGGAAGTCTTGATGAGAGGGATTGAATGCCTTTGATTGCACAAGAAATTGTGGAGAAAAGCATAGGTTTTGAGGAGCTCCAATGGTCAGCCATGGAGTCACGTGCTCGGAAACGAAACGATTTGTGAAGAAGATGAAGAAAGAGAGGAGAGAGAAAATGAAAAAATAATTTTTTCCAACAATAAAATAAATTCAAAAAATTCCAAAAAAGTTTCACCAAATCTTGGAATCCGAAAATATCAAGTAAAATAATTTTGGACTTATTGAAGTTTATTATAACCATTTAAAATATTTTTATATTCTAAGCTTTAATTTAATCCAATAAATTCAAACAGACTCCAAATTTGAAAATAGGATAGAAATAGATAGACTCGAATTTTTGAAGAATTTATAAATTTTAACGGGCTGAATCGGAGCTAGGATGAAGGAGAATGGGTTTTGGGAAGTTTGAAATTAAAGAAAAAGGAAAAAGGAGATTTTCTGAATTATTTTTGTATTGAAAATGAAAGATTATGACATCCGCAAAGAATTGAATAATTTTTCTTCGAGAAAAGGGTTTTATGATGTCAGGCTGACGTCATCAAGGAAATTAATTTTTCTGCCGATTTATTTTTCAAAAGGAAAAGGATTATATTTGGCTAACAGGTCACGTTTGCGGACTCGATCTATGATGAACTGGGTTCGTGGACTAGGTATGGGATCAAATCGGGGCGGCGCAAATTGAATCCAAGCCGTCAGATGGAGATGGAGTGGGTTAAGTAAAGATGAACATCTGATATTTAATTGTGTGCGGAAGATTGGATATAGGCGTCATACTTGTCAGCCCGAGAAGAGAGAGGGTTTAAAATTAGATTTAGATTTTCACGAACTTTCAAAAATACTTAGAAAATAGGAAATAAAGTCTAACAATTCTGGAAAAATTCACAGAAATTCCTGGAGATGATTTAGACTAAGAAAAGATATTTCCAACTTTTTATATTTGAAATTGATTTTTAAAATCCAGTAAAACATAGAAAATCTAGCTAAATGCCAATGCTTCCAAATAATTAATTTATAATAGGATTTTATGGAAAATCATATATCATTTTGTTTAATACTATTTTTATGTTTTTACCTAAATTACTTTTCAAATCCAACGTTTTTAAAACTAGAAAAATCAGGGCAAATCAAAAATAAAATTTAGGCAACCAAAACACTTATTATTTTTTTTATAAAAACCTGGGCTGTTACAACAACAAAGAATACAAAGGAGGATTGTGAGAGATGAGAATGTAGTTGGCAAGGAAGAATACAATCAATTTGATGAGTTGCCTCTTTTTAGAAACGATGTAAGGGTCAAGGAAGAACAACGTGACGAAATTTGCTACATAGTGTTGATCATTATGAAGGGCTAATTTTTAAAGGAAGTAAGTAAGTGGAATGATGAATGAAATATTTATGTGTCATATGTTCTGTATTTGCATTTATGTATATGAGAATGTGTCATATATATATATATATATATATATATATATATATATATATATATATATATATATATATATATATATATATATATATATATATATATATATATATATATATATATATATATATATATATATATATATATATATATATATATATATATATATATCTGTGTGTGTGTGAATTGGTATTTATGTATATCATGATAATTTGTCATATATATGTGAATCTGCATTTATGTATATTAGAATGAGCTATATATTTGTGAATTTGCATTTATGTATATGAGTGCATTTAGAAGTGATTCACATACGCTTCTACTGAACCGTTTGTGATGTGTATTTATCATGGACAGTTCTAAAGTAGAATCATCTGTGATGTGTTTTTATCATAGACGGTTCTAATATAGAACTGACTATGATTGTCCAACCTATTTATATTTAGACTCTAGGGTTTGCCCACGCTCCCATACACTTACACACTTAATATTCTCAACTCTCCCGCGAGCACAAGCCACCGCCTCCTCCCGTGAGCATGAGCTGCCACCTCTTCACCCGAGCTCGCCACCTCCTCCCCGATCATGAGCCATCGCCTCCTCCTCCGAGCCACCACCTCCTCCCTCGAGCTGCCGCCTCCTTCCATGAGCACGAGCCACTGCCTCCTTCCCTGAGCACGCTGCCTCCTCCCCGATGTGCCTCCTCCTTGAGCACGCCTCCTTTTGTGAGCATGCCGCCTCCTCTCCCGGGCACACTGCCTCCTCCCTGAGAATGTCGCCTCTTTCCCAACACGCCCCCTCTCCAAGCATGCCTCCTCCACGAGCACACTGTCTCCTTCCCCGAGCACGCCGCCTCCTCCCCAAGCATGCCACCCTCCTCCCCGATGTGCCTCCTTCCCGAGCACATCTTCTCCTCCCTGAGCAAGCCTTCTCCCCAAGCATGTCTCCTCCCTAAGTATGTTGTATGTAACATTCTTTTTCCTATTTATGATATGGCAATAAATAATGTATCATCATGGTTACTAATTATCTCTTTTGCTCTATTGTTGTTTCATCAATACACGTCCTGAGGATAAATGCCTGGGTTTAAGTTTTAATTATGCTCTTTTGATGTCAATAACACAAAGATGGATTGCTAATGCTCTTAAGCATCAATTCCATAAATAAAAGATAAGTCATATTTCAGTACTAGGTGACCTTGCTTGTAATGGTTGGCGGCTCGGTTTTACTGCTTGATGAGGATAATTGTCATATTATGAAACTAAAATGATAACCTTGTCAGGCTTGAGCTATTTGAATTGATTCTTATTGTCATTTGTTACTAGTAGCCAGTTCACTAGTACTTTTTATTTTGATGACCTTGAGTACTGTTAGTGTTATAAAATTCTCTAGAGATTCATTGTTAGCTGATTGTGTCTACTAGAATTATTGAGACTGTTAGACACTTCTATTATCTTGTGAAGATATCATCTGCTCATTGTCAGTCATTGTCATCTCATGCGTCTGATGCACCGTCCTGTGGAATAGTTGCACGGGAACGGGTTGAGATCACGTACGATATGTGGAAGGAATTGAGCAAAGATTAGAAAAATGAACTGGTGACATAAAATTTTCAATCGTTTGAGACCCCAATAGAACACCTGGCCTCCATGTGATGACATGCACTATTAGCTGTGTGCAAAGTGTGGAAGAACTTCAAGAGCATACTTATCAAGCAATACAGGAAGAAAGATCAGAGACCCTTCTAGAAGTATCCATTCCTAAAACCATGCTAGCAAGTTTGTGGTGATGAAGACAAAGATAAGTTTACGATTGAAAGTGCGGTGCATAGGGCCCTCTAGGAAAAAACACGCACCCCCATTGTCGGATCCCGAAGCAACAACTCCTGGATCCTGTGTTAATTGCACTAGTCCAAGATCAGCTAGTGCACACAGTGATAACAAAGAGAAATATCATGCATAATGACAAACTTTATTTAACTGAACGTGGGCCTGATGGCCAAAGTTTACATCAATGGCACATAAGCCAAAATTAAATATAAGCAGCGGAAGGAAAAATCGAAGCGGAAGAAGCTCACTGAGCCAGCCCACAGGCAAACGACAGTAAGACACAGCCTATTCGTCCAGATCTTCACTGTAGTCGAAGTCGTCTTTCTCTGTGTGGAGATAGCAAGGTGAGTACAAACTTGTACTCCGCAAGTCACATGAAGAATGCAACATAATGATAAAGCCAACAAAGGAAGGCTTATAGGGTTAGTCTGAGCATAAAACAGTATTTAAAGAAATACAGTAATTAGATTGAAATTGCTGAAGTAAAAATAGTAATTGTAAATGAACTTAATATCGTTAGTGCAGGCTTCGACCAAACACTAACATAACCAAGGGCATCCCACCCAGACCATCTTTTCCAAAAGATCTCGTATGGACTCCATCCATCCACACGCTTCCAATCACTCATAGATTCCATCCATCCATAAGCTTTACATAAACCATTTTGAAAAACAAAGTCTAATCCGTGAAAAACTTTACTCAGCTTTGCCCATGACTGTGGGCATGACTATCCAAGATAGATTATACACTCTGTAGAGATTGTAAAGCTTTATCCACAAGACATGATCATCCCGTATTGCCACCGGATTAACACACTTCCTTAGGTGTGCGGTGAGGAGATCATGACAATGTCTTTACAATGCAAAGCCTTCAACCTGGTCAAGCCAACACTAAGGTTTTACCCCAGTTAGGAATCCACCAAACCGGGACCCCCTCTTGAGCCAAGTGAGACTTCTCATGGCCTACGCCACAGTCACTTTCAACCTACGACATGACTCAGGTTGGGACACGCAAATTAATCAGCCAGGATTGTCCCGTACCAGTCTTGTGGTAGTACGATAGGGCTTTACAACAATATCTCACAGGCTGATCCTTAAATGACTTAGGCTCATCCACATACCTCCTGTGCCTAACAATCAACACTGTGTCTCCGAACAACAGTGCATGCCTGCAGCCACCACCTAACCATTAGCCTAAGTCTAAATTAGACTTTATATTTTATTTTAAAAATATTTCATAAACCTCCTTGACTCACTGAAGTCAAGAAGACATTTGAAAAGCTTATCATTTTATGTGAAAAAGTTATCCCAAAACAAATATTATGTCTAAGTAGGTCTAAGCATTTGATATAAAACTCTCTAGCCAATACTAGTGCACTAACTAGAGTTTGATTCTAGGGTGACAAGGTATAATGTTGCTCAAGATCAAAGGTGTCAATAACAATTGGGAATTAACTAAGTTTAAAACTGGAATTGAATTACTTGAATAAACATATGCATGCAATATAATTTAAATCAACATAATTTTATTTGCAAACTGGGATCAACATGATCAATATGTGTGACTTGCCTTGCTCCACAGTCTGGTGTGAGTCGTCATCGAATTCTTCCGAATCGTCCCAGTCTACACACGAAGAACCAATGCAAATAAATTCAAATAAAATGCAAATAAAATGCAAAATTTATAAAATATATATTGAGGAATAGATTATGATTTTAGATGAATTTAGGATAAAGAATCATTGGATTTAGAGTTCGTACGAGGGAGAACGAACATTTGAAAGTTTTTGATATCACATGAAATGATAACAAAATCCGAGACTTATCTTTCGAATAGTACGGTGTCGGTTCGCTGCGAGGCGAAGGTGGTGATGTGGGTACGGCGGCGAAGGAACGGCGGCAATCACCGGCAGTGAGAACAAACGGCAGTGATGGCGTGGTAGCGACAATGACAGGTTGGAGAGAGATAGTACCAGGTATGGAACTTGGAGATGTAGGATGAGTACAACTAGAACACGGTATGGTGAAGCTAGAAAAATTATTGGCTAAGCTGAAAATTCATCGGAGATGATACAATCGACGTTTGAACGTTGATGATAGAGAAAAATGAAAAACTTGATAACTTGGTGCTTGGTAAAGCGAGTCTAAAACCACTTGGAAGGTAACTACCTGGGATGGTTTGGCACGATATGACGTGAACGGATTAGGGAGAACACCACCAGATAGATGGGGACACGGGATGCCAATAGCTACCTTGGCGAGGTATCGGAGGCAAAAATTTGTGGAGGCTTTTCGGGGTAAAGGAAGGGAGCACGGCGTAGAACGCATCGAGGCGAACTCAATAGTGCAAATGGCTCGGCCAAAGGACACTGGATGGTGCCGAAACATAGTGGAGAAGACCTTCAGCGACCGGCGGGTTGACGTCGTCATTTCGGGCAAACGGAGAGGAGTTAGCAGGTGAGGTTTGTGGCGAAACGAAGAGAAGATAGGGAATGCAGTGCTCACCTCGGTTGTGGTGGAACATGCACGGTCGGCTGACAGCGACGAGAGACACGACTGCGTGATTTGGCCACGGTGCTCCGGCGATGCTCCAGCGAAGTTCCAGCGAAGGCGAGGGAAGCACCACATAAAATGCGTGAAGGCAAAGCCAGTGATGTGGTCAAAGGTGGCCAGACTCCACTGTAGATGGCGCAAATGGCCGAAGAATGCCGTTTGGTTCGCGAGAGAAAAATGCTGATAGCAGCGATGAGGAAGGGAGAGAGGCCTTGAGATTTTCGGGGCTAGGTGAGGATGAGAAGGGGCACCCGGTGCTCCCTTTTATAGGCGCAGAGGGGGACCGAATGAGGAGATCGACGCGGAATGTCTTTTTGGTGGCAAGGAATAATCCCACGAAATGGGCGCACCAAATTGAGGGCTAAGGCCGGGAATGGAAAGGTCTTGATGAGAGGATTTAAATGCCTTTGATTGCGCAAAAATCCGTTGAGAAAATCTCGAGTTTGAAAGCTTTAAAGACGCAACCATGCCGCTATGTGCTTGAGATGCTCCAGATGGACGGAACGATACGAAGTAGATGAAGAGGAGAGAGAAACTGAAAAGAAAGAAAAAATAATTTTTTTCCCATGCCGCTATGTGCTTGGATTTATTTGAAGTTTATTTTAACCATTTAAAATATTTTTATTTGCTAAGATTTAATTTAATCCAAACAAATTTCAAACATACTCTAAAAATTTGAAAAAAGGATAAAAATAGATAGATTGGAATTTTTGAAGAATTTAGAAATTTGAACGGGTTTAATCTGAGTTAGGATGAAGGAGAACATGCTTCTGGAAATTTGAAACTAAAGAAAAAGGAAAAAGGAGATTTTCTGAATTATTTTTGTAATAAAAAAGAACAATTATGACATAAACAAGGAATTGAATTATTTTTCCTTGGGAAAAGGGATTTATGACGTCAGGGCGATGTCAGCAAGGAAATTGATTTTTTCACCAATTTATTTTTCAAAAGGAAAAGAATTATATTTGGCTGACAGGTGGCTTTGGCGAACTGGGTCCATGGTGAACTGGATTCGTGGACCAGATCAAATCGGGTGGCGTAGATTGAATCCAGGCCATCAGATGGAGATGGAGCGCGGTAAGTAAAGATGGAGGGCCGATATTTAATCTGGACATGACACTTGTCAGCCCGAGAAGAGAGAGGGTTTAAAATTATATTTAGATTTTCACGAACATTCAAGAACACTTATGAAATAGAAAATAAAGTCTAGAAATTTCAGAACAATTCACAAAAATTACTGGAAATGATTTAGACATAGGAAAAATACTTCCAACTTAAAGTTGGTCTTTTAATTTTTACAAAAATACTGTTTAGTTTTGAAATTGGTTTTTAAAATACAAAAAATCCAGATAAATGCCAAATGCTTCCAAATAAATAATTTGAAATAGTATTTTTAGTAGAAAAACAAATTATCATTTTATTTAATAATATTTTTATGTTTTTACCTAAATTACTTTTCAAATCCAGTGTTTTTAAATGCAAAACAATCAGGGCAAATCAAAAATAAAATTTAGGCAACCAAAACACTTATTTTTATTTTAAATTATTTTTACTATTTTTTTTATAAAAACCCAGGCTGTTACACCCATAGACTCAGCATCACTGGGTATATGGTTAAACTCCCACAATGGAGGATGGAGAATGAGTAGGCAATCCTGTGGGAGGCTTCCCCGTCGTTTGCCAGGAGTCCTAATGAGCGCGTCCGAAACAGGATAAGAGTGAGGTCATCTACCGTGTCATCAGGGACCATCTTCTTTCAAAACCCTGCAGATGAGGAAGTGCCCTGCCGCCTAGTAAGATATCAAACTACATAGTTTGTAATTAGTCCATAACTTCATAGGAAGTGAAATGACAAGTTGGGCTCTTGCAGGAAGCACTGAGTGTAGAATCTTCCCAAGGCTCATTCCAGACAGTTAGGGAGAGAGATATACTCTCCGCGGCCTTGGGAAAGAAGGAGCACCCGGGTCACACGAGAGGCCTTAGTCTTTATGTTCCATGGAAACAGGGATTCTCATAGCTACGAGCTGAGGCATAGCTACGAGAGGAGATTCATGCATCCCTCATAGATGAGATCAATAATGCCATTAGAGATGACATGCAATGGTAGATGGAGAGTATGTAGGAAAAGATTAGGGGAATCAGTTGGAAGCGGCCACCACTCTTGTGCTAGTCAGGCCCCAACCGTCAGAATAGTTGTGCATTCAATCATACCTCAGAAAGCGACCATAGATTTCCTATCGATGATATCCTAGTAATAATTATTATATCTAGAATGCACAATCCATTGATAGGCCTATTAGAGTAGTTAATTTTGTATTGTTATGTAGGTGGCTATAAAGTCCAATCTCTAAGTGAGATATGCTTCCGTTGCCCTATACGCTACTTGGGGCCAAGCGTATCTATCCGGTACTAGGGCCTTGGTGCACGATGTAACTCTAGCACTAGGTTTCACAAAAGTGAATGTGGACAGTGTTCACGCCAATTTCGAGGTTGTCCCATTGTATATGCCCTCAAATAAAGAGGTTGTGACTCTAGGGCAAGCCATTGGAACATTTATCTACTAGCCTAACAAGGACATCTGCCTGGAGGCTCCTGCACCAGTGTCAACTTCATGGGAAAGTCCTACACCAGTGTCAAGTCCACAAGAGCTATCTACACCGAAGCTATCTGCACTAGAGTTACCTACCCAAAGGTACGTGGATCGACATGTCATGGGCACAGTGAATCACAAAGATTCTACATCTTGTGCCCGGTCGACTACTGTGCAGTTGACCTCTAAACAACGAGGCGACAAGGGCAAACCAAAGAAGGCTGATCATATCCCCTACTGTAACATCCTAAATTTCGAGTGTTAAAAAATATGGAGTTTTTAAAACTTTTCTTGCAATGTGTTGGCATTCCAAATTGCCTTTGAATATTTATTTGAAATCTTTTGAGTTTCGAGAAATATAAATTAATATACTGAGAAGTAATACCCAAAGTAAACAAACAATATTGATGTTAATTACAAGAAATGGAAAACCCAAGGGACTTGATGAGGGCATCCCTAACACTTATACATCTTCTTCTATTGGTGGTCATGCACATACTGAGATGGACGCCATAAGTGAAGCCACAAGTAATACAAGTGCGGAAGTGCATGTTGGTCCATTGACTAGAGCAAGAGCTAAACTTTTAAATCAACAGGTGCTTTTGCTTCTTAATGAATCTATTGTCATTGATGAGAATTGGGTACTACCTCATGCAAATGTTTTGTGCATTCTCAGCTTTGAACATTGTGAGCCTTTGGAACCACGAGGGAGGAGAGGGAGGCCGGAGCCAAAGCGATGGAGGAGAAGCTCGCGTGGGTTAAGCAAGAGGAGAAAAGCTCAAGAACTCAAGCCCAATTCGAATCTTCCACAAGCCCAACCGAAATTCATCTCAGAATCAACTCGAAGTTCAATTCGGATTCAGTTCGGGACAGCCCAACAAACCTGTAATAAAAAGGCCATAACATTCACATACAGAGTCCGATTGGGGTGTTCTTGGACTTGCTGGAAAGCTTATTCCAAGGCCTACACAATGGGTATGGCCCCAGCTTCAGAAGACATACGGTTGCTCTGCTATGGCCGAAACAATGTGACAGATTAAGTTAGGTTTTCCTTTTTTGTGTGTTTTTGGGTCTTAACCGAATTGGAATTTGATTCCGCATGTCTAGCCGGCCCTAGGCCGTGCGTGAGTCAGGGAGGGCGCTATAAGTACCCTTGCCCCTCTCTTGTATCCGGAAGACCAATTTATGCATAAGATTGAAACATAGCTATTGCTTGTTCTTTCAACACTAGAGTTCATACGAGGACTTTGAGAGAGAACTAGGTGATCCATTCTTTGTTCTGCAATTCAGGGTCAAGTCGTTGTTCCATTGGGAATTGGGGACTTGGCATTCGTCGTTTGTGGTCTCGCGACGAACAATTATCCGGTGTGTTTTGGGCGTATTCCGAAGAGTTGAGAGTTCGTGCATTGGCGCGAGTGTTCAACTAGCGACATCATCTACTTCGCATCAACTATCCACGGTTTCTCATTTAGAAGATCGGGACCCCCCTCCGTATCTTGTGATATCAGATTCTAGGTTTACTCGGTGAGAACTTCTTTCCCGTAGTTAGATTCGTTTTCTGTCCTATCATCTATTAAACTCAAAATTGCAATACCAAAACCGTAGTTTCATCTGTTATTTCTTGTGCGTTTTGTTAAGTTTTCGTCCATTAGAGTTTTGTTTCGTGCTGATCCATGTGTTTCCTTTTGCGTTGCATAATCGTTGTGTTCACATAAACCCTACAAAATTGCTGATTGATTCCCTCAATTAGCAACCAAAAAAAACAAAGCCTCCATCTTCTATCGTGCGCCATCTTGAGAGCACAATCCGAGTTGGTTTGTGTTTCCTTATCCGAACTCCTTGGTGGGACTAGAGTCCGAATCGACCTCTAGCTCAAACACAATCCGAGTGAGCCGCGGCATAAAAAAAGAGAGAAACACCTAACTTTTGCATACGACCTCCGATTGAGGCGTTTCTTGATCAGTTGGAAAGGAAACGAGAAGATAGAGCCTCCAGGTATACGCGCAACAACTTCGACCCCAAAAAACGTCGTTTATGGCCTCAAAACGGGTCTGCAAACCAAGAAAAAAAATCTTGTTTCTCATAATTTGCTCAAAATTGACAGAAACCTTTTACAAGTGATTCTAAGGTTCCCCATGCAGACGCATCCTTTTTTGAGCTTCCAAACTCCTTTTTCTGAGCAATCTTGTGCCCTCGTATATTCAGTTGCAATTGGCTAGCGTCTCTCTTAGTACTTGGTGCAAAACGAGCTAGTTTCATCTCTGTTTCCGATTGATTCCCCCTAGCTCATTCCTTTGTTTGCATTAAGTCCCATTTATCGTTGTGTGTGCGTTCATACACTTCGCTTAAACCAATTGGATCAGCACATAGGCAAGATACTCTAGCTTAGATCATTACTTAGCTTTACAATACCCTGAATATTAGATTGCATAGGATATCCACATAACTGTCCAAGCTCCATCTACACCCGTTTGTGTATTCCCTTGCTCTTGGTTACGCTCATACATTACCATGTTGAGGTCGTTCGCTGTCACAATTGTCGATTTGCCGTCCTTGATTCACTTTGGAATGGTAAGCTTGTCTTGATTTCAGGACAGTGAGTTGCAAGCTTAGAGAGAGCTTTTATTTTACTAACCCGGATATAACCTCGTTTCTTGTTTGTGAGTCGTTCCCATGTCAGGTCATGACGAGGATCCACCTAATCCGGAGGCGCCAGTTACATGGACCAAGTACACTCGGTTGCGCGAGATGCTACAAAACAACTTCATGATAGTGACAATGGCGTGCGCGATGAGCTCGGGGAAGTTCAGACCGGACTGAACACCATCGGGGAGGAGGTTACACAATTGCGTATGACTATCAACAATAACTTTCTGGAGCTGCGTACCATGTTCGCACACCACAATCTACATGGGGGTGCACCAGCTGATGACACAAGTGTGCATGGCCCTCCGGTCGTTCTGCACAATGAGACCGAAAAGGAGCGTGCTATTCGTCTGGATGAGGAGCGACGTCAGCGACAGGCGTGTCATATGGCAGTGCCGCGAAATGTTGGGATGGCAGCCGTGGCACGCCCTCAGGCACATGGGCCTGGCCGAGGCAACGGTTGCCAGGATGGAGGTGCACCACAGGGTGCCCACGGAGGAGGTGTGCATCATGCACCTTGTAGTTGGGCTGATGTGGTCGAGCGCTGGGATGACGATTTTCCCGTCGATGACTACAATGACCGACAGTGCCACCACCGCAACAACGTGCAACGTCCTCACCACGACGACGCCGAGGATTTTGTTGCTTAGCCCAAATTTAATCTTCCAATATTTTCAAGTGGTACAGATGTGGAACAATACCTCACTTGGGAGTTGAAAGTTGATAAGTTGTTTCGGATAAACAACTATTCCAATGAGAAGAAGATGTTGCTTGCGTCCAATGGCTTGGATGATTATGCCACACATTGGTGGGAGCAGTTCATCCGTAAGCGCATGGAGCACCATGAGTTGTCGATTATCACCTGGGAGCAGATGAAGCAGCATTTGCGGGCACGCTTTGTACCTCACCACTACAAGCGGTCACTATTTGAGAAGTTGACAGGGCTACGATAAGGTATGAAATCAATTGATGAATATCATAAAGAAATGGAGACTATCATGATACATGCAGATGTCCGCGAGAATGAAGAATAGACCATGGCGAGATTTCTAGCTGGCATGAATCATGTTGTCAAGCGCATTGTCAATCACTATCCCTATAATGATATGATTGAGTGCTGCACCAAGCACGCGAAGCCGAGAGACAAATGATTGAAGACGCACGGTTCGCTGCCCGGTCACGCCCTTCAGCCAGTCCGGGACAGCCATATAACAACAGCTAACCAAACAGGAGCACTTCGGCTGTAAGCAATTTGGCGACGCGCAGTTCCGCATGTAAGAACCTGGAGAGTACACCATCACCGGTGCGTCGACCTATGGCGGCCGCTGCTAGTGCACCCTCGTCTATGGGGTCGACATGCCGTTCACATGACATTATTTGCCACAAGTGCAAGGGCATTGGCCATTTTCAGAGGGACTGCCCAAATGTCAGAACTATGTTTATCACAAAGGATGGCGGTTATGTTTCAGCTAGTGATAATGAGTCACCTGCTACACAGGCAGTCTTGCACACTGATGACATAGAACAATGTGAGTGTGATCCTGAGTTTCCTAACACTGAGCAGTATTCCATTGTTTGCACACCCAAGGTGCTTAGTGTGATGCCATCGCCATCACTCGAATAGCGGTGCAATTTGTTTCAGATTTGGGCAAAGCTTGATAAGGGTAATGTGTGCAAAGTGATCATTGATGGCGGGAGCTGTCACAATCTGGCTAGCAAGGATATGTGTCTGTGTCATAAGATGGGTTTGAAGTATTTGCCACATCCGCGTCCTTATCATGTGCAATGGTTGAGCGACAAAGAGGAAGTGAAGGTGAACTATATGGTGCATGTGACGTTTTCTATTGGGAAGTACACCGATACTGTGGACTACGATGTTGTGCCTATGACGGTGTGTCACTTGCTCTTGGGACAGCCATGGCAATATGACCATTCCGCTATTCACGATGGGCGTACAAATCGCTACACATTTCGATGGAACAATATGGATGTCATCTTGAAGCCGCTTACACCGCAACAGATTATCAATTCCTCCATGCAGAAAATTGAGATGCACGTTGAGAGTGTGCAAGAGCGAGAGAACCATCGGAGTAGTAACAAGAAACAAGAGGGAGAGAAGAATTTAGTGATGTTAGCCACCAAATCAGAGATGAGAGAATTCAACGAGGATCCTAATTTGGTGCACATTGTGCTGCTGTACAAAGACGCATTGCTTTCGACTAACGACATAATTTCTCTTCCTAGTGGTATTGTTTCTGTTTTGCAAGATTTCAGCGATGTTTTCCAGAGGAGGTACCAGCTGGGCTACCACCACTCCGGGGGATAGAACATAAGATCGACTTGATTCCAGGAGCGTCGCTGCCGAACCGACCACCGTACCGCACCAATCCCAAGGAAACAAAGGAAATTCAAAAACAAGTACAAGAGCTTCTCTCCAAAGGGTATGTCCGTGAAAACTTAAGCCCTTGTGTTGTTCCTGTTATTTTAGTTCCTAAGAAAGATGGTTCATGGCGTATGTGCGTAGATTGTCGAGCGATTAATAATATCACAATTCGATATCATCATCCTATACCTCGCTTAGATGATATGCTAGATGAATTGAGTGGTGCTGTTATTTTCTCTAAGATAGATTTGCGCAGTGGTTACCATCAAATTAGAATGCATGAAAAGGATGAGTGGAAAACAACCTTTAAAACGAAATTTGGGTTGTACGAGTAGTTAGTCATGCCTTTTGGTTTAACCAATGCACCTAGTACTTTTATGTGCTTAATGAATCATGTTTTAAGGCATTTGATTGGTAAATTTGTGGTTGTGTACTTTGATGATATTCTGATTTACAGTCGCACTGAATCTGAACACATAGACCATCTTTGACAAGTTCTACAAGTTTTGCGTGAGAATAGGTTATTTGGTAACTTAGAGAAGTGCACTTTTTGCAAAGATCGTGTCATCTTTTTGGGCTATGTTGTTTCTGCACAGGGAGTTGAAGTAGATGAGTCTAAAATTGAAGCGACTAAAAATTGGCCAACTCCTGTGAACGTAAGTCAGATTAGGAGCTTTCATGGTCTCGCTGGTTTTTATTGGCGTTTCGTGAAGGATTTTAGCACCGTCGCTGCCCCTTTGAATGAACTTACTAAAAAGGGTGTTGAATTTGTGTGGGGGGTAGCGCAAGAAAATGCTTTTGTTGAACTTAAGAGAAGCTTGACTGAAGCACCGTTGCTTGTTTTACCTGATTTCACTAACAATTTTGAAATTGAGTGTGATGCTAGTGGATTGGGTATTGGCGGTGTTTTAATGCAAGAGGGTAGACCGGTAGCTTATTTTAGTGAGAAACTGAATGGTGCTCAATTGAATTATCTGGTGTATGACAAAGAGCTTTATGCGTTAGTGCGTGCGTTAAAAACTTGGCAACACTATTTATGGCCTAAAGAGTTTATTATTCATTCTGATCATGAGGCATTGAAGTATTTAAAGGGCCAAGCAAACCTGAACTGTAGACATGCCAAATGGGTCGAATTCATTGAGTCGTTTCCTTACATTGTGAAATATAAGAAGAGAAAGGAAAATGTGGTAGCTGATGCTCTTTCTAGGAAAAGTGTGCTTTTAACTCAATTAGGAGTGCACGTCCCTGGTATAGTGAGTTTGCGTGATTTATATGCTCATGACCATGATTTTTCCGTTCCTGATGCACATTGCAAAGAGAGAAACGGCTGGGATAAATTTCACATCCATGATGGGTTTTTATTTCGCACTAACAAATTATGTGTTCCAGAATCCTCCGTGCATTTGCTATTACTGCAGGAATCACATGCAGGTGGATTGATGGGACATTTTGGACGTGAGAAGGCGTTGTCTATGCTGAGCAATCACTTTTATTGGCCTAAGATGAGGCGAGATGTGGAGAGGTATGTGCAGCGATGCATTACTTGCCACAAAGCGAAATCGAAGTTGAATTCACACGGTTTGTATACCCCTTTACCTGTTCCCAATGCCCCATAGGAGGATATTAGTATGGCTTTTGTTTTAGGACTGCTTAGAACTAAGAGGGGGAGCGATTCTGTTTTGTCGTTGTGGATTGTTTTTCGAAGATGGCACACTTTATTCCGTGCCACAAGAGCGACAATGCATCGCATATTGCTGACTTGTTTTTCAGGGAGATCATGAGGCTTCATGGCGTGCCACGTACTATTGTGTCAGATCGCGACGTGAAGTTCATGAGCTACTTCTAGAAGACGCTTTGGGGGTAAACCGGGGACGAAGTTGTTATTCAGCACAACTTGTCATCCCCAAACTGATGGTCAAACGGAGGTGGTGAACCGCACACTTTCGATGTTACTCCGTACCATGATCAAGAAGAATCTGCGCGAGTGGGAGGATTGTTTGCCGCACGTGGAATTCGCTTATAATCGGGTCGTGCATCCCACTACGCAGATGTGTACATTTGAGACAAAAGAAGCGATAGAGCACAAGATCAAGTACTATGCTGACAAGGCGAACAACAAAAGGAAGAAGATGGTTTTTCAACCAGGTGATTTGGTTTGGGTACACTACCGCAAGGATCGTTTTCCAGAACGTCGTAAGTCTAAGTTACTACCATGCGGTGATGGGCCTTTCAAGGTGCTTGCGAAGATCAACGACAATGCCTACAAGATAGAGCTTTCCGGCGATGACTATGGCGTGAGCTCTACGTTCAATGTCGCTGATTTATCACCTTTCTTTGGTGGTGACGATCCAGCGTCAAGGACGACGCCTTTTCAAGTGGGGGAGGATGATGAGGGCATCCCTAACACTTATACATCTTCTCCTATTGGTGGTCATGCACATGCTGAGATGGACGCCATAAGTGAAGCCACAAGTAATACAAGTGCGGAAGTGCATGTTGGTCCACTGACTAGAGCAAGAGCTAAACTTTTAAATCAACAGGTGCTTTTGCTTCTTAATGAATCTATTGTCATTGATGAGAATTGGGTACTACCTCTTGAAAATGTTTTGTGTATTCTCAGGTTTGAACATTGTGAAGCCTTTGGAATCGCGAGGGAGGAGAGGGAGGCCGGAGCCAAAGCGATGGAGGAGAAGCTTGCGTGGGTTAAGCAAGAGGAGAAAAGCTCAAGAATTTAAGCCCAATTCGGATCTTCCACAAGCCCAACCGAAATTCATCTCAGAATCAACTCGGAGTTCAATTCGGATTCAGTTCGGGACAACCCAACAGACCTGTAATAAAAAGTCCATAACATTCACATTCGGAGTCCGATTGGGGTGTTCTTGGACTTGTTGGAAAGCTCATTCCAAGGCCTACACAATGGGTATGGCCCTAGCTTCAGAAGACATACGGTTGCGCTGATATGTCCGAAACAATGTGATAGATTTAAGTTAGGTTTTCCTTTTTTGTGTGTTTTTGGGTCTTAGCTGAATTGGAATTTGATTCAGCATGTCTAGCGGCACTAGGCCGTGCGTGAGTCAGGGAGGGCGCTATAAGTACCCTTGCCCCTCTCTTGTATCTGGGAGACCAATTTATGCATAAGATTGAAACATAGATATTGCTTGTTCTTTCAACACCAGAGTTCATGCGAGGACTTTGAGAGAGAACTAGGCAATCCATTGTTTGTTCTGCAATTCAAGGTCAAGCCATCGTTCCATTAGGAATTGGGGACTTGGCGTTCATCGTTTGTGGTCTCGCGTCGAACAATTATCCGGTGTATTTTTGGGCGTATTCCGAAGAGTTGAGGGTTCGTGCATTAGTGCGAGTGTTCAACTAGCGACATCGTCTACTTTGCATCAACTAAGAATTCAAAATTTTGAAAATCATGCAAAACATAAAATCAATAAATCCTAATGTAAGTTAAAAGTTTACATTAAAAATTCAAATTTCAATATTTGGTTTGAGCCCTTCATTTTCTATTTTTCTCCCCTTTTCCTTTTTCCACTCACTTACATGTGGGCCCAGCCCCTTTCTCTCTCTTCCTCCCTCTCTCTATTTCTCTCTTTTCTTTCTTCATTGACCGCGGGCCCCTACCTCTCTTCTCTCTCCCCCTTTTCTCCCCTCTGTGCGCGAGCCCCAGCTCCTGCCCCGCCTCCTTTCTTTTCTCCTCGCTCTATTTTTCTTCGTCATTTCTGCAGTCGCTCGCGTCACCCTGCGTCGCCATTGTCGCACGTCTCTGGCGCCAACCACTCCTATCTCCTCGCTCATGTCGTGGGCTCCTGTGCGAGCGTCACCATGCCTTGCACCCCGCACGTCGCGCCATGCCCTGCACCCGTCGCCGTCATGTCTTCATGATGTCACCGTCGCCTCGCGCCCATGTCACCGTCCCGTTCCGAGCACTGTGCCGAGGTCATCGGCCACAGTAGCTTCCTCCGACTATAAGAGGCTTCCCCCGGTCTCCCATTGCTCCCGGCGCCTCTTCCCTCTTCCTAACTGGCTTCTTCACTTGAACATTCCTGCTCAGCAAAACTAGATTCTCATGGGAGATTTCAACTTCATTCGGTCTGTTCAGAACTGGAATAAACCAAGAAGAAACCCAAATGACATTATGACTTTTAATAGCATCATCAGCAATCTTGGTCTCACTAAGTTGCCACTCAAGGGTAGGTCCTATACCTAGAGTAATATTCAAGAGGACCCTCCCTTGGAATAGCTAGATAGGTTTTTCAAGTCAAACTATTGGACCATCTCTTTTCCCCATTCTGAAGTTCATGTTCTCCACAAAGACATTTCTAACCATGCTCCTTGTGTAGTGCACATCGCCACAGTTATACCCAATCTAACCTCTTTCGGTTTGAATCCTTCTGGACAGAGCACCCAAGATTCATTGAGTTTGTTTCTCTTTTCTAGAACTTGCCAATCCAACAAACAAAAGTGCCTCTAGAATATTGGCAAAATTCAAAAACCTATGCTAGGGACTTAAGAACTGGAGCAAATCCATCTCCCACCTAAATATTCTCATCCAGAATTGTAGGATGATTATTCTCTTCATGGATAACTTGGAAGAGCAACGACGTCATTACACAGAGGAGAGTAACTTCAGAAACATAATTAAACACCACTTCTTATGACTTCTGAATTATCAACACATGTACCGGAAGAAGTGCTGCACTTCTCGTTGGATGAAATTGGGAGACAAAAACACAAATACTTCAATGCACTTGCAACTGAGAGGTATAGAAGGAACTCTTTTAGTCCTAGAGGATGGGACGACAATCTATTCTCATCAGGATAAGGCAATGGCCATTTAGAATTCATTCAAACAAAGAATGGAAATAACTACTCAACCTACAATGCACTTTGATCTCAGTGAACTAATGCCAGTTCTTCACCAGCTTCAAGAATTAGTGGTGGATTACTCTCAAACTAAAACTGATGACACTGTGAACACACTTCCAAGAGAAAAAGCTCCTGGACTGGATGGATTTAATGGGCTATTCATCCGTAAGTGTTGGAACATAATTAGACAAGATTTCTACTCTTATGTCAGGATTTCTTCAATGAGAGGGTTAACATTGAAAGCATTAATGGTTCTTATATTACTCTAGTCCCAAAGAAGTTGAGCCCAGAGACTCTGAATGACTTCTGACGTATATCTCTACTTAACTCAGTTTTAAAGCTTCTTACAAAGATTCTGGCCAACAGACTATAGAAGGTCATTGTTAGCTTGTTTACGCTAATCAGTATGGATTCACCAATGCATACAAGACTGCCTTGCCTAGGCCTTCGAATACATCCACCAATGCAAATAGAGCAAAAAGAAATGTTAATCCTCAAGTTGGACTCAGGAAATGTTTTTAGATATGTCATAGACTGTCTATGATATGTCATATATCACAGACTGTTTTTAGACATAACCATCTATGATTTGTTACATATCATAGATGGTTTTGTGTACCATCTATGATAGCTATTTGAATACCTAAATTATTTTCTATGTTTGGTTAGCCTCAGGAAATGTTAGCCATGCTCTCGGAAAACAAGCAAGTAGATCACATATATAGCACATGACAATCATTACACAGATCTCACAAATAATTAAACAACTGAATGAAGTATAATTAAATTAATTGTTTGATTAAACACAATTAAGTGAATTACAATTGAATCAAATATTTGAACATCTTATCATCAGCGCTGGGGTTAAACTCTCCATTCATGTTAGTGACCTCTGCCATCAAGAATTCATAGAGCTTTCCTGGAACTTCGGCGAGTTTGTAAAGATCGAATGCAATTGAGTCAAATTCCACACCCTATTGCTATGGGTGTTAAATTCATTAGCATATATATGCATACATATAAATTGATTATCATGAACTAAATATTGTCAGGATGACAAACCTCTGGAGCTTTCATCTTAGTTCCCATGATTTCTTGCATATGTTTGCAAATGTAGAATCCACATACGTTGCTCTGTAACTACTGGTGGCACTGCAAAAATAGAATTACATATATACATTTTGTCAGTTCTACAGGCATTATTACAAACTATGATATAGGATTGTTGTATTGTAGTGGGTACCAGAAATTACATCCTGTGTCGTTGTGTAGCATTGGATACCTTATGCCTCCCTTCCTGAGCAATGTAAGTGCTGAACGATCTATGTGATTCTAAAATGTTAGCATCAGCCATTGCAAACGAAGTAAAGACTACAATAGAGTTATGTATGGAGGAAATGAGTTTACCTGTTAATTGCTTGTTGCACACAGGTGAGGTCATGGTTGTTCCTAGGTAGGAAATCAAGGTAATTACCTTGCTTCAATTTGGTATAATTATAATTAGAATCTAGTGAGACCTAGTCATGTATGTTGCCATAGTGATTAATCCTAAGTTTATGTTGCTTATAAAGTACAACTGTAACTTGTATGGCAACTAGTGAATCAGTTACCCCTGATTGAAGGGTACCGGGATGTTGTCCTTGTCACTTTGAGCAAGCAATCTTCGATGAGGGATATATTTTCCTTGATGGATTGCTCAGAGACCAAGTGTGGGTCGAGAAAACACGACGGTTCTCGCCATCACCAAGCTTGTTGGATCATGGATCTATACATGAGCAATAAGTTATGACATTTGTCGGTATCACGTGAATGTAGAACTTGATTGTATAGTACACTTATAGTGTCCAGCATTGTAGAAGTGAAGCATCGAGTTTGTTAAGGTTGAATAGTAAGAATAAATCTTTGAAGGTCACGACGAAGTAATCTGAGTTGTAGAGAAAATGAACCTCCATGTATCTCACAATGAATCCAGTTTGCTAGTTTGGCTTCCTGTTCAACCTCTGTATGTACCTAGAATGCAAAGTCCTACAAACCAGTCCAAGGTTGGGTAATTGTGACTCGGGGACCAATGACACTTTGAGCTTGTACTTCTAGGGCCCAGGTAGTGGCTTAATATTCTTCAGTTGAGTCTTAGCGTCTTGCTTGCGATACATCTTTGATGTTTTCTCTATGGGAGCTAATGCGATGGTCTTCTAAAGTGCAGCTTAAGGTGGTGTCATAGAGGGTTTTGTTTGATAGGTATGGTTGTGTGGAGATCGTGGCACGGAAGGGTCCAAGATGATGTCCCTCTTGTGCCATTGGACAAATTTGTGGTTGGCATCCCCTAGTGTCATGATTTCTCTGTTCGGGGGCCTCTCTAGTGGAATAGCCTTGAAAACATCATTAATCGTGTCTACCTGGACCTTCACAAAACCGATCCCTAGCTGGGCATCATGCACCAATGTCTCTGGCAGGTATGCATACGCCATCCCCCGCCCAACATCAAAGGGAATGGAGCCAACAAGCTTGACTGTAAGGATGCACGGTGTGGGCTCCTACATAACAATACACGATGAGCTAAGGTGTTCACCAAGTCTATCTATGTAGCATTCTAGAGAGGTACATTACCTGGATGTCGTTGATAGGAAAGTGGGGGTCATTGTGTTTAGAAAGTGGCACAAACACCCAGCTACTCCGACGTTGAGGAGAACAGGATACCACAATAATAGGGGTGCCTTGTGAGTGGTTGCAGACTTCTCTCAGTTCTTTCCTTAATGAATCTATCTCTCCTTGAAGTGAGGTTGTTTTCTCCTCAAGTTGTGCATCAAAGTCCTGTTTCATACATTCCTCGCGCTCGACCTTGGATCTCTTCCTACTACTATACGCCTCGGAGTCGTTTGGGAATCTGTGCCTCCAAGATATGTAAACCCCTAGACCTTGTATGTGACCAGGGTGCTCCTTATTTCCCAAAGTTGTGGATAGTATATCCCTCTCCCTAATTGCTTCATAGGAGCTTCTCAAAGATTCGGCAATCAATGTTTGCTGCGAGAGATAATCATGTTATTTTAGACCCCATGAAGTTATGGATCTATTAACAACTAGGTAGATTAACATATCTTACTAGGCGTTAGGATACTTTCTCATCTGCAGGGTTTTTGAAAGAGGCAATGCCTGAAGACGTGGTTGATGACCTCACTCTTAACTAGTTTTGGGCATGCTCATTTGTGATCCCGACAAATGGTGGGAAGGTATCCAATCGGATTGTGACCTCGTCTTTCATCCTCCATTGTAGAATTTACCCACATACCCAACGGTGCTAAGTCTATGGAGGTGAGTGTTTTGTACCTAGAGAGCCTTGTGTGCCACACTTGTTGAAATTCGTTCATCATCTTCATCTGCACAACGGCCTCCCATATTTTTGGCAACACGAAAAGATACCTTGTGAAGGGCATGCAATCCTTGGTCATGTACCAGATGACAACTGTGCTCTCAAAGGTCTTCTACACTATCCCATCACGAGGAGTGCCTGCCATCACACGAGTCCCAGGACTTCTACTGGGATATCGAATGAGTCTAAAATTTTCGTCCACAGCTAATTTTTCTCGTCTTTTGTCAAAGCTTTCCTGTTTGCTATGGTGATGAGGACCCGTTGCCTTCCAAGTATCCTGCAGGTAGTCTGCAATGATATCACTACTTTCTTCAGTTGCAGAAGGACCCCATCTAGAGAGACTGTTGTGATGGTCATTTGGCCCTCTGGCCTTTTCGATACTCCTTTGCCACGCTTAGTTACCCCAGTCTTTGGAGCATTAGACCCATTCGGCGATGTCGATGGGAACGATGATGACATCATCTCTCTTACAAGAAAGAATTAATTACAGTGAGCTCTAAGCGTAAACATTGGTAAATGGTTGATTTTACAATAAATAAGAACATTCAGCGACATATATTATTGCTACAAGGTCTCTTTGCAATACTAACATTCCAAATGACACAACCCAGTGTTTTAGGTTCTATTAAAGTAAGTTATGGCTGCTTTTATGCCTAAGACAATAACCAAGTCTAACACACAACATAATGAAGAGGAAGAAACAATAGCTATAACTTACTTTGTAGAACCTGACACACTGAAATATGTGATTTGCTATTCCAAATAGATCTTGTGGCAATAACAAAGTGAATCATGGAGGACATTAGAGTGTGTGATTTCCTTTATGCCCTTTGAAGGTCTCTTTGGCATATATTATTGCTACAAGATCTCTTTGGAACACTAATATGCCATTCCAAATTGATCTTGTAGCAATGACACGACCTTCCTTAAGGTTGTCTCTATGAACTCCAACTCACTTACAAACAACATAAAAACTTCCATCCTCATACACCCCCACAATTTGTTTCTCCCCAACTAGGATTTTGAGTGATGTGACATATATTTCTCAATAACTACAAGACGAACATTAAAACACTATACACTTGGGCTTCAAAAGGCATGAAGCAAATTAATTTGCTTCATGCCTTTTGAAGCCCAAGTGTATAGTGTTTTAATGTTCGTAGTACTACTCCGACTCACAGTGTTTCATGCTTGTTTTTTACTTAAACCAGCAGCCCACCCATAGAAGTAAGAAGAGAAGAATCGGAGGAGGGGAGACAAGAACATAGTGGAAGCCGAAGGAGAGCGTGGACCACCGGGGACCCAAAAGGCCAATCGTTAGGACCATCCATCTGTTCATCCGCATGAGGACCACGCCGAGACCAACCCGAACAACCTTACCACTCTAGCCTGACACAAGTAGGCTTACCTTCTGTCCCACATCCATTTCCAGCATTCTTTCTTGGGTTCCACATAAAAAACACTAACAGATATGGATTGATGTAACACACATGAGGTAAAAAGTGGGATTTGGGATCCATATCTTCAGGAGGAGAGGCATTGGGGAGGAGAGAACTCTTGAACACACATTAATAGATATAGACGGATCTATCACACACTTTAGAACCATCTATGATGTTGTACCTTATCATAGATGTTTCTATTATGGAACCATCTGTGATCTTGTAGAATATCACAGACGGTTCTATTATGGAATCATCTATGAAACATATATCGTAGACGATTTATGCCACTAAACTGCATGTGATAGTTCTTTCTGTATACAACATATTAGGTTTTTCGACTAGCCTTAGGAAATGCTAGCCATACCCTCTAAAAACAAGCAAGCAAATGTAATCACAGATGTAATTATTTCTAAATTACTGAATTAATTACAATGGAATAATTCCTTAATTACATACCAAGTTTCTTAATTATATTAGAATAATTTCCAAATAGGTGTTCATCATGTCGGATCATTCCACTTGGCTATTTTCCTTTTAAATAAAGCCCTTCACAATGATCGACATGCATATAGCTTGCTTCATCATTTGGTTCTTCCTCGAGCCTGATGCCGTCTCTGAATGGAGGCAACTTGTCAAATTGATTGTACTATTCCTCATCCACGACATTCTCAACTCTAACAATCCTTATTTTTCCATGAATAACTACATGACACTTTTTATTTGCCAGGTCTGTTACATAAAAACTTGAACAAGTTGCCTCATGAGTACGAATGGTTCATCTTTGTATCCTACACGTTCACGGTCCACAGTAGTGACGCCGTATTTATCCACCTTTACACCTTGTGGGAGTTGTACACAACAATACCGAAAGATAGGGATCTTGAAAATTATGTAGTCAAGCTCCTAAATCTCCTCCACAAGCCTATAGTAGGAGCTTAGGCTAGAGGTACTAAACTACTTACAAAATGCATCTATGCGAACACTTGAGTTCTGGAATGTACGCTTTCTATCATGATCTATTGTATAAAATGTGTACCCATTAATGTTGTATCCTTGCCATGTCATAATTGTAAATTTGGCCCTTTTGCTAACCATCGCAACATCTCACTTGACGACCTCCCGGTGAATCGCACCTTCAACCATTCATTGAACCAACGGTTGTGCTGTCTCATGATCCTACCTCTGACTAACCTGGATTCTCCTGGCATGGGTTGTTCTTGTGCTCTTCAATCTACAGGGACACTTCAGTTATGTATTGCAAGACCATGAAATGGGTTTGAGTGTACATATATAGATCGAGAGTAATTACTTTCCTTCCGATGGTCTTGATATCCTCTAGCCTCCCCTCGTGATGAGATAGAGGCACACCTCTAGAGATGTGTTTTCCAGGTGCATGACCCAAGTGATCAGACTAGCCATGGGGCAGCTATAACATTCCAAAATTTCATTTGTATTTTATTGGAATTTATTTGGATTTTCTAGATTTTACTCCAAAGCCTACAACAACAAAACTCAATTTTTTTATTTTCTAAAAGCCAAAATAGTTTATTTCATTTTTCTTATTTCTCCTAGATTTATTGTATTTTTTTAATTTTTTTCTAGAATGTTTGGGATTTATTTGCTAATTTCTAAGTGTTTTTAAAGTTCCCTAGATTTTCTCAAAAATAAAAATAAATCTCAACTTCATCTGGGCTAACAAGTGTCCTACCTGGATTGCCTCCTCACTAAGTGGATGCATCTCGTGCATTCGTTCTTACTTACTCTACACCGACGGCCGAGATGTCATCCTATTGCCGCGTGGTGGACATCCACTCGCCCGCCCTCTCTCCTTCTCTTCTCTCTCATTGGCTAGTGGGGCCCACCTGTCATCTCCTTCCTCCCCTCCTTCCTCCATATATGCTATTGAGGCCTTTCCATGAGCTCATAAATTCAGTCGTCACTACTAGTTTGGCTGAAGCAAATGTGGCCATTGAAGACTCCCATCATTTATCACTCACCCCATTAGTTTTCCCTACTTAAACTCCATCATCAACCCTGTTCGTGCACCACTACACTTACCATAAATTTGGTGAGCCACCTCTCAGCAATTCCTCTTCCCTGAGCCCTATAAGTAGCTCCCCGAGCATCTCCTACACACACTACTCCTCTCCCGCCCCTCAATTCTTGCTTCCATATGCCCGAGACTTCCTGCACTGTCCCTTTTTTGTTTGCACGCTGGTGAGCTACACCGATGAGCAATTGCTAGTACCACGGCCATCTTGACCCAGTGCCAAGGTCACGGTCATCTTCCCCATGTCCGTGCGATGAACCTCCACCCCTTCGCTGGGCTTCCCCCCACCGAAACATCGCTGATGATGACGACTGAGCTATGCCGCAACTCTTCCTCATCGTCGACCACTTTCCGCTCCTCTCCAGTAAAGACTCGTTACGTCATCACTTTCCACTTGTCTTCCACTATCTTGTGCGCCCCTCGTCGGTCATCGCGGCCAGGATGACGCGAGAAAGCTTCCAACCACTGTATCTTCTGACCACTATAGCTTTCGACCACTATAGCTTCTAACCACTATATCTTTTGACCACTTTATCTTCTGACCACTATAGCTGTCGACCACAGTAGCTTCCAACCACTGTATCATCTGACTACTACATCTTCTGACCACTATAGCTTTCGACCGCTGTAGCTTTCGACCACTGTAGCTTCTGACCACTACAACTCACAACCACTATAGCATACGACCATAGCAAACACACTTTTAGAAACCCGTATTTCTTCATTCTAACTCCGATCGGACCAATTCAAATTTCTAAGTTCTTCTAAAATCCTAAACTATCCATTTCTAGACTCCTTTTGAATTTTATTTGTTATTGTTTGTATTTATTTGCTTTGGTTTTTGTCCGTATAGACAACGACGATTTCGGAGAGAACTTTTTTGATGATTTGCAGCACCAAGACTTCGAGCAAGGCAAGTTGCACCTTTGATCATGTTGCTCCTAGTAATTTAAATTATTTATGTTGTTTTTAAATTATTGTGCATACATACTTTTATTCAAATTTAGTTTAAATTGGATTTTAATTCTAGTTATTCCAATTCCTTTGTATATGGCCAAATTTGACATTGAACACAAACCTAGTTAGTATAATAGTATTAACTAGATATTTTGTAGATTTGATTAGTGATGCCTAGAATAATTTTAGGTGGGAATATTTGTTTCACATAAAAAGATAGTTTGCAAAATTTATTCTTGACTTAGATGAGCCAAGAAAATCTATGAAGTTTTGTTAATAGAAAATTGCAAAACCTAGTTTAGACTTAGGCATTGGTATGATGGTGGGTGCTTGCTGGTTCTCATTGTTGTTCGGTGACACAATGGCGATAGTAGTCACAAGGGGTATGTGGGTAGCGCCTAAGTTAAATTAAGGACTAATCTATGAGCTACTTTTATAAAGTCATATCGTACCACCACAGTCTGGTATGGGACATATCTGGCTAAGTAATTTGTGAAGTTCCAACTTTGATTTTGCTATAGGCTAAATGTGACCGTGGTGTAAGCCACGTGAAGTCTCATATAGCACAAGAGGAGGCCCCAACTTGTGGATTCAAGTTGTAGTGAAACCTTAGTGGTTGCATGACCAATTTGGCAACTAACATTGTAACAGCCTTATCATGAAATCTCAGTCGCACAACTAAGGTAGTGTGCTAATCGCTTGGCAAAATGAGGGGACATGTCTTGTGGGTAAAGTTGTACACATCTGTAGAGTAACAAACTATCTTGGATAGCCATGCCCATGGACATGAACATGTTGAGTATGGTTTTTCACATATTAGACTTTGGTTTTCCAAAATTTGGTTTATGAAAAATGTGAAAACTCTTAAAGATGGTGTAGGTGGGATACCCGTGGTTAGGTTAGTGATAGGCTGGTGCCTACACTAGTGATATTATTTCAATTAAAATATTGTTTCTACATATTATATTAAATTCAGCTTTTGTACTTATGTTACATTATTTACTTCAGTCCTGCTTTTCACACAAATAACCTTATTATGCCTTCCTTTGTCAATATTCATGTGAAGTACATTATGTGCTCACCTTACTTAAATTTGTTGCTAGAGGATGACTTCATCGTCTATGGTGAGGATTGCGATGAATAGGCCACGTCTTAAGTCATTCGCCTATGGGTAGGCAGATGGGCTACTCCTTTATTATTTATCTTCGGCTAATTTACCCTTATGTTTGGCTTTGAGCCGTGTTGTTGTAAACTTGGCCATAAGGCCCGTACCATTTGTCTTATAATAAAGTTTGTCATTATGTTTTATATGTATCCTTGTTAACCGTGTGTGCATGAGCTTTTCTTGGATTAGTGCAATTTACACAAAGGGTTCTGGAGTTGTTGTTTCGGGATCCAACAGAGATGGTATCAGAGCTATAATGACCCTAAGACGTGACTGTAGATAGAATAGAATGGACAGTCTTAAGGACATATTTTTTAAAAAATAATTATTTCAAAAAGTTTTCTACATCCAGTGTTATTCACTCTCTCACTTAATTATATTTTTCATCAAAAATTGTTTTCTAATTCTTTTCTTTTTCAAAATTATAGATGGTCGAACTCCCTAGCAAAGCCACCCACGGAATCCTATGAATGTTTTGTATAGATAATCCATTTTTTATTCGAAATTACATAAATATACCCGCGGAAATTTTTTTTACAAAAATAGACTCCAGTCGCCCCCCATTGGGCGACTACCGCCTTTCGCCCAACCGGGAGGTGACAAAATTTGTGTCACTCTACGTTCGAGCGACTGCAATTAGTCGCCTTCCTATTGGGCGACTATCATGCAGTCGCCCAATGGATGGGCGACTTGTAGTGCAGTCGCCCAACAGGGGGCGACTTTACTCAGTCCCCCGTGATTTTTTAGAGTTTTGTAAATTTTGTAGTTTTAAACTAGGAAAAAATGTGGTGTAGTTGTAATAAAAGTTTGTGTTCGCTGGATGTTGTAGGTGCATAAAAAATTTTGGGACATTTTTTTAAGAACAATTGACTGTAGAACGTTCGATACATACAGTGGTAAGTGATATTTTAATGTTACTGAGAATTAGTGTACGGAGAGAACTGGTGTGTTAATATTGTTAAATGACTTGCTATCTGAATCATTGAATGCGAACAGATGAGATAATAACCTTATGTGAAATAGAAATAAACTTCATAATATAGTTGGGAGTAACATGCCGCGTACATTTTTATTACATGCATAACATATAGCATGATATGCGACTAACCCACCCAATTGTTCGTACGACCTACTGTGTGGACTGGGGCCACTTTCCCTTCCTTGCCCGCTCGGCGTTAAACTCCTCCGCAGCCTCTTTTGCCTTAGCCGCCATTTCTCTCTTTCTCTCGCGCTCCATCTCGCGAGCCTCCCTCTCCATTCGCGTGCACGCTTCGAGATGAGCTTGCGTCTCGCGTTGTATACGCAGGGTGTGCTCGTTCTTGCGACGCTCCTCCTCCAGCAACTCTGTAACACCCCAGGACCCACATTACCCTGGGATGCTACTAAAACTGCTCTACAACGAGCCAATTTACAAGATAAAATAAACTGGCAACAATTACTAAACAAGATAGTATAAGCGGAAGCATAAACAACTAAGGAATAACAGGATAGTGATAGCAATTCACTATTTAAAACATCCTCCAACATTTTAATCTAAAACATAGTTCACAGATTTAACATTATTAAGATAATGTAAACAAAACTATGCAAGGTCTAGAATCCTTTCAACTTTATTACAGCATAAAAATATGATTCACGTGCATCAGTGTGGTGCCGTTCTACCCTTCCCATGCATGCTCAAAGTCCACCAGTAGGGGGGGAAACAAGGGTGAGATAAAAATCTCAGCAAGCAAACATTTAACAGGCTATTCAAACTACAAACAATTATACATCATCATTTATAATTCCATACAACTACAACCATAATTCATGTCCACAATTATTAAACCACCACAAATTTTCATGAATCATACCTCTTCAATTTCAGATTTAATTGGCATATGAGTGCAGTCCTTGTATCCACAATTAAATGCAAATGTAACATTTAATCTTCCACAAACTTCAATAGATTAATCATCAATAATTTAATCTTCCACAAATAACAATGTTTATATCCTCAATCCTCAAATCACCATCAATGACGGTAAAACATTAACAAATAAATCTTGTCTGACCACTTTAAATCCTCGACCACTACCACTACCAAAAGCAATAAAACATATGTATGTCTTACTTCAATACTTTATTATTTCCCACATCCACAATTGTTATCAACAATTAATACAAGAGAAAAGAATCTCATGCCACAATCACAACCCTTACCGTACACAAGGGATGAACCCCATTCCACGTCCACAACCATAATCCTCATACCACAAATAGCTCACATGAGCCAATTCCACATTACAACTATGAAGTTGTATAATCCACATTACAACTATGAGTTGAATATTCCACAAAATAACTTCACCACAACATATTGCATATGTATGCAAATGAATCTTTCCACAATGCAATGCATATGAATGCTATGCTCCACATCACTCTTTCCAGGGCAGGATTTGAGGTGCATCGTATTACGGCAATATACGATGCTTCCCGCGGGATAAGAGGTGCATCGTATTACGGCAATATACGATCTTTGACCGCATCTGATCGCGGCTATGTCTTGGCGACATCCACATATGCATATGACATGATATGATATGATAATCACAAATCACATTAATCCATCCTCAAAGGAGCATCAACATGCTCACGACATATCCACATCCACCACATGTTATTTTCATGTTCCACATTATAACATTAAGCAAGATTTCCACATGGCTACTAGCAGATTATCAACATATCAATGGATAAGTACTTGCTACCATCTCCACAATTAAATTATCATGCAATCATGGCATAATGTATCAAATTACGATAATAATGTAAATTGCAAGTAGAAGGAATAACAAGTTAAACGGTAGCAACCACCGCTACGTTTACTTGCCTCAAACCGACGAAGCGAAGTAAAATCAAGAGCGCTCAGGGACAAGACCACCTGTCCAAAAGGCAACTCTCAGCACACAGCTACAGCATACAAACATGACATTAATAATTAAAAACGTCACTAGAACCCCGAACCCGCACAAACTCCTCTCCGCTCAACAATTCAGCAAATTGCCCTCTGCTGCAGCGCTGCTTAACATTTTCGTAACTTTAAAAATATTGATCCATTTACAGCAAACGATATCTCTCTGGATTCATCACTTAAAAGCCTACATTTTTCATGTAGAACACCTATTTTTATTTTGATCACAGCTAGGTGTAATTTAATGCCCCAAAACAGAGGAAGAACTCTGTTCTGGCAGATTGGACAGCAATAAACAAATGCGTCCCAACATCAGTAAAAGGGTCTAAAAATTATGAATTTTAAACAGAAGCTAGATCTCTAAATTATCTACAACTTTCTCAATTACGGACATGGTCATAAAAATCATTTACGACCTCTAATTCCCAGATTACCGTCGGTCTGTACCAATCTGCTCGCCTGACGAACAGCAGTATTGCCGACCCTGTAACTCCCAGATAACAAGGCATAAAATTCCGAAACAAATATAGGATATGCATCTGGAAGTCCTCTACAACTTTCCTTTTGGGAAGGTCCACAGGAAAATTCGTTTACTAGGTCAAAACCTCACGAACAGACACGCTGCGCGAATCAATCTACAGGCAGACATCAGCTAATCTCTAATCGGGCAATTAATCTATTAACTACCTTCAAACGGGCAATTAATCTATTAACTACCTTCAAAATCCGTGCCAAGAACCCTAATTATTCCATAGAACAGAGGGTTTGGGATGAGGAAAAATTACCTAGATGATGGATCACCCCTTTTTTTTCCTCCTCCTCTTCTTCTTCTTCCTTCTCCTTCCTTCTTCTCCTTTTCCTTCCTCTCCTTGGCTCCAATGGCAGCAGCACTTGTGGTGGGATGGAGGGGAAGAGGGCTGCGCCCAGGGGTGGAGGAAGGGGTGGCGGCTGCAAAGGGATGGGAGAGGGGGAAGAAAAAGGGCTAGGGTTTTTGGGGAGGGGGAGGGGAGGTGCGGCCACCCCTTGGGCCTCCGGCCCAAGGCGGTCGGCCCACTCCCCAGGCAGCCCATTCAGAGGTTTTAATTTAATTTTTAATTTACACTGTTCTACAATTTTTATTTTTTCCTTCCCGCGATTTACCGAAAAACCGGCGACTCCGCGATTATTTTAAAAACTTACGCCGTAAAGACATTCAGGATATTACAAACTCCTTGTCCCATGTGACATTCCACTCCTCGAAGTCGATGGTCCATTGGTTCGCAAGGTGGATCGCAAGATCGATCCATTTGCAGTAGCCACACAGGGGCTCTGGAAACTGTAAATACAGGGGAGAGATTGTTAGTGTGTGCTGTGAAGGAGAAAAAGTAGGGGAAAATGGTGCATGTGGTCGTTACCGGCTGCCGATAGGTTGAGGTGTCAAAACGGCGATTGGGGTAGTCACTGGAGTAGTTTGCGCAACCCCAGTAACGCATACCTAGGCTGATGCATTCTTTAGATTTGAAGAGCTTGCACGTGTCCCCGCACCAACAAAGGGGGGTGTCTCCCCCTCAGGTGGGAGTTGCGGCGAACGCTCGGTGGGGACATCCGGGATGGGGTTGTTGCTACGTGACCGCTCATTGCGGGGAGCTGACCTCGTAGCCGCAGCAGCCCTTGCTTGTTCCTCGTGAGCTGCAGCAGCCCTTGCTTGTTCCTCGCGAGCCGCAGCAGCCCTTGCTATCTTGTGGGTCTCCTCCCATTGTGCCTTTTTGTGGGACTCCTTCCTATTCTTCGTAATTTTCTCCCGTATGTTGTCCGCGAATTTCTGCCATTCCTTTAGCTGCTTGTTGTTCATCTCGACATGGAGAAGGATGGTATGATGTAGTGTTAGATTGTGTAGTGTTCTCTTGCAGATGCATTGCACCTCAATTTAAGGCGAAGGGTAGGCATGCGATTTATTTTTGGTCGCTGCGCAAAGCTGCCCTCTTTTGTCATGTCACTGCGCAATGCTGCCCTCTTTTGTCATCTCACTGAGCAAAGCTGGCATCTTTTGTCATCTCACTGAGCAAGGCTGCCCCGTTTTGTCATGTCACTGGACAAAGCTGCCCTCTTTTGTCATCTTACTGGGCAAAGCTGCCCTCTTTTGTCATCTCACTAAGCAAAGCTGCCCCATTTTGTCATGTCACTGAGCAAAGATGCCCTCTTTTGTCATCTCTAGTCGTGCAAAATTAGCACACCCGCAAGTGCATGGGTTGCCACTAAAATAGCGGCGAGTGTCGTGTTCTCCACAGAGACTAGACTGAGGCTACCGGTGCTCAGCTAAAGCTAGGTCAAACGAAACGGGGGAAAACTAAACCTAAAGCGTCACCGAATCAGCGAAGCGAGCGAACTACGGAACAAGCGAAGGCGGCGGAGCGAGCGATCGTACGAATGGACGTCGTACGACCGAACGAACAACACGAATACGACACAACGACACACGAACGACAACGACTACCAAGGACAAACGACACGACAAGACTAAACGAACGAACACGACTACCGACCGACGACCTAAATAACTATCGACCGCAAGAAAGAAAGAGGTAGAGAGTCGAGAAGCAAATAAGGAGTTGAGAAAGAACGAGGGAGAATACGGTCGAAGGCTAATTAGACGACGATGACGGGACAACACAAGTGACTACGACAAACGCACGCACGATTTAACTACCAACCGACTGCGAGATAGAAGATAAGAGGAAGGTCGAGAAGCAATGGAGAGTCGAGACAGCACAAGGAGAGGGATCGAGGGAGTCTAGAAGCAAAGGGGGCGTGAAGACAGCAAGAGGAGAGGTCGCCGGCTAGCTAATCCGCGCAGGACAACACGACAAACACAGATGCTAATTAATAATTGACAACTACACTAAACACACACAGGACAGAGCCTACACAACACTGATCACAAATACACTGAACACAGACTAACCACTGACACATACATCACAGCAATTCAGCATCACATATCACAGATCATAATCCTCAGAATAGCAAGCACAGTTCATACAGTATTGAACAATTAACAGTGACATAGTATCAGTAATAGTAACTAAAAACAGAAGATTAAGGAGAAGGAATCAAACGAAGGGAGAAGTAGTAGCAGAGGGCAGTCGGTGAGTTGGTGACGTCGATGAAGAAGTCGCCGGCGTCGATGAAGTGGTTGCCGTCGGTGTCGGTGGAGAGGAAGCAATCGGAGATGGTGAAGAAGAGGTCACCGTCGCCGGTGGTGATGGAGGTCGGCTGCCGGTGGGAGTAGATGGGGGCGGTGCTGATGGAGGTCGGCGGTGCTACGGTCGCAGCAGAGGTGTCGTCGGAGGAGGTGATGAAGAGAGGTGGTGGCGAGTGGCGGAGACAGGCGGCCGAAGGCTGAGGAGGAGATAGAGAGGCTGGGGAGGAGGAAGTGGCGGCGCGCGGTGGAGGTGAGCGGACGAGTGAGGGTGGAGAGGCGGCCGAGAGGGAAGGGGGGCGGCGCACAGGTGAGGAGGGGCGGCGACCGAGAGGGAGCAGAGGGGCGGCGCGCCGGAGGGAGTAGAGGAGGCGGCCGAGTGAGGAGGAGATGTGGTGGCGCGGTTGATGCAGAGAAGGAGGCGCTAGGTGGGAGAGGAGCAATAGGGGCGGCGCTGGTGGCGAGTAGGGAGGCGCGGAGGTGGTAAGGAAGAAGAGCAAGGTGGCGGCGCCGGAGTAGGAGAAGAAGGTGCGGGCGACGGTGAGGTAGAAGAGATGGTGCGGTGGAAGAGGAAGCGGCGCACCGGAGGGAGAGGGAGAAGATGGATGGCGCGGGGTTTGGTGGCGCGGTGGCGAGCTGCGGCCCGGCGCTCGCCGGCGGCCGGACGTGGAGGAGAAGGGAGGAGGAGCAAAGGGGGGAGAAGGGAGAAGAAACCGGGCTCCGACTCCTGCAGGCGGTGGCGGCTAGGTCATATGGCCGAATGGGGAGGAATTGGTAATTTTACAATTTAGCCCTCCAGGTTTCTAGGGTTTGCAATAAGGTCCTTCTCCCATTGATTTTTCCTTTTCTGGTCCTTGGAAACTCCGATTTAATCGCGGTTTGATCCTACGTGTCCGTGACGACACGCACATCTGCACGGAGCAGTCCCGAAATGCCAGATTTGTTGTTTATGTGCCTAAACCGCGCCGGCCTGCAAAAAAATAATGAAAAATGTAAAAAGGTCCATTTCAAGCAATTAAATATGGTAAAATGAGTAACTGATGATAAATGGTCCCAAAATTCGAAGAATATGAGGGTAAAATGACAGCTAAATATATGCAAAAATGACGCATGTCATACCCCCAAGCTTTAAACGTTTACTTGTCCTCAAGTAAATGGCATGTTATTATTGAACCCAGACAACACGTAATCATGAGGTAAAAGACTAGTTAAATGCATGTAATAAGTCAAGAGACATACAACAATGTAAAATGAGATTATCTAGCTTGAGTTTTGAGGACCATCCAAGATGAGAATGAATCAAGCAAAGATCTCAAATGATAACTACAACATTTGACCAATTCAAGTTACACACAAAAGTGTCAAAATACACTCAAGTGATCACATGTATCCAACCAAAATTGTAAGGCATCGGAACTAGGTATAACATCAAGAATGAGCATATCAAAGAGTTATGCTAAGGCATTTGCTATTTGAGATAAAGAGACTAATACTTGCATGATATTTATGAAAAAAGCCCACACTTGAGCCATGATACCTTAAATTTTTGATGATTTTAAACAAGTTATAAACACACACATTGGGCACAAGTGCCGCTTATTCCAACCCTTGGGCTAGCTAGCCACTTATTCACCCATTCAAACTTCAATTGGGCAAAAATGCCACTTATTCAGACGTTTGCAAACCAATGTGACAAAGTCACTTATTTCACACACTCACACATTGCATCACAATTTTTCTTTTCTCTTTTTTTTTTAAAGTTTTGATTAAGCATCTTTAACCGGTTTTCATTAATGCTAAGTAACACGTGTCCCGAGACATAGTTACCTAGATAAATCAACCAAGTTATTGGCTCAAGATAGGACTACCCCTTTCACAAATTTACCATTCAAGCAAAGTATCAATATCTAAAATAACATATGCCAAAGCATGAAACTAAGATATAATCATTCAAGAGGCGATGACTAGAACCAATTCAATCTGCAAATGGTCAAAACACATGTGTAACTCGCAATGAATCAAATGCTATAGGATCACAAGGTTTCTAAGCACATCAAGGATAATAAACAATACTCAAGCTTTAATATGATGCCAAGTGACTTAAGACATACAAGGAACTAGTGACAATATAGCTCAATGAAAATTTCAGCATGACCTTTGTTGATTAACCATAGCATGGGCTCACATGGCCAAGATATACAATCAAGCATAACATAAGAGCAATAGTAAAGGCCATATGTCATCACATAAGCATAATATGAAGCATAAGAGTGACCATATATCATCAACTACACGACAATAAGCTCAAATGCTCACAAATATAATACAAACATGCTAGAACATCATCCATACACATACAAGTCTTCCCCCAAGCTTAAATTGAGCAATGAATCAAGAATGCGCATAAAGGGGTAAGAAACAACTCACCGGGTATATATGATGTAGTGGAAGTAGACTAATCATCCCATGCTTCTCGCACATGCAAGGATGAGGATCTAGCACGGGACCTAAAATAAAAAAAAAGAAAAGAAGAGAAACCAACAAAACAAAAAAAAACGAAAATAAAAGGGAAAAGAGAAGCTCATTTGGATGTAGCGGGAGGAGGGCCAAGGACGGGACATGGAAAAGGCACATGTCCGCCCTCCTTATGAAACAACATGCCTCGAAATCCACCGGGATCCCAAGGAATATCGACTCGAGTCAAGTCCACTCGTAGTCGATGGTACACAAGTGAAACCCTACAAACAAACTCAAAGATATGGCAAGTATGTGTAATAGGTCGACGCCTCTAAATCATCAATCGAATATCCAATCATGTAGCCATATCGATAAAGCACATCATGAGGACTATAAGTGAGATGAGCACAACTAGTAATAGCATATGTCTCGTCGGGGCCAAAGAAATCAAACTGAAGTAGTCGAGGAAGAGTTTCCAAACTACGAAGTGTAGGTGAAGTAGAATGCACTGTAGTAGAAACCTCAGAGGGGCGATATCGACGAAAGAAGTAGCGATGATGGATCAATAGAAATGTGCTCCTCGTCAACATCGGAGCAGCCCCTCATCATCAAGAATGAATATCTCCATCTCAGGCTCAAAGATAAAATAATCATCTAAGTGGCCCACATCCTCAAAGGTGAATCCCTCCATGACAGTCTCAAGAAGCACGGGATCGAGGCAAAAGCGGTGAGAGTCTACCACATCAAATCTACGAGTCTCAAGCTCGGGCTCATCAATACAAGTATCGGGGTCCATATATGGTGAGTCCATGGCATCAAAGTGGCTAACTCTAGCTCGGGTGTGTCAATAGAAGGATTATCATCAAGCGAGGCACCTCTAAAGGGATCGGGAGCATCTCGTGGCACTAAATGAAGGCGTGGTGTGGCATGATTGTCAAGCAACTACTCAATGACTGAAGTGAATGTCTATGATCATCCACTTCGAAATCAATATGCTCAATGCACTCAAGCTGGTTTTTATGTCACTAAACCGAGTGTCCACCTAGTAATATATGATGTCACCATCTCCTCCAACTTGGACATATGATCAGATTGAGGGTAGGAGGTGGAGGTGAGTGCTGAGGATAGTCTTTGGTGGGACAAATGAGAATTATCGTGATCTCCATACGTAAAACCCTGCAATGGTGTACTAGAAGAAAATGATGAGATATCAGGGTTGTTGTTTCCATATGACAGACTCAAGTGCTCAGGCCATCCAGGGTGATAAGTGTCAGGGTATGGCCCACTTGGCTGAGAAAAGTCCATCCCATAACACTCTAGAGTGGACAAGTAACCACGCTGGCAATCAGCGGGTGAATGGCCCTGAAAACCATAAGTCTGGCATATAGGAACAACTGGAGAGCGAACATCTGATAAAGAACTGTACTGACCATGCTCGCTCTCTAACACAACTCCTCGCTCTAAAGCATAGCATTCTAACTTACGAGACAATAGATTTACCTGCTCTTGAAGAATATCATAAGTAGGGGTGCTCATAAAACCAAGAGAATCAGAATAGTAAGCCATAGCCTCAATAAGTACCAATATCAATCAACCTGCGAAAATGGATACGAAAATCGCGAAAGAGAGAAGTAACTAGGGAAAGGGTTAGGGATTAACAATATATCTCAAATATAAAAAATGACAAAATGAAAGACAAGTCAGCACAAATACAAAACAAGCTAAAGAAAACAAACGACCTAGTCTATAGCCTAACACTGTCGCTCTAAGCTAATCCCCGGCAACGGCGCCAAAATACTTGGTCGTGCAAAATAGCACACCCGCAAGTGCACGGGTTGCCACTGAAATAGCGGCGAGTGTCGTGTTCTCCACAGGGACTAGACTGAGGCTACCGGTGCTCAGCTAAAGCTAGGTCAAACGAAACGGGGGAAAACTAAACCTAAAACGTCTACCGAATCAACCGACGAACGAACTACAGAACAAACGAAAGACGACGGAACGAACGATCGTACGAATGGACGTCGTACGACCGAACGAACAACACGAATACGACACAACGACACACGAACGACAACGACTACCAAGGACAAACGACACGACAAGACTAAACGAACGAACACGACTACCGACCGACGACCTAAATAACTATCGACCACAAGAAAGAAAGAGGTAGAGAGTCGAGAAGCAAAGAAGGAGTTGAGAAAGAACGAGGGGGAATACGGTCGAAGGCTAATTAGACGACGATGACGAGACAACACAAGTGACTACGACAAACGCACGCACGATTTAACTACCAACCGACTGCGAGATAGAAGATAAGAGGAAGGTCGAGAAGCAATGGAGAGTCGAGACAGCACAAGGAGAGGGATCGAGGGAGTCTAGAAGCAAAGGGGCGTGAAGGCGGCAAGAGGAGAGGTCGCGGCTAGCTAATCCGCGCAGGACAACACGACAAACACAGATGCTAATTAATAATTGACAACTACACTAAACACACACAGGACAGAGCCTACACAACACTGATCACAAATACACTGAACACAGACTAACCACTGACACATACATCACAGCAATTCAGCATCACATATCACAGATCATAATCCTCGAATAGCAAGCACAGTTCATACGGTATTGAACAATTACGGTGACATAGTATCGATAATAGTAACTGAAAGCAGAAGATTAAGGAGAAGGAATCAAACGAAGGGAGAAGTAGTAGCAGAGGGCAGCTCGGCGGCGCCATGGAGTAGCAGCAGTCGGTGAGTTGGTGACGTCGATGAAGAAGTCACCGGCGTCGATGAAGTGGTTGCCGTCAGTGTCGGTGGAGAGGAAGCAATCGGAGATGGTGAAGAAGAGGTCGCCGTCGCCGGTGGTGATGGAGGTCGGCTGCCGGTGGGAGTAGATGGGGGCGGTCTGATGGAGGTCGGCGGTGCTACGGTCGCAGCGAGAGGTGTCATCGGAGGAGGTGATGAAGAGAGGTGGTGGCGAGTGGCGGAGACACAGCGGCAAGGCGAGGAGGAGATAGAGAGGCTGGGGAGGAGGAAGTGGCGGCGCGCGGTGGAGGTGAGCGGACGAGTGAGGGTGGAGAGGCGGCCGAGAGGGAAGGGGGGCGGCGCACAGGTGAGGAGGGGCGGCGACCGAGAGGGAGCAGAGGGGCGGCGCGCCGGAGGGAGTAGAGGAGGCGGCCGAGTGAGGAGGAGATGTGGTGGCGCGGTTGATGCAGAGAAGGAGGCGCTAGGTGGGAGAGGAGCAATAGGGGCGGCGCTGGTGGCGAGTAGGGAGGCGCGGAGGTGGTAAGGAAGAAGAGCAAGGTGGCGGCGCCGGAGTAGGAGAAGAAGGTGCGGGCGACGGTGAGGTAGAAGAGATGGTGCGGTGGAAGAGGAAGCGGCGCACCGGAGGGAGAGGGAGAAGAGATGGTCCTTCTCCCATTGATTTTTCCTTTTCTGGTCCTTGGAAACTCCGATTTAATCGCGGTTTGATCCTACGTGTCCGTGACGACACGCACATCTGCACGGAATAGTCCCGAAATGCCAGATTTGTCGTTTATGCGCCTAAACCGCGCTGGCCTGCAGAAAAATAATGAAAAATGTAAAAAGGTCCATTTCGAGCAATTAAATATGCTAAAATGAGTAACTGATGATAAATGGTCCCAAAATGCGAAGAATATGAGGGTAAAATGACAGCTAAATATATGCAAAAATGACGCATGTCAATCTCACTAGGCAAAGCTGCCCTCTTTTGTCATCTCACTAGGCAAAGCTGCCCTCTTTTGTCATCTCACTGAGCAAAGATGCCGTGTTATGTCATGTCACTGGGCAAAGCTGGCCTCTTTTGTCATCTCACTCAGCAAATACATGTTAAGCATGTCATGGATTGGTTGTTATCGCATTTTAACGAACAGCAAATACATCTAGTAACTAAGTAAACAGAGCAATACTAAGCTACCAGCACAACACCAACTACATTACAGAAAATGGATGTAACATACAAGTTTTACAAATGGTACATGAAATTTAGCTGTAGTCTCCAACAACTACTGATCAGGACATGCGTTGCATCGTCTAGCTGTGTGCCCCTCCTGACCGCATCGCCCACAACGTGCACCAGATGTTCCAGCTTGTGATTCGTCCATGTCATTTCTAATACGTCGGCTCTGTCATCGACCCTTCCCACCCTTCAGCATGTTAATATCTGGAACCCAGGTCCTCGCTGAAATGTCCAAGTGGCGAAGTTTCCCACCACCCTGAACCCCCGGAGCTCCCCACACCAAGCTTGCAGTATTCTCTCCTTAAAGAAGTACTCGGACATGAAGTTGGAAGGATCTATGCCCACGGTCCCGCATGCAGCGAGGACATGAGAGCATGGCATGTGTAACAACTTAAGCTTGTTGCATGTGCAACTAGGTTCGTTTGCATGATCTCCAAGGCATACCTCGTGAGTAATAAGTGAACGAGCCGTCCCAAATCTGGCTCTATCACGGAGTATCACCTCGAAACGATGCTCCTTGTTGCCCATGACATGCACTGTGTGCAATTGACCGTTCTGTGCCTTCGTCTCCATGTACGCCGTAATTTTTGACGAATACAGGGCTCCGGGATTGGCCGCATGAAGTGCGGCACTCGCGTGCCTCTCCCTGAAGTAGCGGATTGTGCTGTATGGAAAGTTCTTGAAGCCAACTTTCAGAAGAATCTGGTCTCACCTCCAAATTCCCTACGAGTCGATCAGAAAGTGTGAAACAAGTCACGTCACTTTTTCAGTCCGAGTCAAAGTGAGCCTAGGGCTTTGTAATCGAGTCCAATTCAGCCTCCAAGTGTTTGGCTGACTCTCCACCCCTTGTATCTCTTTAAAAGACACCCCTGTAAAATTCAGACCACTTTTGATAATAGAATACTTTTGTTCCTTCTGTTGGCCGAACCAACATGAGGGAATTGGGAGTTTACTGACAACCTTTCCGCTGGGAATTGGGAGCGCGATAGAACTTCATCGGTGGTCGTGAAGTTCAGCACGTGAGGTTGAGCGAATTATAGAGTGCTAACTCTTGCATTGGCAATGGGAGATCACTACGGTTCATCGAATCCTCATGAGTATCCAGATCCTACGTCGAGAAGATCGGGCGACCTTGTATCAACTGCAGCTTCTGACCACTATGGCTATCCACGACCACTGTAGCTCATGATCACTATAGCTTATGACCACAGTAAACACACTTCCAGATTGGACCTGTTCAAATTCTAGGCTCCTTTTAGATTTTTGAATTTTATTTGGTTATTGTTTGTATTTAGTTGCTTTGGTTTTTGTGCGCATGGACTATGACAATTTCGGATAGTACCTTTTTGACGATTCGTACCACTAAGATTTCAAACAAGGCAAGTTACTTCTTTGATCATGTTGCTCCTATTAATTTAAATTGTTTGTGTTGATTTTAAATTATTATACATGCATACTTTTATTCAAACTTAGTTTACATTCGATTTAAATTCTAGTTATTCCAATTCTTCTGTACATGCCAAATTTGACATTCAACACAAACATGCCTTGTAACCCTAGATAAAAACCTAGTTAGTGCAATAGTGTTAACTAGAAATTTTGTAGATTTGCTTAGCCAAGCCTAGAATAATTTTAGGTGGGAATATTTGTTTCACACAAAATGATGTTTTCTAAAATTTATTCTTGACTTTGGTGAGTCAAAAAAACTCTACAAAATTTTGTTAAAATAAAATTACAAAACATTGTTTAGATTTGGCATTGGTATGTGTCACTGCCTAGCTATTTATTTTAAAATTTAAAGTGAAAATAATTAATTTAGTTTAAAATAAAACCAAGTGTTATTTGGTTATTTCAAAATATAAAAATATTATTAAATAAACGTTATTTTGAATTTCTAAAGAAATCCAATTTCAAATTAATTATTTTAAAGCATATGGCTTTTATCTTGATTTTCTATTAATTTTCTAGAATTTAAAAATCAATTTCAAATCTTAAAAGTATTTTTGTAAAAATTTAAGGACCAACTTTAAATTGAAAATATTTTTCGTAAGTCCAAAACATATTAAGGAATTTTTGTGGATTTGTCTGAATTTTTCGAACCTTATTTGCTATTTTCTAAGTGTTTTCAAAGATTCTTAGCTTTTTGAAAATTAAAAATGAAATTTAAAAATCCAACTCCCCCACGTGCTGACATGGGTCCAGCCTTGACAATCCCCATCACCGCGTGGCCTCATCCCAAGCGTCTGCTCTCGCTTATCCGCGCCTACAGCCAGATTTCAACCGTGCGACATGTGTCGTACATCCATCAGTCCACTCGCCCCACCCTCAGTCCTCTTCTCCTCTCTCATGGTCATGCGGGACCCACCTGCATCTTCTTCTTCCTCCCCTTCTTCCACCTCCTCTTGCCGCCATTACTACCCTTTTTGGAGCTCTTAAAAACTTCAATTTCTCTACCCATTGGCCAGGCATTTGATGCCATTAGAAGGCTTAAATTCACCCACTAATACCCTACTGGCTACTAGACCATAAAAACCCAATTACCTCTACTCTTAACTTTCCACTACCATGTCCTTAACTCTGGTGAGCTCCCGAGCTCCTAGCCTGTCCCCGCCGCCTATAAAATCCCCTCCCTGAGCTTCCTCTACGCACACCACACCTTATCTCTCTCTCAATTTCTCTCCCCAGTGCTCGAGCACTTTCTGCACCATCTCCTCTTCGTTTGCATGCTGGTGAGCTACTCTGGCAAGCAATTACTGGTACCTTGGCCATCTTTGCCCCACGCCGAGGCCACGGTCATCTTCCCTGAATCAGTGCGATCAACCTCCACCCCTTCGCTGATGATGCCATGCACCATTACCGATTTTTCCTTGCCGTCAACCAATTATTGATCTCCTCGAAGTCCACGCTGAGGTTCTCAATTCCTCTATATCTTTTGACTACAATAATCTTCTTTTGACTACTACAGTCTTCTTTCGACTGCCGCTCATGACCACTGCCATTTTGACCACTATAGCTTTTGACCACTGTAAGTTTTTGACACTGTAGCTTTCAATCACTGTACCTTCAGACCATTATAGCTTTCAACCACTGTAAGCTTCCGACCACTGTAGCTTCTGACCACTGCAGCTTCCGACCACTATATCTTCTGACCACTATAGCTTCTGACCATTGTAGCTTCTAACTAATGTAGCTTCTGAGCATTGTACCTTCCGACCACTGTATCTTTGACAATTATAGTTTCCGACCACTATAGCCTATGACCACTGCAAACACACTTCTTGAAGCCCGTCCTCTTTCATCCAAGCTCCGATTCAACTTGTTCACATTTCTAAATTCGTCTAAAATCAAGATCTATCCAAATCTTCCTTGTTTTCAAAATTTTGAAGTTTATTTGAGTTTTATTTGAGCTTGATGGGTTATTTTCACATATAGACTATGACAATTCCAAGGATTTACTCAATGAGAATTCTCACCAATTCATGGAGCAAGACAAGTTACACACCTTGATCATGTTGATCCTAGTTGCCAGTAAAATTATGTTGTTTCAAATTATTCTATATGCATGCTTCTTTTCAATAAAATAATGATTTTTAAAATTACATTCTAGGCTTGGGATATCTTGTTACCCTAGAATAAAACTCTGGTTAGTACACTTGTATTGGCTGCTTAGAAATAATTCTAGGCTTGGGATATCTTTTCAATAAAATGAAGATTATTAAAATTATATTCTTGACTTCGGTGAGTCAAGAAAGTCTACAAAATATAAAGGCCGGTTTGGACTTACGCAGCTGGATAGGTGGTGGGTGCTTGCTAGTACACGTTATTGTTCGGTAACACAATGTTGATACCAGGCACAAGTGGTATGTGGGTAGTGCCTATGTCAAATTGGGGACCGGTCTGTGAGCTACTATTACAAAGCCGTAACGTACTTCCACAAGGCTAGTATGGAACAGTCCTAACTGACTAATTTACAGGTCCCAACCAGAATATCGCTATAGACTGAATGTGATCATGGCGTAGGCCACGAGATGTCTCACATGGCATAAGAGGGGGCCCCAACTTGTGGATTTATGTTGTAGTGAAACCTTAGTGGAGGCGTAGCTAGGTTGATGGCTTTGCATTGTAAAGGCCTTGTTATAATTTTCTCAATTGCATTTCTACGGAAGCGTGTAATGGCTGACATTATGAGATAATCATATTATATGGATAAAGCTATACATCCTCTGTAGAGTATATAAACTATCCTAGATAGATGTGCCTATGGTCATGGGCAAGCTGAGTAAAGTTTTTTTTATAGATTAGACTTTGCTTTTTCCCAAATAGTTTTACAAATTGCTTATGGATGGATGGATGGAATCTATATGTGGTCTTTTTGGGAGAAATGGTTTGGTGAGATACTTGTGGATATGTTAGTGTCAGGTCGGTGCCTGCGCTAATAGTATTAACTTGCTTAAATTATAGTCTTTACTTATTATATTAAATTTAGCAAATTTCTATCTATTTAATAAATTTCTTTAAATGCTATTTTACACTCAACTAACTCTATGTGCCTTCACTTGTCAGCCTTGCATTATTATTGCATTTTCTCGTATAACTTGTGGAGTACATTTTATGTGCTCACCCTTGCTAATTCTGTTGCTTAGAAGAGGATTGCTTGAACTTCAGTGAGGATCAGGACGTACAGTCCTCGTCTTACTGTTGTTTGACTGTGGGTTGGCTTGTTTGGCTTCTTTCGTTTGGTTTTTCCTTCCGCTGCTTGTATTTAAATTTGGCCTATAGGCCGTGGATGTAAACTTTGGCCATTAGACCCATATTAAGTTAAATAAAGTTTGTCATTATGTTTGATATATATCCCTGTTACCACTATGTGCACTAGCTGATCCTGGACTAATGCGATTTATACAGAAGGTTCTTGAGTTGTTGCTTCGGGGTCCGATAGTATGATGGTGGGTGTTGCTGGTTCTCATTATTGTTCGGTGAGACAATGATGATATCAGGCACAAGTGGTATGTGGGTAGCGCCTAAGTCAAATTAAGAACCGATCTGTGAGCTACTTTTACAAAGTCATATTGTACTACCACAAGTCTAGCATGGGACATACTTGGCTAAGTAATTTGTGTAGTTCCAACTTTGGTTTTGCTATAGGTTGAATGTGAACGTGGTGTAGGCCACATGAAGTTTCACATGGCACAAGAGGGGTCATAACTTGTAGATTTATGTTGTGGTAAAACCTTAGTGGCAGCATGACCAATTTGGTATCAAAACATTGTAACGGCTTTGTCATGAACTCTCAGCTGCACACATATGGCAGTGTGCTAATCACATGGTAAAACAAGAGGATATGTCATGTGGGTTTAAGTTGTACACCACTGCAGAGTAACAAACTATCATGGATAGCCATGTCCGCAGTCATAGACATGTTGAGTATGGTTTTTCACATATTAGAATATGGTTTTCTAAATTTGGTTTATGAAAAAAATGTGAAAACTCTTAAAGATGGTCCGGGTAGGATACCCGTGGTTAGGTTAGTACGAGGTTGGTACTTACACTAGCCATATTATTTCAATTAAAATATTGTTTCTACATACTGTATTAAATTCAGTTTTTGTACTTACTTACAGTATTTACTTCAATCCAGCTTTTCGCACAAATAACCTTATTATGCCTTCCTTTATTAATATCCATGTATATATTATATCTGTTAATTCTCCTGGTATAACATATTGTTGTTCAGTTTTCCCAATGAATGGCCTCAATTCAAACTTTGATATGACGGCCTAGCCTAGGACAAAGTCTGGCCAGGCCGTGTATTGGCAAGCCTTCTATGTTTTGCTTTCTAACAAGACTAACATTAATCGGCTTTTGCATTGCTATTTACATATGATTGAGAGTAAATATTAAAATAAAGACGTTCTTGATCAAAACAGCTCAACACGACCACTCTAAATTAGGGCTATAAATGAGCCGAGCTTGAATGAGCTTTGTCTTCCAGGCTTGAGCTTGGTAGAAGCTCGAGCCAAGTTTGAGTTGGGATTCGAGCCTAGACCTGAGTTCGAGCTTGGCTTGGCCTAAGCTCGAGTAGGCTTGAGCTCACGTCGTTGAAGCTCGAAAACAATTAAAATAATTTATTATGCGCTATTATAATAAAAAAAATTTGAATTCGAACTCAGCTCTAGTAAGCTCGATAAGAGTTAAAATAATTCAAACATATAATAATTTTCAAAAATAAGAAAAGCTCGAGCTTGAGTTCGATTCGAGTAAGTTCGGTAAGAGTTAATATGTATCACTATTTAAGCTCGAATCGAGACTCGCAAACTATTCGAACTCGGCTCGATGAAACTTGTGAGCTTGAGCTCAAACTTGAGTTCGGCTCATTTAAAATTCAAGCTGAGCTCTAATCGAGCCTAGAACAAGTCGAACTCGAGTAGCTCACGAGTTTCGAGGTTTTTTTACAGCCTTACTCTGAATTGAAGCAGCATCCTTCTGCTCCTGCTTTCCATGGTGATTCTGCTAGGCTAACTGTATTCGCCCCATATGCGTTATGGGGTCCTTAGTTCCATGATGAGATCGGATTCGACAATTACCATTGATCAACTATTGTGGGGGGCACCCCACCATTTCTAAACAAACCATTCATTCCTTCAACTACATATGCCACATACAATGATGACGTGCTGACACTACTATAGAAAGCCTAATATTAGACGCCAAATCACAGACAGTTTTGTGAAACCGTCTGTGATGTACACTATTACAGACGGTTTTAATTTGGAGGCCGTCTGTGGTATTTAATGGCGGGAAAAAGGAGTATCACTGAGCGGTTCTTACGCTGAACTATGCGTGATCTTTGGAATATCACTGACGGTTTTATAATAAAACCGCCTGTGATATTCAGATTATCCTGACGGTTTTTATCATAAAACCGTCTGTGATACTGGAATATCACATACGGTTTTATAATAAAAACTGCCTATGATACGTTTCCCGCCTTACAATCCCTCAAAATTTCATATTTTCCTGCTTAAGTCCGAGTATGATTCAGTTTTGAGACACCTTCAGTAAAACGGGCATAACTTTTGCATACGATGTCCGTTTTCGACGTTCTTGTACTCGTTGGAAAGATAACGATGAGCCCGATCCAAGAAAATGACCCGCTTGCACTAGTCACCCTCCAAGACCCCGAAAATCAGCCATCTTTGGACCTAAATCTGTGTCGCAAGTTTTTGGTTTCTGTTTTTGCCCTTTTTCTTGGTCTTCCTTTCAAAATTTGGATTTTGCTTCAACTGAAAAGTTGTAGATCGTGTCGAAACCTTTCAAATGAGTATATATAAACTATATAAAACTTTGCTATTTTATCTTTTCAGACTAGTTGCTTATATTGCATCGGTATGTAAAATTTTGTGCTGTAATTCACAGACGGTTCTATATATAGAACCGTCTGTGATAATCCGACCGCTGGGCCCGTCGATCCTCCTCAAACCAATCCTAGCCAATAGAAATCCGCCAATCCTCACCCCACGGATTGTAGCTCCGCCTCTCCGTTCCCGCGCCAAAAAGTTTGAACTCCCGCCTCTCCCTCCCTCTCCCTCCCCTATAAATATAACCAAAACCCAACCTGTCTCCTCTTCCTTGCTGTCCTCCTCCTTGCTGTCCTCCTGCTTGCTATTCTCCTCCTCCTTGCAGACGACGCACAACTCTACAGGAGGCAAGACACCGCAGAAGCAACTAGCTCGTGCCAACTGTGCAGGGGCGAGAAGGCATCCAGCTCATGCGTTGCATCAGGGGCGAGAAGGCATAGAGGATTGTTGTAGGGGTGGCCCCCACCTAAGCCTAGCAGGCCTGTTAGGAGGTTATAAGAACCAGAGTAACATGTGTAATGACTCAAATGCCCCTAAGGAGGATGTACGGATGTAAGGGCATAATTGTAAAAGTATACTCCATATGAATATATATATCAGGATGAGGGGGAGGGTGAAAGAGAACACTCCCACCTCTCCACTACCATCTCTCTCTTTGTTTGGTCTGTAACCACAACAGTTGGCGCCGTCCGTGGGGAGGACAGGGACAAGCCTGAAGACCGAAGAAGAAGGATGGCACCGAAAAAAGCTTCATCAGCGGCGGCGACGGGAAGGACGACGGCTGGGTCAGAGCGGCGCGTGAATACCGAGGCTTCGACATCGGCCGTCGAAGGAGCTGGCGACAGCGTAGGCGTAATGGTCACGGGCGTCGACGCCCGCGCTACAACGACCGACCCGCGTAGCTGCTACGCGACATCCAACCCGTCGGCGCTGCAACAACGGCCCCGCCACCCTCACCGGCAGCGTGGATCAGGCGGCTGGGGGTAGCCGCAATGAAGCATCCGGCGGATCTGGAGATCGTGAGGCGATGGTCCCTGCACCGACCCGTCCGCTGGGTGTTCGGCGGCCCGACACCACTGCGGTGGAAAGTGCCTACTAGCAGCCCTCAGCGCGTTCGGCGGGAACTAGGGACAACCGCGCAGCCGTCCGAGATATGCAAGAGGCCCGAGATATGCAAGAGGCTCGGAGCAGCAGGCCGCGCCAGTAATCGCGCCCGAGCCCACGCCGGAGAGGGCGGACAGTCGCGAAGCCCCCACGTCTAGCCGCGTGCCGCGGCGGCGCCTAGATCCGGAGTCCCCGCTTTCGGTGGGGCTGCAGCAGGCGGCATGGCCCGAAGACTTCAAGTTTCCTAGCGTCATCGACCTGTACAAAGGCGACACGGACCCCACGAGTTCGTGCGGCGTGTACGAAACCGCGGTCGAGGCGCGGGCGAGACGACACCACGGCGAAGGACTCCCCTCGCGCGCAAGGAGTGGCGCTCTCTTGGTTTTACCATAGGCGGGCTCCATCTACGCGTGGGAGCAGCTCGCGACCGCCTTCACAACAACTTCAGGAAACTACGTCGGCGAGTCGGCGGACCAACTCTTCGCTGTGAAGCAAAGACCCTCGGAAGCTCGGGACTACTTCAAGCGCCGCCAAGATTCGATGTCAAGTAAAAGCGTTAATGAAACCACCATTGTTAATGCAGCCATACGGGGCCTTCGTCGGGCCCAATGGCGAGTACCACGCGCGAGGCCAATCAAGGCGATCGCCAAGCTCTTTGACAAAATGGGCGAGTATGTGCGGGCGGAGGAGGATGCGAAGCGCGGCATTACCGCCCTCGACCTCGCCCATGAGGCGCCCCGCGAGGTGGGGGCGGGTGGTCCCTCCTCGAAGCAGGGCCGCAACCGAGAGCCCCGAGGAGGCCCTCCCCGAGGCAGCGATATCGGGGTGCAGGAAGGCTCTTCAAGGAGCGAGCATAAACCTCGGTGCCACCGGCGCACAGTCACAAAGCGGCCCATCATGTCCTCGACACCGAGCGCCCGCCAGGACCCGACCCGCCTCATGGAGGGGGACCGGGATTGGAAGGCGGACTTGGTTGCGCGCCAACCCCACGTAGAACAAGAGCTCCTACATTATGGCAAGTGGTGCGAGGTACACGGCTACGGTGATCATTACACAGGGCATGCACGCGATTATGGGGCGTGGAGGGTGACGGCGGGTCTCGGGCTCTGCCTCCTCGGCCTCGTCGGAGCCACGTGGGGCACCCAGGGGTAGCCCCTGCGAGCCACCGCGATGGAGGCGCGCGACATCGCCGTCGGCGTCATCACCGGAGGTTCCTCTTCAAGGGCCCCCGGGGAGCAGCCACAATCGTGGATGCCGTCCTGCAACATCACCTTCGATGTGAACGACGCCAGGGCTGTGGAGTACCCTCACCAAGACCCTCTGGTCATCCAGGCCCTCATAGCGCGGCGTGGCGTCGAGGCGCGTCCTTGTCGGCGGGGAAGCTCCACGAATATCCTGTTCGCGAGGCCCTCGACCATATGGGGATCCCCGGCCGGCTAGAGCGGCCCAGAGCTCCACTTCAAGGCGGAGGTCAAGCGCTGCGAGCCACAGGGCACGTGTCCCTTCCGGTCACTTTCCGTCAAGAGGGCAACAAGGGTAACATCGGACCGAGCATGTCATCTTCGACGTCGTGGATATCCCACATCCCTACAACGCCATGCTGGGGCGACCCGCCATCAACTCTTTGGCGATCCCACACTACAGCGTTTTGTGTGTGAAGCTCCGGGCCGGAGGTGTTATCACTTGTCTTGGTGATCGGGACCTTGCAGACGTCTTGAGGTTGGCGGCCGAGTTCCGATCGCCGGTGCACGCCCTCTCCGACACGCTCGGCGATATGCCCTCCGCCCGGGTGGGCGCCCAAGCCTCGGCCGGCGGACTCAGAAGGTGCCGCTCGAGCGGAGGGGCGGTTGTGTCCATCGGCGAGGGCTCCCGGGTCGAGCAGGATGCGCTCAGAGTGCTTGAACAACATTGACATTTCGCATGGTCCCGGAGGACATCAAGGCGTGAGACCGAGCTATGTCAGCGCCGCTTGGCGGTCGCCCGACGCCAAGCCGGTCAAGCAAAGGCCGGTGTATGTCGACGGATCGGCAAAGAGCGGCCAAAGCAGTGGCGAAGCTTCTTGGGCGGGGTCGTCGCGAGTCCACCATCGAGTGGCTCGCTAACCCGGTACTAGTCAAAAAGGCGGCGGGGCTGGCGTATGTGCATCGACTTCACGGCGCTAAACAAGGCGTGCCCAAAGGACAATTACCCCTTGCTGCGCATCGATCAGCTGGTCGACGCCACCGCTGGGTGCGAACTAATGAGTTTCCTAGACGCCTATTCCGGCTACCACCGGTATACATGGCGAAGGCGGCGAGGAGAAGACCGGTTTCATCACACCACTTGGGGCGTTACGCCGTCGAATGCCCTTTGGCTTGAAGAACGCAGGCGCTACCTTTACCCGCCTCGTCGCTATTGCCTTGGCCGCCCAGCTCGGGAGGAACGTCGAAGCTTACGTCGATGGCGTGGTGGTCAAAACCGGCATCTTGCTCTGCATGGCGGGACCTCGAGAGACCTTCGACAACCTCGGAAGGCGGGCATCAAGCTCAACCCGACAAATGTGTCTTGAGTGCGGCGGGCAAACTCTAGGTTTCCTCGTGTCCGGACGGGAATCGAGCGAACCCGACAAAGTAGACGCCATCTTGGGTATGGGGCGCCCAAGACAACGAGGAGGTCGAGGTGGCGGGCGCATGGTAGCACTAAGCGCTTCCTATCCGAGCGGCGGAGCGGGCCTGCCATTCTTCAAGACACTCCGTGGGTGCGACAGATTTCGTTGGGACGGCGATTGCGCGAAGGCCTTCAACGAGCTCAAGGAGCACCTGGCAAGCCTCCCCACTCTGGTCGCCCCAGCACCAAAGGCTCCCCTCCTGCTCTATCTGGCCGCGTCAGCCACCGCGGTCAGCGCTGTCCTCGTCTTAGAGGAAGGCGCTATGCAGCGGCCCGTATACTTTGTCTCTGAAGCCCTCCAAGCCGCCAAGACAAGATACACAGAGCTTGAGAAGCTCGCCTACACGCTGGTCATGGCCTCTAGGAAACTTCGGCATTATTTTCTGGCCCACCCGATCACAGTGCCTTCCTCATTCCCCCTGGCAGAGATGTTACACAACAAGGAGTCCACAGGGCGCATCGGCAAATGGGCTGCCGAGCTCGCTCCCTTCTCCTTGACATATGCCTCACGAACGGCAATCAAATCCCAAGTCCTTGCGGATTTTCTCACTGAATGGACCCCGCCGGCCCAACCCGTCCAGACGCACGATGACCCCGTCTGGACGCTCACCATTGACGGAGCTTACGGCGTCACGGGCGCGGGCATAGGCGCGGTGATCGTCACGCCCGAAGGACAGCGTTTGCTATACTCGGCGCGCCTTGCCTTCCCCGCTACCAACAACACGGCTGAGTACGAGGCGTTGCTCTTTGGCCTGACGAAGCTCAAGGCAGTTGGCGCGAGACGGGTGCTAGTCTGCACCGACTCACGCTTGGTGGCTGGTCATGTGGACAAGTCATATCAAGCCAAGGACCCTGAGTTGGCCAAGTACCTCGCGGCTGTGAGAGCGAGGGAAAGACACTTTTTGGGCGTCACCGTCAAGGCCATCCCCCACGCGGAGAACAAGCAGGCCGACGCCCTCGCTAAGGTGGCCAGCCAGCAACTACCCCCCTGATGGGGCGTTTTACGAAATATTATTACAGGCGGCCATCGCGCAGGACAACCGGGACGCGGCACTTGTCCACCACATCGACCGGCGGTGGTGGCGAGCCCGTCTTCAATTTCTTGCAAGGCATCGTGGCGGAGAACCCCGCCGAGCCGGCGTTTGCGACCGCGAAGATCCTTCGGTGTTGAAGGATACTCTACAAGAGAGGTTTGCGCACCGCTCTGCGCGCCTCTCGAATGAGGGGAAAGGAGCTCCTTACGGAGATCCATGCGAACGCGTCTTGGGTCCCACCGCACCGAGGTCGTTAGTCGGCAGCGTTGAGTAAGGCTTCATCGGCCAAGCGCCATCACCGGCGCCGGGACCTCGTCCATCGGTGCCAAGGGTGCCGATGGATGGCACGCATCGTCGCGAGCCCCGGCGAGCCTCAACCCCATTCCTCGGTGTGGCGGCGCACGCTGGGCGTCGACATAGTAGGACCAGCGGCGAGCTCCGGGGACCTACGGTTCGTGGTAGTCGCACTGGAGTATTTCTCCCGATGGCCGGAAGCAGTCGCCCTAGCTAAAGTAACCTCTGTGACCATACAGCGCTTCCTCTGGCAAAACATCATATGTCGCTTTGGCGTGCCCTGGGAGCTCACGGTCGACAACGGCCTGCAGTTCGACGCCACCCTTTTCAAAGTATATTGTGGCGGCATGGGCATCACCCGCCGATTCGCCTCGGTAGGGCATCCCGATCCAACGGGCGGTCGAGCGGTGAATGGCGCCATCTCCGCTGCCATCAAAAAGCACTGGTCGGGTTGCGAAGGGCAAGTGGCCAGCGAGCTTCACGCAGTGTTCTTTGGTCGCCGCCGCTGCGGTGATAGCGTCCAATGAGATTCACGCCGTTCAAGCTCCTTTTCGGTGATGAAGCAGTGATGCTAGAGGAAATCAAGGCTGGCTCACGGAGGGTCCTCGTCCAAGCACCCGAAGAGGAGCGTCGTGTGTCCCTGGACCTCCTCGACAGGCTACGGGCAGATGCGGCCCACCATGTTGAGAAGTATGCGCGGCAGACAATGCGTACTCGGGACCGCTCTATATGCCCGCGGGGATTCAAGCCTGGGGATCTCGTTCTCAGAGTGGCGCTCCAGGCGGAGACCGCTGGCAAGCTGGAGTCCAAGTGGGAAGGCCCATACATCGTAATGGAAGCATTGCCGAAGGGGGCATACCGCCTCGCCACGCTCGAAGGACAAGCCCTCCGACACACATGGAATGCGGACAGGTTGCGGCGATACTACGCCTAGAAGCAGGACGACAAGCGTAGAGCCACCAGCCCCTTGTTGTACAAATGCTCGCCCGCGCAAATGGGAGTTCAATAAAGATTGCTGTTCCCGAGCATTATGCATCGTGGCTGCGCAGAACAAAGTCCAGAGACTCTAACTAAGACGTAGCGTCGAGGTCCGCCTCCGCACGCGCGAGTCTCCGGACTATAAAGGAAGTCGTAGCGTCGAGGTTCGCCTCCTCACGCGCCAGTCCACGACTCTAAATAAGATGTAGCGTCGAGTCGCCTCGCACGCACGCAGTCTCGGACTATAAAGGAAGTCGAAGCGTCGAGGTTCGCCTCGCGCGCGCCGATCCACGGACTCTAAATAAGGCGTAGCGTCGAGTCGCCTCGCACGCGCGAGTCTTGGACTATAAAAGAAGTCGTAGCGTTGAGGTTGCGTCTCGCGCGCGCCGATCACGGACTCTAAATAAGGCGCAATGGGGGCGCCCTCGCGCGCACGACGGACTCTAAATGAAGTCGTAGCGTCGAGTTACGCCTCGCCGCGCGCCGATCCACGGACTCTAAATAAGGCGTGGCGTCGAGTCGCCTCGCACGCGCGAGTCTCGGACTATAAAAGAAATCGTAGCGTCGAGGTTACGCCTCGCACGCGCGCGATCCACGGACTCTAAATCGAGGCGTAGCGTTGAGGTCCGCCTCGCGCGCGCGAGTCTTGGACTATAAAGGAAGTCGTAGCGTCGAGGTTCGCCTCGCACACGCCGATCCACGGACTCTAAACAAGATGTAGCGTCGAGTCGCCTCGCGCGTGCGAGTCTCCGGACTATAAAGGAAGTCGTAGCGTCGAGTTACGCCTCGCGCGCGCCGATCCACGGACTCTAAATAAGGCGTGGCGTCGAGTCGCCTCGCCGCGCGAGTCTCCGGACTATAAAGGAAGTCGTAGCGTCGAGGTTCGCCTCCGCACGCGCCAATCTACAGACTCTAAACACGACACAGCGGGGGACGCCCTCGTGCCCGCTAAAAGGCGGAGGTCTTCCCCTCGCACTCGGCGGCAGGTAACACCAAGAATAAAGTGCTACTTGGTTTCATTGCAAAGGCTAGGGGGGTTACATGGTTACAAGCATGAGAACCAATACATCATCCCCCCGCCCTACCCGACCAACAGCTCAGTCTTGGCGCGGTGCGGACAAACCCGTGCCGACGTTGTCGTGGTGTTGGAGGACTCCTTCGAGCCACCGGAGGAGGTCCCCCTTCCCATGTAGCGTCTGCTGCACGGCGACCCTCGCTGCATCTTCCCCGAAGCGGCCCCAGATCCGTTGGTGGAAGTTCTGCAGGCTAGGCCCGATGGAGCGAATGGTGTCCGACATAACCTGCAGTGGGCGGAAGATCCAGATTGGTCGCCGGCTCATGGGTATGTCTACACCCACGAGTGTGAAGCATGGCGGCGAAGCACGCACCAAGATAGCCGCGATGCTCGCCAAAGGTTACGGCGCCACGAAGAGCAACGCCCCCTCCTCGATCAACGGCGTCTCCGCGAGTCCTCGGCCCGTGCATAGTGTCCGGCACTCGGCGCACAGATCTCGGAGGGCTGGTTCGAGACTCCATGGCCCGCCACGCCGGCGTGGGCGCATTTTCCAAGACGCGGCTATTCCTGCGGCGAACGCCACCGGTGGGCTTTCTCCCCTTCTAGGGCGGTGATCTCTGCGGGAAGGCGCGCGCTACTCGGCGCGGCGCGCAGCTTCCACGGCCTCGAGTTGCGCGGCCGCCATGGCGCCCTCCAGCGCAAAGCTCTTCATCCTTCGCGCGAGCATTGTTTGCTTCGCAAGGTGGCTTCCAAAACCCTCCGCTCCCGAACATGGGCCTCGTCAAAGGCCGGTGAGGCAGCGTCCCGCAAAAACAACAAGTCGTGGCGCCAGCAGTACCCTAGAAACTGAAGCACACATTTTTACCCTCATCTCGGAGGCCTGCAGTGCAAGCGCTAGCAGTTCCCCCTCGCATGACGACACCACCTCTCGGTCAAGGCCGTTGTCGGCACGCTCCACGGCTGCGGTGAGGATGTGAAGTATCTCCAGGCGCGGGAGGAAGTCTGAGCGAGCAAGCCCCGGCCCCAACGTGCCAGGATTTACCGGGGCCTCGGCCACATCAACAGCAATGGACACCTGCGGGGCATCCTGCACAAGGCTTTGGACTTCGCGCATACCTCCGTTGCTCGATCCTTCGCCACGTCCGGGAGACTTCGTCTCGCCTGATGTTGGCAGAATGAGCGAGCAGATCGGAGAGAGTCTCACGAAGTCATATGAAGAAAGGGACTCACGCCTACCTCCTACGCCACTCGTCGCAGTAGGAAGTGGTGCAGGTTCGACCGCCAAGTGGAATGCGGGCACCTCGGTGGTCGGCGAGGAGGTCCTCTCGGCCGCGCCAGACGCTGTAATCCCGCGAAAAGGCCCAGCAACGTCATATCGACCCCTCGCTGGCGGCGGGGACTGAGTCGGAGGGTGTTTTGCCTACGGCGGAACAAGCGATTCTTCCGCGGCAACACCAGCTGCGGTTCCCGTCGCCCCCACGGCTTCCTCCGTAGGGGGCGCGCCCTCGCCGGCTGCTGCGGTTGATAACGCACCATCAACCGTGGTTTTCTCACCGGGAACGGTGCTCCCCCCGGGTTGGCGAGTTCCGGCTCAACGGTGGCCGCAAGCACAGGTTCGTTGGCGTCAGCAGATGGTGCCGGGGGATTTGAGACGGCGCTCCTCGGCGGTATGGCTGGGCCTGCGCGGTCGCGACGCCCCATCTCGGTGTGCCGGCCGTCGAGAACTCTTTGGTCGCATACGGCAGCCGGGGAGCGGGCCCGGCGTCGCGAAGGTAACACCCCCGCAGGGCTATCACCGTCCTGAGCGCCCGGAGTCCCGGCGGGAAGCTCCCCCAGCACCACTCGCTCGGGCACAGTAATGCCTAGAGCCTCGCATGTGCGGTTTACCCGCCCTTGCTTAGCCGCCTTGACTGCGGCCTCGCGAGCCTAGTGCTCCTCAAGCGTGTGCGGGCGAGCGCGCGCGATCCGCAGCGCTCCGCGTCTTCTAGCCGAGCCACTGCGCACAACATCACGTCAGTCAGGCGGAGGCCAAACAGATACAATAGCGTGCGTAAAATGCGCTGGGCGACTTACAAGGAGCGGAAGACGGAAGCAGGCGAGATACGGATGGGCTGAACCCGTCCTCACGAGGGCCGTCCTGTTCAACATACTTCCCCCGGGAGGAGAGGGGCGCCACCCCATACATTGTGAATTCCTCGGCTAGGTCGCGCAAGCTCATTCGACGGGCGACACCGACAAGACTCTGTAGCTTTTGCGTGTCGTCAATCTCCACCTTCAGACTCGGCGTACTGTTAAACGAGATCGGCCCACCTCGGCATTGCATTCCGCTCTTGTCGGTCACGGTGTAGTAGAACCACTGCCGAGTCCAGCCGGACTCCCATTGCCTCGGTGAGGCTGGCGCGGGGAACAACGTCGCGCACGACGCCCATAGCACGAAGTCCACACCGCCGAAGTTGGACACCGCCCCTTCAACTTTTCTGGGTCGGCAGTGTGCGTCGTGTAGTGTGGCGAATAAGCCCGCGCTGAGACGCCGCCCCTCTGTCCGCATCGCCCACGTGAAGACAGCTAGGCGGAGTATTGCGTGGGGCGTCAGTTGGGCTAGCTCCAACTTGTAGGCCCGCAGGACTTCGCCCACGAACAACGTGGAGGGCATTCGAAGGCCGCGTCGAAGAACGCGACAAAAACAATCACCTCCATTGCCCGGGGCTTCGGCTCCGTCTCATCCCGACGGGGTAGGCGAGCCCCATCGCGGTCCTCGATCTTGCTCTCCTGCACAAGTCGCTGCAGCGTCCCTTCGGTCACGCGGCTCCTCCCCAACACACGGGAACAGCGGCCCCCCAAGTGCTCCATGGCGTCCCACCACTTGTTGGCGCGCGAGCCCCCCCGCGGCACCAGCTCGTACTCCCCGGAAGGATGGGACACCCCGCCCTGGCTAGGCAAGGAACCGCTGCGGGGATGGTGGGAGGCGTCGTCATGGCTAGCCATCGCTCTTTGCAATCAGGGAGTAAGAAGCAGGAAAAGGAGCAACTGGCGTTGCAATTAGCACTGGCGGAAGCAAAGCGGCAGATCGAAAAACAAAAAGGGTGCCTCCACCTCAACACTAGCACCTTATAAAGGCCACTCGCCTCTCATGTGGCTCGAAGCGCAGACAGATTAAACTTGCAGCGATTCGGCTGCCCACGATTTGGAAAGAAGAACCGCCAGGGCTTAGAGGGCCATGCCCGGTAGGTGACCAAACAGCGCACAACGCCTCCACGCCCTCAACACGCGTCCAACTTCCCTAGGGAAGAGGCGAACGGCCGCGGTCACGCAACCGCTCACATCCCACGACACAGGATGGCGATGGCGCGCGACGACGCGACACTGACCTGCCAAGCCAGCGTCGGCGTGATTCTAGCCGCCATTAAAGCACACTACCGCATCGCAAAGCCACAGCGAGCCTCCAATCTTAGCGCGAGGGCGGGCGCGCGCGTCTACTCGGCTCGGCGCCCGGCCTCGCGCCACCCGTTCGAAGGGTAGGGGCGGGCGCGTGCGCCTCGGCCGACAGCGCTAGCCTCCACCGCCACCCGTTCGAAGGGTAGGGGACAGAGCACGCGCGCGTCTGCGCCCGACCAGGCGCCGGCCTCCACCGCCACCGCTCGAAGGGTAGGGGCGGAGCGCGACTGGCGCCGACCTCGCGCCACCGCTCGAAGGGTAGGGGCGGCGCGCGTCTACGCCGACTAGGGCCAGCCTCGCTACCACCGCTCGAAGGTAGGGGCGAGCACGCGCGCGTCTCGCCGACAAGGCGCCGACCTCGCGCCACCGCTCGAAGGGTAGGGGCGGAGCGCGCGCGTCTGCCGACCAGGCGCCGACCTCGCGCCACCGTTCGAAGGGTAGGGAGCGGAGCACACGCGCCTCGGCCGGCTGGCGCCCGGCCTCGCGCCATCCGTTCGAAGGTAGGGGCGAGCGCGCGCCTCAACCGGCTGGCGCCCGGCCTCGCGCCACCGTTCGAAGGGTAGGGGCGGAACGCGCGCGTCTGCGCCCGACTGGCGCCCGGCCTCGCGCCATCCGCTCGAAGGGTAGGGGACGGAGCGCGCGCGTCTCGCCGACTAGGCGCCGGCCTCGCTACCACCGCTCGAAGGGTAGGGGCGGCGCGCGCGCGTCGCCGACTAGGTGCGGCCTCGCCGCCACCCGTTCGAAGGTAGGGGCGGAGCGCGCGCGCCTCGGCCGGCTGGCGCCCGCCTCGCGCCAACCGTTCGAAGGTAGGGGACGCGCGCGCGTCGGCTTCCGCTAGGCGCCGGCCTCGCGCCACCCGTTCAAGGGTAGGGGCGGGCGCCGCGCCTCGGCTTTGACTTAGGCGCCGGCTGTCGCCACCCGTTCGAAGGGTAGCGGACGAGCGCGCGTCTACGCCGACTAGGCGCCAACCTCGCGCCACCGCTCGAAGGTAGGGGCGGAGCGCGCGCGTCGTCGCCGACTAGGCGCCAACCTCGCGCCACCGCTCGAAGGGTAGGGGCGGAGCGCGCGTGTCGCCGACTGGCGCCGGCCTCGCGCCACCGTTCGAAGGGTAGGGGCGGAGCGCGCGCCTCGGCCGGCTGGCGCCGGCCTCGCGCCACCCGTTCGTAGGGTAGGGGCGGGCGCGCGCCTCGGCCGACTAGGCGCCCGCCTCGCTGCCATCTGTTCGAAGGGTAGGGGACGGAGCGCCCGTGCATCCGCTTCGATAAGGTGCAGCTCCACTGTGCCGACATCACCTTCCATCCCATACCTCGAGCTCCCCAACCGCAAGTTTGGAGAAATTCACAGCCGCGAGGGACGGAGGGCCAAGGACTCGGCGACATGGCCCGGCCTGTGAAGCCCTTCACCATGAGAGGCTCTGTTGTAGGGATGGCCCCACCTAAGCCCAAAGCAGCTTTGTTAGGAGGTTATAAGAAGCGAGTAACATGTGTAATGACTCAAATGCCCCTAAGGGGATATGCGGATGTAAGGGCATAATTGTAAAAGTATACTCCATATGAATATATATATCAGGATGAGGGGGAGGGTGAAAGAGAACACTCCCACCTCTCCACTACCATCTCTCTCTTTGTTTGGTCTGTAACCACAACAAGGATCTTTGCTTTTTCTCTGTTCTTGTTGTGTAACATGTTTGTTGTTTTGGGATATTGTAATCTTTTTCTCTGTTCTTGTTGTGTAACTCTTTGTTCTTGTTACTTTGTAACACCTTTCGTTGTTTTGGGATATTGTAATGGTAGGCTCTAATCTTAATAAAAATGGATGTTTTATGTTTGTGAAATGAATTGAGATGTGAATTGAATGTATACATGTACATGTTGATCTGCTTGTTTCAGAGGGCATGGCTAGCATTTCCTGAGCTAGCCAATAAATAGAAATAGGTTTAGGAGTAGAAGGAATATCACGAGCGGTTTTAACTAAAACCAAATGATGATTAAAAATCGTCTGTGATATTTGCACCACGGACGGTTCAAAAACCGTCTGTGATGACCTCGTATTATCACTGACCCATAAATTCAGACGGTTCACAAAACCGTCTGTGATGACGTTTTTGAACCGTCTGTGATGACCTTTTCTGTAATAGTGTGATATATACTCGCGCTTTTTTTGATGTCCAGGAATCTTATTTTTAATCAGATGTGACAATTCAGCCATAAGCCACAGCTTTTCAGTCCAACCGAGCAGGGCCTAAGACTTGAATAACTCATCAATCACCTCGTGTATCTGATCCTAGTCACCAGTCAAATTAATAGAATCTAATTCAGAGCTGACTTGACCGTAGGGGAGCATAATGTTCGTCGCAATGGTACTTCAGGCAAATCGAAGAAACCAGATAGAAAGACTACGACGCGCCCAAGATGCAGAGATCTCCAAGATGTAAATGGAGCATTTCCCCTAGATTCACCACGCTATTCGGTAGGTAGGTAGCCAGGTCCTTCCATGGTAGTAGCTCAAACATGGACTAGTTGAACTGATCGGTCAGTAGCATGCACTACTACAGAAAAGGTCATCACAGACGGTTCGAAAATGTCATCACAGACGGTTTTGTGAACAGTCTGTATTTATGGGTCAGTGATAATCGAAGGTCATCATAGACGGTTTTCGGACCGTCTGTGATTATCAGCTATCACAGACGGTTTTGGAGTAAAACCCGTCTGTGATAGGTGATAATCCTGACATTTTGAGTTAAAACCGCTGCGTGATACTATTATCACGAGCGGTTTTGAGTAAAACCCGTGCGTGATAGCTTATTATCACAGACGGTTTTGAGTTAAAAACCGTCTGTGATACTTATTATCACAGACAGTTTTTGAGTCAAAACCGTCTGTGATAATAAGCTATCACAGACGGGTTTTACTAAAAAACCGTCGTGATAGTGATAATCGCGAGCGGTCCAAAACCGTGCGTGATTGCGGCTATCACGAGCGGTTTTACCCAAAACCGTCTGTGATATTCCCTTCAACCCCTAAATATATTTCTGTTTATTGGCTAGCCTCAGGAAATGCTAGCCATGCCATCTGAAATAAGCAGATAATCACAGACATAAAACATATACAATTCACACATCTCATTTCATTTCAGATACATTTCACATCTCAATTCATTTCACAGACAAGGCACTTCATTTCACAAACATAAAGCATCCATTTCGCAAATCAATTCATTGAATTGAAATAAAATATCCATTAACAAATACACAATTGTAAAAGATCTACACTGCATTTGCACTTAGAATTACAATAAAAATCATTCGGGTGTGGAACTCTCCATCGATCTTACGACTTTACTCCACAAAAACCAAATGAGCTCTCCTCGAATTTTTGCAAAGCCAGAATTTGTTTCAATGCGGATGTAGAGATGGGCGCGACTGTCGATAGGAATATCAACAGCGCACATATAAAACTTGACATGTATGAAATAAATGTGGAAAGATTGACAAACCTTAGGAGTGGAGATCTTGGTGGAATCGAGGAGTAGTCTCATATGGTGGCACACGTAGTATCACACGTGTTGCCATTTCTTCGGTGGTACCTTTGCAAAAAATAGAATGTGTTAAATCAAGTGGCATTACTACTAAGTGTTGTATATGATTAATTAATGTGTAGCTAGCCAATACCCAAAAATTGCGATCATGTTTCAAGGGCTTGGCGCGATCGTCGAGCCACTTGTTTGTTGAACGTATGTGATGACGACCTTCGTTATTCGAAAAAGTTAGATTAGTCATTCGGAAGGAAAGAAAGAGTACAATGTACAATGTACTTACCTATCGAGTATTTCGGCGATAGCTGTGTACTTGGATTTGTTCTTACTTAGAGAATCAAGGTATATAACCTTGTTCCATTTTGGTATAATTACAATTAAAATCCAATGGAAGTTCTCATTGTATGGCATAAGAACAAATTCCTTATCGCGGTGAGCCAGCAGTGCTTTTGTAATATAGTCCTCGACGAAGGATGCATCCTCGTTGATGGTATCAATGGCGACCAAGCGTGGGTCCAGGAAACCAATTGGTGATTTCGATGATCTAGCTTCGGTCAGCATGAATCTATATATATACAGAAAAGCAACAAATTGTGACATATATCGGTATTCGTGAGCAGAGCGTGATTATGCGGACTTATAGTGTCCAGCATCAAGCGAGTGAGGCGTCGAGGCGTTGGCGTGAAAACAATAAATATATCGTCAAAGGTAACGGGAAGACACATTCACGAACCGTGCAAGAAATGTTCGGCTTGAATTTGACCATGATACTGAGCGCCGTTACGCTCTGGTCTATTGGGTATTCCATATACCAAGTGTGGAATGATTGGCAACCAAGTCCTAGCTTTGTGAGGTGCTCTTCCGGGAATATCATTGGCTCACCTAGCACGAATTTGCGGGCCAATGGCAGGTACGAGATATCATCATCATCCTTCATCTTTGATTTGCCATGGCCACTGCCTCGACTGCAGGTCGACTTCATGGTAGTCGACTGTAATGCTACAGACGGTGCAAGTTGCTTTGGCGAGAATAGCACCCGTGGAGATAGCACCGGTGCAGGTAGCTCGCCGCCTTGCCGTGTGGAGATGGCACCAGTGCATGTTCTTTGTGGTTCACACCGCACTACAGTCCCTGCCACGGTGAAGAAGCCTCGAGGAGATGTCGGTTTTGGGCCCTTTGGATGAATGTTCCAATGGCCTGTCCTAGAGTCATGATCTCGTCGTTGGGGGGCTTCGGTAGCGGGACCACCTCAAAATTGACATATACACCATCCACATTAACTTTTGCGAAGCCTAGCGCTAAAGCTTGACCGTGCACCATGTCCCCAATACGAGGCGAATATGCGGCCCCAAGCAACAGACAAGGGAATGGAGCCATATCTCACTTGGAGCACGCGCCGTAGGCTCCTACATAATGATACAAAATTAGCTACTCGAATAGGCCTATCAATGGAGCAAGCATTCGAGAGATAATAATTATTATCGAGGATGTCGCCCATGGAAATTTGGCACTGGTTTGCGTCGGATTGGACGCGCAGCTACTCGGATGGTTGTGCGGGCTAGCTAGCACAGAGCGGCGATGAGCGGCTGCAGACTTTTACATGCATTTCGCACCTCATCTCTCGATTACATCAGCCATCTGAGCTAATAGCTCCTCTCTAAGAGATTCCTTGATCTCTTCTCGTAGCTGTGCGTCACGCTCGGCTTTGTTTCTCTTCCTACGCCGATACATCCCGAAGTCATCTTGGAAACCATGTTTCCAAAGAACGTAAAGCCCAAGGCCTCTCGTACGACCTGGGTGCTCCTTGTTTCCCAGGGCCACGGAGAGCATATCATTCTCCCTTATTCCCTGGAATGATCCCAGAGTAGATTCAAAACTCAGCTCTTCCTGCAAGAGATCAAAATGTCATTTCAATTCGTACGAAGTTGTGGAGTAATTACAAGCTACGTAGTTCTATCGATATCTTACGGTATTTGGGACACTTGCTGGTCTCTGAGGGTTTGAAGGAGACGCCCCCGATGTCGTTGTAGATGACCTTGCTCTAATCCAATTTCGCGCGGTCATCGGGATATTGGAAAACGGCGGGCGATGTCTGTGCACCGCCAGTCATCATCCTTCCTCCATCATGGATTTTACCCGCATACCCAGTATGCCAAGTGCGTGGGGTGTGTGTTTTTGCTGGAGGGCCTTGTGCGTCGTACTTGTACTTTTGAAATCTTCGGACGTCTTCATCGCCTTGAACTCTTCCCATCGTGGTTCCAGGAATGGGTATTTATGAAAAGGCGTTTCGTCCGTCTCCACGTATTTCCTGACAAGCGTGCTCTTGAAGTTCTTCCATGCTTTGCACGCCGCTAGGTAGGTTTGTCGTTGCATAGCGTATAGGTGTTCTTAGGAACTCGGCGATGCCAAAATTTGGTCCACAGCTCATGTTTCTGAGTGTCAGGCACGTTCTTCCATGATTGTATGTGATCTCAATTCGTTCTCGTGCAACTATTCGACCAGGCTTGGAATCGTTTACGCTTTTGAGGAAGGATAGGCACCCGGATGCGTTCTGCTGTGATGGTCCTGTCGGCCCTCATGCTTCTTCGATAGCCCTCTTCCTTGGCGTCTTGATGTTGGAGCGGGCGCCCCGCGATGATGTTGAAGAATGCGCGGGTGACATGTTGCTCATTTTGTGGGTCTATTAAGATAAGATGAGAAAGTGATCATATTGAATTGGAAGAGAGGAGAGGAGTAGAGGAGGGGAGAAGGGAGGGGTGATATGGACATAGAGAGGGGGTGATGTGCCTATCTTAGCACCTACTTTAGTTGCTAATACTATAAACCAAATAGCAAAGTCCCTAAACTAGTGTATCCGGTTCATTGAGCAGGAACACTAGAGTATGTCACTTGCTTCATTTGCTATTTTTGGCTAGATACATGGAGCATTTGGGTGGAAAGATGAAGCTGTTTCGTCAGCGCATGTTGCCAATTCAAGCATAGCATAGCATCCGAATTGGCGGTCATGCGCTGACTAAACAGCTTCATCTTTCCACCCAAATGGTCCATGTATCTTTGCAACAATCGCAAGATTTCTTTATCCGGGAACCTCATCCACTACATTCTCCAATCGACAATCTTCTTTTTCCGCAAAATTCAAGGCAATTTTATTACAAAAGTGCAAAAAGACATTCCCAGATTCTTCGTGAGCAGCCGACATAGCCGACTTCTTTGGTGAGCGACTATCCATCTGCTTCTTCCCACTTCTTTTCTTCATCTCTAGTCTCTGGATCACGTACGCCAGTAGCGATGATTCTGAATGTCTTTTTTTTGCACTTTTGTAATAAAATTGCCTTGAATTTAAGAAGGAAAAAGAAGGATTGTGGGAGTGGACATCACATCTCGGCAGTAGTCGGCATATACTATTACTACAAGGTCTCTAAACAAAGTTCTATGAAGCAAATGACACAAACTAGTGTATCCGGTTCATTGAGCAGGAACACTCAGTGTGTCACTTACTTCATGCCCCTTGAAGGTCTATGTGGTATATACACTAGAGTGGTCCTTGATTAGTTAATTGTGCTCTCAAATTGTAGGGTTGCACAAGATTAATCTTGGCCGTCCCGCTACTAAATGAGGAAGCAAGAAAAGTGAAACATGATAAGATGAGGAAGCAAGAAAAGTGAAACATGATGCTCAATGTTAGGAAGAGAGGAGAGGAGTAGAGGGAAGGGGAGAAGGGAGGGGGTGATGTGGACAGAGGGAGGGTTATGTGCCTATACTATATACTATATACTAACACAACAAGCAATGTAATATGTACCAATGTAAACTAAGCAAGCTGCGATAAACAATGTACCAATGTAGTATGTACCAAATAGCAAATTAAACTAAGCTCTGCAGTAAACAATGTACCAATGTAATATGTACCAAATAGCAAACTAATTAAGCTACTGCAGTAAACAATGTACCAAATAGCAAACTAATTAAGCTCTGCAGATAAACAATGTACCAATGTAATATGTACCAAATAGCAAACTAATTAAGCTCTGCATAAACAATGTACCAATGTAGTATGTACCAAATAGCAAACTAATTAAGCTACTGCAGTAAACAATGTACCAAATAGCAAACTAATTAAGCTACTACAGAAACAATGTACCAATGTAATATGTACCAAATATCAAACTAATTAAGCTACTGCAGTAAACAATGCTCACAATGCTCAAAACCATAGTCCATCACGTAAACCGCACAATACTCAAAACCCTAGTCCATCACGAGAAAGTGCTCACAATGCGACGGTGTCGAGGAGGTGGCGGCGAGGGCTCGGGGAGGCGGCGGCGACGGGCTCGATGAGGGGCTCGGGAGGCGACCAGCGACGGCTCGACGAGGGGCTCGGGAGGCGGCCGGCGACGGGCTCGGCAGAGGCGGCGGCGAGGGGCTCGGGAGGCGGCCGACGAGGGTTCGGGAGGCGGAGGCGACGACGGGCTCGGGATTTAATTAGATCTCGATCGAATAAGCTGCGCGGCGCACAGGAAAACCCTAGCGGAGGGTATATATAGGAGGTTATCACGAGCGGTTCTAAACTTAGAACCATCGTGATATTTATCCTGACGGTTCTAAGTTCGAACCGTCGTGATAAGCCTTTGCGATTGTAGTTATTAAGACAACACCAATAACCACAGCTGCATTCATATCCACCACCAAACAGCTGCATTCATATACAACACCATCCAACTGCATTCATATCAACCATCACATGTACATCACACATATACATCACATATACATAAATGCTAATACACATATACATTTTCACATATACATTTTGTCACACATTTTCACATATACATCTCAAAATTATCACACATTTTCACATATACATCTCAAAATTGTCACACATTTTCACATATACATCTCAAAATTGTCACACATTTTCACATATACATTCTTATTGTACTTGCTTAATTATTACCTTTAAAAATTAGCCCTTCATCATGATCAATGCGTACGTAACTAGTTTCGTCACGTTGTTCATCGTCGACCCTTATGCCATTTCCAAAAGGAGGTAACTCGTCAAATTGATTGTATTCCTCCTCGTCCACTACATTCTCCACTCCGATAATTCTCCTTTTACCATGAAGAACTACATGGCGTTTCTTATTTGTCGGGTCGGTTACATAGAAAACTTGAACAACTTGATTGGCGAGTACGTATGGTTCGTCTTTGTACCCGACACGTTGGAGGTCCACGGTTGTGACACCGTACTTGTCAACCTTCACCTGTGGGAGATGCACCCAACGGCAGCGAAATAAGGGGATCTTGAAAACCACATAGTCGAGCTCCCAAATCTTTTCTATGAAGCCATAGTATGAGTTTCTCGACCCATCGGTACAGAATGCATTTATGCGGACACCGCTGCTCTGGTTACTACTCTTGACATCCTGAGACTGCGTATAGAATGTGTACCCATTTATGTCATATCCTTGCCATGTCACAACTGTAAATGTCGGCCCTTTTCCCAACCATGTCAGCGTCTCACTCGGCGAGCTCCTAGCGATTTGCTCCTTCAACCATTGGTTGAACCAACGGTTGTGTTGTCTCATGATCCAAACATCTGGCCGCTCTGGATTCTATTGCCGAAGCACATCCTTGTGCTGGTCCACATAAGGTGCCACTTCAGTCATGTGTTGCAACACCGTGAAATGGGCTTGAGTATACGTGTCCATATCTGGAGTGATTGCTTTCCTTCCGATAGTTCCGAGACCCTTCAGCCTCCCCTCATGACGAGATTGAGGGACACCTATCGGTTGAATCTGAGCCATATAATCGACACAAAACTCAATGACCTCTTCGCTTGCATAACCTTCGACGATGCTGCCCTCCGGCCGAGAACAATTCCGTACGTAGGACTTGAGAATTCCCATGAACCTCTCAAATGGGTACATGCTACATCGGAATACGGGCCCGCACATTTTTATCTCCCACACAACGTGAACAATGAGATGGACCATGATATCGAAAAATGGAGGGAAATACATTTCAAGGTGACATAGAGTCATCACCACCTCGTCCTGCAGAGCATCTAGTCCTTCGGGATCGATGAACTTCTGAGCAATTGTGTTAAAGAAACAACATAGCCTCATGATTGTCTCTCGGACTTTGATCGGCAAAATATTTCTAATTGCAATAGGGAGCATCTGTGTCATCAGCACATGACAATCATGAGACTTCATGCCATTTAACTTCAAATCTTGCATCGAAACAAGTTTCTTCACGTTGTCGGAGTAACGGGCGAAACTTTGACACCATGCAAGCACCGCACGATTCTGCTTTTCAGCCTTGGACAGAGTGTAACACGCAGGGGAAGGTACATTCGCCCATTATCGGTGCTTGTCGGTGCTAACTCGGGCTCGATGTCCATGTCACCAAGTCAAGGCGTGCGTTGACACCGATCCTTTGTTTTATCACGGATGTTCAAGAAGAGACCAATCAATTTATCGCACACATTCTTTTCTACATGCATGACGTTGATGCGAGGCGAACATCTAGGTACTCCCAATAAGGTAAGTCCCAAAATATTGATCTCTTCTTCCGGTGTTCTTCTCATGAGCCCTCAATTTACGTCCCTTTCCGATGACAACATCTAAATCCTTAACCATATCATAAACCTCGTATCCCCTTAAATGCCTTGGAGCTGAACCGTCTTCCTTGTCTCCGTCAAATTGTTTCTTCATCTTGCGGTATGGGTGAGCCCTCCGAAGGAACCGGCGGTGACGCATGTAGACGGTTTTGCGTGAGTGTCTCAGCCACACACTCTCGGTACCATCTAAACAGTGAGTACAAGCTTTGGCACCTTTTGTACTATGGCCCGATAGGTTACCAAGGGCAGGATAATCATTTATGGTGCGAGAACAATAAGGAGCGCAGAGTGAAGTTCTCTCGCTTGTATGCATCCCATACTGCACCCCTTCGTTCTCTGATGCTTTTAGATCTTCCACGAACGGTGCTAGGAACACATCGATATCATTCCTGTGTTGTTTTGGCCCTTGGATAAGTATCGACAAACAAAATGTACTTTCGCTTCATACACAACCAAGGAGGAAGGTTATAGATGCAGAGAGTCACGGGCCATGTGCTATGTCGGCTGCTCATGCTACTGAAATGATTCATTCCATCTGTATTCAGTCCAAACCTTATATTCCTTGGTTCTGCACCGAACTCTGCAAAACTCCTATCGATGTTTCTTCATTGCGCGGAATCAGCAAGGTGTCTTATCATTCCATCCTTCTTGCGCTCCTCCGAGTGCCAACGCAGCAGTTTTGCCTCCTTTGGATTTGCAAAAAACCTTTTCAAACCGGGAATTATAGTAAAATATCATGCCACCTTAGCAGGAGGTCCTTTCTTCGCCTCTATTCCCTCGCTATCATCTGATTGATTGTTACGTTTGTATCGGGATGCGTTGCACACCGGACATACATGCATGTTTGCATACTCTTTACGGTAGAGGATACAGTCGTTCGGGCATGCATGTATTCTTTCTACTTCCATTCCCAACGGACAAAGAACCTTCTTGGCTTTATACGTGGTTTTAGGCAACTCATTTCCCTCCGGAAGCATGTCCGCTAAAAGACCTAGCAGCGCCGTGAAACTCTTGTCGGACCAACCGTTGCTTGCCTTCAATTTCAACAGTTCAAGCACGGCCGACAACCTCGTGTACTTGCAGCTGTGTACAAAGGTTTCTCCGAGTCCACCATCAAGCCACGGAATTTAACATACTCTCTCTCATCATAGTTCTCTTCTACATCGCAAGCATCCGATCCAGATTATCATCGTGCAACCTATCCGAATCTGAGCCACAATCGACATCACCGGCGGCATGTCATTCACTTCACCGCGATGTCATCCGCGACATATGATCATTCACTTCGACATGACTGGTCCAACAAGTATAATCCTTTTTGAAACCCTCCGAATCAAGTGCGCTTCAATTTGCCCTCGGTTCTTAAACATCTTGAAATTCTTGATCGATTGCATGGACAAGACATATATTCCACCCCTTATTCAACATATCCTCCTCGCGGCTCTTATAAAACCGAAATGCCATTAATGTACTCTTCACTCACACATTTCAAAGATACATCCGGCTTGGTCCTACGTTACGTACATATATAACAACTTAGTATTAAAATCTAGATTAACTAATTATAACTACATATATACTGCCACATTTATTATATTGAGACTTAATTTGCTAGCTCAATTCATATTACAAACACAATAGCTATTATATAACCAACAATTTTGCAAATTAACCATCTTCAATAACCACTCATGGATTACTTAGACCTAAATTGTAATGCAATTAAAGAAAAATAAATTTCATTACTAACCATATCTACAAAGAACCAGAAAGTCTGAATCTTAATTCAAAGCTCAATCTCTGCCTCTTCCCACCAAATTAATCGGCCGAAATCGCCTAGCTTCCTCCCGAGTGAAAAAGTGCGCAGCGATGGCTAGATCGGATCGAAATGAAGACAGATGCGGTCCGAGCAGACAATAAATGCCTTACTCATTATCACGGATGGTTGTTAACTAAAACCGTCAGGAATTATCCGCACGGTTTTTAATTAAAACCGTCAGGATAACCAACTTATCACGACGGTTTTTATTAAAACCGTCTGTGATAAATATTATCACAGACGGTTTTTTATAAAAAGCCGTCTGTCATAAGCTTCATGTCAGAACGCTTCGCGCGTGTTTCCATTGCCAGAACGCTTCGTGTTTCGATCATCTAATTAATGTCTCTCAATCGTTATATGAGGCGTCTATATCATTAATGTTTGGGTATACGAACCGTCTGTGCTAAAGGTTAAATATGCGCGCCTAATCCAGGTCTCTTCTACGTACGTCGTACAATATGGCTTCTACTACTCTTGTGATCATCTCCTTCATCTCATCTGTTCATCAAGAATTGTTCGCCGAACCTTACACGAGCGCCAGCAATTTGCATCTCGGCGACTTCTCCGCACACGCCCGCTCTCCTTCCCGACTTTCTTGCATCCGCTACCGACTGATCATCCGCCGACGGAGGCGTCTCGCGCCGCCAAGAAAGGGAAACATCCCTCACCCTGGTTCTTCTCCACAATGTGCGCAATGCGGAAGAAGCTCTACACGCATTGGAGAGACTGATGGATAGCCTTGCCGATCAAGCAAAAACGGCAGATTCTGAGGAATCTTATCATGCTATCCTCTACGACATTATGGATGCTGCTGATCATTTACCCAGGTTGGAGGAGGAAGTGCTGAGGACAAGGGCAATCTTAACGGCGTTCGAGAATTCAGCCGCTGACCCTCCAAGTCCCAAAGTCGAAGAAGAAGCGCACGAAGCCCAAAAGATTACAATCTGGGAAACTCTTTACCTGTGCGACATTTGTAGTAAATTTGCATCTAATTGAAACTAATAAATTTGCCTTTAATTTGCAATCTCTTGTCTCAGTAGTTCTGTAGTTAAGTTATTAGAAGCAATGTGTACTTATATATTAACCTCTGATCATGAACAGAATATGACAGACAAAGGGACATCACAGACGGATCTTGTTAAAAACCGTCTGTGAACATTAACAGACGGTTCTTAACAACAACCGTCTGTGATAGTCTACACAATATAGACGGTTTTTAATAAAAAACCGTCTGTGATAATCCCAGATTATCACAGATGGTTTTTAATAAAACCGCTCAGGATATTTAGTATCACAGACGGTTCATCGGTAAGAACCGCTCGTGATACTCCTTTATCGATGTTACTAACACGCACGGTGTCCAAATTAAAACCGTCTGTGTTAGTGTCAATCACAGACGGTTTGACAAAATCGTCTGTGATTGGCCGTCTAGTATTAGGCTTTCTGTAGTAGTGATGATAGAAAACCAGACGAGCACTCGTACGTACGTATGTACCGTGCCGTGCTTCACTCCTATAAAATTTTAATCCATGAAATCATACATGCATGTGCATGGCCTCCTATAAAATTTATCCGATCATGCATACATTAAACAGCCAGGTTGCTACAGGAAAGAAAAGGTAGGAGTACTTAATGCATGCACGCGCGTACTTCTCTACGTATACCTCGCTATAAAACCTCGTGCGGTGTGATCGGTCCAGCGGCAGAGGAATAGAGCATCTCCAATAGTGACTTATGAGTTAACTCTAAGCATATTATTTAATATTTTAATAGAAGAGAGAGAAAAACTATCTCTTGATCAAGAGCTAGTCTCATACCACTACTACAGAAAAGGTCATCACAGACGGTTCGCAATCGTCATCACAGACGGTTTTGTGAACCGTCTATATTTATGGGTCAGTGATAATCAACGGTCATCACGCAGCGGTTTTTGAACCGCTGCGTGATTATCGATATCATGACGGTTTTGAGTTGAAAACCGTCGTGATAGCCGATAATCACGATGGTTTTGAGTTGAAACCGTCGTGATAGCGATAATCACGCAGCGATTTTTAACTCAAAACCGCCTCGTGATTATCAGCTATCACGACGGTTTTTAACTCAAAATCGTCTGTGATTATCAGCTATCACGATGGTTTTAACTAAAAACCGCTCGTGATATTCCTTCAACCCCTAAATATATTTCGTTTATTGGCTAGCCTCAGAAATGCTAGCCATGCCCTCTCAAACAAGCGATAATCACGGATATAAAACATATACAATTCACACATCTCATTTCATTTCAGATACATTTCACATCTCAATTCATTTCACAGACAAAAAACATCCAATTGACAACGCACTTCATTTCACAAACATAAAGCATCCATTTCGCAAATCAATTCATTGAGTTGAAATAAAATATCCATTAACAAATACACAATTGTAAAAGATCTACACTTGATTTGCACTTAGAATTACAATAAAAAATCATTCTGGGCAAGTGGAACTCTCCATCTGATCTTACGACTTTTGACCACAAAAACCAAATGAGCTCTCCTCGAATTTTTGCAAAATCCGGCTGTGTCAATGCAGATGTAGAGATAGATGCAGCCTGTCGATAGGAATATCAACGCGCGCATATATAAAACTTGACATGTATGAAATAAATGTGGGAAGATTGACAAACCTTAGAATTAGTGATCTTGGTGGAATCGAGGAGTAGTCTCATATGGTGGCACACGAGTATCCACACGTGTTGCCCGCTCCCGCCGGTGGCACCGCAAAAATATAATGTGTTAAATCAAGTGGCATTACTACTATGTGTTGTATATGATTAATTAATGTGTAGCTAGCGAATACCGAAACTTGCGATCATGTTTCAAGGCCTTGGCCCCGTTGTCGAGTCACGTGTTTGTTGAACGTATGTGGCGAGCGACCTTCGTTATTCAAAAAGTTAGATTAGTTATTCGAAGGAAAGAAAGAGTACAATGTACAATGTACGCACCTATCGAGTATTCGGGCGATAGTGTGTACTTGGATTTGTTCTTACTTAGAGAATCAAGGTATATAGCCTTGTTCCATTTTGGTATAATTACAATTAAAATCCAATGGAATTGCTCATTGTATGGCATAAGAACAAATTCCTTATCTTGGTGAGCAGCAGTTGCTTTTGTAATATAGTCCTCGGCGAAGGATGCATTCTCGATGATGGTATCAATGGCGACCAAGCGTGGGTCCACAAAACCAATTTGTGATTTCGATGATCTAGCTTCGGTCAAGCATGAATCTATATATAACATAGGAAATCAACAAATTGTGACATATATCGGTATTACGTGAAGTGGATCGTGATTGTACAGACTTACGGCGCCCAAAGATCGAACGAGTGAGGCGTCGAGAGCGTTGAGCGTGAAAAGTTCAAATATATCGTCAAAGGTCACCGCGAAGACACGACCCGAGCCGTGCAAGAAATGTTCCGCTTGAATTTGTGATGATAGCCGAGCGTCGTTTCGCCTCGGCTTATTGGACTCTTCCATATACCAAAGGTGGAATCTTTGGCAACCAAGTCCTAGTTTTGGAGCTCTTCCCGACTACCATCGGTGACTTAGCACAATTTGCGGGCCAATGGCATGGATGGAAATCGTCATCATCCTTCGTCTTTGATTTGCCCCCGCCATCGCCTCGATTGTGGGTCGACTTTATGCTAGTCGATCAGTAATGGTATAGACGGTGCAAGTTGCTCGCGAGAATAGCACCCGCCGAGATAGCACCGTGCGGTAGCGTGGTTCGCACTACCCGTGTGGAGATGGCACCGGTGCAAGTTCTTCGTGGTTCGCACCGCACTTCGGTCCCGCCACCGGTGAAGAAGCCTCGAGGAGATGTCGGTTTTGGGCCTTTGGATGAATGTTCCAATGGCCTGTCCTAGATTCACGATCTCGTCGTGGGGAGCTTCGTAGCGGGACCACCTCAAAATTGGCATACACACCATCCACATTAATTTTTGTGAAGCTCGGCGCTAAAGCTTGACCGTGCACCATGGCCCCGATACTGATTTAATATGCCCGGCCCCAAGCGTACAAGGGAATGGAGCCATATCTCACTTGGAGCCCGCACGTCGAGGCTCCTACATAACGATACAAAATTAGCTACTCGAATAGGCCTACCAATGGAGCAAGCATTCGAGAGGTAATAATTAAAACCAGGATGTCGTCCACAGGAAATTTGGACCGGGTTTGCGTCGGATTGGACGCGCAGCTACTCGGATGTTGTGCGGGCTAGCTAGCACAGGAGTGGCGGTGGCGGCCTGCTGACTTTCTGTCTGTTTCCGCACCTCATCTCGATTACATCAGCCATCGAGCTAATAGCTCCTCTCTAAGAGATTCCTTGATCTCTTCTCGTAGCTGTGCGCCACGCCGCTTTGTTTCTCTTCCGCGCCGATACATGTCGGAGTCATCTTGAAACCATGTTTCCAAGGAACGTAAAGCCCAAGGCCTCTCGCACGCCCGGTGCTCCTTGTTTCCAGGGCCACGGAGAGCATATCATTCTCCCTTGTTCCTGGAATGATCCTGGTAGATTGAAAACTCAGCTCTTCCGCAAGAGCACGACATGTCATTTCAATTGCACGGTTGTGGAGTAATTACAAGCTACGAGTTCGATCGATATCTTACCAGCGCCGGTCACTTGCTGGTCGAAGGGTTTCAAAGGTGACGCCCCCGATGTCGTTGTAGATGACCTTGCTCTAATCCAATTTTGAGCGCGGTCATCAGGGATATTGAAAACGGCGGGCGATGTCCTCGCGGCTGCCACTCATCCTCCTTCCTCCATCAGGATTTTACCCACATACCCAGTGTGCCAAGTCCGTGAGGGTGTGTATTTTTTGCTCGGAGGGCCTTATGCGCCACACTTGTACTTTGAAATCTTCGATCGTTTTCATCGCCTTGAACTCTTCCCATTGTGGTTCCAGGAATGGGTATTTTTGAACAGGCGTTTCGTCCGTCTCCACGTATTTCTTGACAAGCGTGCTCTTGAAGTTCTTCCATGCTTTGCACGCCGCTTTGTAGGTTTGTTTTTGCACAGTGTCCAGGTGTTCTTCTGGGAACTCGAACGATGCCAAAATTTCAGTCCACACCACGTTTCCCGATTGTCGCACGTTCTTCCACGAATTGTATGTGATCTCAATTGTTCTCGCAACTACTCCACCATGGTTCAGAATGCGCATCGCTTTTGAGGAAGGATAGGGACCCCGGATGCATTCACCACTGTGATGATCGCCGGCCCTCGAGCTTCTTTGATAGCCCTCTTCCTTGGCGCCTTGATGTTGGAGCGACGCCCGCGATGATATTGAAGAATGCGCAGTGACATGTTGCTCATTTTGTGGGTCTATTAAGATAAGATGAGAAAGTAATCATATTGAATTGCAAGACAAGAGAGGAGTAGAGGGAGGGGAGAAGGGAGGGGTGATATGGACATAGAGAGGGGTGATGTGCCTATCTTACCAATGTACCAATGTATCAAGTCCTTCTTTTTCCATAAAATTCAAGTCAATTTTATTACAAAGTGCAAAAAAGACATTCAGATTCTTGGTGAGCAGCCGACATAGCGACTTCTTGGTGAGCGACTATCCATATGCTTCTTCCCACTCCTTCTCTTCATCTCGGTCTTGGATCACGTATGCGATGAGCGATGATTCATCTAATCAATCATCGCCATCGCGCGACGTGATCCGTAGATCGAGATGAAGAGAAGGAGTGGGAAGAAGCAGATGGATAGTCGCTCACCGAAGAAGTCGGCTATATCGGCTGCTCACCGAAGAATCTGGGAATTTCTTTTTTTTGAACTTCTGTACTAAAATTTCCTTGAATTTTGTAATACTATTACTACAAGGTCTCTAAACAAAGTGCCTATCATGAGCCTGACGACACAATGTATTTCTTTCCACCCAAATGGTCAATGTATCTTTTGCAATAATCGCAAGATTTCTTTATCCGGATACACTAGAATGTGTTACTTGCTTCATGCCCTTTGATCATATACTCTTCCTTGATTGGTTAATTTGTGCTCTCAAATTGTAGGGTTGCACATGATAAGATGAGGAAGCAAGAAAAGTGATACATGATGCTCAATGATAGGAAGAGAGGAGAGGAGTAGAGGGAAGGGGGAGAAGGGAGGAGAGGAGTAGAGGGAAGGGGGACCCAAATGATTTCAAACTATATACTATGTACTATATACTATATACTATATACTATATACTAACACAACAAGCAATGTAATATGTACCAATGTAAACTAAGCAACTGCAGTAAACAATGTACCAATGTAGTATGTACCAAATAGCAAACTAATTAAGCTACTGCAGTAAACAATGTACCAATGTAATATGTACCAAATAGCAAACTAATTAAGCTACTGCAGTAAACAATGTACCAATGTAATATGTACCAAGCATCAAGCATCAACCCTAAACACTAACAGTAAGCATGAAGCATCAACCCTAAATATGTACTAAGCAACTAACCATAACAGTATCAAGCATCAACCCTAAACACTAACAGTAAGCATGAAGCTCGGGGAGGGATTTTATGACCTTACGGTTTTGGTGACCTTAGGGACGCACGAGGAGGAGGAGGCGGCGACGGAGGAGGAGGAGGAGGAGGCGGCGACGACGACGGAGGAGGAGGCGGCGATGACGACGGAGGAGGAGGAGGCGACGGGCTCAGGGAGGCGACGGAGGAGGAGGAGGCGGCGACGCAGGAGGAGGAGGAGGCGACGGGCTCGGGGAGGCGGCGACGGAGGAGGAGGAGGCTGCGGCGACGTCTTCGTCCGGGGAGGCGACCGGCGAGGGCTGGGGGAGGCAGCCGGCGAGGGCTCGGGGAGGCGGCAGCGACGACGGGCTCGGGATTTAGATCTAATCGAATAACTGCAGCGCACACGGAAAACTCTAGCGAGAGGGTATATGTAGGGAGGTTATCACAGACGGTTCTAAACATAGAACCGTCTGTGATAATATATCACAGACGGTTTTGAGTTAAAAACCGTCTGTGATAGTTTACTATCACAGACGGTTCTAAATTTAGAACCGTCTGTGATAAGCCTTTGCCACTTTTGCAATTAAGACAACACCAATAACTACACAATGCATTCATATCAACTACCAAACAGCTGCATTCATATACAACACCAACCAAATTTGCATTCACACAGTTGTATTTCTTGATACATTTTGTCATTCTCAAATACATCACACATATACATTTTCACATATACATCTCAAAATTGACTACATCACACATTTTCACATATACATCTCAAAATTGTCACACATTTTCACATATACATTCTTATTGTACTTGCTTATTTCCTTTAAAAATTAGCCCTTCATCATGATCAATGCGCACGTAACTAGTTTCACACGTTGTTCATCGTCGACCCTTATGCCATTTCCAAAGGAGGTAACTCGTCAAATTGATTGTATTCTCCTCGCCCACTACATTCTCCACTTCGACAATTCTCCTTTTTCCATGAAGAACTACATGGCGTTTCTTATTTGCCGGTCGGTTACATAGAAAACTTGAACAACTTGATTGGCGAGTACGAATGGTTCGTCTTTGTACCCGACACGTTGGAGGTCCACGGTCGTGACACCGCATTTGTCAACCTTCACCGGTGGGAGATGCACCCAACGGCAAATAAATAAGGGGATCTTGAAAACCACATAGTCGAGCTCCCAAATCTCTTCTATGAAGCCATAGTACGAAGTTTCTCGACCCATCGGTATCGAATGCATCTATGCGACACCGCTGTTTCGTTAGTGCTCTTGACATCCCGAGATCTGCGTATAGAATGTGTACCCATTTATGTCATATCCTTGCCATGTCACAACTGTAAATGTCGGCCCTTTTGCCAACCATGTCAGCGTCTCACTCGGCGAGCTCCTAGCGATTTGCTCCTTCAACCATTGGTTAAACCGACGGTTGTGTTGCCTCATGATCCAAACATCCGGCCGCTCCGGATTCTGTTGCCGAACCCTTCAGCCTCCCCTCATGACGAGATGGAGGGACACCTATCGGCTGAATCTGAGCCATATAATCGACACAAAACTCAATGACCTCTTCGCTTGCATAACCTTCGACGATGCTGCCCTCTGGCCGAGAACGATTCCGTACGTAGGACTTGAGAATTCCCATGAACCTCTCAAATGGGTACATGCTACGTAGGAATACGGGCCCGCACATTTTTATCTCCCACACAACGTGAACAATGAGATGGACCATGATATCGAAAAACGAAGGAGGGAAATACATTTCAAGGTGACATAGAGTCATCACCACCTCGCCCCGCAGAGCATCTAGTCCTTCGGGATCGATGACCTTCGAGCAATTGTGTTAAAGAAATAACATAGCCTCATGATTGTCTCTCGGACTTTGATCGGCAAAATATTTCTAATTGCAATAGGGAGCATATGTGTCATCAGCACATGACAATCATGAGACTTCATGCCATTTAACTTCAAATCTTGCATCGAAACAAGTTTCTTCACGCTGCGAGTAACCAGACGGAACTTTGACACCATGCAAGCACCGCACGCTTCTGTTTTCTCAGCCTTGGACAGAGTGTAACACGCAGGGGGGAGGTACGTTCGTGCATTATCAGTGCATGTCGGTGCTAACTCAGGCCTGATATCCATATCAGCCAAGTCAAGCTGTGCGTTGACGCCGTCCTTTGTTTTATCACGGATGTTCAGAAGAGACCAATCAGTTGCCGCACACATTCTTTTCTACGTGCATGACGCCGATGCAAGGTTTAACATCTAGGTACTCCCAATAAGGTAAGTCCCAAAATATTGATCTCTTCTTCAAGGTGTTCTTCTCATGAGCCCTCAATTTACGTCCCTTTCCGAGGACAACATCTAAATCCTTAACCATATCATAAACCTTGCGTCCCCTTAAATGCCTTGGAGCTGAACCGTCTTCCTTCTCTCCGTCAAATTGTTTCTTCATCTTGCGGTATGGGTGAGCCCTCCGAAGGAACTGGCGGTGACGCATGTAGACGGTTTTGCGTGAGTGTCTCAGCCACACACTCTCGGTACCATCTAAACAATGAGTACAAGCTTTGGCACCTTTTATACTATGGCCCGATAGGTTACCAAGGGCAGGATAATCATTTATGGTGCAGAACAATAAGTAGCGCAGAGTGAAGTTCTCTCATTTGTATGCATCCCATACTGCACCCTTCGCTCCACAAGATTTTTAGATCTTCCACCAATGGTGCTAGGAACACATCGATATCATTCCTGTGTTGTTTTGGCCCTTGGATAAGTATCGACAAACAAAATGTACTTTCGCTTCATACACAACCAAGGAGGAAGGTTATAGATGCAGAGTCACGGGCCATGTGCTATGTCATTTGCTCATGCTATCAATGCATTCATTCCATCTGTACTCAGTCCAAACCTTATATTCCTTAGTTCTGCACCGAACTCTGCAAAACTCCTATCGATGTTTCTCCACTGTGCGGAATCAGCAAGGTGGCTTAGCATTCCATCCTTCTTGCGCTCCTCCGAGTGCCAACGCAGCAGTTTTGCCTCCTTTGGATTTGCATAAAACCTTTTCAAATGGGGAATTATAGGAAAATACCATGCCACCTTAGCAGGAGGTCCTTTCTTCGCCTCTGTTCCCTCGCCATCATCTGATTGATTGTTACGTTTGTATCGGGATGTGTTGCACACCGGACATACATGCATGTTTGCATACTCTTTACGGTAGAGGATACAATCGTTCGGGCATGCATGTATTCTTTCTACTTCCATTCCCAACGGACAAAGAACCTTCTTGGCTTTATACGTGGTTTTAGGCAACTCATTTCTCCGAAGCATGTCCGCTAAAAGACCTAGCATCGCCGTGAAACTCTTGTCGGACCAACCGCTGCTTGCCTTCAATTTCAACAGTTCAAGCACGCCCGACAACCTCGTACTTGCAGCCCGTGTACAAAGGTTTCTCTCGAGTCCTCCATCAAGCCACGGAATTTAACATACTCTCTCATCATAGTTCTCTTCTACATCGCAAGCATCCGATCCAGTTATCATAGTGCAACCTATCCGAATCGAGCCACAATCGACATCACCGGCGGCATGTCATTCACTTCACCGCGATGTCATCCGGGGCATATCATTCACTTCACCGCGATGTCATCTCGCGGCATATGATCATTCACTTCGCCATGACTGGTCCAACACGTATAATCCTTTTTGAAACCCTCCGAATCAAGTGAGCTTCAATTTGCCTCGGTTCTTAAACATCTTCAAATTCTCGCGATCGATTGCATGGACAACACATATATTCCACCCCTTATTCAACATATCCTCCTCGCGGCTCTTATAAAAGCGTAAACGCCATTAATGTACTCTTCACTCACACGGCTCATGCATACATCCAATTTTTGGTCCTACGTTACGTACATATATAACAACTTAGTATTAAAATCTAGAATAACTAATTATAACTACATATATACCAGCCACATTTATTATATTGAGACTTAATTTCCTAGCTCAATTCATATTACAAACACAATAGCTATTATATAACCAACAATTTTGCAAATTAACCATCTTCAATAACCACTCATGGATTACTTACACCTAAATTGTAATGCAATTAAAAAAATAAATTTCATTACTAACCATATCTACAAAGAACCAGAAAGTCGAATCTTAATTCAAAGCTCAATCTCTACCTCTTCCCACCAAATTAATCGCCTAAAATCGCCTAGCTTCCTCCCGAGTGAAAAAGTGCGCAGCGATGGCTAGATCTCGATCGAATGAAGGCGAGATGCGGCGATGCAATAAATGCCTTAGCAGCGGCGACGGTTTTAAATAAATGCCTTAGTAATGACTAAGGCATTTATTGCGCCGCTCGCATCGCATCTCGTGATAACGAAGATGATAGACGGTTTTTATTAAAACCGCCTCGTGATAAGCTTCATACCGAACGCCGCGTGTTTCGATGCGTAACGCCGTGTTTCGATCGTCTAATTAACGCTCTCGATCGTTATACGAAGCGTCTATATCATTAATGTTTGGGTATACGAACCGTTAGTGCTAAAGGTTAAATATGCGCTCCTAATCCAGGTCTCTAGCTTCTACGTACGTACAATACAATATACAATTAATACAACATGGCTTCTACTATTGTTCTTGTGATCATCTCCTTCCTCTCATCTGTTCATCACGAATTGTTCGGCCGGAACCTTACACAGGCGGCTAGCAATTTGCATCTGGAGCAGATTCTCCGCACCCGCCATGCTCTCCTTCCCCGACTTTCTTGCATCCGTCAGCTTGACCTGATCATCCACCGTCGACGGAGGCGTCTCGCTGCCGCTCAAGAAAGGGAAACAGCCCTCACCCTGGTTCTTCTCCACAATGTGCGCAATGCGGAAGAAGCTCTACACGCATTGCGTAGATCGATGGATAGCCTTGCCGATCAAGCGTAAACGGCAGATTCTAAGGAATCTTTTCATGCTATCCTCACGACATTATGGATGTCTGCTCATCATTTGCCCAGCTGCACGAGGAAGTGCCGAGGACAAGGGCAATCTTAACGGCGTTCGAGAATTTAGTGGCTGATCCTCCAAGTCCCCAAGTTGAAGAAGAAGCTACGGCCCAAAAGAATACAACTGGGAAACTCTTTACAATGCGACTTTTGTAATAAATTTGCCTCTAATTGAAATTAATAAATTTGCCTTTAATTTGTGATCTCTTGTCTCGTGAGTTCGTAGTTAAGTTATTAGAAGCAATGTGTACTTATATATTAACCTCGATCTAGAATATGACAGATAAAGGGACATCACAAATGCGGTTCTTGTGAAAAACCATGCGTGAACATTCCCTGCACGGTTCTTAACAACAATCGGCTGTGATAGTCGACACAATACGAGCGGTTTTTTTATAAAAACCGCTTGTGATAATCTCAGATATCACGCAGCGGTTTTAATAAAACCGCTCAGGATATTCGATAAGATCACGAGCGGTCGCAGGTAAGAACCGCTCGTGATACTCCTTTTCCCGCCACAAATACCACAGACGGCCTTCAAATTAAAACCGTCTGTAATAGTTTACATTACAGACGGTTTCACAAAACCATCTGTGATTTACCGTCTACTATTAGCCTTTCTGTAGTAGTGTACACACATTTCAAGATTATATGAGAGTGTCATGTGTGGCTATTTATGTTATGAGCTATGTGCTAAAAGTTAGTACTATTGGAGAAGTTGTCTTAGAGCTAGTAACTAGCTCATACTGTTGGAGATGCTCACTGATATACGCATGCAGAGAGGATAGCCAACCAATGGCGCCTCATTGCCAGGGTCACGTTGGCCAAGCATGCTGCCTCTTCCTTTTGCTGCTGGTGGTGATGCTTCGCTGCCATGCATCCATGCAGCAGGCTCGGCCAAGAACATCTCGGCCATCTTCATCTTCGGCAACTCGATCGTCGATCCCGGCAACAACAACCACCGGCTGACGGAGGCGAAGGCCAACTTCCCACCGTACGGGCAGGACTTCCCCGGCGGGGAGCCAACGGGGAGGTTCTCCAATGGGAAGGTCCCGGTGATATGTTCTGTATGTCCGTGTTGGAAACATAGTCATAGTCGAGAACTTGTGTATTTGAGTACTAAGTCATGTCGAGTTTGACATCGCATGGTTGTACTCATGTGTTCGAGTACGTTGTAGGTGATGTGTTGCACAGCAGTCAAAGACCCGGAGTCGGAGAGCAGTCGAAGACTTCGGAGTCAGAGACCGGTCGTAGCAAGCACAGTCGTAAGTCGTAGCTATAGTGGTTGTAAGTCATAGCTGCAGTGGTCGTAAATCGAACTGCGCTATAGTCGTAAGTCGAACTGCACTGTGGTCGTAAGTCGAGTAGTGGTCGTAGCACAGTAGTCATGCTACAATAGTCATAGCTACACAGTGGTCATAGCTACAATAGTCGATAGTCGGTACTCATAAGCTACAGAGAACCGGTCAGTGCTCGGAAGACCTGTGTGGTCAGAGATGCTAGTCGACAAGCCAAGGTCGGTGAAGCGGTTGAGGGCACCGTAGTCGAAGGCATCGGGTAGCCGTGGTCATGAGGCATGGTCGAGGCACCATGGTCGACAGGACATGGTCGAATGAGTCGAAGAGAACCCAAAGGGGACTTGAAGGACTGTGTGTGGTCGTAGACTGGGCCAGAGATTGGTTAGTCTGCATGTGGCTGGTCGAGTGCAATGGTTAGTGGAGCAAGTTGTGTAGGTAGTAGGGAATGTGCGAGTCATGGAGATCATTGCCGGAAGAGTCGAGTAGTTAACCTGTGTACCTGTAATCAGAGTCTATAAATAGAAGAAAAAATGGAAAAGCTAATGACGGATTGTCACAATGGAAAACTTGTGTGTCTTGAGTTGATTCAGAGTGCTCATGTGCGTTCATGACCACCGTCTGTGTGTGGTCTGTTCCGTCCCTAGGCTAACAATTGGTATTAAAGCCTGGTGTTCTTCGTGTGTCAGAGAAGAAGCTGAGGAAGATTTCCATGTGTCGGAGGAGAAGAAGACTCAGTGATTCTCGTCAGTTGAGGAGATGCTGAGAAGGAGTGTGTCTCCGCCAGCGGTCCGCGACCTACTTCAAGGTGATTTGTCCGCCTCCAACCCGCTGGTAGTCGTGAAGAGGGAGGGCATAGTGACGTTGTCATACCTGCAGCTCACCCAGACGAACTACACTACCTGGGCGATGAAGATGTGGGTGGCACTTTTGGCTCAAAGCGTGTGGGGAGCAATCGAACCTAGTGCCTCCAAGTACCAGAATGATCAGATGGCACTGTACGCCATCTACCAGTCGGTGCTAGAAGTGGTCATGTCTTCTCTCGCCGGGAAGGACACAGCCACGGCATGGGAGGCAATCAAGACGGTGCACATGGAGCACAAGCAGGTGCACGAAGCCAAGTTGTAGTGTCTCAACAGAGATTTAAAAGGGTTGTATATGGAGGAAAGGGAGTCTGTTGAAGACTTCGCTAGTCGGGTGACATCAGTCATCTCTGGCATGCGAGCATTGGGCGATACCACGGTAGATAAAATTGCCGTTGTTCACAGGTTTCTTTAGGCCGCTCCGTCGCGCTACATGCAGCTCTTGATCTCTATCAAGCAGTTCGTGGACTTGTGTTGGACCGAAATGGTGACAGAGGGGGGTGAATGTCGCTTTCTAAAATTAAATTTGCCCCTCAAGTATCCACATTTATGCTTCTTCTCCAATAGCTATGGAAGCTATGAAGAAAGAAGAAAGGCACTACTGGAAGTTACAACAACAAGGCTAAACCAGATCCTGAAAGAAACAGTCAAGAAAAATAAATTCAGAGCAAGTCTGACTGCAAGCGGTAGTACCGCTGGGACAAGCGGTAGTACCGCTAAGCGGTAGTACTGCTGAGCCGAGCAGTAGTACCTTTGAGCGGTAGTACTTCTCGAGGAGCGGTAGTATCTCTCAAGGAAATCATCAAACAGGATTTTCTGAAATCTGAGAAATTCACAAGGATTCTTGGATTCTTGGCTTGGGTAACTTTGAGGATAGCTAGGGAACACTCCCAGAAGAATAAGCCAAGAACCAATTTCGAGAAACCACTCCAAGAAACAAGAATTTCAGATTTTAGGTAAAAATCTGAAATCTTGCAAGAACCAAGCCAAAAACCAAATTACTCCTCAACCTTTGATCTTTTGGCCATGAAATTTTGAGGATAGCTACTCAATAGCCTCTGGACTCTCCATGCCAAATTTCAAGCCATCTCGCGAAGGGAATCAAGATTTACATTAAACCCTAGGAGGAGGAAATGAAGAACAGAGAGGGCTCAAGAACTAAATCTGAAATCAAACTCGGTTTGCTCTTGGGATTAAATAGCCAAATGACTTTTGAGCATCCCCCATGTCATAGCAACCCATTTTGGCACTCCCCAACAACAAACAACAAGAAATCACGAAACTCAAAATCAAGCCAAAAAGGAGAACGAAGGAAGAACAGAGAGCACGGGAAAAAACTTCAGATTTCCATTCATTGAAGCAAAAGGATTACAGAGGAGTCCCAATACGCATGGACATTAGAACAAGAGGAATGATTACAAGACTCTCAATCCATCTCCTCACTCTCCCTCTCCATCCTCAAGATCACCAAGAGCTTCACATGCTTCTTGGGAGGAACACACAGAGAAGCTACGAAGGGGACAAGCTCTCAACAGAACCCTGCCTCTTCTACCAACTAAAGCCCAAAGCAAAACTACCTCCTAAAGACTCTTTTGACCAAAGCAAACCCTAACTCTCTCCCAAAGCCATGGAGAGGCATGCAGCCCCCTCCACCTATTTATAGCGCTTGGCTAACGGGTCTCCACCCCGTTACGCCCGCTAAATACAATGGAGCTCGCTCCCGCTTGTGCAGCCTTGCGAACTTACCGATTCGCGCCTCGTGCACCTTCCAGGAAGCTTCCGCGCTCCTTGTCGTCCACGACTCGCAATCACATCGAATCTCCACCGTCTTTGACACATCCGACCATTCTGACCTCGACACCTCCCTGTGTCTAGTCCGGTCACCTCGTGTCTCACCACAACTCCGCCTCGACGTCCTGCAGTCACACAGACAAGAAACACGTCACATAGCACCGCTCGGTACATGAAAGCGTAAATAGCATAAGCACATCATACTTACTCATGACGAAGTCCAAACCTATCGAATCATCAGAATATGCAACCTAATCCCATACGACCAAGTTTGACCAAGTCCGACCGAGCCCGTTGCACCAAGCAACGACATGGTCCGACCACACAATCCAAACTCGACTATCCTAAACCTTTGTCGATTACTCATCATTCACATGGAGTCACGACCACATGGTCTCTCAACTTGAAGACTCTCACAGTCGAAGACCTCGTTGGGCGGTGTAAGGCCTACGATGAGCGCATCAGAATCGATGCAAAATAGAGTGAGCATCTATTGCTCACGTGCGCGCAGTGGCAGACCCTCGAGAATAAGAAGAAAGACGTGTCAGGCATGGCGCGAGGAAGAACTATAGTTGTGGCGATGGTCGTATCAAAGATGGTCATGGTCATTGGAACGACCATGAGGATGATAACAACTCGCAGACCAGTGAGCGTAGGTCCAGCAAGAAGAAGGTGAAGTGTTTCAACTGTGGCATATGAGGGCACTTTTCCAGTGAGTACCGTGAGCCGAAGAAGGAGGAGACGCATCTCGTTACGACTGAGGTCAATGACGAATTGGCACTGCTCTGACGACTAGTGAGAAGGTACTCGAATAAAGACAACAAGATTAGGGGGTGACTGTTGGAAGTAATCTTGTTGTATTGTTGTTAGAATAGTCGTAGTCGAGTACTCATGTGTTCGAGTACTGAGAAGTCCTGTCGAGTTTGAGTACTATGTGGTCGTACTCGTTTGTTTGAGTACATTTTAAGTTGTGTGTCGCATAGCAGTCGAAGACCTGGAGTCAGAGAGCAGTCTGACATGCGTCATTTTTGCATATATTTAGCCGTCATTTTACCCTCATATTCTTCACATTTTAAGACCATTTATCATCTTTTACATACTTTTCCCATATTTAATTGCTCAAAATGGACCATTTTACATTTTTTCTATATTTTTCTGTAGGCCGGCGCGATCGAGGCGCATAAACGACAAATCTGGACTTTCGAGTTTGCTCCGTACAGATGTGAGCATCGTCACGGATGCGTAGGATCAAACCACGATAAAATCGGACTTCCAGAGGACCAGAACAAAAGAAATGAAATGGGGGAAGGATCTATTCATAAATTCCAAAAATCTTGAGGGCTAAAACACAAAAGTGCCAAAATCTCCATTCTGGGCCTCAAAACCCTAGCACCGCTTGTGGAGAGAACCGAGCCTGGCATATCCCTCTCCCTTTGCCCCCTTCTGCTTCCTTCCCCATCCTCTTCTCCGGCCGCCGGTGAGGCTGGGCCGACTCGCCGGTGCGCCACCAAGCACCGCCATCCACCGCGCCGCCACCTTGTCCTCCTTCTGCTCTCCCTCCTCAGTGCTGTCACACCACGCTGTCTGCATCCGCCGCCGCCTTGCTCTCCTTCCGGCACTCCACCGCACTAGCTTCCTACGGCCGCCTCCCTTCTCCGCCTTATCCGGCCGCTGCAAGCTCTCTCCCCTTGCCCCCCTTTGCTTCTCTTCCCTCTAGCCCCACTGCTTCTCCCCAAATCCCCTTCACCGCTACCATCTCCATGTCTCATCGCCGTCGCTGCTCAATCCGCGCCGCCAACCCAAACTCCCTCTCTGATCCCCATCTCGGCGGCGCACCACTCCCCTTTCTTCCCCACCACCGGCGATCTCTCCTCCACCAGATGCACCGAGCCCCCTCTACATCGTCAGTCGTCACCTGTCTCCGTGACCACAGCACCAACCGCCGGCTCTTCTTCGTCAACATCGCCTCCTCTGCTACACCTTCTGCTGCATCATCACCGACACGATGGCCGCATCGCCTACCTCTTCTCCGACTTCTGCTCCATCCACCGACGCATCACCCCTCCACTACTTCCCCTTCAGCGCCGCCGCCGGCTGCCACCACTTCATCAACTTCACCGATGACCCTTCCTCTACTCTACTGCTTGGTTTACCTCTAATTCTTCTCCCTCTCTCTTTGTTGTCCTTCGTTCATTGCTCAAATTAACTGCAAATTGATTACTGTGATGTATGCGAACTGTGATGGATGCTTGTGATTTTGCTATGTTATTTTGTTCCAGAATTGCTTTATGTTAATGTTGCCGGGAGCTTAATTCTATAATTTGTGTGTGATCTATAGATGTATGTGAACCATGCTCAGTGAGTTTCGCTACTGTTTGTGATTTCTGTTGTTGTTTGTTGTGTTAGCTGTTAGTATCCCTCTGTCAGTTGTTCGTGTCAAGTGATTTGCTTAGTGCCGTAGTGTGTGCGATTTACCTAGCTGGCGACCGTTTCCTCTCCTCGTACTGTCTCGACTCCCTTTTGCTTCTAGACTCCCTCTTTTCTCCTTTCTACGGTCTGTCGATAGTTAGATTGTGCGAATGTTTGTCGTAGTTTGTTGTGTTGCCGTTGTAGTCAACCGTTGTTCTCTCTTGACTCCCCTAGTGCTTCTCGACTCCCTCTTTTTGTCTCGCAGTCGGTAGTTAGTTAGATCGTCGGTCGGTGGTCACGTTTGTTTGTGTAGTCGTCAGTGTTGTTCGTGCGTCATTCGTGTAGTCAGTCGTCGTGTAGTTTGTTCGGTCGTATGACGTCCATTCATACGGTCGTTTGTTTTGTCGTCTTTCGATTGTTTAGTTCGTTCATCGTTTTGTCCGTGTGAGTTAGAGTTCGTTCGGTAGTTTAGTTTTCTCTCCCATTTTGATTGACCTAGCTTTAGCTGAGCACCGGTAGCCTCAGTCTAGTCCCTGTGGAGAACACGACATTCGTCGCTATTTCAGTGGCAACCCGTGCACTTGCAGGTGTGCTATTTTTGCACGATCAAGTATTTTGGCGCCGTTGCCGAGGACTAGCTTAGAGTGACTGTGTTAGGCTATAGACTAGGTCGTTTTCTTTTGCTTGTTTTGTGTTTATGCTGACCTGTCTTTCATTTTGTCATTGTTCATATTTGTGATAACTACAGCGGTCGTAAGTCGTAGCTGCAGTGGTCGTAAGTCGAACTGCGCTATGGTCGTAAGTCATACTACGTTGTGGTTGTAAGTCAAACTACATAGTGGTTATAGTCGTAAATGGTCTAGCACAGGATTCATGCTACAGTAGTCGTAGCTATACAATGGTCGTAGCTGCAGTAGTCGATGGTCGATACTTGTAAGCTATAGAGTAAGCATAATGAAATTTTAGAAACTTTTACTATTAACTAAAAAAATATTTAGATTACTATTCTCAAATATGATATGAGGGGCATACAGGCTTTAAACTAAAATCACCTGCAAAGGTGAAGAATTTGAGATTCGCTTGAGCTCAAACCGCGGCCTTCTTGATCCTCCTGATCGGTGAGCTCTCGGATTCCACTTCTCCTAGGGCTATATAGGGCCTGTTTGGGAGAGCTCCACCACTAAAAACGTGGATCTGGAGCAGCAGGTCCACCATGGAGCAGCTTCACCGTGGATCTGGGATCCCACCATAGAGTGTTTGGCTTGTACAGCAGCTCCAGATCCACGAAATTGAGGTTTTGGTGGGAATGGCCACTTTTGGTGGGATGGGGTGTGTAACCAGTGGCATTGGTGGGTAATTACCACCCAACTCCACGGTGGAGCACCCCTTGAGGAGCTCCATGAAATCCATGGATCTGGTCCTCAGATCCAGGATTTTGGTGGATCCAGATTTCGCGGAGCTGGAGCATTTGGGTAAAATTTCGTGGAGTGGAGCTATTTTTCGTGGATCTGGAGCTGGTGGAGCTCTCCCAAACAGGCCCATAGTAGAACTCTGCCGCGTGGATCTGTTGCTATATTCGAGCATGTATTTTTCTCATTTTCAAAACATTTATATATTTCCAAAAATGTAACTTTTGAGTTTTCATAGTGATATCTACCCCCTCTATTTCGAAATATATAAGGCAACACTTGCCTATCATGTCTCAAAAACTGAACATTGAATTTTAGAATTTGTTTGATGATATATTGTTAGTAATTATGAAATTATGATCAAATAAAAATGTTTTGAAATACATATCCAGCAAAACCACTTTTCTGTCTATAGGATCATATGACGCAATCAGATGAGGTAAATGATTGCCTCCGCCTTTTTGAAACCTAAAACCAAAACTCAAAGCAGAAGAAAAGCAATTTAAATTACCGGATGTAGATTTTGATCACAAGTAGTTTGACTGCATGCTCTTGACTCTTTTGCACACGCACGATGAACACTTCGATCGCTCGGCGTTCAACCACTTGCTTCGACCTCTTTTGCACGTAGTCGAGATCTCACTCTGCTCGAACGAGAACACGCCGAAGACAACCTTGTGCTCTTCTTGATTGGATTGAACCGATGACTAAAGACACCATGCTCGTAGCACACAAACGAAAACACAGAAAAGCAATGCTCAGGAAAACACGCCGCAAATGAACTTTTCTTGGAATAGATATAGTCTATTATTTCTATATCATATTTGTGGCTACAAAGCACTCTCACGACAACCCTAAGAACTCTCACACAAAAAGCCTCGCAAAGCCACCAGCTAAAACACTTAACCTACCTTTGCTTTTATATGCTAGAGCCCTAAACCGTGTCCGACTCAAACATGAACATGAAATCCTATCTCTTCCTCAAATCAAGGGACCCAAATCTCTTCGAAACACGGGTTTTATCATATCTCTAAATGTTTCTATTACTGACTCCTTCCATAATTTTTTCAATCTCACCACGTGCTGAAGCCTCCAGGAACGCACCTCCTGTAGCTCCATCTTGCATCATCAACCTCCGTGTAGAAGTCTCCAAGACTGCATTGTTTGTAGCTTTTCCACACATCAGCACATTTGATCTCCATGTACTCTAGTGTTATCCCACCATCTCGTGTAACATCCTCAACCGTCTGGACCTCAGATCTCCCCATCCTAGTCCTAGTCCTCCTTATCACTGACCATGATCGTCTTCACACTATCCTGCATATGCAAAAACCAAAGAAATATTTCCTGGCATAAGTTCTCCACAACTTGACTGTCATCAGCACACACAATCACACCATCCATGTCCATCCATAGACAAGAACAAAACCATCCAGGATCATCAACCAGGTCATCCACGACCATAGTTTTCATCGTTATCTAAAACTCAGCCTCAGACAACACATTATAACCGCTAGCTCAACGAGTACTCGAAAACAACATATAGTTGGGAATTACTATCACTCCACTTTAAACAATCTGGAATACCACGCATTGCTACAGACCAAAACAATCAAATACCGACTATCGAGTACCGATCGCTACGACTAAGACACCCAACCGCCAAGTCTACAACTACCGATCATAAACCAATCACTGCAGCATCAATCATAGAGTACCGAGTATCACCAACAACTGCTATGACCAAATCAGTCAACCACTGACCCAACACGAGTACTCGAGGTACTCGAAGATCACAAGAATTAAAGCACTCGTACTGACCACGAAGTCTACGAGTATCAATTGTGAAGCCTACGACAACCAATCGCAAAAGCGTTTGACTACTGATCACGAAGTCTAAGACAATGACAGAAGATACAAGCTCTATGAGTACCGATCACAATGTCTATGACTATCGACCACAAAGTCTATGGCACTTACCATTTCCAAATCTATGGGAAATTGGCACATCGATACATCGGGCCGTACCAGATCGTTGCAAAGAAAGGTGAGGTGGCATACCAGTTAGAGCTACCACCTCAACTTTCAGATATGCATGACGTCTTCCATGTCTCTTAGCTCAAGAAGTTCCTCCGCACATTGAGTGAACATACCCAATTGGACAACATTGATTTGCAACCAGATCTTTCTTACTGGGAGCATCCAATGGCAAACTCACAATTGCTCCATCAAAATGTTCAAGGTCCAATGGAGTAATCACACTAAGGATTAAGCAACATGGGAACAAGAAGATTGACTTAGAACCGACTTTCCAAATCTCTTTATAGAACCCATCAAATATCTTGGGGACTAGATTCATTGCAAGGGGAGTAGACCTGTAACATTCTGAAAATCCCAAGGGATATAAAAATGAGGGTAACATAAAAATATTGCATGCATTTGTTCTCCCTTGGTTTTCATTGGAGTTTCTTCGAAAAATTTGACTTTTTGAAAATCAAAAGTGCATAAAATATAAATCAGATCGAATTCGAATCAAATAAGCATACTTGAACTCAGCTATAAATCTTCTCAGGTTTTGTTAGAAAAATCAAGAGAAATAAAACTCTGAAAATCTACCAAATTGTGTATACCATCCAAAAAGATTTTCCCCAAATCTTTCGAGTGCATCTAGTGAGTGACTAAAGTGCCCAAACCTCTCAGCTTACCTTACCTCTTTCCCTCTCCCTTGATTACGACCACTTGTAGTCATTTACAACCACGTGGGGTTCTTTGGAGCATAGACGTCTTCGATTAATCGACCCGACCTCCATAGCAACTCGAGCATAGTTCCTAAACACTTTCCATGTCGAGTGTATAACCAAACAATCCCTTCAGGCCATCACTCTTCGCTTGCTGACACACCGGGCCCGCTGGTAGCAATCGTCTTCCTCCTCGTGCGCATGCGCCAGCTCCACCGTGGTTTTGGACAAAGTCGTACATGACTCCAGTGAGCACGCCACCATGCTCTAGCATCTCCTATGAGCTTCTCTCCTTGACCCCGCCTCAATGCGGCTTACCTCTCCTTTGAGCACCCTACTCATTTGTTGACCTTTCATGTAGAGGATCACTCGAGGTAGACCTTCATCTTCATCTCTAACCAGAGACCAGCCATAAGACTTTCTCTCTCTGGTGAGTTGTACCTCTACTCCTATCACCTGTACTACCGCTATTCCGCATGCATTCATGCAAGCTCATGTGCACCTCTTTTTGTAGCTTCATGCTGCTGGATAAATCACCATCACCGTGGAACCCTTCGCTGCTGATGAGATCTTTGACGCTAGCTTCTTCCACTTCTCGTGAACCATCATCACCTTTAGTGAGCTCCTCCTCCCTCGTAGTTTGCTTAAGTTGAAAAGGAGTAGTCATAGTCGAAAAGATAACTATGGTAATTGAGGTCGACAGGAGAACTAGAGGTAATTGTAGTCGAGGAAAGAACTGAAGTAGTCGAACTCTAAAAGGGAACCATAGTAGTCGGACATGAGGATAAAGCCATAGTAGTCGAGGATGAAATCTTTGACCACTAATGTTGTCGAACTATTTGACGCTCTCACCATCGAGATCTTTGACCGCTCGCATAGTCGAGATCTCCGACCGCCAGCATAGTCGAGATCTTCAAACACTCGTGTGGTCGTGATATTCGATCGTAGCCATAGTCGACTTATTCGACCGCATGCATAGTTGAAATCGCTGACTGCAGTAGTCGTAACCTTCGACCTTTGACCATAGTCGTAACCTCAATTGTTAATGATAGTTGATAGACTCGTAAGTCATAAGTTATGGTATCGATCGATAGTCGATAGTCGTACGATGTGATCAATAGTCGTAAGCCGTGGTCGATAGTCGAAGGCCATTGACGATAGTCATAAGTAGTGATCGTAATCATAATCGTAAGTTACAGTACCTAGCCATAGTGGTAAGTTACAGTACTCGGTCAGTAATCAGAAAGCTACAAAACCCAGTCGATAATTAGTAGTTGTAAATAGCTCTGTACTCACCAAGAAGGAATGACTCAAACAAGCCAAAACTCAAACGCTTATAATTTTTTTCATACGAACTCCATATTTAGTGTTCTTTATTTCTAAATTTTTATAAAAACAAGATCTTTCTAAATTTAGAAAAATATTTGAGTCTTGTCTCTATTTATTTGGCTCTTATTTGCTTTTATCTGGATTTATTTACCAGTTAGACGACTCCTTGCCAGACGATGCCGAGAACGCATCCGAAACATTCTCTGAGCAACAGGAACAAGGCAAGCACCCCTTTTGACCATGTTGATATTAGAATTTCAATTGTTATATATTGTTTGTAAAATCTACTATGTATGCGTGTATGTTCTGTTAACCTGCTATACTACGGGTAATGGTAGTTACGACCACTCGTAGGCATTGAACCTCCTTGAAAACTTCATACCCACACTGTTGTAACCTCTAGGATATGGTTTAGACCATGTATACTGTAAATTAGGAATACTACTTGGATATATGGTCTAGATGCTTAGACAAGCACTGGTATCTGCCAAGTATGAATTTTGAACAAAATCTTCATGTGGGAGTGATGGTTTCAAAAATGTTGCACTAGAGGGGGAACCTCTATTATTTTGGTATCAAATAAAATGAAAAACCTAGTTTTTGGATGCGGGCAAGCCATATGATACTCTGTCAAATGTGAGATGGAATCTCACATGTATATAGGGGGAGATTCTCGCCCAGGTCAATTAAGGACCGAAAGCTATTGCTGCACATCTAAGTCATACAGTACGACCACATGTGCTATATGGGCTCGGGCATTTAGCTCATTAAGTTGTCTAGATCTAGCCTTGCATGTGGTAGGAACAGAAGTAGTAAGGGCACTTCGGTTAGGTTTGCACGTAGGGCCCCCTGACACCAAGGTGTTGTAACACCCCAGTCAAGCAATGACCTGGAATGCTACCAAACTAGTAGTATAACAATGTTGAACTAAATATGCTACACAAAATTTTGGCAGAACTTCCTTTGTTTACTGTCTAAATCAGGAGTTTCAACAAGCATAATTAAAAAGAAATGAATAGCATCAAGTAATATAATCAAGTCTAAGCAAAATTGGCTTAAGTTTACTAGAGCATCCATAGTTATAATATTTAGAAAAAGAACGGAAGCATCATAAAAGAATTCTAATCCTTTATTACAATTTAAATCCGACAATCAATAGTCATCTTCTACTTAAGTAATTCATGCAACTAGTATTTAAATTTCTTCCTTTCTTCCATTGTGGGTAGAATGTGCAAAGTGCAATAGGACTAATCTTTCTTTTTCCCCATGCATGCCGATCTCATAAAGGTACCTAAAAAAACACAACAACAGCAAGAGTGAGTTCAACGACTCAGCAAATATAACAGAACGCAACATGAACATACATGAGCATCACTTCATAACTCAACCAACAGCCATATAAATAAACCATGCAATGCAATATGATCAACAATATCTTTATCTCTTTCTCTTTTGCATTTTATCGGTAATGCAAAGTGTGCATCCATCGATGCACACCTATGCCTGTACTCCACAAGTATGGGGACCTGTAGCCCGTCATCAACATGACGGGGACCTCAGCAAATGCTTGGACATTACATGACCAAGTCTTCAATATATCGACACGATGCATATGTGTGAAAGTCTCAATTTAATAAAACTAGCATCCATATTAACTATGCACAAGAAATACTCATAAAAACCATAACTTGCAAACAACCATGAACATCACTGGTACGCCTTCACCACATCCATGAACACAAATGCTCACAATATAAATCAAACATTGACATTCCACCATCTTAATTAAAACCATCATTATACTTGCCTTAACCGCGAGAAAACGAGGGACGTGCAGAAGGTGCTGCACCTGGAATCAGTCCACCACCTGAATAATAATTATAATATATGCTAAGATAACAGTAATGGACCTTAGACCAAATAAAAACACTTACAAACTAACAAAACATTTAACTTGGTTCCAATCCCTAAATCCTACAGGTCCTCCTGCCCCTCTGTGGACAGTCGACTTCAAAACTTCATATCTATTGGAACAGGAGTCTGAATAGGGTGATCTTAGACTTTCTGGAAAGACAAATAAGTTATATAACTAAACCTAGTTGGTGAGACTCCCTGAATCAGCCATCTTCTACCCTCACCATCCAATTTTCTAAAACATCAATTTCACGTTGGGTTCTCTGGACAGAGCACTAAAAATACCATAACTTTCAGCACGAGGGTTAGAATCATGATTTCTTGACCTTCCTAGAAATCTAAGACAATTATCTACAACTTTCATAATATGGATATCCTCTGATTCTCCCGTTTTCTAATAGCCCAATCCAATCTAACAAAACCTGACAGAAAACTCCCAATCTGCAGAACAGTCCTACTAGAAAATTCATAACTTCTGCTACAAAGGTTCGAATGATGTGTTCTAGTACTTCACAGAAATATAACGACGTCCTCTACAACTCTTTAGGAGAAGTCCAGACCTGAATCCCCACGAAACTACCCCAAAACAGCCGTCCAACGAAATCTGTCCTAGCAGTCCAGAATACCGACATTGCTACCATAACTAAAATATACATCTCATTGGGGGAAAATAGGGGTTACCCTTGATGAATTTCTGTAGAACACGACGAACACCCCACGAACTCCTTCTCTTTTCCTTTCCCTTTTTCCCTTCCTCTTCCCTTCCTCCGGATCCAAACGCCTCGCTGCAATTGATCTCCTTCCTCCGCTCGACCGGCAGCGAATGGAGAACTTTTTCACCGGTAGGGGGCTTCAATGGAGGAGAGGAAAGGGAGAGGGGCTGCTGGGGGCGGCGCAAGGGCAGGGAGGAGGGGGCGGCGCAATGGGCAGGAGGGGGGCGGTTAGGGTTGAGGGGGTGGGCGCCTCCCCCCTCTTTGGTCGGTTTTCCCCCCTGGGCCTTGGCCCAGGCCCAGGTTGCCAGGAAAATTCAGAAAACCCCCAAAAAACATTATTTAATTCTTTCCTTTAAGGTCCCCCCTCTCCAATTAAACAATTATTTCTCGAAAGACTTTTGGGGTATTACAGGTGCTTGGACCAAGGCTTTTAAGCAACGATGAGTGCCCACTTAGGGGATGGACCTAAGTGAGGGTCTTCGCTTAGGGGTGTACCTAAGGAGGATTCAAATGCTGTCTTACGGGTGTACCTAAGAGAGATTCGATGTTCATTTAGGCTAGTGCAAGATTAGGACTAGATAACTTAAAGGCTTTAAGATAATCAACTTTCATCACACACCAAAGGAAGTGTGAAGTTGCTGACAATAAAAATCAATTATCTCATGTGGGTAAAGCTGTACAACCTCTACATAGCATTGAAAACTATTTAAATAGCTATGCTCATGGTCATGAGCAAGCTTGGATGTAGGTACAAAGGGTATAGTTTTCCTTTTTAAAACTACTTTACTAAACATATGGCATGGCATGAACGTCTAATCATGTGCATGCCCATGGGAGGGAATTGTGCGATGTTCACAGTCAAGGAGGGCTACGAATGATTTTGATCTACTGTTATGGAATTTATGCAAATGTTATTTTATTACATGTCAAATGCTCTTTACAATTCCGCTTGCAAATTAGTACTTAGTGTTATTACTAAATCAACCCTGCCTCATGCTGAAAGTAACTTAGTGTAGAACCTCATCCATTGACAACTTTGCACGTATGTAAATTTTGCAATACACTACAAGTCTTGTTGAGTATACAATGTACTCAACCCTTCTTAAATTGTTGTTGATTAGAGAATGAAGATCTCTTGCCCAACGATGCATATTTTGCCCCTAGCACCAGGGAATTTAACGAGGGATCCTTCTAGGTTTGACTCTAGTCAATTGCCTATGGGTTATAATGGCACATCACTGGATACTTTTGTTTATTAGACTTTCGCTGCTTTTCTTCAAGAGTCTGTTGGTCTTTTAGCTGGTTGGTCTTTTGTGTATGTACTTGTTGTGGTTACAGACCAAACAGAGAGAGAGAGATGGTAGTGGAGAGTGGGGGAGATGAGTAATGGCCTGACCTCTCCCCATGGCCTGTATCCATATATATGTACACATGAGGAGTGCTTTTATAGTTATACCCTTACATTTGGTCATCCCCTCCAGGGGCACTTATGTCATTACACATGGCCTATTCTGGGCCTTATAACCTCCTACCAGTCCTGCTAGGTTTAGGTGGGGGCCACCCCTACAACATGAGCCTCTCATGGAGAAGGGCTTCACAGGGCCGAAGCCATGTTGCTGAGTCCTTTGGCCGCCTCCGTCCTTGCGGCCTGTGAACTTTTCCGACCGTGACCAGGGGCTGTGGCCGTAGCCGAAGTAGACACGCGTGCTCCATCCCCTACCCCTCGAACGGGTGGCAGCGGAGCTGGCGCCCAGCCGAAGAGACGCGCACGCTCCGTCCCCTACCCGTCGAACGGGTGGCAGCGGAGCTGACGCCCAGCCGAAGTAGACGCGCGCGCTCCATCCCCTACCCCTCGAATCGGGTGGCAGCGGAGCTGGCGCCCAGCCGAAGTAGACGCGCGCGCTCCGTCCCCTACCCTTCGAACGGGTGGCAGCGGAGCTAGCATCTAGCCGAAGTAGACGCGCGCGCTCCGTTCCCTCGCTTGGGTGGCAGCGGAGCTGGTGCCCAGCTGAAGTAGACGCGCCTAGCCGAAGTAGACGTGCGCGCTCCGTTCCCTACCCTTAGAACGGGTGGCAACGGAGCTGGCGCCTAGCCGAAGTACACCGGGGGCGTTGCGCCGGCATAGGTGAGCGTAGCGGGGCCCCTGAGCCGCCGTATATGCCTTAATTGATAAGGGACGCGCTACGACGCTCGTTCTTCTGGCCGTCCACATGGTGAAGCATGCTTGGCGCGGTACGGGCCTTGAGGCGTCGTGACCATTAATGTAACGGCGGACTTGCGGCGGTTGGGCTTCCGCCGATTGGAGTCCCGCCGATTGGACTTCCGCCGGTTGGCTCCCCTGCTGATGGGGTATATATACGGCGCTGATGCGGTGTTGTTCCTGCATGTATTTTGATAGAAGCTGGTCCCCTAAAATGGGCCCCTTTCGTGCATCAGCATTCCTTGGCGACGCTGAGCGGCTTGGGGGATGTTGATGTACAGAAGGAGGTCCGTTTTTCTTGGGAGCTTGGTCAGTGCCGGTTATCGGTAGCCAGCCGCGCTTCCTACCCTCGCGGTGCGTTTCTGCAGACGACGGCAAGATTTGCCCTGTTCTTCTTAACAGACCTACCTACAGTCGGTGTTCCTGATGGATCCCGCCCGCATCGCTTTGAAAAATGTTGATGCACTGTAGGTGGTCTGTTAAGGAGAACGATGCAGACTTTGTGGGACACGACCCTCGCCTTTGCCGCTCGCACACGCGGGTTCGTTTCTCGAAATCAAGGTCCACGCCGAGGCCGCGGCCAGGCTGGTATGGCGATCGAGAAGACGGCCTCTTACGCGCGCGCCGCGCTCTTGTATGAAGATGGCAGGGTTTGACTTGTTCTCGTAGGTAGATATGCTTGAGGTCATTTGCGTCCGCTGACTGCCAACTAGGGCCATCGTCAAGGGACGTTGGCGCAAGCTTATCCGCTCACGAACTCGTCAAACCTCGCCACATACCAGCCGCTGCGCTCCGAAAACATGGAAAGCCCAGAGGCCTGAATCCCCGATGGTTTAGGTCATGTTGAGGCCGCCGCCGAGGTGGCTTGGCCCGCGGTGACTTGTCGTTATTCCCCGGCGCAGGGTCAAGGCGGACGGCGAAGTATCTCAGCTATACCGGGATCTGCCAGTATCAAGCTGCCGACATCGACGCAGCAAAAATGGCGCTAAGTCGGAGTAGACGCGCGCTCCGTCCCATACCCTTCGAACGGGTGGCACAGGTGGCGCCGGCCGGTAGACGCGCGCTCCGCCCCTACCCGTCGGACGGTGGCAACGAGCTGGCGCCCGGCCCGGCGCGCGCGTCGTCCCCTACCCTCGAGCGGTGGCGCGAGCCGGCGCCACCGAATGTAGCGCGCGCCCGTCCCCTACCCCCGAGCGGGTGGCGCGAGCCGGGCGCCCAGCCGGTAGACGCGCGCGCTCCGTCCCCTACCCATCGAACGGGTGGCAGCGGAGCTGGCGCCCAGCCAAAGTAGACGTGCGCGCTCCGTCCCCTACCCTTCGAACGGGTGGTTAGCGGAGCTGGCGACCTCGCGTCGCGAACACCGCCACACATGTGGTGATGGAGATCTCACAATGCGGTCATGCGCTGTAAAGGTTCCTGGAATCCCGCCGGCCCTCGGTCTGCCAGGGTTAGGTTGCCGTGCCGTGCCTCCCGCCTCGGCGCGTATAGGGCACGCGGCGGCTTATGACTGACGCGCGGCGGGATGTGGATGGTTGCGTAGTGCGGAGGTCCGCCTTCGCACGCGCAAGTCTACGGACTCTAAACAGGTCGTAGTGCGGAGGTCCGCCTTCGCACGCGCCAGTCTACGGACTCTAAACAGGTCGTACTGCGGAGGTCCGCCTTTGCACGCGCCGCCACGGACTCTAAGCAGTCGAGTGCGGAGGCCCGCCTTTGCGTGCGATCACGGACTCTAAACAGGTCGTAGTGCGGAGGTCCGCCTTCGCATGCGCCAGTCTACGGACTATAATTAGGTCCGCCCCCGCACACGCTAGCTCCACGGAGTACTCAACGCGCGAATCCCGCGGGCACATTGGTACCCGGGCGATGAGCAGGAGGCAACGCTCGCACGATTCACACCAACGGCGAGCTTGGGATGTGGGGATCTCGGCTCCGCACAGCACGACCACGCATGTCCTAGTTATCAGGAGATCTATATATCGGGAAAATCTGTCAAGTACAGAGGTCCACTAGCATCCCTGCCACTCTTAAGTAGCTATTCGGCAGGCTCGTCCTTAACACGCGATAAGGGCGGGTTCCGCCGAAGAAGGTCGCCCGCCAGAAGTCCAGCGACTCTTGACCCTTCGCGATGTCGGCGTCGCTGGGTCGCAAGGTCAGCCGCAAGAAGTCGGCCCCAGCAAGGAAGCTGCCCGGGACATAGGCGAAAGTCAGAATTTATGAAGCAAGCGTGTACTTCATTCGCAAAAATAGGGGGCATTACAACACACGCCTACACCTAGGCACCATGGCGTCACACCTGCGAGTTCCCGGCGCCTTCGAAGGCCTCAGCGCCACCCTCGTCGCGTCGAGGGACCCCGTCCTGGAATTGGCCGAGGCTCCCCCCCGTAAAGCGACTTCCGGAGTTTGACCCGCGCATCCTGGGCAGAGCGGGCTCCCGAGGCTTCACGTAGCTCCTCCTCGGCGGCCCGCAGCCTATCCTCAAGCGCCCTTTGGGCACGAGTATAGGCCCTTTGCAAGGCCTGCCCCAGCACAAGTGTCTGCAGAATGGAAAGACTTAGCAAGCTCAGCCGCCCCAGCGTTGTCGTATGAGTACTTACCTCACCCGGACACCTCGGGCGTCCCGGCGCCCGCCCGTAGGCTGCAGCGCTTTTTGGTCGGCGTTGGCAGCGCGTCATCCATAATCCCGCCACGCCCTCGGCGTCTCGGGAGGCACGAAGTCGCGGGGCTCACACGCGCGGAGGTCCGTGCCCGCCAAGCGCTCCTGCGGAATGGCGACACGCGCAAAGCGAGGATGCGGGTGAGCACCGCAAGGCATAAAAGAATACACCATGGTAAGCTAAGCCAAACCACCCTACCTTCGGTAGCGGAAGGAGGACCGGGGCCCGCCCCTATTCCCGAGCGCCCCACCGGTAGCTGCGACGATGGCCCCCGACACCGGCGCTGCGACGACCCACCCCGCCACCGGCGCTGCGCTGACCCACCCCGCCACCGGCGCTGTGACGACCCACCCCGCCACCGGCACTGCGACGACTAACCCCGTGGTCGAAGACGTCGATGCTGGCGGGGCGACGATCGACCCCGCCGATGCGACGGCAGCCGACCTTGCCGCCCTCGCCGCAACCCTTGCCGGTAGCGCGGACTGGGCAGTTCAAGGTAGCCACGAGGGAGTGACCGGCAGCTTGGGGGCTCGCGACGCGGTCGTGCCCACGCCGATCCGTCTGTTGGGCGTGCCGGCGGCCCGGCCCGCACAGGCGGTGGAAAGCGCCCTATTGGCGGCCCTCAAAGCATTCCAGCAGGAGCTGGGGGATCTTCGCGGGGCTGTCCGAGACATACAAGAGGCTCGGAGCCAACAGGCCGCGCCGGTGGTCGCGCCAGAGCCCACGCCGGAAAGGGCGGACAGCCGCGACACCCCCATATCCAGCCGCGTCCCACTACGGCGCGTCGATCCAGAGTCCCCGCTTTCGGCAGGACTACAGCAAGTGGCGTGGCCTGAAGACTTCAAATACCCCAGTGTCATCGAGCCCTACAAAGGTGAGACGGACCCCCGCAAGTTCGTGCGCGTGTACGAAACCGCGATAGAGGCCATGGGCGGAGATGACACCACAAAGGTGAAGGGACTCCCCCTCGCGTTGCAAGGAGTGGCGCTCTCCTGGTTTTTTACCATAGAGCCGAACTCCATCTACGCGTGGGAGCAGATCCGCGACCACCGTCACAACAACTTTCAAGGAAATTATGTCGAGCGAGTCGACGCGACCAGCTCTTCGCCAGAGCGAAACCTTCGAGAAGCTCGGGACTACTTCAAATGCTTTGCGAAGATCGTTGTCAAGTCAAGGATGTTAATGAAACCACCGTTGTCAATGCAGCCATACGGGGCCTTCGCCGGGCCCGATGGCGAGTACAACGCCACGAAGCCAATTAAGGCGATGGCGAACCTCTTTGAAAAATGGAGGAATATGCCGGGCGGAAGAGGACGCGCGGCGAAGGCAAGGTGGCGACTCCGACACCAACCAGCTGGTACCTCGGCAAAGCCAAAGATCCGCCGGCGGTTCTTGAAGGGAAAGCGTGGCGAGTCGCCCGAGGATGCGTCCGACCGAAGGGCGCCCACACAAGGAGTCGTCCGATAGGTCCAAGCGTGGCGGCAGGTCGCGGCGAGGCGATGACGTCCTCGACATCGGCGGTTCCGACGGGCGCCCCGCAGCCGGGGTGGTCGGGGGCGCCGAGGCCGGGGTGCGGCCGTGGCCGGGGCCGCGACGATAAAGGCCGTGGAGACCACGACGATCAACATCAGGGGCTGTAGTGCGTAGTCCACGGCCGTGGCAACCACGACACCCGCACGTGCACCTCTATCGCGGCGCTCCGCGACAGCGTCACCAGGGACAGGAACCTGGAAGCGCGCCCGCCCGTGGTGGCCCGCATGCAGCATCCATATGAAGCCTCCGTGCACATTCGGGCACAAGGGACGCAGCCCCATGAGGGCCCTCTACGCATTCAGGCCCACGTGCAGCAGCCTCAGGAGGGCTTTCTGCAGCTACAGGCTCCGAAGGCCACCCACCGACGGGTTATCAACGTCATCTCCGGAGGCTCCTCGTTGGAGTTTGCCTCGGCACGGCAGCGGAAGGCCTACGTGCAGAAGTTACACCACGTGGCGGCATATCCGGCATGGACACCATTGGATCGGGCGCGGATGAGGTCACGTTCACCCCCGCCGATGCCGAAGGTGTGGAGCTTCCCCACCACGACCCCCTGGTCGTCCGAGTCGTTATAGCGGGATGCGACGTGGGACGTGCCCTGGTTGATGGCGGTACTTCCGTGAACATTCGTTCGCGCAGCCTTCGACGGATGGGGATCCCAGTCGCCTCGGCCCATCGGGAGTCTGCTACAAGGCTTCGGGGACAACCTCACGGCGCTCGGCCAAATATGCTTGCGGTCTCCTTCGGCCAGGGCGACAATGAAAGGGTCGAAGACGCCACATTCGACGTCGTCGACCTCCCATACCCATACAATGCCATATTGGGGTGTTCCATCCTTAACTCCTTCGGGGTGGTACCGCATCACGGCTATTTATGCATGAAGCTCCCGGGGCCACGAGCCATCATTACCGTTCGAGGCGACCAGGACATGGCCCGGCGCATCGAGCACGGCACCAGATGTCCCCGTCGCGGTGGGCAGCGGCACACCTAGGATCGGCACCGCCGCACGAAGGCCCACGGCGCCATCCGGGGCCGACTCCGCAAGCCCTGCCGATAGTGCAACTACTAGAGGCTCCGGCCGCGCTGAGCATAAACGGTTAGTCCCCCCCCCCCCGTCGTATATAATCGCTTACCCGCGCAAATGGGAATGTAATAAAGTTCCGTTTGTCGCCAACACATTACCGATATGCAAAAGTACGCGGTGAGCACACGCGGAGGCCTCGCCTACGTGTGTGCTCCCGGTATAAACCAAAGAAGCACGTTCGCGTGTGTACTCCCCGTAGCCAGGGGTACGGGTATGAGTATAAACCAAAGACGCACGTTCGTGTGTGCACTCTCCGTAGCCAGGGGTACGGACATGAGTATAAACGAAGACGCACGTTCGTGTGTGCACTCTCCGTAGCCAGGGGTACGGGCATGAGTATAAACGAAGACACACGTTCGCGTGTGCGCTCTCCGTCAAAGACACGGGCATGAGTATAAATGAAGACGCACGTTCGCGTGTGAACTCTCCGTCACAGACACGGGCATGAGTATAAACGAAGAGGCACGTTCGCGTGTGAACTCTCCGTCACAGACACGGGCATGAGTATAAACGAAGACGCACGTTCGCGTGTTCACTCTCCGTCAAAGACACGGGCATGAGTATAAACGAAGACGCACATTCGCGTGTGCACTCTTCGTCAGAGACACGGGCATGAGTATAAACAAAGACGCACGTTCGTGTGTGCACTCTCCGTCAAAGACACGGGCATGAGTATAAACAAAGACGTGTGGGGGAACGCCTCTGCACGCACTCTATGGAGTATAAATAAGACGCGGATGTTTTCCCTGTGCACTCTACTGAGTATAAACGAGACGCAAACCCCACGCACGCCAGGGACTTCGTCCTTGCGCGTACTCCCTGGAGTATAAATCAGACGTGGACGCCGATCCCACACGAATCTCGCGCGGCTGCCAATCACGCACCTTAGCGCGGTGAGGCTCGCTGTCGCACATCACGGGAGGTGTACGCAGGGGTACTAGGGAAACCAATTTTGGGAGTCCCAGAGTACCGACGTTGCACGCCAGAGGCTGGTCCCAGCATCCGCGCGCGCAGAATATGCGGTACACCAGAGGCTGCTCCCACCTCCGCCTTCGCACGCGCCAGTCTACGAACTCTAAACAGGTCGTAGTGCGGAGGTCCGCCTTCGCACGCGCCAGTCTACGGACTCTAAACAGGTCGTAGTGCGGAGTGCGCGCCGCGCGCGCCAGTCTACGGACTCTAAACAGGTCGTAGTGCGGAGGTCCGCCTTCGCACGCGCCAGTCTACGGACTCTAAACAGGTCGTAGTGCGGAGGTCCGCCTTCGCATGCGCCAGTCTACGGACTGTAATCAGGTCCGCCCCCGCACGCGCTAGCTCCACGGAGTACTCAACGCGCGAATCCCGCGGGCGCATTGGTACCCGGGCGACGAGCAGGAGGCAACGCTCGCACGATTCACACCAACGGCGAGCTTGGGATGTGGGGATCTCGGCTCCGCACAGCACGACCGCGCATGTCCTAGTTATCAGGAGATCTATATATCGGGAAAATCTGTCAAGTACAGAGGTCCACTAGCATCCCTGTGTGAGACCCCGGAGTAGAAACTCCCGGACCTCCTGTGCATTCAAGACTAGTCCCGATCAACGCTAGTACACACAGTTCAAGCAGAAAAGATGATACATTGCCAACAACGCTTTATTATCATAATCGAGATTACAGACCTCGAAGCCTTTATTACAAATGAGGTTTTAAGACCTCACACCAAGCAGTAAAATTACAGCGGAAGCAAAAGAAACTAAAGCAAGACCCATCAATACGCCACGGGCAATTGACTGGGAAACGAGTCCTAAGCATCAGGAAGAATCCACCGTATCCACACTCTACACGTAAGTCGAATTCTCAGCTTGAGCTTCTTCATTCTCTGCTAAGGTATTTGTAGAGCAACATGTGAGTACAAAAATTGTACTCGCAAGTCTTGGAAAAATGCATAGATGCAAGGCTTCTCAAAGGAAAGCTATATGGTTCTTTTGCAAAAATCAGCATTTTATTTCAAATCTACATAATTACTTCAAAGGCCATTTGACAAACATCTTGTTTTCATAAATGAAATTAGATAAATAACTTAGTGAGGGTTAAACCACCCACACTAAATCTCGAGCTATTCGCCAACTTTCAAAACTCAAGGTTAAACCACGATCCAGTTACACCACGATTTAAATCACGAGTTACACCACTCCCGAGTTTGGCAAACCATTTTATTTTAAAATCAAAATCAAACTTCTACCATGTGAATGCATTCCTTGCCCGCCCTTGACCGTGGGCACGGCTATTCGAATAGTTTATTACTCACAGAGTTTGTACACTTTACCCACAAGAGATAAATTATCTTAATAGTCAACATGCTTCCTTTGGCATGAGACCCAGATAAAATATCACAAAGCCTTTCACCTACTCGGTATAGCTAGATACCACCCGCTAAGGTTTCACCACAACTCGAATCCACGAGTGGAGCCCTCTTGCGCCGTATGAGTACGAGAAACCCGTCCCTCACTATGAGTATCCGGTAGACACGGCACTCAATACACCGCGGTGATATCTAAACTACACCTTAATAGGTTAGTTAGCTAGGTCGTACCCATATAGACTTGTGGTTGCCTTTGTTTTGCTCGGTTTGGACAAACACAAGCGTCGGTCCTTAAGCGACGAGGTGGTTCATTCACAATTCCAAAATTCTCGTGCTAATCGCACTCACCAAACCTTCCATCCACCCTTGTCAACTTTTCCCTTTGAAATTCATTTTTACTTTTAAATTAACAAATGGTAACATCCATTACCACTTTTCAAACAAATCATTTAACAATGGTAACATCCATTACCAATGTTCAAACAAATCATTTAACAACACATTTAGCAAACATGCTACTTATTTGAGCATTATTACATTGATTTGCTACGCTAAGCATTTGCTAATATTTACAAATTCAACAGATGTAATACTAACTCATTATTGAGTCAAAGGGATATCCTAAGTTGACAATGGTACAAGTTAAACAATTTTCAATGGAAGGTATAACAAATTGGGTATTTAACTAAATTTTCTAAATCAAATTATCACTTGATATAACATAAGCATGCAATAATTTAAAATAACTACCTAATCATTTTATAATTCATTTGAGCAAGTTGATCAAAGAAAACTTGCAAAACATAGGGTCAAAATGATCAAAGGAGACTTGCCTTCCTGTGCTGGGTTGAAATTTTCCGGGACTTGCTCTTGAAGTTCCTCGGACAAATCGGTCTCTACACGTAAATCAAGAAATCCAAATAAATAAAATAAAATAAAAATTCAAAAATTGAAACTAAATATACCAATTGAAAGATTAGAATTTTAGATGAATTTAGAAATTTGAATGGATCAATTTGGATTTAAAATGAGCAAGATATGGCTGTTGGAAGATTTAGAATCAAGAAAAAGGAAAAAGAGAATTTCTGGAATTAAATTTATACCGAAAATGAATTATGACGTCAGCATGGATTTTCTGGGAATTAATTTACAAAAGTAAATTCTAATTATGACGTCAGCAAGGGAATTAAAATAAATTACAGAGGTGACATGTGGGGCGACCACGGTGGACCAAGTCCACGGACCCACAAAATTGCCGACATGGCGGGCATCGAGAGTGACACGTGGCATGCCGGCGTGGCGATCTTGGCGTGGCATGGGGCGAAGGGTTTCGGTGGCGTGGCGCCGACGTGGCAAACACGCGGTGCGCCACGTGGCTTGACACGTCGGATAGGACCGGCGTGGAGGCCGAGGTGGCGGAGCCGGCGCGCGGTGCGCGCCGTCGGCGAGAGTGGATCGGACGGTGGGATTTGAACGCGTGGCTCGATCCCGGCGTTAGCTCGATCCGATGGCGGCGGTGATGAGGCGCGAGAGCGGGCGTCCGGTGGATGGATGCCGCGTGGCGCGACGCGGCGGCGGGCGAGGCGGTGCGGGCGTGGGCGGCCGAGATGAGGACGCGTGGCGAATCGAGCCATCGAGGAAATAACGGTGGAGATGGCGCGGTGCGGCGGAGTCCGGCGATCGGCGACGCGTGTCGTTCAGCGCGTCGCCGCGGCGTCGCGCGCCGCGGACGCGAGCGAGCGCGCGCGCGCGCGGCGCCGAGGGACGGGCGTGGCGGAGCGTCTCCGGCGCGCGCGGACCGAGGGGCGCGCAAACGGAGGCGGAGGACTCGGCGGAGGACTCACCGGCGGCGGCGGTTTGAATGGCGGCGACACGCACGCGAAGCGGGAGAGAGAGGAGAGCGCAAAGGGGTGAGAGGGGTGGCGGGTCGGTTTTATCGCGGCGGAGGAAGAAACGGCCGCGCGTTCGCGGCGAGTTATCGACGGTTTACGGTGGCGGAAACGGCAGAGTGATGGAGTGAGTGCGCACGACGCGCGGAGCTCGGGGTTCATGAATGGCGGCGAAAGCGGACGAGAGGCGGCGGGCGAGCTTGGCGGCGCGCAATAATGGCGACGACGCGAGAGAAGGAACGATCGCGCTGGGGCGAAGGTTCGGCAGGTGGGACCCACGGCGGTGACCTCGCGAACTGCGGTCTCGGCAGTGGGGCCCGCTTGTCGGCGCAAAAACAAAAGAAACTCAACCTCGCGCGAGCGGGCTCGAACGCAGCGAGGAGCGGGAGGAAGAGAGCGGCGGTGTAAACGATCGGGCGGGAGGCATTGCCTACCCAATAAGGGTAGGTAATCCCTTTGAGGATTAGCTGCGGGAAGCCGGCGGATGTACGACACGTGGCGCACGGAGAGGAGGAGGCGGGATGCGCGAGAGGCGGGATCGGTCGGGCGGAGATGGACGGATGGATGGCGCCACGTGGCGGCGGGAGGATTTAAATTTAAATCTTTTATAGATTTGAGAAATCAATAGGAGGCTTTAAAATAGTCGAGAAAAATACCAAACAAATTCCAAAAATTGCAGAAAAATTCACATAATTCACGATAAAGTTTTGAACATATGAAAAATATTTCCAACCTATTTTGATATTAAATTTTTATTTTTAAACAGAACTTTATATTCTGAAAAATCCAAATAAATTGAGATAATTAATTTAAAATTATTTCTTCCAAATAAAGCAAAAATTGGGATGTTACAAACCTACCCCCTTAGAAGGAATCTCACCCAGAGATTGGAAGGATGAAAAATAGATCGTGAACTCGTCAAGATCCTCTTCACGCTCCCAGTTGCTTCCGATTCGGATGATTATTCCACTTGCACTTTGCAAAATTTGATAGTCTTGTTTCTTGTGCAGCGCTCTGCTTCTTCTAAAATCTTGACAGAAATGCGGATACGTCAAGTCTTCTTTTAAATCCACCTCTTCTAAAGATATTAATTCCTCTGGTACTCTTAAGCACTTCTTCAATCGTGATACATGAAATACATCATGTACATCGACAAGCGAGGAGGAAGCTCTAAGCGATATGCAACTTCACCTCTTACGGCTATAACTAGAAATGGTCCGATATATCTTGGAGCAAGCTTTCCCTCGACCTTGAAACGTCGCATCCCTTTTAAAGGTGACACCTTCAAATACACATGATCTCTGTGCGAATTCCAACATTCTGCGTCGATTATATCGCATAACTCTTTTATGCAGTGCGTGCTATCTTCAATCGGTCTCAGATAATCGAACTTGCTCTTCAGCTAGCTTCAAGACATCAGTCCGAATACTTGACTTTCTCGGTCTCGACCAATATAATGGCGTTCGCATTTCACGCCATACAAGGCTTCAAGCGGAGACATCTTCGACTAGGCGTATCGTTATTATAGGAAAATTCGCGTAGGGTAAACTTTGATCCCAACTAGCTTTGTTGGCTAAAGCACACGCTCTTAGCATATCTTCCAATATCGATTCACTCGTTCATCGCCATCTGTTTGAGGATGATAAGCGATCTGAAATTTAAATTGGTGCCCAAAACTCCATGAAGCTTCGCCAAAATCTTGAGGTAAATTATGCGTTCCTCTATCCGATACGATCTTCTTTGGAACTCCATGCGGACATACAATTCTTGACATATAGAGCTCGCCAATCTATCTCTGAATAGGTAGTCTTCACAGTATGAAATGTGCAACCTTTGTTAAGCGATCCACTATAACCTGATTGAATCATACCACGACTTGGTTCTTGGTAGTCTGTTATGAAATCCATTCCGATTTCCTCCCATTTCCATTCAGTATCTGCAGAGGTTGTAAAAGACCGGCAGGTTGTTGGTGCTCTGCTTTAACCCTTTGACATATATCACATAAAGCTACATATTCTGCAATTTCGTTTCATCTTGGTCCACCAAGAACTTTCCTTTAGATCTTGGTACATCTTTGTACTTCGGGATGAATGGAATATCTGATTCATGAGCTTCCTTTAGAATTAAATCTTTTATTTCCTTTCTCTCGTGTACTAAAATCCTTTTTCCAAACCAAAGAATTCCTTCTTCATCTTCTCGAGAATCCATGTGCTTTGCCTTTCTTCATGTTATCTTTTATTTCTTTAACATACTCATCTTCTTTCTCGAGTGCCTTGATCCGATCTTCTAAAGTGGGTTGGACCTTTAATGTAGCAGAATTCCTTCATTTACCACTCCCAAATTGAGACGCTGAAATTCTTCACGAAGAGTTGACTGAGTGTCTTGAATCAACATATTGCTAACATGGATCTTCCGACTTAAAGCATCCGCCACTACATTGGCCTTTCTGGATGATAGTGTATTCCCACATCATAATCCTTTATCGTTCAAGCCATCTTCTTTGTCTCAGATTAAGATCGGGTTGAGTGAATATATACTTTAGACTTTTATGATCCGTATATATTTCACACCGATTACTAATTAGATAATGCCTCCACAACTTTAGAGCATGCACTACAGCAGCTAGCTCTAAATCATGAGTGGGGTAATTCTCCTCATGTGGCCTTAACTGCCTTGATGCATAAGCAACAACCTTACCTTCTTGCATTAGTACACATCCAAGACCTTGTTTTGATGCGTCACAATAAACTTCAAAATCTTTTCTAATATCTGGTAATCGCAGAACTGGTGCTGAAGTTAACCTCCTCTTTAACTCTTGAAAACTATCCTCACAAGATTTGTTCCATTCAAATTTTCTTTCTTTCTTTAACAACTGAGTTAAAGGTCTCGCAATCTTGGAAAAACCTTCAATGAATCGACGATAGTAACCAGCTAATCCAGAAAACTTCTGATCTCGGTTACTGTCTTGGGTGGAGTCCAATTTAATACATCCTTAACTTTTCCAGATCTACAGATACTCCTTCCGCGAAATTACGTGTCCCAAAACTCAATTTCCTTTAACCAAAACGCACACTTGCTAAACTTGGCATATAATCGGTGTTCACGAGTCTTTGCAATACTATCCTTAGATGATCCTCATGTTCTTTATCGTTTTCGAATAGATAAGAATGTCATCTATAAAGACAACAACAAACTTATCTAAATAATCCATAAATACTTTATTCATCAAATTCATGAAGTATGCTGGAGCATTTGTCGATCGAAAGACATCACAAGATACTCATATAGTCCATATCTTGTGGCTAAAGTCGTCTTTGGTATATCTTACGGTCTAATCTTCAATGGTGATATCGACCAAGATCAATCTTGGAGAAGACACTTGATCCTTTGAGTTGATCGAGCGGATCGTCGATCCGGGTAAGGGATACTTATTCCTTATAGTTACTTCATTTAAAGCTCTATAGTCCACGCACATACGCTGACTACCATCCTTCTTGTTTACCAAAAGCACTGGGGCTCCCCAAGGTGAAGAACTTGGTCTAATGAAGCTTTTCTCTTGTAATTCTTGAATCTGCCTCTTGATTTCAGCTAAATCGTCACCGACATTCGATAAGGTCTTTTGATATTGGGGTGTGCTGTGTACAGATTTATAACAAATTCAATCTCTCGATCCGTGGCAATCTCGGCAATTCCTCGGGAAAACATCGTGGTATTCGCAAGCTACCGACACATCCTCCAACTTTTTCCCTTTAAGTTGGTTAACATAATGTTCTTCTTTGAGCGCATAATCGCCTCATGTCTTATCCGAATTCCGTCGAATTGGTAAGACTAATGGCACGATTGGCACAATCTATCATCCTTTATACTTGATCAACCAATCCATACCAAGTATTATATCTATGCCATGAGTCTATTATAATAAGGTTCGCTAGAAACTTTACTCCATTTATAATTATGGTTGCACTAGGGCTAACCAATTTAGTCCTCAATTCTTTTCCAGAGATTGACTATCATAGGTTCTTTAGCAAACAAATATTCCAATTATTTCTTTCAGCAAAAGCTTTTGTTACGAATGAATGTGTAGCTCCGTAATCAAATAATATAATTCTTGTCTTGAATTAACCAGAACTTTCCGAACTACGTGCGGTGCATCTTCCGCCGCTTCTACGGTGACATGATTGATACCCTCTGTTGAATGGTGTGGAGTCCGAGGTGTCTAAGGGCTTCCACGCCCTGACCGGTAGTTGGAGCTCTTGCTTGGTGTAGGATCCAGGTTGAAGCGGACCGGGGTTACCGCTGACGCACGTGGGCAGCTGCCGCATAGTGTCCCATATTTTTGCAATTGTAGCATTGCACTCCTGCAGCTACATTTCTATTACTGCGTTGTTGGGCTGCATTTCCAGTTCTAGGAGTTTGAGGCAAAGGGCGAGGCGCAGAAATGGGTGTCCTTGGATGATTATGCTGGAGGCCGGTTGTCTTGTTGTTGAGTAGGGCGTTGACGGAACCGCTAGCAAACTGTTGGGCTTGAAACTTCCTTTTCCTAGCATCAAAAGGCGTATTTGGGCATCTTCTTGTACTAAAGCTTTGTTCACGGATGTTGAAAAGTAGGGTAGTCATTGGAGACTAACTGAACTTTGAGGTTGGGGTCCATTCCTCCCATGAACCTCCGGATCCTTGCGGCATCGGTCGCCACATCTTCGGTGCATATCTTGATAATTGGATAAATTTATTTCGGATATGCGGAAACACTAAGGTTTCCTTGTTGTAGCCGATGAAACTCCTTCCTCTTCATTTCCATTATACTCATAGGAATATGAGCGATGCGGAAGGCTTCCAAAAATTCTTCCCATGCAATATTCAGGCATCTTGATGTGCGGCGAAGAGTTATCCCACCAATTAGCAAAGAACTCCCTTGAGTTGGTGGGCGCGTAAAGAACCTTCTCATGCTCGCACATTGAGCCAAATTGAGTTTCCTTTCTATTTCTTTTATCCAATCATCCGCCTCCAAAGGGTCAGCAGATCCGCAAAGGTCGGAGGTCGGGTTCTCATAAATTCCCAAGTTTAGACTGTGGTCATTGAACTGGTGCTTGCTGGGCTTGTTGGACTTGATTTTGGGCCAAAGCTTGAAGTAGTTGTAACTGCATGGCCATCATCTGTTCCATGTTGGGAGCTTGAGCTGGCGGAGGTGGAATGTTGTCTTCTAGTTGAACATTAGGTTACTGACACGCCGGGTTGTTCCTTGTGTTCACCATCCAAACGGTTTCTGTGGTTAGCAAAAGGTAAGAGGGAACTAGCATAGATAAGAGGTTAGGGGAAACTAAATAACATCCCAAGCCAACACACAAGAAGAAACCAGCAACCACTTAGGGAAAACTTTATTGAAATCAAGATAATTTTATGAATGGCTGCACCACAAGTGCACATAGGCTTGGTACACCCATCCAACACACCAAAATATGATAAAGCGTTCTAAAAACGTGGACAATTATTTGGGTACTATTGACTCAACTAACTACTCATCCTCCACGATGATGCGCTCCTCCGATCCTCCTCGGGTCCTCCTCGAATCCGATAAGTGTCTCTGCCCACAACCACGGCAGCTTGTTGGCGAACTCGACCGTGATCGACTCGATCAAATCGAAAACCGAGCGAGATAGTGGCGCCCTCGGCTAGATCCTCCAATATCAACGCCGGGTGGCGGACTGGAGCGTCGCACACTCTTCCTCGCAGTAAGCCTAGTGCGAGGTCCCGAACGGGTGGAGCAGCAACAGGGCTGGTGGAGTCGGTGTAGTGGTAGCAGCTTGAAGACGCCTACCGCCTCGCAGCGATCCCAGCTGAACGGCGTCGGCGTGGGCAACCTCACTCGCAGCAGCTGGGCTCGAGAGTGTCGGAGTGGTCGAGCTCGACGTAGCGCCTCCGAAGAAGTCCGATCTCCGCTGAGCTCGCGTAAGTCGCTGAAGCCGCCAGAGTGTGCCGCACCGTGAGACAAGCGCGGTCGCCCACCACCACCGGAAAAGCTCGATGAGTCTGCCCCGCTCTCGCCGCCCGAAGAAGCAAAAGGTGATCGCCGAGCTCCTCCTTGTGCCTCCCGCACAACTCCGAGATAGCCAATCGTGCTGCATCTGGATCGATCCGAGCGTAAGGTCCGTGGATACTCAATATGACGCCAACTGGCCAATCCTCCCGCTCGAGCGTAAATGAACACCTCCATGCTCCAGAGTCCGTGCTCATCACTGTGTGTTCCGCCTCTCAAGATAGGCTGCTGGGTGTACTTCAGATGCTGCATTAGCTGTCGAGAAGAGTCGCAAAGCTCCTCACTCGCCATGAGAATGGTGATCCCACGGGCCGATGACGACGAACCCGCCATCTACAAGTTGGAAAAGAGGAGAGATCAAGAAAGGTTTTAAATAGTGAAAAGGAGGACAGAAACAAGATACTAAGTAAGAGGAGAGTAGAAGCAAAGAAGCTTATATATTTTTAACATATTCTTTTTAAACATAAGTCCTTAAAACTTCCCAAAACCTAGGGTTCGTCCTATACCAAGATGGCTCGATACCATCATGAGACCCCGAGTAGAAACTCTGGACCTCCTGTGCATTACAGACTAGTCCCGGATCAACGCTAGTACACACAGTTCAAACAGAAAGATGATACATTGCCAACAACGCTTTATTATCATAATCGAGATTACAGCACTAAGCCTTTATTACAAATGAGGTTTTAAGACCTCACACCAAACAGAAAATTACAGCGGAAGCAAAAGAAACTAAAGCAAGACCCATCAATACGCCACGTGCAATTGACTGGGAAACGAGTCCTAAGCATCCGGAAGAATCCACCGTATCCACACTCGGCACGAAGTCGAATTCTCCACTTGAGCTTCTTCATCTCTGCTAAGGTATTTGTAGAGCAACATGTGAGTACAAAAATTGTACTCCAAGTCTTGGGAAAATGCATAGATGCAAGGCTTTCAAAGGAAAGCTATATGGTTCTTTTGCAAAAATCAGCATTTTATTTCAAATCTACATAATTACTTCAAAGGCCATTTGACAAACATCTTGTTTTTCATAAATGAAATTAGATAAATAACTTAGTGAGGGTTAAACCACCCACACTAAATCTCAAAGCTATCTCGCCAACTTTCAAAACTCAGTTAAACCACTGATCCGTTACACCACTGATTTAAATCACGAGTTACACCACTCCCGAGTTTGGCAAACCATTTTATTTTAAAATCAAAATCAAACTTCTACCATGTGAATGCATTCCTTGTTCGCCCTTGACCGTGGGCACGGCTATTCGAATAGTTTATTACTCACAGAGTTTGTACACTTTACCCACAAGAGATAAATTATCTTAATAGTCAACATGCTTCCTTTGGCATGAGACCCGGATAAAATATCACAAAGCCTTTCACCTACTCCAAGATAGCTAGATACCACCCGCTAAGGTTTCACCACAACTCGAATCCACGAGTGGAGCCCCTCTTGCGCCGTATGAGTACTGAGAAACCCCGCCCTCACTATGAGTATCCAAGACACCCGGCACTCAATACACCACGGTGATATCTAAACTACACCTTAATAGGTTAGTTAGCTAGGTCGCACTCCATATAGACTTGTGGTTGCACTGTTTTGCTCGGTTTGGACAAACACAAGCGCCGGTCCTTAAACGACTGTGGTGGTTCATTCACAATTCCAAAATTCTCGTGCTAATCGCACCACCAAACCTTCCATCCACCCTTGTCAACTTTTCCTTTGAAATTCATTTTTACTTTTAAATTAACAGTGGTAACATCCATTACCACTTTTCAAACAAATCATTTAACAATGGTAACATCCATTACCAATGTTCAAACAAATCATTTAACAACACATTTAGCAAACATGCTACTTATTTGAGCATTATTACATTGATTTGCTACGCTAAGCATTTGCTAATATTTACAAATTCAACAGATGTAATACTAACTCATTATTGAGTCAAAGGGATATCCTAAGTTGACAATGGTACAAGTTAAACAATTTTCAATGGAAGGTATAACAAATTGGGTATTTAACTAAATTTTCTAAATCAAATTATCACTTGATATAACATAAGCATGCAATAATTTAAAATAACTACCTAATCATTTTATATTCATTTGAGCAAGTTGATCAAAGAAAACTTGCAAAACATAGGGTCAAAATGATCAAAGGAGACTTGCCTTCCTGTGCTGGGTTGAAATTTTCGGGACTTGCTCTTGAAGTTCCTGACAAATCGGTCTCTACACGTAAATCAAGAAATCCAAATAAATAAAATAAAATAAAAATTCAAAAATTGAAACTAAATATACCAATTGAAAGATTAGAATTTTAGATGAATTTAGAAATTTGAATGGATCAATTTGGATTTAAAATGAGCAAGATATGGTGTTGGAAGATTTAGAATCAAGAAAAAGGAAAAGAGAATTTCTGGAATTAAATTTATACCGAAAATGAATTATGACGTCAGCATGGATTTTCTGGGAATTAATTTACAAAAGTAAATTCTAATTATGACGTCAGCAAGGGAATTAAAATAAATTACAGAGGTCGACATGTGGGGCCACCACGGTGGACCAAGTCCACGGACCCACAAAATTGCCGACATGGCATCGAGAGTGACACGTGGCATGCCGACATGGCGAGGCCGACGTGGCATGGGGCGAAGGGTTTGCCGACGTGGCGGCGTGGCAAACACGTTCGCCACGTGGCTTGACACGCGTCGGATAGGACCGACGTGGAGGCCGAGGTGGCGAGCCGACGCGGCGTGTGCGTGGTTGTCGGCGAGGTGGATCGGACGGCCGTGATTTGAGCGCGTGGCTCGATCCCGGCGTTGGCTCGATCGGATGAGCGGCGGTGATGAGGCGCGAGACGCGGCGCCCGGTGGATGGATGCCGCGTGGCGCGGCGCGGCGGCGGCGAGGCGGCGGTGCGGGCGTGGGCGGCCGAGATGAGGACGCGCGAGGCGCATCCGGAGCCATCGAGGAAATAACGGTGGAGATGGCGCGGTGCGGCGGAGTCCGGCGATCGACAGCGCGTGTTCAGCGCGTCGCGACGAGGCGTCGCGACGCGAGAGCGCTTGGCGGCAGCGCGCGAGCGCGGCGCGCGACCGGGATGGCGTGCGGAGCGTCTCACTGGCGCGCGACCGAGGGGCGGCGCGAAACGGAGGACGCGGCGGAGGACTCACCGGCGGCGACCAAATCCACGGCGGCGACGGTTTGAACGGCGACGACACGCACGCGAAGCAGGAGAGAGAGAGCGCAAAGGGTGAGAGGGTGGCGGGTCGGTTTTATACGCGCGGAGGAAGAAACGGCGCGCGTTCGCGGCGAAGTTAATACGACGGTTTACGGTGGCGCGAAACGGTGGAGTGATGGAGTGAGTGCGCACGACGCGCGGAGCTCGGGGTTCATGAATGGCGACGAAAACGGACGGAGAGGCGGCGGGCGAGCTCGGCGGCGCGCAATAATGGCGGCGACGCGCGAGAGAAGGAACGGTCGCGCTGGGACGAAGGCACGGCAGTGGGACCCATCGGCGGTGACCTCACGCGCACCGCGGTCTCGACAGTGGGGCCGCTTGTCGGCGCAAAAACAAAAGAAACTCAACCTCGCGCGAGCGGGCTCGAAGCGCGCGAGGAGCGGGAGGAAGAGAGCGGCGGTGTAAACCGATCGGGGCGGGAGGCATTGCCTACCCAATAAGGGTAGGTAATCCTTTGAGGATTAGGCTGGAAGCCGGCGGATGTACGACACGTGGCGCACGGAGAGGGAGGGAGGCGGGATGGCGCAGACGGCGGGATCGGTCCGGGCGGAGATGGACGGATGGATGGGCGCCACGTGGCGGCCGGGGAGGATTTAGAATTTAAATCTTTTATAGATTTCAGAAATCAATAGGAGGCTTTAAAATAGTCAGAAAAATACCAAACAAATTCCAAAAATTGCAGAAAAATTCACATAATTCACTGATAAAGTTTTGAACATATGAAAAATATTTCCAACCTATTTTGATATTAAATTTTTATTTTTAAACAGAACTTTATATTCTGAAAAATCCAAATAAATTGAGATAATTAATTTAAAATTATTTCTTCCAAATAAAGCAAAAATTGGGATGTTACACCCTGCCACTCTTAAGTAGCTATTCGGCAGGCTCGTCCTTAACACGCGATAAGGACAGGGTTCCGCCAGAAGAACGTCGGCCCGCCCAGAAGTCCAGCGACTCTTCGGCCCTTCGCCAGCATCGAAGGCGTCGCCGGGTCACAAGGTCGGCCGTAAGAAGTCGGCCCCAGCAAGGAAGCTGCCCGGGACATAGGCGAAAGTCAGAATTTATGTAGCAAGCGCATACTTCATTCGCAAAAACAGGGGGCATTACAACGCATGCCTACACCTAGGCACCATGGCATCACACCTGCGAGTTCCCGGCGCCTTCGGAGGCCTCAGCGCCGCCCTCGTCGTGTCGAGGGACCCCGTCCAGGAATTGGCCGAGGCTCCCCCCGTAAAGCGACTTCCGGAGTTCGACCCGCACAGCGTCCACTCCGATGTAATCCCAGATCCGTTCATAGAAGGGCTTGATGGCACGGCGAGCGGAGCGGATGGCGCCGGACATTACTCCGGCCCCACCGGGCATCTCCAGCTTGGGATCTTCTAGCCCGACGACGTGCGTGCAACCGCGGTGCTGCAGGAGCGTGCACACCAGGCATGCCGATGTGTACGCGCAGTGGTTACCGAAGGTCGTCGCAGCGCCGCGCGCGATGTTGGCGGCATCTCCGACCCAGCGGAGGGTCCGCAATAGCTCCTCCGGCCCAAAGGCGTGGTCCGGCACTTTGGCCACAAGCCCTTGGAGGTGGCTTTCCAGCGCTTGCATGGCATCCCATGCAACCACCGAAGCCTCGCCAAGCGTCCGATCACGCTGCGCTAGAGTCAGGGCGAGTTCGCCTTTTTCCCGCTCTAGCGAGGCAACCTGTTGCAGAAAGTCATCCCGCTCTGCCGCAAACTCCTGTTGCGCAGCCTTCGCGGCCGACACCCGCGCCGATGCGGCAAGTCCTTCGGCGCACGCCTTCGCTTCGGCGCACTCTGCTTCCAGCTGGTGGATACGGGCATCCTGGGCAGAGCGGGCTCCCAAGGCTTCACGTAGCTCCTCCTCGGCGGCCCGCAGCCTATCCTCAAGCGCCCTTTGGGCACGAGTATAGGCCCTTTGCAAGGCCTGCCCCAGCACAAGTGTCTGTAGAATGGAAAGACTTAGCAAGCTCAGCCGACCCAGGCGTTGTCGTATGAGTACTTACCCTCACCCCAGACACCTCGAAGGCGTCCCCGAGGCGCCCCGCCCCGTAGGCCTGCAGCGCTTGCTGGTCGACGCTTCGCGGCCGCGCCATCCACAATCCCGCGCCACGCCTCGGCGTCTCCGGGAGGCACGAAGTCGCGGGGCTCACACGCGGAGGTCCCCAGAGCCACAAGCGCTCCTCGGATGAGCGACACCGCAAGCGAGGATGCGGGTGAGCACCGCAAGGCATAAAAGAATACACCACGGTAAGCTGTTAAACCATCCTACCTTGGTAGCGTATGAGGACTTCGGGCCCGCCCCTATTCCCGACGGGGCTGCGGTGGCGTGAGCCCCTGCAGAAAGCATGGTCTCGCAGCGAGCAGAAGCCTCCGCGTTCGGGGCCGGCGACCACCGTTCCTGCACGGCGGGCGGTGTGGCCAGGGGGGCAGAGGGGGCACACGCCGCAGGATCTTCGGCATCTGCATCGGAGTCCCATAAGCTTCTGATGCCCGTCGCCACAACGAATCCCCGCGGCGTCCGGTAGAGCTCCGTCCGTACACACGGCCGCTTAGCCGGGGCAGGCAGCAGCGACACCGCCCCAGCAGTCGCCACCAGAGAGGCCCCTGCGGCTGCGGCACCCGGGGGCGAAGGTTTCGCTGTGGCAGTTTTCACAGGGGGCACCTCGGTTTCTGCTGATGCCGTCGGTAAGGGCAGCCTGGCTCTGTGCGCCCCCACGGGGGGCGTCTCCGGCACCACAGCGGCCACGGTCGAAGGCTCCACCTCAGCATTGCCGGTTCGCACGGACTCTGTCTCGGTGACTTCAGCGGGCGGCGAGACTTCCTCTCTCCGGCTGCTCGCAGCAAACCCGCCGTCCAGGGCACTCGCCGAAGATCCCTCGCCCCGCGCCCGCGCCATCAAGCCCGGTGGCATACGCCGCCGACCGACTCCGCCGCGCGCCCTCGGAAGCACCAGCGAAGCAGCAGAGGCACGGCAGACGCCCCGCCCGCCTATCTTCCGAGACGGCGCTTTCTTCTTCTTCGCCGCGCCGTCGTTCGGAGCGGCACGGTCCGCACGGCAAGGCCGAGGGCCTCGACACGCGCGTTTATGCGCCCACCACCTCGGCAATAGCAGACGACGCCGCCGTGCTCCCCGCCGTATACGGCCCCGTGAATACGACGCGCCTGCTCGCCTCCTCCAAGCAAATCCCTGAAGCAAAGGAGATAACATTAGCATATAACGCATTTCGTGTGAACAAAGGAGAGAGACGGTCGAGGCTTACGAAGAGAGGAGGGCGAAACATTGTCGTCTCGACGCTTCTCGGTGGCAAGACGCCAGTTGCGGGCAAGCGGTGCCACGCCGTACATCACGTACTCTTCGGCGAGGTCGCGCATGTTGAAGCGGGCGGCCACGCCTACGAGCCGCCGGGCCCTCCGCCTGTCCTCATCGTCGAGCGACCGGCCGGGCGAGGGCTTGAACGCGATCGGTCGGCCTGTGCACTCAAGACCGCTCCCGCTCTCCACACGGTGGTAGAACCACCGCTTCATTTAGTAAGACTCCCACTTCCCGCGAGTGGAGTTTGCAGGGAAGAGCTTCTTGCAAGTCAGACGAAGAATAAAGGTGACGCTACCGAAGCTCGACAGCGTCCCGTCCTTCCGATCCTTGGGTTGGCATCGTGCCTCGTGAAGGTAGGCGAACAACGAGGCGCTGGGCCAACATGCTCCCGAGCGCAAGGCCCAGCTGTACACCACGAGCCCGGCCACGGTGTTCGGAGTCAGTTGCGCCAACTCCAGCCCGAAGGTCCGCAGCACGTCGCCCACGATCGCCATCGCCGGGATGCGGAGCCCCGCGTCGAAAAAGGCAGCAAATACGACCGCTTCCGACCCCTCGGGGTGCGGCTCTGTCTCGTCGGCGGTGGGCAATCGTACCGCCTGGCGCTCGGACAGCTTCCCTGCGTGCAGAAGCACTTGGATCATCTTCTCGGTCGCGAGCGAGGGGCCTAGCTCGCCGGAGAACACGCCTTCCTCCTCCGCCACCAGCCACTGCTTGTTCGCCATCGTCGGGTCGCGCTCTTGGAGTGTGTACTTCACCTCTAGCGGTGAAGATCACCGGCGAATGCCGCAACTACTAGCCGCCCGGTCACCCTTGTCGCCAGATGCCATGGCTTCCCGCAAGAGGAGAATAGCGGTGAAGAATACTATGGGAGTATGGAAAGCAATGCAAGCAAGAAGGGGGCGTATAACTACAGGGGCGCGGTCACGGGGGCAACTTCAAGCCACCTCGCCCCAATACCGAAGCATCGCGACGGTCTGCGTACGGGACGCGGCCGCAGACGTACAAGGGCCTGTCCCGCACAATCCCCCATAACCAAAGACCGAAGGGTCACGACCACAGCGCCAAGGACCGTCACAGCACGACACTCCAGTGGCCTCCTGCCGCGTGCCAGCCCCCGCGCGAAATAGCTGAAGGTCAAGCGTCAACAACTCCAGCCGCCATTAAAAGCGCACTAACGGGCCATGGGATCACAACAGCTTTGACGCTGTGCCATTCATAGTCCGCCCCGTGTCCCCCTTCCCTAGGGAAGAGGCGAACAGCCACGAGCACGCAACCATCCATATCCTGCCGCGCATCAGTCATAAGCCACCGCGTGCCCTATACGCGCCGAGGCGGGAGGCACGGCACGACAACCTAACCCTGGCAGACCGGGGGCCGGCGGGATTCCAGGAACCTTTACAGCGCATGACCACTTTGTGAGATCTCCATCACCGCATGTGTGGCAGTGTTCGCGACGCGAGGTCGCCAGCTCCGCTGACCACCCGTTCGAAGGGTAGGGGACGGAGTGCGCGCGTCTACTTCGGTTGGGCGCCAGCTCCGCTGCCACCCGTTCGAAGGGTAGGGGACGGAGCGCGCGCGTCATTGGCCGGGTGGCGCCGGCCCGCCGCCACCCGCTCAAGGGTAGGGACGGCGCGCGTCTACTTTGGTCGGCGCGGCACCGCGCCACCCGCTCGAGGGGTAGGGACGGAGCGCGCGTGTCTCGGCTCGGCCACGCCACACACAGTCACGTTCGGAAAAGTTCACAGGCCGCAGATCCGTGGCCACATGCAGGAACAACGCCGCATCAGCGCCGTATATATACCCCATCAGCAGGGGAGGCAACCGGCGGAAGTCTAATCGGCGGGACTCCAACCGGCGGAAGCCCAACCGCCGTAAGTCCGCCGTTTACAGACCAAACAGAGAGAGAGATGGTAGTGGAGAGTGGGGGAGATGAGTAATGGCCTGGCCTCTCCCCATGGCCTGTATCCATATATATGTACACATGAGGAGTGCTTTTACAGTTATACCCTTACATCTGGTCATCCCCTCCTGGGCACTTATGTCATTACACATGGCCTATTCTGGGCCTTATAAGGGCATCTGTAGTGTATATAACCCAAAGGGCCTTAAGGTGGGTCCCATCTAAACCTTAAGACCAACTCCATAGTGTATATAACCCAAGGGGCCTTAAGACGGTCCCACTTGGCAGATAAAGAAAAATTATATTTTAATGCTTGTGGCCAGGTCTTTAGCTTGAGAACCAGCCTTAATCTTTTTTTGCTTAGGGTCTGCTTAAGGTCACCCCTGTAATGTATAAGGTTCACCTTAAGGTGGCTTAAGACCTCCTCTTTTCATACACTACAGATGCCCTAACCTCCTACCAGGCCTGCTGGGTTTAGGTGGGGGCCACCCCTACAACAGTACTCTTTTATGCCTCGCATAAATAATATTACCCCTTCATTGTAAGCTGTCTATGTGAGATGTGTATGGATGTGATCACAATGATGTGAATGTGTGTACTAGCTACTGATCATGGGACTAGTACAGAACACATGCAGTGATAACTAGCTCTCCCACGCCTAGGGTCCCCACAGCGTTGGTATCAGGGCCATACTAACTGTAGGTTAAGCCCTAAGTAGAATGGCCCTAGATTAAAGAGTTATTTTTTCAAATACAACTTATTTTTTTAAAATGTGAAAGGCAAAAATGGCAAAAATTCATGTATTCTTTTCCTAACCTTCTCCTCTTACCTAAAGTCTCCTTATTATCAATGGTTCTCACCTTATTTAAATAGCTCTAGTTTGAGAGAAAGTGGACTAGAACTGGTGAAAAAATCTTATCCTATCTAATGACCTTTCCTATTCTAGACCTTCATTAAGCCTTTTATAAATCTGTAACTAATCATAGGCACTTTTTTAAAAAAATTTGTAGATGCCTGTTCACTGGACACCCCAATACTGGACTAGTGCATTCGAGGAGGGCACCCTACTGCACACCCTATGGATGATGTTGCAGCATGTTCGCATCACCTGAGCACCCGAGTACACCATCTACACCACTCCTTCCAGCCTAGCATCCAAGGAGTACCTTGCGAAGGTGCTTATCCATGGACGATACTGTTGGTGATATGCCCTAGAGGCAACATGGAGATGTTGAATATATCACATACTATGTTTATGATACATTGCTTTGTTCCTTGAAATAGACATTATCATTATTGATCAATGAGTATGTGACTTATTCATGAGACTCTTAATGCCAAAATGTTGCTATTTCTAAATGATCCCTGATCATATATCATATGAGGAACAAATATGATTCAAAGATCAGCATATGTATTGATTGATGATCATGTCTCATGGATCATGGTATGGAGATACCAAATCAATAATATGGACATGTGTTAGTGAACATATGTTGATAGACCGCCATGAGACAACGCAGAGATTCCATGTGTCATTAGTTGGTCTCAAGTAGTGTTTATGTAGAATCCTTAGACTTGAGATCATCATGGTTCCCAATATGCGTAGTAGCCTATTTTGGGACTACTAACCACTACTCCGTGAATCTGGGTAGTCATAAAAGTAGTCTTCGGGTTTCTTTGTGAAACATGTAGTGGGATGTGAATGATCAAGATAGAATTTGCCCCTCCTTATGGGAGAGATATCTCTGGCCCTCGATGTAATGGATTATGAAAGTGCATGGCCATGCCAATGTGATTGAGGAGTCAATCACAAGTTTATAATCCATCACGGAATCGAGAGAGTGATTGAGCTATTAAGAGGATGACACAGTCTCGCCTTGAGCTTAATCTATATCGTGAGGCAAAGGGATTCGTACATGAGAACATTACTGAGTTCAGCCGATATGATCTTTACGTATACTTTGGGGTTAATATGTCTTGCTAGAGGCCGCTATTAAATGTGGTAACCGAAAGGCGTTTCGGTCACGACCAAGTATACGTGAACCTGTGGTCACACACTTAACGGGTTGGAACACTAATTCGAATGTGATTCGGATGTGGGCTCAATTCGGATAGAGATCCGGATAGACACACTATTGGGCCTCGGTCCACGAGGCCCAAGTGAGGAGGTCTATATATGGAGGTGGGGGTGAGGATGGACACACGCTCGCTCCTCACGAGCAAAACCCTAGCCGCCACCTCCCGAGCCAAACCCTAGCCGCTCGCGAGTGCTTTGGTACACTCGCGATCGGCGCCCACCCGGGACGATGTGGATACCGGTGGAGGCGCGCTCGTTGCGGCGTTGATCGGCATCAACAAACTACAGATTGGATCTGCTCGTGGTGTGGTTGATCGCGTGGAGGAGACGATCTATTCGGGACGATCGGCTACTTCCACTACTACCTCGACGCGCGTGGTTGGATCGGCTTCTCCAACTCTTCTTCCGCTGCGCTGCGCGTCTAGTGGTAACGATCTATGATCCCTCCTTAGCATGTTGTCCTGGTGTGCACGGTAGAAATTTTTTATTTTCTGCTATCGTAGCCTACGCGCGTTCCTTCAGATACCACAAAGACTAGCCAATACACAATGTACTCAACCTTGCTTAAATTATTGTTGATCAGAGAATGAAGATCTCTTGCCTGACGATGCATATTTCACCCCTGGCAATGGGGAATTCGATGAGGGATCCTTCTAGGGTTTGATTCCAGTCAGTTGCCTATGGGTTATAATGGCACATCACTAGATACTTTTGTTTATTAGACTTCCGCTATTTTTGTTCGAGACTCTGTTAGTCTTTTGGCCGGTCGGCTTTTTGTCTATGTACTCTTTTATGCCTTGCATAAATAATATTACCCCTTTTTGTAAGCTATCTATGTGCGATGTGTATGGATGTGATCACAATGATGTGAATGTGTGTACTAACTAATGATCACGGGACTAGTATAAAACACATGTAGTGATAACGGGCACTCCCACGCATGGAATCCCCACAGTATCACTCACACAGAGCTGGTACTACTAGTCTTCGATCACGTAGGTCTTCCTAGCATCAACCGAGTTTTGTAACTTATCACTATCGACAGGGTACTATAACTTATGTCTACCGACCTAGTACTATAACTTACGACTACCGACTTTTGACTAGGATCTGTAGGTTCCATCTACTGACTACGTTTTGTAGGTCTTGACTACCGGCTAGGTACTGTATTTTTTTATTGATTTACTACATTTATGACTGATCTACTACACTTGTGATCAATCTACTGTACTTTCAACCAATCTATTGTATCTCACGACCGATCTACTACACGTATGACCGGTCTACTATTTCTTATGACTACCGATTGGGTACTGTAGGTTTCGACTATCGACTTTGTTCTATAGCTTACGACTATACAACCACTGTAGCTATGGGCACTAGAGCTTACGACTACTATAGCTACTGACCACTGAAGCTTATGACTACTATAGCTACCGACAACTGGGGATTATGACCACTATAGCTACTGACAACTGGAGCTTACGACCACTATAGCTATTGATAGTTGTTTCTTATTACTACTATAGCTACCAACAACTGGAGCTTACTACGACCACTATAGCTACCAACAACTAGGGCATACGGCCTTACGGCTATGACTTACAATCATGGCGCTTCGACCATGGCTACTCAACCTTGGTGCCTCACTACAACTCTTGTCGTACCGCTTGCACAGAGTCGGTACGCCTGATCTTCGACCATGTAGGTCTTCTGAGCATTGAACGGGTACGGTAACTTATGACTACCAACTGGGTACTGTATCTTATGACTACTGTCAAGGGATGAAGATTACGACTAGATTATGACTAATGCAATCAAAGGTTACAACTACGTAAATGGTCAGATATTACAACCACGACAGTGGTCGAGGATCTCGACTTCGACATCACCTGAAGGTCTCGACAATGGCAGTGGTCGGGGATCATGACTTTGGTAGCGGTCAAAGGTCTCGCCAATGACAGCGATGAAGGTTCTCGACAATGGCTACGGTCAAAGATTTCAATAATGGTAGTGGTCGAAGATTTTGACACCAGCTGCGGTCAAATATTTCAACACCAATGGTAGTTGTTGTAGGGGTGGCCCCCACCTAAACCCAGCAGGCCTGTTAGAAGGTTATAGGGCCCAAAATGGGACATATGTAATGGTTTAAATACCCCTGGCAGGGAGGTACCGATGTAAGGGCACAATTGTAAAAGCACAGCCCATATGAATATATACCAAGGGAAGGCTAGACGGAGGGGGATCACCTTCTCCCAACTCTCCACTACCACATCTCTCTCTGTTTGGTCTGTAACCACAACAGTTGGCGCCGTCCGTGGTGAGGACAGGAGCAAGCCTGAAATCCAAAGAAGGATGGCACCGAAAAAAGCTTCGTCGACGGCGGCGAAGGGAAAGAAGGCGGCTGGGTCGGAGTGTCGCGTGGGTACCAGGGCTTCAGCATCGGCTGTCGTGGGCGTGGGTGACGGCGCAGGCGCGGTGGTCACGGACGTCGACGCGCATCGCGACGATCGACCCGCCATCGACGCCGTGACGACCGACTCGCCATCGGCGCTGCGACGGCGACTGACCATCGCGGCGCCGCGACGATCGACCCGCCATCGGCGCTGCGACGACCAACCCCGCCACCGCCGCTACAACGACCAACCCCGCCACCGCCGCTACAACAACCAACCCCGCCGACGCGACAGTGACCAACCCCGCCACCCTCGCGGACCGGGCGGTTGGAGATAGCCACAATGGAGCGACCGGAAGCTCGGGAGCTCGCGAGGCGATCGCACCGTGCCGACGACCCCGCCGGGCGCGCGGCGGCCCCGCCGCACCAGCGGTGGAGCGCCGGCGGCCCTCGGCGTGTTCCAGCGGGAGCTAGGGGATCTTCGCGGGCTGTGCGAGACATGCAAGAGGCTCGAGCCAGCAGCGCGCCGCTGGTCGCGCGAGCCCGCGCGAAAGTGCATACCGCGGCCCCACATCCACCGCGTGCGCTGCGACGCTGTCGATCCGAGTCCCCTTTCGGCAGACTACAGCAGCGGCGCGCTGTCGAGACTTCAAATTCCCGGTGTCATCGAGCCATACAAAGGCGTCACGGACCCCGTGAGTTCGCAGGCGCGCGTACGAAACCGCAATCGAGGCCGCGGTGGAGATGACACCACAAAGGGAAGGGACTACCCCTCGCATTGCAAGGAGTAGCGCTTTCTGTTTTTTACCATAGAGCCAAACTCCATCTACGCGTGGGAGCAGATCCGCGACCGCCTTTACAACAACTTTCAAGGGAGCTATGTCGAGCGGGTCGACGCAGACCAGCTCTTCGCAGTGAAGCAGAAACCTTCGGAGAAGCTCCGGGACTACTCCAAGCGCTTCGCGAAGGTGCGCTGCCAAGTCAAAGACATTAATGAGACAACCGTCATCAACGCGGCCATACAGGGCCTTCGTCCGAGCCCCATGGCCGAATACAACACGCGGAAGCCTATCAAGACAGTCGCCAAGCTCTTCGACAAAATGGAGGAGTATGCGCGGGCAGAGGAGGAGGCGCGGAGACGCAGCGCCGCCGCCCCCGACCTCGCCCAAGCAAAGCGCTTGCCACACGAGGGGGGGCGAGTGATTATTCCCCGAAGCAGGGCCGCAGACGATAACCCCGGGGAGACACTCCTGGCGGTAGCGATACCGGGGGGCAGGAAGGCTCTTCAAGGGGCAGGCACAAGACCCGACGTCGCCAGCGCAAGCCACAAAAGGTCCACCATGTCCTCGGCATCGAGAATGCCCCTCGAGGACCTGCCCCCACCTCGCGGGGAGGGGGCCGGGAATGGTAAGGTGGACCAGATCGCGACGGGCGACCCCGCGTGGAACAAGAAATTCTAGATTACGGCAAGTGGTGTGAGGTGCACGGTTACGACGACCACCACACGAAGACGTGCGTCGAAGTCATGGAGTTGCGACGGATGACGACCGGAGCTCGGGCCACATCCGGGGAAGGCACGTGGTGCCGTTCCATCAGCGTCATCACCGGAGGGTCCCTATCATGGCCCCCCTTCGAGCAACCGCAACCATGGGTACCGCCCCGCGACATTACCTTCATTCTAAATGATGCCAGGGGTGTGGAGTTCCTTCACCAAGACCCTTTAGTCATTCAGGCTCACATCGCAGGCCATGACGTCAGGCGCATCCTCGTCGACGGGGGGAGCTCTGCGAAGATTCTGTTCGCGGGGGCCCTCGATCGTATGGGAATCCCCCGAAGCCGCTTAGAGCAGTCAGGAGCCCCACTTCAAGGCTTCGAGGCCAACCACTGGAGGCCATAGAACACGTGTCCCTTCCAGTTACATTCTGCCAGGAGGGTAACACCCGAAGCGCACACGTCATCTTCGATGTCGTAGACATCCCGCACCCCTACAACGTCATATTGGGACGTCCTGCCATCAACTCCCTCGAGGTGATCCCGCACCACGCCTTCTTATGTATGAAGCTCCCAGGCCCGGAGGGCGTGATCACTGTCTTCGGCGAACAGGACCTCGCCAGACGCGTCGAGGTCAGCAGCCGGGATTTACACCGACCGGTGCACATCCTCCCAGGCATGCTCGGCGATACGCCCTCTGCTCCGGGATGGACACCTAAGCCTCAGCCCGAGGGGGGAGTCAAAAAGGTTCCGCTCCAGCGGAGGGGCGCTTTGTGTCCATCGGCGAGGGGCTCCCTACGGAGGTCGAGCGAGACCTACTCCAAGTGCTTCAGAACAACGCTGACATTTTTGCATGGTCACTGGAGGACATTAAGGGCGTAGACCACGTAGTAATCGAGCATCGCTTGGTGGTCCGCCCTGACGCCAAGCCGGTCAAGCAAAAGCTTCGTCGCATGTCCATGGATCAGCAATAGGCGGCCAAGGTGGAGGTGGTGAAGCTTCTCCGGGCCGGGGTCATTCGCGAGGTCCACCACCCAGAGTGGCTCGCCAACCCTGTATTGGTCAAAAAGGCCAGCGGGGCCTGGCGTATGTGCATTGACTTCACGGCACTCAACAAGGCGAGCCCAAGGGCGATTACCCTTGCCATGCATCGATCAACTGGTCGACGCTACCGCCGGGTGCGAGCTAATGAGTTTCCTGGATGCCTACTCTGGCTACCACCAGGTATACATGGCCGAAGACGACGAGGACAAGACCAGTTTCATCACACCGATTGGGACTTTCTACTTCATCAGGATGCCCTTCGGCTTGAAGAACGCAGGCGCTACCTTCACCCTCCTCGTCGCACTTGCCCTTGCCACCCAGCTCGAGAGGAATGTGGAAGCCTACGTCGACGACGTGGTAGTCAAAACCCGACAGCTCGCTTCGCACGGCCGGGACCTCTAGGAGACCTTTGACAACCTCAGGAAGGCCGGCATCAAGCTCAACCCCGACAAATGCGTCTTTGGCATGCAGGCGAGAAAACTACTGGGCTTCCTCATATCCGGACGAGGCATCCAGGCGAATCCCAATAAGGTTAAGGCCATCATGGGTATGGAGCCGCCCAAGACGACGAGGGAGGTCCAGAGGCTGGCGGGCCGCATGGTAGCCCTAAGCCGCTTCCTATCTAGGGCGGCGGAGCGGGGTCTGCCATTCTTTAAGACACTCCGTGGGTGCAACGGATTTCGTTGGGATAGCGACTGTGCGGAGGCCTTCAACGACCTCAAGAAACACCTGGCGAGCCTCCCCACTCTAATCGCCCCAACACCAGAGGCTCCCCTCTTGCTCTATCTCGCGCGCGTCCATCCACGGTGATCGATGCCGCCTCGTCCTAGAGGAAGGCGCGTCACAAATGCCCTTATACTTTGTCTCCGAAGCCCTCCAAGGCGCCAAGACGAGATATACGGAGCTTGAAAAGCTCGCTTACGCGTTGGTCATGGCCTCCAGAAAGCTTCGACATTATTTTTTGGCTCACCCAATCACAGTGCCTTCCTCGTTCCCCCTGGCGGAGATGTTACACTAAGGAATCCACGGGGCGCATCGGCAAGTGGGCTGCCGAGCTCGCCCCGTTCTCCCTGACATACGCCTCGCGGACGGTAATCAAATCTCAAGTTCTCGTCGACTTCCTCGCAGAATGGACTCCACCGGCTCAGCCCCCCAGAAGCACGACGACCCAGTATGGACGCTCACCATTGACGGAGCCTACGGCATCACGGGCGCGGGCGTAGGCGCAGTGATTGTTACGCCCGAGGGGCAGCGCTTGTTATACTCGGCGCGCCTTGCGTTTCCGGCCACCAATAACATAGCTGAGTATGAAGCGCTGCTCTTCGGCCTGACGAAGCTCAAGGCAATTGGTGCGCGACGCGTGCTCGTCCGCATGGACTCGCGTTTGGTGGCAGGCCACGTAGACAAGTCATATCAAGCCAAGGACCCCGAGCTGGCCAAATACCTCGCGACCGTAAGAGCGAGGGAAAGGCATTTCTTGGGCGTCACGGTCAAGGCCATCCCTCGCGCAAAAAATGAGCAGGCCGACGCCCTCGCAAAGGCAGCCATCGCGCAGGACAACCGGGACGCGGCCCTCGTTCACCACATCGTCCAGCAGGGCGATTGGCGAGAGCCTATCTTCAATTTCCTGCAGGGCATTGCCGAGTCGGAGGACCCCGCCGAGCTCCGGCGTTTGCAACACTGTGCCAAATCCTTCCAGGTGTTTGAAGGGACACTCTACAAAAAGGGAGTCTGTGCACCGCTCCTGTGCTGCCTCTCGCACGAAGAAGGGAAAAGCTCCTTGCGGAGATCCACGTGGGGGTGTGTGGGTCTCACCTCGCGCCAAGGTCGTTGGTCGGCAAGGCATTCAGGCAAGGCTTTTATTGGCCGACTGCCATCACTGACGCCTAGGACCTCGTGCGTCGGTGTCAGGGGTGCCAGTGGATGGGACGTATCATCTGCAGGCCCCCGGCGAACCTCAACCCTATTCCCCCGGTGTGGCCGCTGGCACGCTGGGGCGTCGACATAGTGGGACCACTTCCCCGAGCCCCAGGGGACCTGCGGTTCGTGGTAATTGCGCTGGAATATTTTTCCAGGTGGCCGGAGGCGGTAGCCCTGGCCAAAATAACCTCGGCGGCCATGCAGCGCTTCCTCTGGTAGAACATTATATGTCGCTTCAGCGTGCCCAGGGAACTCACCGTCGACAACGACCTGCAGTTTGATGACACCCCATTCAAGGAGTTCTGTGGCGACATGGGCCTCACGCTTCGGTTCGCCTCGGTTGGGCACCCCCAGTCCAACGGAGCAGTCGAGAAGGCGAATGGTGCCATCTCTATCGCTGTCAAAAAGCGCCTGGTAGGGTTGCCAAAGGGCAAGTGGCCGAGCGAGCTTCACAGCGTCCTCTGGTCCCTTTGCACAACGGTAACACGCCCGACGGGGTTCACGCCTTTCAAGCTCCTTTTTGGTGATGAGGCAGTGACGCCTGAGGAAATCAAGGCTGGCTCACAGAGGGTCCTCGTCCAAGTGCCCGATGAGGAGCGTCACGTGTCCTTGGACCTCCTCGACGGGGCGCGGGCGAGCGCAGCCCAACATGTCAAAAAGTATGCACGGGAGACAATGCGTACCCGAGACCGGTCCCTATATCTGCGAGGGTTCAAGCCTGGGGATCTCATCCTCAGAGTGGCGCTCCATGCGAAGACCGTTGGCAAGTTGGAGTCCAAGTGGGAAGGTCCATACATCGTGGCGGAAGCATTACAGAAGGGAGCATACCGCCTCGCCACACTCGAGGGGCAAACTCTCCGCCACACATGGAACGCGGATAAGTTGCGGCGATATTACGCCTAGAAGCAGGACAAAAAGTATCATGGCATCAGTCCCTCCTTGTACGATGCTCGCCCACACAAACGGGAGTCCAATAAAACTAGCTGTTCGCAGAAAGTACCATGTTGTCTGGCCACAATGTGCAGAAGATCACCCCCGCACTCGAGGTCCGCCTCCGCACGCGCCAGTCTGCGGACTCTAAATGAAGTCGTAGCGTCGAGGTTCGCCTCTGCACGCGCCAGTCTCCGGACTCTAAATGAAGTCGTAGCGTCGAGGTTCACCTCCGCACGCGCCAGTCTACGGACTCTAAAGGAAGTCGTAGCGTCGAGGTTCGCCTCCACGCGCGCCAGTCTACGGACTCTAAACGAAGTCGTAGCGTCGAGGTTCACCTCCGCACGCGCCAGTCTAGGGACTCTAAATGAAGTCGCAGCGTCGAGGTGCGCCTCCGCACGTGCTAGTCTACGGACTCTAAAGGAAGTCGTAGCGTCGAGGTCCGCCTCCGCACGCGCCAGTCTGCGGACTCTAAACAGAGTTGTAGCGTCGAGGTTCGCCTCGCGCGCCGCGAGTCGTAGCGTCGCCGCGCCGATCTGCGGACTCTAAACGGTCGTAGTGTCGAGTCGCCCGCGCGTGCGATCTGCGATTCTAAACGGTTGTAGCGTCGAGTCGCCTCGAAGTTTGCCTCGCACGCCGCGCGACTCTAAATGAAGTCGTAGCGCCGAGGTCCGCCTCGCGCGCGGACTCTAGCGCGAGGTCCGGTCGTAGTCCGTGGAGGTCTAAATGAAGTCATCGTCCGAGGTCCGCGCACGCCGATGCGAACTCTAAATGAAGTCGTAGCGTCGAGGTTCTCAAAAATTAAGTCATAGCGCCGAGGTCCGCACGCCTCCGCACGCGCGCACTCTCGAGTATAAACAAGACGACTCTAAATGAAGTCGAAGGCCGAGGTAAAAGCAGCATACAACATGATGTGACCACGCCACCAACACGCACGACCATAGCGCCAATATAAAGAATGAACTAAAGGTGACTCATATTTTAAATGAATGATGCTCTAATGATGAAAATATATATATTTGTAGCACCACATCACTTTGGAACCAATTGAAGAGGTCCGTTTGGAATCAATTCGACAAGCCAACTTCAAACGCCAAAACTTTGATCCAGAAGGCTTCTCAGGCCCGTGAGTACTCGTTGGAAAGATCTTGGAGTCTACTTTTAGATGGATCTAGTCTCACCTCCAAACTCCACTCGAGTAGATCAGAAACTACGAAACAATCCACGTTACTTTTCCAGTCCGACTCAAAGTGGGCCGAGGGCCTTGTAACTTGGGCTATGTGGGCTAGTACTGTTCACATAAACAGTACCACGCGGGTGAACAGTAACTAGGAATAGTACCACATCGCTTTTCATTAGATAAGTGTGGCTTCCCCCTCCCCTATTTAAGGAGGCCACACCCCTTTAGTTTTCCTTGGGGTTTTGCTTAGATTAATCTGTCTTTGAACAGTTTCGCCGTTCATCAGTTTGTGAGACCCCAACTTGTGAACTTAATATTTATTCGCAATTTCAGATTGCATCTTGTACTCTCTTGCTTGTGTTCTCGATTCGCTTGCAGGAGATAGCCTTCTTATGCAGGTCAACCGTGTTCGCACGGTTGATAACCAACGGAGCGATGGTGTAGTGATTGCGAGGGTTCGATCTGTTTTGGTCTGAGCCTTTGGATCATCAACGCCGAGATCTCCACAATCGACTTATCAGTACCTCTCGGAAGATCGGGTCATCGTCACATCAGTTGGTATCAGAGCAACGGTTGCCCATGAGGTAATTCTTGTATCCCTAGTTAGTAGATTGGTTTTTATTTCCTATAGCCCAGAAAAAAAAATTGCCCCACAAAAAGTGTTAATTCCGCTGTCCAAACCCCGTTGTGCCTTTCGATCTGTTAGTTTTGGTTTGCTAAATTGAATTTGTGTCCGTCATAGCATTGTCTAGTTGCTGGTCAAATCTTTGTTCCATTAAAAATCCAAACAAAAGAAAAATTCCCCACCCAAACCCTAATTTCCAATTTCGGCTGATTTTTCCTTCCTCTGCAGCCGCCACAAAAAACGTCATAACTTTTGATTCCGAGATTATTTCTGAGTGGGACCACCGCCATTAGATTCAAAAATCCCTTATCCATCTATCTGTAAAATTTCACGTCATTCCAGAAAGGCAGTTAAGAGATATCTGCGGTGGAAGTTGACCTAAAATTCCAGATTGAATCTGCAACAGTCGGCACTTGTGAATTTTGTGCGACTTTTTCGGTCGGTTTCCAGAACTTGGCCCCAAAACAAAAGTTGTAGAAAAAGCCGTCAGGAAACGGAGAAAAAAAGAATCATTGAAAAAAAGGCAATTGACAAATAGTTACGGCCAAAATACCAACGTTCTGTCTAGTGGACAGAAATCTTCAGTTTTCAGTTTGGGGTTAATCCTTGTGTTCTTTAATTCCAGATTGCATTGGATTGAATTATCTTCTATTTACCACTCCTACACATTGCCATACACTTGTTTTTAGCCTTCTTCCATCCTTGGTTGATCAGCAACATAGGCTAAGTGCTAGATACGAACTATAATTCAATTCTATGCAATTCTGAAATTAACTGATTGTTCTCCATTGCTACCATATTGTGCCTTCCAAACTACACCTACTCTTGATCGAACAGGTTCCTCTTGCAATCGCACCCACGCCGACATGGTATCACGAACCAGCCACCGGTTGTACCATCTACTGCATTGGTAAGAACACTTGTAAGAGTGTGGTAAGACGCTTGAGAATGTGTGATTCCACCTTCCACCACCTAGTAGTTGATAGGGATAATACCTTTGTGTTGTCTTTTGTTTTCTACTAACCATGACAGGTGAGTCGTCTGATGATCAAGAGTGTGTTTTAAAGTGAGAGTTCATGAAGCTCTTGGATGAACCACGCATCGATAGGAAGCTTCAAGCTTCGACGGATACATTTCAGCGCTCCATCGATTCCATCAATGAGAGTATTGCAACACTCACTACACGCCTTGAAAGAATGGTGAATCGCCGCCAAACAATGGACGCGAGTATGATCACTATGCAGGCCAAGATCTCGAGGAGGAGATGATAATGAGAGACAAAACCGCAACGCCGATGCTTCATTTGCTGCCCAAGATACACGCCACGACACCGCCTACATCAAAACCGTCACGGTATGGGAGGTAATAATTTTCAGCACCACAATGATCGTTCTAATCATGACCCATTTGCTAAAGTCAAGTTTACCATTCCATCTTTTCTGGTATTTATGATGCTGAAATATATCTTGATTGGGAGATGACGGTAGAGCGAAGTTTAATTCTCACTTGGTTCCTGAGCACCATAGAGTTAGACAAGCTACTAGTGAGTTTAAGGACTTTGCTATTATCCGTGGAATGACCTGGTACCATGCGCTACAACCTGATACATGGGAGCGGTTAAAAGAAGCTATGCGTGCTAGATTTGTTCCTCCTGCTTTTAAACATGAAATGCATAAGAAATTGCAGTGCTTAGACCAAGGTAATAAATCACGAGGAATATTATCAAGAACTACAAATAGGCATGTTGCGTTGTAATGTTGTAGAAGATGAGGAGGATAAGATTTGTCGTTTTACTGGGGTTTACGGCGTGAAATTCAGGACATTGTTTATTATAAAGATTTTACTATCACAACAGCTTGTTCCAGCTTGCTATGCTTGCGTAAAAGAATTGCAGGTTAGGCAACAAAGGACAAGGAGCAACTTTGGAGGTACGTCTACATCGAGATCAATACCTGGGCAAGCCAAGATAGCCCCACCTCCTATTTGTCGAGCTGCTGCCCCCTCTGAGAGTAGGGCGCGTTCAGCAGCACCACCGCCACCATCACGCGCACCCGAGACGAGCAAATCTACTAGTGTGCAAACACCAGCAAAGAGCTCTTCATCGGTTGCTTCCACGGGCCGTACGACGGGCATTGTGTGCCACCGTTGTAAAGGGATGGGCCACGTCATGAGAGATTGCCCAAGTCAGCGGGCGTGCATTGTGACAGAAGATGGTGGTTATGTAAGTGCTAGTGATGTTGAGGATGAATATGCTCTTGCAGCTAACCTTGTAGGTAATGGTGATGATCATGAGAACAAATCTGTGTTTGTGCCCTTTTCTGTGACTAACAACATGCGGTAGTTGAGAACCATGCCAAGAGGAGCATGAGCTGATGGAATCGTTGACCCCATTGGTTGAGAATGAAGATAAGGAAATGGATGCACTTACATCATCGAGGAGAGCCAAAAGGTAAAGAACATGGTGCTATCATCGCTCACGGTACTGATTTGGTGCTACAACAAGACATAGAGCAACCTTGTGAGTATATACCTGCTGTAGTGCAATCTTTTGATATTCCTTGTGTTGACTTAAATAAACCATGTGCTGATCTAAATTCTCATAATTTTGCACATGTTAAATTAATAACACATAAAGAAGTTTTGACTAGAATTTCTCCTGCTAATTCATTGTGTTACATCATGTTGGATCTACCTATGAAATTGTCACATGCTATGGAGAAAGTTTCTGAACTTGTATGTTCGAAATTCTTATTTAGTACCTACACCTCTGGATATAAGTTTAATTTGATTGGAGATTATTGTGTGGAAAATCAATTTCTTGTATATCGAATATGCATAACTTGTGATCACATGGATGAATTGAAACTTGCTGTTTGGGACAACAATTCTTGTATGCTGAATCATGTTGAATGTGAGAGGGAAGTAAACACTTACATTTGCAAAATAAGTTGCAATAATTACTGTGTAAGAAATTTTGAATTGCTCATTAACATATATGATTACTCTTGGGTTAATAATACAATGAGCTTTTATGATCATTGATGTTTTATAACATTAATTGTGCAACAACGAAGAACTGTTAAAATGGATGACATATACATATACCATGCATACACCTTGGCTTCTTTGTTACCATATTTTCAGCTTATCAAAAGCCGAGGATGGCTTTGTTTGCAAGAAGGGGAGGATGATAAGAACATGAACTCTATGGATACAACCATATTTGCTCTACTTGTTGTTACAATTACAAGAGCTCCTACGCATCACTTAAATTATGAGGTGAGCTCGTTTCAAAGAGATTTTACTTTATTTGATAAAGAACTTATGATATTACATAATGAGAGTTTGTTGCGTTTGTTATCATACACCAAGATTTATGATCAAGATCATGCAATACGTGACACTACACATATGTTAAAACCGAGGACGGTTTTCCATCAAGAAGGGGAGGATGATGTGACCACGCCACCAACACGTACGACCATAGCGGCCAATATCAAGAATGAACTAAAGATGAATTTGTTTCTTCAACTTCAACATATTTTAAATGAGAATATGATGCTACCTAATGATGAAAGTATATATATTTGTAGCACCACATCACTTTGGAACCAATTGAAGCAAGGGTTCAAGTTGGACAGGTTTTGGAATCCAATTCGGCCTCCAGATCAATTCGGATTCAGCTTGATAAGCCAACTTCAAACGGCCATAACTTTTGATCCAGAAGGCTTCTCGGGGCCCGTGAGTACTCGTTGGAAAGATCTCGGAGTCTAATTTCAGATGGATCTAGTCTCACCTCCAAACTCCACTCGAGCAGATCAGAAACTGCGAAACAATCCATGTCACTTTTCCAGTCCGACTCAAAGTGGGCCGAGGGCCTTGTAACTTGGGCTATTTGGGCCAGTACTGTTCACATGAACAGTACCACGCATGTGAACAGTAACTAGAAATAGTACCACATCCCTTTTCATTAGATAAGTGTGGCTTCCCCCTCCCCTATTTAAGGAGGCCACACCCCTTTAGTTTTCCTTGGGGTTTTGCTTAGATTAATCTGTCTTTGAACAGTTTCGCCGTTCATCGGTTTGGGAGACCCCAACTTGTGAACTTAATATTTATTCGTAATTTCAGATTGCATCTTGTACTCTCTTACTTGTGTTCTCGATTCGCTTACAGGAGATAGCCTTCTTGGCGAGGTCAACCGTGTTCGGCACGGTTGATAACCAACGGAGCAGTGGTGTAGTGATTGCGAGGGGTTCGATCTGTTTTGGTCGGAGCCTTTGGATCATCAACGTCGAGATCTCCACAATCGACTTATCAGTACCTCTCGGAAGATCGGGCCATCGTCACATCACAACATTAAGAACGGGTGCTACTTCGGTTCACTGCAAAAAATGTCGGGGTTACATGACCACAAAAGCAGGAGTGCGCAGTACACCACTCCCCTAACCAACCGCTCATCCTTCATGCGGTGTCGATGGGCCCACGCTGCCATTGTGGCGCCGGGGAACTCCTTCGAGCCAGCGGAGGAGGTCCCCACCCCCATGCAGCGTTTGCTGCACTACAACCCTGGCCGCGTCCTCCCCGACATAGCTCCAGATCTGTCGGTGAAAGTTTCAGAGGCCAGGCTCGATGAAGCGAATAGCGTCCGACATCACCTCCGACCGGGCAGGGAGATCCAGGTGAGGGTTCGCCAGCTCATGGACATGTCTACACCCATGCGTGTGAAGGATGGCGAGGGCGAGGCATGCGTCGAGGAAGCCGCAATGCTCGCTAAAGGTGCTAGCGCTGCGGAGAGCAACGCTGGCCCCTTCCTCGACCAGCCCGAGCGTCTCCACCAAGTCCTCCGGCCCGTGAGTAGCGTCCCGCACGTCGACACACAGATCCCGCAGGGCCCAGTTCAGAGACTCCATTGCCCTCCACGCCGACATGGACGCATTGTCCAAAGCGCGGTCCTTCTCCGCAAGAGACTCCACCAGCTGGGCCTTCTCCTCCTTTAGAGCGGTGATCTGCTGCAAAAAGGAGGTACGTTCCTTCACCGCGGCGCGTTGGACTTCCTCGGTCTTGTGTCGAGCGGCCGCCAGGGCGCCCTCCTGCGCGTGAAGCTGTTCGTCCTTCGTGGCGTGGGCGTCATCCGCAGCACGAAGACCGACCTCCAGGACTCTCCACTCTCGAATACGGGCCTCATCCAGCGCTTGGCTGATGACAAGCGTCTGGGAATAGCAATAAGAGTCAGCAGGTGCCCGGTAGTACTCTAGCAACCGCGAGCGCACATACTTACCCTTATCTCCGAGGCCTGTAGCGCGAGCGCCAGGAGGTCTCCCTCGCACGACGACAACATCTGTCGATCCAAGCCGCCGCGGGCGTGCTCTGCAGCTGCATTAAAAGCGCGAAGTGTCTCCACACGCGGGAGGAAGTCAAAGAGAACAATCTCCGCCCCCGCCGCGTCAGGGGCTGCGGAGGCTTCAGCCACTTCAACGGCGAGCGACGCCTGCAGGGCACCCTGCGTAGGTTCCGGGATGTCGCGCACACCCCCGTTGCTCGATCCTTCATGTCCGGGAGACTTCATCTCGCCTGATGTTGACGGAATGAGCGAGCAAATCGGAGAGAGTTTTGCGAAGTCGTGCGAGGAAAGGGAACTACGCCTACCTCCTGCACCCTCCACCGCGATGGAAGGGGGTGCCCGTTAAACCGCCGGCAGGGGGGCGGGTGCCTCGGTGGGCGGTCGAGAAGACCCTTCGGCCGCGTCGGGCACCGCAACTCCAAGCACAGGGCCGGCGACGCCGTACCAACCCCTCGGAGGCGAGGGAGACTGGACTCGAGGACGTTTCGCCTGTGGCACCGCAGGCGATTCTTCCGCGGCGCTAGCAGTCGAGCTCCTGTCGCGCCTTCATTCCCTACCGCGTCGGGCGCGTCCTTCATAGCCGCCGTGGGTGGCAAAGCACCGTCGGCCGCAGCACTCTCGCCAGGAGCGACGTCCCCGGGTTGGCGTGTTCCGCCCAACGGCGCCGTGGCGTATGGCCTCGACAGCGCCGGCGGATGGTGCCGCCAATGGGCTCGAGACGACGCGCCCACCCAAACTGGTCCGGCCAGACTCATCACCGGTCGCACGTCCTGTCCCAGCGGTGCCAGCCACCGAGGTGGTTGGCGGGCTGGGTACGGCAACCTCGAGCGAGCCGGCGCGCGCAAGGCAATACCCCGCAGCTACCACCGCCACGATGGTCCGGAATCCCTGCGGGAGCCTCCGCCGGCACCACGCGCTCGAGCACAGCAATGCCCAGAACCTCGCACGTGCAATTTATCAGCCCCTGCTTCGCCGTTTTTGTCGCGGCCTCACGCAGCTTGTGCTCCTTGAGCGTGTACGGACCCAGGAATGCCACAACCGCGTGCTCCACATCTTCTAGGTGGGCCACTGCACAAAAGACAAGTCTTATCAAGCGGGGACTATGCAGACACAAATGGATGCGTACCAACACACTGCACGACTTACAAGGAGTGGAGGGCGGAAGCAGGCAAGACAGTGGCGAGCGAACCCCGTCCTCTCGATCGTCGCCCCGTCGCGCGTACTTCCACCGGGAGGAGAGGGGCGCCACCCCGTACATCGTAAACTCTTCGGCCAAGTCGCGCATACTTAGCCGGCGCGCAACGCCAGCAAGCCTCCATAGCCTCTGTGCATCGTCAGCCTCCGGCTTCACACTTGGCGAGATATTGAACGAGATTGGCCCACCTCGGCACAGCAGGCCGCTCGCGCTGGTCACGATGTAATAAAACCACCGCCGCATCCAGCCGGACTCCTACCTCCCCAAGGTGGCCGACGCAGGGAATAGCGTCGCGCAGGACGCTCGCAGCACGAAGTCCACGCCGCCAAAGTTGGATACAGCCCCCTCCCTGACTTTCTTGGGTCGGCAGCATGCGTCGTGCAGGGTGACGAACAGGCTCGCACTGGGACACCGCCTTCTGTCCATGCCGCCCACGAAAAGACAGCTAGGCGGACTATGGCGTTTGGCGTCAGCTATGCTAATTCCAACTCGTAGGCCCGCAGGACTTCGCCCACAAACATCGTTGAGGGCATTCGAAGGCCGGCGTCGAAAAACGGGACGAAAACGATCGCCTCCATCTCGCGGGGCCTCGGCTCTGTCTCGTCGCGACGGGGTAGGCGAGCCCCATCACGCTCCTCGATCTTCCCTTCCCGTACAAGCCGCTGCAGCGTCTCTTCGGTTACGCGACTCCTCCCCAGCACACGGGAGCAGCGGCCCCCCGACTATTCCATGGCGTCCCACCACCTGTCGGGCACGTGAACGCCCCCGCAGCACCAGCTCGTACTCCCCAGAAGGGATAGACAACTCGTCCCGGCTAGGTAAGGAGCCGCCGCCGGGATGGTGGGAGATATCGTCCTGGCCGGCCATTGTGCTCTGTGATCAGGGCAAAAGGAACAAGGTGGGAGCAAGTTGCGCTATTGTCAGAACAAGCAGAGCCAGGAGACAGGCGAGACAGAACATCCCCACTACAACGGTGGCACCTTATAAGGCCCACTCGCCTTCCCCACAGCTACAAGCGCAGCCAGATTAACCCCCAGCGGTTCGACTACCCACGGCTTGGAAAAAAGAACTGCCAGTACTTCGAGGAGCATGCCTGGTAGGTGGCCAGACAGTGCACAACACCAACAGGTGCCTGCCATGCCTCCCGCTTGCCTGGGGAAGAGGCGAACTGCCGCGGTCACGCAACTGCTCACATCCCACAACGCACCAATCACAAGCCGCCGCATGCCCCACCCACGGGAAGGCGGACGGCACGGCAGATAGCTCGCGCCACAGCGAGCCAGCGTCGCACGATTCGAGCACCATTAAAAGCGCACTACGCATCGCGGGGTCATAACAGCCTGGCACACCGACGCCGGCGGCGCGAGGCCCGCCTCCACCACCGCCTACTCGACCAGCGCCGGCTCGTTGCCACCCGTTCGAGGGTAGGGGCGGGCGCGCGCGCGCTACTCCGACCAGCGCGCGGCTCGCGCCACCCGCTCGAGGGTAGGGGACGAGCGCGCGCGCTCGCCGACCAGGTGCAGCTCGCCGCCACACGTTCGGAGGGTAGGGGACGGAGCGCTCGCGCGCCTGCTCTGACCAGGCGCCAGCTCCGCTGCCACCCGTTTGCAGGGAAGGGGACGGAGCACGCGCGCCCCTACTTTGACTAGGCGCCAGCTCCGCTGCCACCCGTTCGAAGGGTAGGGGACGGAGCGCTTGCGCATCTACCTCAGCTGCCAATACAAGCATCGGCTTCGGCTACGGCCTCAGACCCCGGGACCCGCTACACACCAAGGCTCCGCAAGTTCGGAGAAGTTCACAGGCCGCAGGGACGGAGGGGGCCAAAGGACTCGGCAACATGGCTTCGGCCCTGTGAAGCCCTTCACCATGAGAGGCTCCTGTTGTAGGGGTGGCCCCCACCTAAACCCAGCAGGCATGTTAAAAGGTTATAGGGCCCAAAATGGGACATATGTAATGTTGGAAATATGCCCTAGAGGCAATCATAGAGATGATGATATTTCGTTGTATCCATGATTTAATAAATGTTCCTTGAATATTGCCTTTGTGTTGATTAACAAGTATGTGACTTGTTTGTGAAACTCTTTACTTATATGGTTATTCTAAAGTTGTCCCTAGTCGAAGTTCATGTGTGGACACACGTGAATAATGGATTAGCACATGTATCGGTTGATGACCATGTTTCACAGGTCATAGACATGGAGATGTCAAACCAATAATGTGGACACATGTTTAGAACATGGGGTTGGACCGACCCAACATGAGACATAACAATTATACTTATGATTCTCTCTCTACACAATGTGTACACCTTGTCCTTAGACCTGAGATTGTCGCATGTACTTGAGATGTGAATCGACCTACTTAGGGGCTATCAAACGCTACTCCGTAAATGGGTAGTTATAAAGGTAGTTTTCGGGTTTGTCATGAAGCATGCTGCGAGGCATGGTCAGTCGAGATGGGATTTGCCCCTCTCTATCTGAGAGAGATATCTCTAGGCCCCTCGAGTGATCGGATCCAGAAATGCATGGCCATGCTACTTAAGGTTAAGAGTTAACATAGTAAGGGATTCCGGATCACAGGATCGAGAAAGAGTGGTCAGCTTGAAGCTCGACCGAATATCGTGAGGCAAAGGGATTGGCATGTACATAAAGTTGTGATGGTTCGTCCGATATGATCTTTGTGTATGTTTAGGAGTTGGCACGTCTTGCTAGAGGCCGCTACCAACTATTGACCGAGTAGGTATACTCGCGTCATGTCTAAACATACGTGAACCTATAGGGTCACACACTTAAGGGCTGAAGCCTAATTCGGATTGGATCCGGTTAGATCGGGTATTGAGTCCTAATGGGCCTCCATTCGTAGAAGCCCATTGTAAGGACGTCTATAAAATGAGGGCAAGGCGCACGTGGTTGAGAGAAGTTTTCGTGACCTCCTCAAACCCTCGCCGCCACCCTCCCACGCCCGGCGCTCGCGCGATCTAGTAATCGGCAGCGTCGCTTCCTCCCGTACGTGTGGATACCTTTTGGCGGCGCTGCATCTGTAGCGTTTGGACGAACCACAATAGAGGAGTTGTACGTGGGACACCGTGACGTGGACGAGGAAGTAGTACGACTACTCTGCCCCGACGTGCTGCATCGACGTAGTACGACTACTCTGCCCCGACGTGCTGCATCAATTCCGCACCTGCGCGTCTAGTGGTAATTCCGTGATCTATAACTGCAGTGATCTTGGTTTACGGGTAGAATTTTTATTAATTTGCGCTAGCGTAGCCTACCCGTAGTCCTTCATGTAATGGCTTAAATACCCCTGGCAGGGAGGTACCGATGTAAGGGCACAATTGTAAAAGCACAGCCCATATGAATATATGTACCAAGGGAAGGCTAGAGGGAGGGGGGATCACCTTCTCCCAACTCTCCACTACCACATCTCTCTCTGTTTAGTCTGTAACCACAATAGTAGTCAAAGATTTCAACACCAGCTGCGGTCGATGATTTTGACATCGATAGTGGTCAAAGAGTTTGACACTGGTTGTTGTCGATGATCTCGACTAAAGCTACAATTGAAGATTTTGACATCAGTAGATGTAAAAGATCTTGGCATGGCAATTGTCAAAGATCTTGACACATCAGTGATCGAAGGTTCCAGCACGTCAGCAGTCCAAGACTTTGACATGACAGTGGTCAAAGATCTTGACTCTGGCTGCGATCGAAGATCTTGATTGCGGCAACAGTCAAAGATTTCAATGACGCTGTTGGTTGAAGATCACGACGATTCTTGTCGAAGATCACGACCTTGCCAGGGGTCAAAGATCACGACCATGCCAGTGGTCGAAGATCACAACTTCGACTACTATGGTTCTCTTCTCAACTTCGACTATGATGGTCCTCTTTTCGAGTTTGACTACTTATGTTCTTTTTTCGACTATGATTTCTTTAGTTCCCATTTTGACTACGATTACTTTAGTTCTATTTTTTACTATGATTACTTTAGTTCTCCTTTCAACTTCGATTACTTTACGAGGGAGAAGGAGCTCACCAAAGACAATGATTGCTCACGAGAAGGAGTGGAAGAAGCTACGATCGGAGACCTCATTGGTGGCCAAGGGGCCATGGCGACAACTATGTCCGAAATTATAGAAGCTACAAAACGGTGCGCATGAGCTTGCTTGCATGCATGAGGAGGTATGGGTGAAAGGAATTGAGGTATGGCTCAGCAGAGAAAGGAAATCTTATAGTGACATCCTAGTCAAAGAGGAAGGAGAAGAAGGCCTAGCTCGAGTAATCCACCAAGTGTTCCACTGCACGGAAGATCAATCAAATGAGTAGGGTGCTTAAGGGAGAGGTAGGAGCATTGTGATGGAGTTTGGGGAGGAGAGAGGCTCCCCAGTGAAGCTAGCACACAGTGCCGTACTCACTGCTATCATGTATGACTTTGGTTTCTCAACATTCTAGAGAGTGAAGTGCTTAAGAATATTGCACAAGAGACCAAAAGGGTGAGCTGAGGAGAAATGGCATGGTTGGGGGGCTTTATAGGTAAGGAATGGCTGAGGGCTGGGCGTGAGTTCTTGCGAGATGGTCAAAAACTCGCCATGGAAAGCGAGGCGCGGACAGGGACAAGGGGAAGATATGCATTGCATTTGAGGTGACAGGTTGGCAGAGTTGGTAGCAGCAAAGGAGAAACCATGGGTGCGGCGTCAACATTCTTTGCGCTCGGGCCCCACACAGCAGGGAGAGGGAGAGAGAGGTCAGGTGAGGTGAGAGGTTTTGGGCATCTATTAAACTCATTGGATGCATTCGAAAGATTATGAAAATCTTTGTGAATGCTCCTGACATAGAGGTAATGATTGCATATGTTTTTTACAATTTTATCTTCTCTTGATTTTTTTCCAGAAAAATATTAGAAGACTTCTTGTTGAATTTAAATATACTTGTTTGATTTGGATTCCATTTCATTTATATTCCATGAACTTTTAATTTTTGATAATCAAAATTTTCAAAGAATCTCCATAAAAGAGCCAAGGAAACAAAAATGCATTCAAGAAGTTTAAAAGTTTTCTCATTTTTGCATGCCCTAAAATTTGAGATGTTACACTAAGTTCAAAATTACCATCATTTCTATAAGTTTGAAATATTTTAAAATTTACCATCAGCTACACCCTAAGTTATCATATGCATTTTTAATAAATCACCACCTTATTTTCTAAATTTACCATAATTTTATGGTATCATCACTTTTAACTCAAAAGTAAACCCGAATCTTCAAAACTTACCATTAGTCTCACCTAAGATATTAGCTACAGTTTTAACAAGTTACCACCCTAAGCTTAGAATTTATAATTATTTTTAACTAAAAATATAAAAAATTACCATCCGTTACACCCTAAGTTACTAGTTTGTTAGTTCCTTACTCCCATAGCATTGCACAGGTGTGACGTGAAACTTTTCCTCTAGTGCTCAAAATAATCTACTTGATATTTTTTTCATTTCACAATAGATATGCATAGTATGCCAAAGCAATGTTTTGAACTGTAAGAGTACTTGAAAATGTCATGACTAATGGAAGAAAATGGCGTACCGAAGTAGAATGGAGAAAAGAAAAAAAATATAGAGCTTGGAGTTGTGAAGAGTATCCGGGGTGATCAATATGGCTTATGAATAGTGCTCATGGCTTATTTGTCACTATTCATAAGTTTTGTCTTTTTCTGAATTTTTGGTTTTTTGTTGAGCTTTTTTGCCGGTTCTTTTTTTCCCGTATTTGTTTGTATTATACGTAATGGGCTAACATATTTTTTATATTTTTAAATTTTTTAAATTTAATTATGCTAAATAAGTCTCTGTCACTCTGAGTGCTTTTTCACCCCACTCTGATGTTTTCAGCCATAAGCCACGAGCTTTTCAGCCGAACCGATCACCCCTGGACCAGGTAGCATGGAGTTGTGAAAGGTGTCCGAAGGACAGAATGACCCTGGCGTGCTGAAATGTACTCATGTATGAACCAAATGCCTATTTATGTTATGAGCTCTTATTTATTTGTCATATATTTAAGAACCGTTCACTAAGGCACGGTTCCTTAGGGTGTGTTTGGTTCGTGGATGGAAGTTGTATCGTATATCCTGGATGAGTGGATGCAGGCTGAGTGGAATCGTATTTCAGAAAAAGAAGATGTTTGGTGAGGCTGTATGAGCGGATACAAAAAAACTGAGATGATGTTTGGTTGCATGTATGAGCGGATGCGATCTACCAAACTCGAGAGGTCGACACGTGGGACCGCATAAGATACATCGCATCCACTCATCCGGGATGGCTAGTGAAGCTCATTTTGAGCGTATCCACCCATCCAGGATGAGGGCGTATTTTTGCATCCGCTCATACAGGCTGTATCCGCTCATACAGGCAACCAAACAGGCTCTTTCTCAGATTATACGGATCCACCCATCCAGGACGAAGGAGATTCAGGCAACCAAACACACCCTAAAAGAATTTTCAAATGTTTATTGAAGACACTCGATTCCGTGGTTGTGCTTGAAACAAGGTAATTTATGCGTAATAGGAACGACCACGACATTCATTGATTTAAATCAAATGTTTATTGAAGGCACTCGATTCCTTGGTTGTGCTTGAAACAAGGTAATTAATGAGTAACAGGAAAATGAAGGTAACAAGGTAACATTCATTAATTTAAAAGTGAAAATGATGGACTTGATCCCACCCGTCCTCTCTGACTCTCTCGATCAAACGTGCGCAAGAATCAAACGGCTTCAAAATGCAGTGCGCTCTAAAGACAATAGCGCTGGTAGGCGTGCTATAGATTCTGCGAACGTCAAATACAATATGTATTAATTACACAATTCTTTTTTCTTACAGTGAATACATAATTAGTTAAACAATGCAAAATGTAAAAAATACACTGCCGGTATATCCCAAACAACGATGATGAGAGACACAAAACACATTGGATGATAAGAGACGCAAAACACGCAAACATAATTCCCGTGAAGAATCTGCATGTCTCAGGCTGCGGGCACCGGGAACCCGATCCCGTGCCGCGTCGACGGGAACGTCGCGAAGAGCATCGTGCCGACAAGCCCGCCGGCCAGTGGCACGGCGGTGAGCACCTGCCGCGTGTCGTACGACATCACCGGGTAGAAGCACGCGCCCACGTTCTTGTCGAACATGGCCACGGACAGGAACACGACGAGTGATAGTACGGCGTGGAAGAAGTCGATGAATTTGAGCCGGTACGTGGCGGCGATGGCCGGTGGCGGCGGCGCAGTGCCGTCGACGACCCACATGCCGGTAAGCGTGGCAACTACGTACCTCACCGTCCCCTTACCGTCGCGGAAGCTGTCCGTGAAGCAGAGGAGGAAGCAGGCCGCCGCGCTGAGCCCCACGAGCCAGGCTGTCATGACGCGGTTCACGTCGTCGCATTTGCCGCCGTTGGTGAACACAGGCGAGAGCACCTCGAAGACCAGGACCGCGCCGGTGGGCAGGTGCTTGGCCAGCTCCGCCGTGCTCCGGAACGCCCGTGCGATGGCCCGCTCCAGCCGTGTCGTCTCGTCATCGGCGCCACCGCCGCCCTCCTCGTCGCCGCCGTTCGGCAGTACCAGGAGGCGCTCCGTCTCCGGCGCGTCGTGGCCTTTCAATATGCCAACGGAAGTGGACGCTGCAGGTGGCTCCACAGAGCTAGAAGCTGGCGCGGCGGTGGCGGAAGTCGATGAGAAAACCGCCGGAGACGGCGCCGGCTTCTCGGACTCGAGACCAGCTTGCTTCTTGGATGCCATGGCGCAAACGATCAAGCTAGAGGTTTTGCCTTGGTACTTGATGCAATCCTCGTTCGTTTGTGTATACGTCGTCTGATTTTGTAATAGAGTGGATGTGTGGCATACGAGTATGTTGTGTTACGCGCAAGTAAGAGGAGACTTGCAAGCAACTGACAATGTTTAAGATTGTTATGGAGATCATCTTGGGCTTATCATTGGGTAGTCAATATGTGAATGCAAAAGATATGAACTATTAAATATTTCAGTTATTGTTACTTTTTTTCTGAAGGTAAAGGCATTGTTATCATTAGCGACCTACAGAGAGTTCGCACATGCATTAGATGTATGCATGTATATAAACTACAAAGACCAAAAAGTCTTCTCTTGTTTTGTGCTAGCGACAGGAACCGAACTTAAAATAAATTGATTAGTTTGAGCGTGTCCAGCTGGGTGTAGTTATATATGTATAGGTATGACTTGGCAACATTGACAATGTACTTAGGGTGTGTGTGGATGGTTGGATGGAGGCTGGATGGGATGATTCCATCCAATTTTTAGCTTGTCCTTGTGTTTGGTTCGTTGGATTGGATGAAATCATCCCGGATCACTCGTCCACAAGGAGCGAATATTCCGCCCTGATCCTGGATGGCGCAATGTGGGCAAAATCGCCAGACAAGGCTATCCATGCTACTCAGGTGCGCTCTCGTGACCCCATCATTCCACTCACCTGCCTCCCAACCCTATCTCTCCTCTAGATCCGCATGTGGCAGAGGCGCCAACAAGGATGAGAGGAGGCCGGGCGACAGCGCTGGCGAGGGGACTCCAGGCGATGGAGTTGGTGAGTAAAGGCTCTCTCCGTAGTGTCTAGAGTTTTTATCCCTTTATTTCTTGGAGGTCGTCGTCCATGGAGGCCAAGAAGAGGCGGTGTGGGGTGCTAGACCTAGAGGCGCAGTTTGCCTTCTTCCATTTGCAGCACCGCCACCCAGTGAACACCGCTGCTCACACGCTACTCGTGTCAGTTTCACGCCCTTGCCGATCGCCTCGACTTCACGCTCTCCTAGATGGTCATGCTAGCCACGCAGCTCTTCTGTTGGACCTAGCACTGGTAGTTCCTCAGCCATGGCCTCTTCGAGGCATGCTTTGATTTGCCTCCTCATTGAGTTCTTGGTGACCTAGCTATGTTGCTAATGCTGAATATTTGCTTAATATGCTTGTTCTTGCAGAAGTGAGGGCCAACTGTGAGTGACCTTCTTGAGGTGTTCTTGATGGAGCCAAATGTGGACAAGAAGACACAGGCTAATCTCAAGGAGAGTAGAGAGCTCAAACAGAGGAATATCACCTGATTGAATCTATTCTTGTTGACTGGAGCAATGCGCGAAATCATATCATATATTTGTAGCATGTCGTTGCCTACCATCTGTATTGTTTGAACATTGCAATTTGAACATTGTATTTCATTACAAATTGATTTTGGAATTACATTTCTATTGGGAAGTGGAATTTAGTCTTCCAAGTATAACTGTAGAAGTAGCCCCTAGAAAAGAAGGTGCCAATACGAGTGAAATTTGAGATAACATATTTCATTGTTTCGAGTATTCAGGTTATTAGATTTCTCTATGTTGCAAATTTGTAAGCTATGGTTTTATTATGTTTCTATTGTACTTTCTCTGGTATGAAGGAATTAATTGAATTCCTCAAATTTCATGCCATATGTCTAACTGCATTAGCTCTTTGTCAAATAGCTTGACCACAATTTATGAAGAACGTAAAGCTGAGATGTTTGTGTACTACTAGTATTGTTGCAATTACTCAGATGTATGAACTACTACGGAAATTTCTTTTCCTTTATGTTTTAGGGTTGGCATGATGCACAGAAAGCACTCACCAAGTATGGTCAGCAGTTAAACAGCACCTTTGTTCGAATTCGAATTGACTTTGTGTTTGACACGGTGAATGCTATGTTTGTTCTAGAGGGTGAGGTATCCATATGATAGGAAGGAGAGTTGTTCTTTGATAAAGGAGTAGTTTCAATGGCTTTGAACACCCCTTACATGGAAGGTAATCTCACCCTAACCCATCTCATCCACCTTCATCCATCCAACCAAACACAAAATTGGTTCATCCCATCCACCCTTATCCCACCAACCAAACAATAATATGTACCATCTCATCCACCGAACCAAACAGGCACTTGGATCTACCACTAAAACCTGGATCATCCCATCCCATCCGACCTCATCCACCCAACCAAACACACCCTTAGTCCTAATATACAAGAATAGAAACTTGATACTGGTATAAGCTTGTTGCACGCTGTGATTCATCCAAATCCTGATATTGGTGTACTCTTTTGTGATTATTATCATACAGCGTGTTTGGATATCAAAATGTAACATCCCAACTTCTAGAGCATGCAAAAATGAGAAAATTTTTAAACTTTTTGAATGCATTTTGTTTCCTTGGCTCTTTGTTGGAGTTTCTTTGGAAAGTTTCAATTTCAAAAATCAAAAGTGCATGAAATATAAATCAAATTGAATTCAAATTAGATACGTATATTTAAATTCAACAAGGAGTCTTCTCAGATTTTTCTAGAAAAATTAAGAGAAGATAAAACTCTAAAAATTTACACAATCATTAATTCTATGTCATAATCTTTTGAGTACATGTGTGGACGCAATGGTAGTCACCTACGCCCATGCCCTACAGGAGATTAGGCAGCTGTGGATGCTCCTGACTTCCAGCTACGAGCACTCGGACTTACTCCGCGCCTAGCCCACCCACTACCAAGTTGTCCTCTAGGTGGTAGAGCATGAGCGAATTGCCGTCGAGGCCAAGCTGGAGTGCCTTCAAACTATGGCTGCACACTCTTGCCTCGCCACCATCAGTACAAGCACCAGCGCCAGCACCAGCACTAGTCCAAGCACCAGCGCCAGTGCCAGCACCAGTCAGAGCATCGACTCAGTGCTAGGGACCACGCATCTTGCTCACGGCGTGCAAGAGCACGTGCTCGCTGCCCAAGAACAACCTCAGAGGACCCAGTAGGATGTGTCGTCTCTCTCATTCCCATTCTCACCCTCGGTCTCCCAGCGACAACTCAAGCCCCTCCCGTTCCAATTCTCTCTCCTGGTCTCCCAACATCAGTCGAAGACATTCCCGTTGTCACTCTCGCTCCCCAAGGGAATGCATCTTCTGTGGCTGGAGCCACTCCACGAAGGAGTAGTCTATTGCATGTTAGGTAGCAGTGCGGCTAGGCAGTTTTTTGGATTGCAAGTGCTTCCTTCTCTCCAATTGTACCCCCTATGTATCCAGCTTAGTAGACATTGTGTATCGTCATGACTTGACGTAGCCTATATGTGACATCCCAAAATTTTCTGGTTTTTAAAAATTAATTTAAAGATAAAAAAGTATTTTAAAGGAAATTAAAATTTAAGATTGAATTCAGAAAATTTTGTTGAAAATATTTTTTAAGTCCAAAATAATCCCAGGAGTTTTTGTGAATTTTTCTAGAATTTTGGAATTTATTTGGTATTTTTCGGAGCTTTAATTATTTTCTTAGGTTTTCTAGAAAACCAAAATCCCTAAATAAATTATAAAAACCCTCACCCCGCTCTCTGGCTAACATGTGGACATCCAGGATGCGCCTGCGTCGCCTCTGGCCTCATCCAACTACCCCGGCTCCTCCCGCCTTCCCTCTCTCGCTAAGCGACACGTGTTCAACCCAGGTCATGCCACGTCGCCACTGGCCCCATCCCTTCTGCCCGCTGCCCCTTTCCTTTCTCAGCCATTCGATTCTTATTTGTCACCCATGCTTCTTCCCCCTCTTCTCTCTCTGCCAGTCCGACCACCCCCGAGGAGCGCCACCACCTCCGTCTGCTTCCCCGAGCCTCGACGAAGCTCGTCGACCCCTCTGCCGCCCGTGTTCACCATTGGAGCGCCGCCGCACCGAAAGCCCAAGACTTCATCACTGCCAACCTCGCCGTCAACCAATCTCCGGCCACTCCCGGTATTGCCGACTTGCACCATTGTGTTCCCCATGTCTTTCTCTCCCTTGCGCACCCTTCATCGGCCGCTGCCGCCCGCCGGAGCGCCGGCAAGCCATGCCAGCACACCAGGGTGACATGGCAGCCACATGGTGCCTGGGTGGCATGCCACCTCAGCCGGTCGGCGCCACGCTAGCGCCCTGCCGCTCGGTCAGCAGCCACATCAGCAGCCCACCCACGTGGCACACACGTGGATGACACCTCGGCAATCCTGGCCTAGTCACTTGCCACCTGGAAGCCACATCAACACCTCTGCCACCTCAACCACCCTCTGGTCCATGGACCTGATCCATGAGGACCAGGGCCCACCTGTCAGATAGACAACCCTAGGGCTGACATCATAAATCTGGATTTTCAATAGAAAAGTAATTCGGCCAAAAAAGAAAATTTAGTGCGGACGTCATAATTCCAATTTCCTTTAGAAAAATAATTTCAAAAATCTAGTTTATTCTTTTTCTCTAATTTTAAACTTCCAGGAGCCCGTTCTTCGTCGTCCCAACTCCGTTTTAGCCCATTCAAATTTCTAAATTCATCAAAAATTCCCCTATATCCATTTTTTATCTCAATTTAAATATTTGGAGTTCATTTGAATTTATTTGGATTTTATTTGAGTTTGGTGGGTTATTTTCATGTGTAGACTACGACGAATCCGGAGAATTTTTCGATGACGAATCACACCCACTTGAGGAGCAAGGCAAGTCACACACCTTAATCATGTTGATCCCAGTTTACAAAATAAAATTATGTTGTTTTAAATTATTCTGCATGCATAATTTTAATCAATGTTTTTCAAAATGATTTGTGCAAACAATACGGATGAAGTCCATGTGATGTCTTTCGGAAAAGATGGTCCGGGTGGGATGCTCGTGGATAGGTTAGTGTTTGGTCAGATCTTGCACTAATGGTAATACTTTCAATTACAGTTACTGTTTTTACTTATTATATTAAACTCAACAGTTTTAATCTACTTACTGTATTTCTCAATATTATTGCTTTTCGCTCAACTAACCCTATATGCCTTCCTTTTGTTGCCCTTAACATTATGTTGCATTTCTCCGTGTGACTTGCAGAGTACAAGTTTGTACTCACCCTTGCTATCTCATCACAGAGGAGGACTACATCAGCTACAGTGAGGACCAGGACGAGTAGGCCACGTCTTGCAGTCTTTTGCTTGTGGGCTAGGTTGGGCTTCGCCTTTATCAGCTTGCTTCTGCAGTTTCTTTTTCATTATTATTATTTGCCAATGTACGGTAATGTAAACGTTGGCCATAAGATTGTACTCTTTAAATTTAATAATATTATCATTGGTGTTTGATATGTATCCCTGTTACACTGTGTGCACTAGCTGATCCTGAACTAGTGCGATTTACACAGAGGATCCTGGAGTTGCTGCTCCGGGTTCCGACAGAGATGGTATTAGAGCCCTAATAACTCTAAGACATGACCGTATATAGAATAGAACTGGATCACCCTAAGGAACTACTTTCTAAAAACCTAAATTTAAAAAAATTCTCGTAACGACTAGTCTTACTTCTGCTTTTATTAAAAGTTGTTTTTCTAACTCTTTCCTTTTCAAAATTGTAGATGGCCGAGATCCCTACCCATACCACCCATGGCACCCAAGCTGGATACTTAGCCACTTGCCTTTGGAACCTCCTGCAAAAGATAGGTTTCAAGACACGCCTAGTATATTAGGGTAATCTACAGACCATCGGAGCACAAGAGTATTGGAGAGTAGAAGTGCTAAACTACGCCAACATTGGAGATGAAGCTGCATTCCACATTTTTGACGCTCCACAGAGACTGGATACCTTCTTCACCGGTATCCAAGATGCTGCACGAGAAGCCATTCATCAGCTGAGGGAGATCTACGCTAGGGAGAATCGAGACATCGCATTCCGGTATTATCCCTAGAGATACCTTGTGAGTTCCACCAGCATCTTTGCGCCTATGGAGGTGGAAGACAACCCTCGACTCATATAGCAAGTGGAGCTCACATAGTCTTTGGACTACGCGTACCAAGCTGCTTTGGATGAACTAAGCTACAACACCTACAAAATTCATCGAGCCGAGGCAGAGCTAGCTGCACTTCGGGCCAGTGATGACTGTTCCTCAGTCACTGGATCCAATTTTGAGCCCCCACCTAAGAAGCGTCATACCGAAGACAAGAAGAAGTACTTAGCCCAGTTTAAGCCAGCTCCCTAGGATGCCTTAGAATTGGAATACTGGAATAAAATGACGTTATTTGTGAGCTGTGAATTCTTTGTTAACAGCCACAATCTTAACAAAAACTTATTAATAATATTTGAAGTTGCTTTTGTTTTATCATTGTCTTTGAGGTGTCTCTTTTGGTTGTTTTGGGATGAGCATGCAAACCCGTCTTAGTTTCTTCCAATCTGTCCCTAGCCCTTCTAAAGCATCAAGCAGATGGTAAACATCAGGAACAACTACAACAGATCCCACAACAATGAGATCCCTCCACCCCCTCCAGCTAATGGACCCGATTGGGCCTAGATGATGGCTAATCAAAACCAGCTTATTCAGTTGCTGGTCCAGACAATTAACAACCCTACTCCGTCAGCTCCCGCCGCACCCACTCAAGCACTTGCACCCCACCTCTTAGAGTTTATGAGAATGCATCCTCCAACCTTCAGCAGCAGTTCTAATCCAATGGATGCAGACAATGGCTGCGAGCCATCGGCAAGAAACTGGACATTTTGCAGTGCAGTGACAGGGAGCGAGTTCTGTTTGCCTCCCATCAGCTGAATGGGCATGCCTCAGAGTGGTGGGATACATTCACTGGCGCTCATGGTAACGCACAAACCATTTCATAGGATGGGTTTGTGCGCAACTTCCGCTAGGCCCATATCCCTGCCAGCACTATCACCCTCAAGAAGAAGGAATTCAAGGCGCTCCGTCAGGGAGGACATACCGTAAGCGAGTATCTACAAAGTTTAACCAGTTGGCCCGGTATGCTCCCGAGGATGTGGCCACAGATGAGGCCAAGCAGGAGAGGTTTCTAGAAGGCCTCAATGACAACATAACTATGCAATTGATCTCCAACGACTACACCAACTTCCACCAGCTTGCAGCAAGGCTATCCGTCAGGAGGGCAAGCAGATTGAGATTGAGAGCAGAAAGAGGAAAATGGCTACTCAGAAGGTCAACCTTGGCGGCTTCCCCAAGGCCCATAGTACCCCACCGCAGCCAAGCAACTTCAGGTCTTCGGTGAGCCGGGCACCTCATTACGCCAATCGTCCTGCTCCATGCTTTCCCGTGGTACACCTGTTGGGGGACAAGTGCCAAAGAACCTTGCACCCGCTGATGGAGTGACTTGCTTCTATTGCAAGGAAGTAGCACACTTTGCTAAAACCTGTCCCAAGAAGTTGCAAGCAATGGCCAACACGGGAGGACAGAACCCAGGGCAAGTCTCCAAGAAGCCCTAGGTACTAGTGAAGGGGCGTGTGAATCACGTCACGGCCGGGGAAGCTCTCAATGCACTGGACGTCGTTCTAGGTACGTTTTTGGTAAACTTAGTACTAGCTTCAGTTTTGTTTGATTTCGGAGCATTGCATTCCTTCATTTCTAAGACTTTTGTGGATAAGAATGGGATGGGTTCAGTTTCTTTTAGCTTTCCCATAATAGTCTAGTCCCCTGGAGCAGAGATGGGAGCCAAGAACTTATGCCCAAAAGTGAACCTACTCATAGAGGGGGTACCATTCATAGCCGATCTAACAATTTTAGAATCCCAAGGATTGGATGTTATTCTTGGAATGAATTGGCTTTCCACGAATAAAGGGCATATTGATTGTGCCACCCGATCCATCACCCTCACCAATGGTTAGGGAGTAGAAGTGACCTTCACCCCAGCCATCCCAAGGGTAGAGGAGTGTACCCTTAATCAACTCCAAGGAGTGGAGGAAGTACCTATCGTTAGGGAATACCCAGATGTATTTCCAGAAGACCTCCCGGGAATGCCCCCTGATAGGGATGTTGAGTTCATGATTGACTTAGCCCCTGGTACATGAACAAGGTATTCATGGAGTACCTGGATAAATTCGTGGTGGTCTTCATTGATGACATTCTCATCTACTCTAAGGATGAGGAAGAACATGACAACCATCTTCGAATGGTCCTGGAGAAGTTGAGAAAGCATCAACTCTACGCCAAGTTCAGCAAGTGTGAATTTTGGTTAAGAGAAGTAGCCTTTTTGGTCCCCATAATATCGGTTGAAGGAGTTGCAGTAGACCCTTCCAAAGTCGAGGCAGTACTGGACTGGAAGCAACCTACCACGGTGACAGATTTTAGAAGTTTTCTCAGACTCATTGGATATTATCGTCGTTTCATAGTGGGATTCAGCGAAATAGCCAAACCTATGACCCAACTTCTAAAGAAGGACAAGAAGTTCAAATGGACAAAAGCCTGTGAGCAAAGTTTTTAGACCCTCAAAAAGAGATTGTTCTGCTGGACATTCACAAGAACTTTGAGGTGTTTGGTGACGCCTCTCGGCAAAGACTAGGATGTGTCTTGATGCAAGAAGACAAAGTGGTAGCTTATGTGTCTCGCCAGCTCAGACCACACAATGCTATAACCCTACCCATGACTTAGAATTGGCGACTGTGGTCCATGCCTTGAAGATTTGGAGACACTACCTCTTAGGTAACCATTGCAAGATCTATACGGACCATAAGAGCTTAAAGAATATCTTCACCTAGGCATTGCTTAACCTAAGGCAACGCCAGTCGATGGAGTTGATCAAGGATTATAATATTGGGATACACTACCACCCAGGTAAGGCCAATGTCGTAGCAGATGCAATGAGCAGAAAAGCCTGTTCAAACTACACACTGCCAAAAGAAGTTCAAACTCAACTTCAAGAAGAAGTTGCCCGTCTAAATTTAAACCCAACCTCAAGAAGCATACTTTTCATCCTACAAGCCCAACCAATCTTGGTGGACCAAATCCATGAAGCTCAAACAGTGGATGAGGACATCCAGGAAATCAAGAAGAACATGAGAGGAGGGAAAGCCATTGGATTAAGTGAGGATGAATGTGGGACTGTTTGATTTAAAAACCGTATATGTGTACCAACAACCAGCAAATCAAAGAGATGATACTGCGAGAGGCCCATGAAACCCCTTACTCCATTCACCCAGGGCGTACCAAAATGTACCAAGACCTTAGAGAGAGGTACTGGTGGGTTAGAATGAAGAGGGAGATTGCTGAATTTGTGGAAGCATGTGACACCTGCCCGAAAGTCAAACCAGATCATCAGAAACCTGCAGGACATTTGCAACCCTTGCCAATCCCAGATTGGAAGTGGGAGGAAATTGGCATGGACTTCATCACCGGACTACCTTGAACTCAATCCAGTTATGACTCCATCTGGGTAATCACAGACCGATTGACCAAAGTAGCTCATTTTATCCCAGTCAAGACTACCTACTCAGGGAGTAAGCTAGCAGAGATATACATGGCCAGAATAGTATGCCTGCATGGAGTTCCCAAGAAGATTGTGTCAGACCGAGGATGTCAATTCACCTCTAGGTTTTGGCAAAAACTTCATGAAGAACTAGGTAGTCGACTTAACTTCAGCATAGCCTATCGTCCCCAGACCGATGGCCAGACAGAACGAGTTAACCATATACTAGAGGACATGTTGAGAGCAAGTGCTTTGTATTTTGGCACTAGCTGGGATCAAACCCTGTTGTATGTTGAGTTCTCCTACAACAACAGCTATCAGTCCAGCCTGCAGATGGTGCCATTTGAAGCTTTGTATGGTAGGAAGTGCCGAACCCCTCTCCTGTGGGATCAACCTAAAGGACCTCAAGACCCGGCACTAAGCCAACTTCAAGACTCTGAGGAAAAAGTGAAAAAGATCAAGGAACGGCTTAGAATAGCCCAATCCCATCAAAAGAGCTATGCTGACAACTGTTGGCGTGATCTGACCTTTGAGGTAGGCGACTTAGTCTATTGAGAGTATCCCCACTCCGCGGAGTAAAAAGGTTTCAAACCAAAGGAAAGCTTGCACCACTGTTTGTGGGACCATTCAAGGTTTTGGAACGTAAAGGAGAAGTTGCTTACCAGTTGGATTTACCACCAACCTTGTCAGGGGTACACAACGTCTTCCATGTTTCGCAACTCAAAAAGTTCCTTCGAGTACCCACAGAGCAAGCAGCACTTGAGAATTTTGACCTTTAGAAAGACCTCACCTATCGAGCGCAACCTATCAAGATCCTTGAGACATCTAAATGCCAAACTAGAAGGAAGTCAATTCGTTTCTGTCGAGTGCAATGGAGCAACCACACAGAGGATGAAGCCACTTGGGAAAGAGAAGAGGACCTAAAAGCCAACCATCCTCATTTCTTCTGCTAGCCTGTTTGTATCTCGAGGTTGAGATTCTCTTAAGGGGGTAGGTTTGTGACATCCCAAAATTTTCTGGTTTTTTAAAGTTAATTTAAATATTAAAAAGTATTTTAAAGGAAATCAAAATTTAAAATTGAATTCAGAAAATTTTGTTGAAAATATTTTTCCTAAGTTGAAAATAATCCCATGAGTTTCTGTGAATTTTTCTAGAATTTTTGGACTTTATTTGGTATTTTTCCGAGCTTTAATTATTTTCTTAGATTTTCTGGAAATTCTAAATCCCTAAATAAATTCTAAAAACCCTCACCCCTCTCTCTAGCTGACATGTGGACGTCCAGGATGCGCCCACGTCACCTCTGGCCTCATCCAACCACCCCGGCTCATCCCGCCTTCCCTCTCTCGCTGCGCGATGTGTGTTTGGCCTGGATCGTCCCATGTTGCCACCAACCCCATCCCTTCCGCCCACTGCCCCTGTCCTTTCTCAGCCATCCGATTCATATCCGTCACCGTGCTTCTTCCCCCTCTTCTCTCTCTACCAGTGGGACCCGCCTGTCAGAACCGTCGTCCTCGAGTAGTCTCCTTTCTTCTTCCCCTTTCCTTTTTCCCGGCCGACGACCAAATCCCCCGCCGCCACCGCTTTCCTTCTTTGTCCCTGCCCGATTTTGGAAACCGCACGGTGCCAGGACCGAATCCCATTGATCTCGTGCTCCTCCTTTCCTTTCTTACCCTTATTTCCTTTTTCCCCCTCACCTTCCTTCTTCTGCCGCCATCAACGGTGAGCTATCCCTGTGGCCCTGCGCCCCCACAGCACCTATAAATAGCCCCCTCGGCCTCGCCTCTCCTCACACCAGCCCCCACCGCCTCCAATTCACCCTGAGGAGTAGCCCAAGGCCCCAGCCCTGAGCTTCTCCCTTGCCGAGCTTCGAAGGAACTCCAGCGAGTAATCCTGGCCGTTCCGACCACCCCTAAGGAGCACCACCACCTCCGTCAGCTTCCCCGAGCCTCGGCGAAGCTTGTCGACCCTCTGCCGCCCGTGTTCACCACAGGAGCGCCGCCGCACCGAAAGCCCGAGACTTCGTCACCGCCAACCTCGCGCCGACCATTCTCCAGTCACTCCTGATATTTCCCACTTGCACCATTGTGTTCCCCGTGTCTTTCTCTCCCTCGCACACCCTTCATCGGCCGCCGCCACCCACCGGAGCACCGGTGACCATTGGTCCCTGAGCTCGGCCACCACCGGCGAGCCATATCAGCACACTAGAGACCCCATTCTTCTTCGTCCTAACTCCGTTTTAACCCATTTAAAATTTTAAATTCATCAAAAATTCCCCTCTATCCATTTCTACCCTCAATTTAAATATTTGGAGTTCATTTGAACTTATTTGGATTTTATTTGAGTTTGGCGGGTTATTTTCACGTGTAGACTACGACGAATCCGGAGAATTTTTCGATGATAAATCACACCCACTTGAGGAGCAAGGCAAGTCACACACCTTGATCATGTTGATCCCAGTTTACAAAATAAAATTATGTTGTTTTAAATTATTCTGTATGCATACTTTTAATCAATGTATTTCAATTCTAGTTTTAAAAATAATTAATGCCTACATGTTAATTCCTCCATTGATATTGAAATCCTCGATACATTGTCACCCTAGAATCAAACTCTACTTAGTACACTAGTATTGGCTAGAGAATTTTTACATCAAAGGCATAGACCTGCTTAGATATAATTTTGGTTTTGAGATACCTTTTCACATAAAGTTATAAGCTATTGAAATGTATTCTTGACTTCGAGAGTCAAGAAGGGTGATAAAATATTTTGAAACAAAATATAAAATCTGGTTTAGACTTAGGCTAATGGTTAGGTGGTGGGTGTAGGCATGCACTGTTGTTCGGAGACACAGTGTTGATTGTCGGGCATAGGTGGTATGTGGTTGAGCCTAAGTCAATTAAGGACTGGTCTGTGAGCTACTATTGCAAAGCCCTATCGCACTACCACAAGGCTGGTATGGGATAGTCCTGACTGATTAATTTGCGGGTCCCAACCTGGGTCATGTCGTAGGTTGAAAGTGAGCATGGCGTAGGCCATGAGAAGTCTCACTCGGTTCAAGAGGGGGTCCCGGTCTGGTGGATTTCTTACTGGGGTGAAACCTTAGTGTTGGTGAGGCCAGGTTGAAGGCTTTGCATTGTAAAGGTCTTGTCATGATCTCATTGCCGCACACCAAAGGAAGTGTGTTAATCACGTGGCAATATGGGATGATCATGTTTTATGAGTAAAGCTGTACAACCTCTGCAGAGTGTAAATCTATCCTGGATAGTCGTTCCCTCGGTCATGGGCATGCTGAGTAAAGTTTTTCATGGATTAGATTTTGTTTTTCAAAATGATTTGTGCAAACAGTATGGATGGAGTCCATGTGATGTCTTTTGGAAAAGATGGTCCGGGTCGGATGCCCGTGGATAGGTTAGTGTTTGGTCATAGCCTACACTAATGGTAATAGTTTTAATTACAGTTACTGTTTTTACTTATTATATTAAATTCAGAAGTTTTAATCTACTTATTGTATTTCTCAATATTATTGCTTTTCACTCAACTAACCCTATATGTCTACTTTTTGTTGCCCTTAAAATTATGTTGCATTTCTCCGTGTGACTTGCGGAGTACATGTTTGTACTCACCCTTGCTATCTCATCATAGAGGAGGACTACGTTAGCTACAGTGAGGACCAGGACAAGTAGGCCACGTCTTGTAGTCATTTGCCTGTGGGCAGGCTTGGGCTTCGCCTTTATCAACTTGCTTCCGCAGTTTCTTTTTCAGTTATTATTATTTGCCAATGTGCGATGATATAAATGTTGGTCATAAGGTCGTACTCTTTAAATTTAATAATATTGTCATTGGTGTTTGATATATATATCCCTGTTACACTGTGTGCACTGGCTGATCCTAGACTAGTGCGATTTACACAGAGGATCCTGGAGTTGCTACTCCGGGTTTTGACACTATATGCCATGTCCAGCAGTCATGTAACACTTAAGCCCCTACTGTAATGAACTATCCAAGGCCTTATGTTTTTTATTGCATTGCTTCTCTTATTTAAATTGGTTTTTTCTACTTTGCTAGTGGAGAGCTAGTGAACCCTCATATATGTTTTCTCCCTCTTTTCTAGCCCTAAAAAGCCTTAGTTGTTTCTAGATGATGCCCAGACAGGTTGCTGCCCGTGGTAGGCGTCAAGCTTTAGGAACCCCAGCCCATGGAGGAGGTCGAACTCCAGGAACCCCAGCTCGTGGGAGAGGCCATCGCAAAGGTCAGAACTTGCCGCCGCCGCCACCAGGACACCCGGCCATGGCACGAGTGATGGTGCAACAAACACAAATCCTCCATACCATTTTTACCAGTCAACAAGCAGGGGCAGCTAGCTACACCTCAAAGCTAGCTGATTTCCTGATGACCAGATCATTGACCTTCTCCTCAGCCAATGAGCCTCTAGAAGTAGAAGATTGGCTATGTGATACTGAGAAGAAGCTCAGACTTGCCCGTTGCACCGAAGAAGATAAGGTGGACTTCACCACCCACCAGCTTAAGGGTGTCACAACAGTGTGGTGGGAAAACTACCTTGCTTGCCATGGAAAAGAGTCCCCTAGGCAATGACTCAAAAGAAGAAGGAGAAGAAGATGTAGAGGCAGGAGAAGAGACACAAGTAGCTGGCGCTCAGCAAGGAGGTCAGCAAGAGGAGTAGGTAACTGAAGAGGACAATGCTAAGGAAGAAGAAGAGATGACACCAGTCAAGTCTGTCATCACCTGGGCTGAATTCAATGTTGCCTTTTGACAAAACTTTGTGCCAACAGGCATCATGAGGATGAAGAAGAATGAGTTTCAAAACTTGAAGTAGGGAAATATGTCCGTTAGCGAGTACCTCACATGATTCAATCAACTAGCTCGCTACACCCCAAAGGATGTAGCTAATCAAGAAGAGAAGATTGATCATTTCTTCGAAGCGATGCATGAAGAGATGAGGGCATAACTGATTATATACGATCATCCTAGCTTCCAACAAATGCCCAGACCGCCAAGTCACCCTAGTGAAGTTCAATTTGGGAGTCACCCCATCCGAAGGCCAGTCTTCAGGACCAAGGAAAGGCTATCAAACACCTCAAGCTTCATGAATGGCATCAACTCCAAACCAAGACAGTATCAACCATGTCACTACAGAAGATGCCTAGGATGCCTCCGGAGTACTCATGGGTACTTTTTTTGTTAAGTCAGTACCTGCACAAGTTTTGTTTAATTCTAGGGCTTCGCATTCTTTTATTTCTAGAATATTTGTTTAAAAAAAGTTGAGTTGCCAACCTTTAGACTAAAGAGACCTGTGGTATTTAGCTCACTAGGAGGACCCCTAACCACTACTCTAGTATGCCCCAAGGTAGAAGTCACTATGGAAGACTTTGGTCTCCTAGCAGACATTTTGGTATTGCAATCTCAAACCTTGGACATCATCCTAGGGATGGACTGGTTAACCAAATATCAGGGTATGATAGACTGTGCTAATAGAAAGGTAGTACTCACCAAGTACCCTAGGCTAGCACTAAAGGTTATTGTGGATTGCCCCACCTTGGGTCGTGCAATCCATCACCTTGAAGAAAGGCCATTAGAAGAAATGCTGGTAGTGCGAGAATACCCAGAAGTCTTTCTAGAAGAATTGATAGGCATGCCTCCAGATAGAGATATAGAATTTCTGATCAACCTGAAGCCAGGAACTGCCACAATCATTAAGAGACCAACCAAATGGTAGTAGAAGAACTTGAAGAACTGAAAACTCAAATCAAAGACCTCCAAGAAAAAGGATTCATTAGAACCAGCTCATCCCCTTGGTATTTTCCAGTACTCTTTGTTAAAAAGAAAGATGGCATCGCCAGATTATGTGTGGACTACAGAGCCCTCAATGATGTAACCATCAAGAACAAGTATTCTTTGCCTCGTATAGATGACTTGTTTGACCAATTATCTGGAGCTACCGTCTTCTCCAAGATAGACTTAAGGTCAGGATACTATTAGCTCAAGATTAGGGTAGAAGATATCCCTAAGACAGCTTTTACCACCCGGTATGGCCTGTTTGAATATATAGTCATGTAGTTTGGTTTAACCAATGCTCCAACCTACTTCATGAACCTAATGAACAAAGTGTTCATGAAATACTTGGATAAATTTGTGGTCGTGTTCATAGATGACCTTCTGATCTACTCCAAGACCATCGAAGAACATGCAGAACATCTGCGAGTAGTCCTAGACACACTCAAAGAACACCAGCTGTATGCTAAGTACAACAAGTGTGATTTCTGGCTGCATGAGATTAGTTTCCTTGGACACATTGTATCCTCTGGGGGAGTAGCAGTTGACCCCTCCAAAGTAGAGGTAGTTCTAGAGTGGAGGCAAGGCACCTTAGTCACTGAAGTGCATAGTTTTCTGGGTCTACCCGGATACTACAGATGCTTCATAGAAGGTTTTTCGAATATATCTAAGCCAATGACACTTGCTCAAGAAAGAGAAGAAATATGAATGGGCAGAGGCATGTGAGAAGAGTTTTAAAGAATTGAAGAAAAAGCTAACCTCAGCCCTGTGTTAGTCCTGCCAGATATACACAAAGATTTCGAAGTATATTATGATGCATGATGCCAAGGTCTTGGCTATGTGCTTATGCAAGGAGAAAACGTTATGGCTTATTCATCCAGAGTACTCCATCCCCATGAGGATAATTATCCAACCCATGACCTAGAACTAGCCTCAATAGTGCATGCTCTAAAAACTTGGTGGCATTACTTGATTGGGAATCATTGTGATATATACACAGACCATAAGAGTCTCAAATACATCTTCACCCAAACTGATCTCAACCTTAGACAAAGAAGATGGCTAGAGTTAATTAAGGACTATAATCTAGATGTCCATTATCACCCAGGGAAAGCTAATGTAGTGGTTGATGCCTTAAGTCACAAGCCCCACAACAACAACCTTATGGTGTAAGAGTTTCAACCTGAACTCTACAAGGAATTTGAAGCCCTTAACCTAGGGTTAGTAGAACATAGTACCCTAGCTGCCATGGAAGTGCACCCAACTCTTGAGAAGCAAATTATAGTAGCTCAGAAAGGACACCCTAGAGTCCACAGGTTTAAGCACCTCATAGCCAAGGGAAAAGCTCCCAAGATGGTAGAGGATCAATGGGGAGTCCTATGGTATAGGAAACGTCTCTTTGTTCCCCATCAGAAGGATCTCAAGGACCTGATACTCAAGGAAGCACATAGCTCAGCTTACACCCTACATCCAGGAAGCACCAAGATGTATCAAGATATGAACACCTTATATTGGTGGCCCCCGTATGAAGAGAGATATCACTGAGTATGTGGCTTGTTGCGATGTATGCCAGTGGGTCAAAGCTGAACATCAGAGACCTGCCGAACTACTTCAACCCCTGTAAATTCCCTAGTAGAAGTGGGGCAAAGTTGGAATGGATTTCATAACTGGCTTACCTCGCACCAAGTCAGGATATGATTCCATATGGGTGATAGTCAATAGATTGACCAAGGTTGCCCATTTTATCCCTGTGAAGACCACCTACAAGGGAGATAAACTAACTGAGTTATACATGACCCGCATTGTATGTCTACATGGTGTTCCCAACAGAATAGTCTCAGATCGAGGTTCCCAGTTCACCTCGCATTTCTGGTCTAGTCTACATGATGCCCTTGGAACGCACCTTACATTCGGCAGCACATATAACCCCCAAACAGATTTGCAGACTAAAGAATAAACCAGATTCTGGAAGACATGCTCTGAGGTTGTGCTCTGGAGTTCACTACAGACTGGGAGAGATGTTTACCCTATGTAGAATTCTCCTACAATAATAGTTATTAATCAAGTCTCAAGATGTCCCTTTTCGAGGCTCTTTATAGCTGAAAGTGCAGAACCCCTCTGCACTAGTCAGAAGCATGAGAAGGATATATCTTTGGGCCAGATACTCTGAAGCAGGTAGAAGAGAGTTCGATTGATCAGAGATCACATGTAGGCTACTCAGTCTTGGCAAAAGAGCTATACTGACAACCGCAACAGAGAATTAACTTTCCAAGTCGGGGATCATGTTTGCCTCAAGATGTCACCCCTCTGAGGAATCGAAAGATTCAAGGTGAAAGGCAAGTTTACGCCCAGATACATAGGGCCATTCCCTATCATCACCAAATGTGGAGAGTTTGCATGCCGATTGGAGCTACCCGCAAGTCTGTCAGATGTGCACAATGTGTTCCACATTTCTTAGCTCAAGAAATGTCTTAGAGTTCTCGAAGAGCAAACCCTAGTTGAGACCACCGAGCTCCGGAAAGACCCGTCTTACCCAGAACATCCAATCAAGATCCTTGATACCATGGAGAAGCAAATGAGATGCCAAACCATCCGTCTCTGCAAAGTCCAAGGGAGCAACCACTCAGAGCAAGAAGCAATCTGGGAGTATGAGGACCAGCTTAGAATAGACTTCCCATTTCTGTTCCCAAAGTACCTTGAATCTTGGGGTTGAGATTCTGTTTAAGGGGGTGGGATCTGTAACATCCCATTTTTTAGAAGCTTTCATGCTAATGCAAAGATTTCAAAATCTAATTACAATTTCAAAGAATTTAAATATAATTGTCAGAATGCAACTCAAAATTGGTTGGGAATTCAAATTTTTGCAAAACTTTTCAACTTTTCCTTGGGCTCCAACCCCTGTCTTCACAGCCCGTTTCCTCCAGCCATCTCCTTCTCCCTCTTCTTCCTTTCTCTCCCATTAGCCAGCACTGTTATCTCTTCAACCCAGAGAAGGATGGCGACAACCTCATCTATAGCGATGATAGCCTCATATTTAGTGCACTATCATGATAGCTCTTCGGCGTTTGCCTCCCTTGTGCATGCATAGCTCGACCATGGTCCGGCACCCTGCACGCACGTCAACTCCTTCTCCCCCGCTCGGCTGAAAAGGATGGTGACGCTGCTCAGACCTCTACGCGCTTAGACCACTGTGTAGACTCATCCCTCACATAGCTCCCCTATTCTCTCATTGACCCCTCGCACAGCCGCAGTTCAGTGCACTAACCGAGTTGTGCCCTGACCTCCGCTTTAGTGCCTGACCAAGCTCTACCTTGGATCTGCCTCACTGCACCATTGTGATCCAACCCTACCATGCCTATGCCATTGTGGCCCCCACACCTACCGCGGTAGTGTCCCCTTCTCGTTCCCCACCAGAGTTCTACCATGGCAGCCGTCCCCTCTGCCTTGTCTTCCCCTCCGCTTCATCTTCCGCTCTACCCTCCTGCGACCGCTGGGCCAAGGAATGCACTATCGGGACAACCTCCCCATGCCATGACAATCCGTGGTCCTCACCATCTTTCTGCACTACTATGGTGAGCTTCGGTCACCCTACAATGTAGCCACGTCGAAGTCGGTGTCACTCGCACGACCGCCTCACCGCCGCACGAGACTCCATGACACCGATCTCCCCTCCGTAGCCTATAAAAGGATGCTCGAGCCTCCCTTGCTCTCCACCCACTCCCACTCAAATCGCACTGCCGCCTCCCTCACCTTCTTGATCACACCATTGCCTCTGCCGTAGTTTCTTCCTCTAGTAGTCCTCGTCGCCAGCTCCACTCAGCGGACTTACGACCCCCTGAGCTTCTGCCAGAGTTCACCACTAGTCCCTCTCCCTCCAACCTCGTCTAATCATGAGAGACCGTGTGGAGGTGACCTCATGTTTGTGATGAGTAATTGACACTTGTTCTGGAAAGTTTGAGTTTGATTTGTGTGTTTTGTGCCAAGACGTAGCGTGGTGCAGTCAGCTGTGGTCGGTCCTGGTCGAACGTGGTCGGACATGCTTGGGACGCTTGTTCTACTATTTCGACCGGTCGTAGGGTTATCTCGTGCTTGAGTACTTTTTACTGATGCAAATATATAATTACAGTGTTTCAAGCGGTGCTATGTGATATTTTCTTGTCTGTGATGGTTGCAAGACTTTGAGGCTAAGTCGTGGCGAGGCATGGGATGGCCGGACTAAGCATAGGCGGTGCTGAGGTCGAAGCGGTCGGGAGATGCCGAAGATGGCGAGGGATCAAGGTGGTTGCAAGGCTTGGACAACAAGGCAAGAAGAGGAAGCTTCCAGGAAGAAGCGTCTGGAGCAATTTGGTAAAATTGACTCAGGCTTGAGAAAGCGGATTCGGTTTGAGTTAATGGATAAAGCGCAGAGTTTGTTGGAATTAATGGGTAAAGTGCAGAGTTTGTTAGAGCTAATGGGTAAAACAAGTTGGAAACCCGGTAACTTGAAGCTATAAATAGAGGGGTTGGTCTCTAGTTGCAGGTGTAGTTTTTGCTTTTGTCTCATTTCTGCGTGAGAGGTGTTCAGCACTTGCTATTTTCTTTTTAGGTTGTTGCTCTTGGATGGAGAGAAGGTTGTAATGGCTACAGAAAATTACATTTTGTAATCATTCATCTCTCTGAATCCATTTGAGAAGTCTTGTGTTTGAGATGTTTCAATTTCTTGCTTCTCTCTATGTTTCGCTTCCATCTTCGCGTGCTTATGTTCTACTCTCTGAACTTTTCTGTTATTTTTGTTCTGAGTTGAGTCCTTGTTTGAGAAGCTGCCAAATTATTTCGCTCTGAACTGGGAATCTTCTCAAAAGCCCCTTGGCTAGCTCATTCCCGAGAGCAAAGGTCTCAATAGCAGTGTTCCTTTTCAAGAATTTGTTTGCTTCAGACTTCCTCTGTTTTCTAGGGTTTACTGTACATCATTGGCAGAGGAGATGTGTGTTCTTGGTTCTTGTTAATCAGAGGATGAATTCTAGATGTGCTTAAAGTCCCATGATCAAAAGATGCAAGAATCTCACGTTATGCAGAAATCAAACGTTCTGGTCATGAGCAGTTTTACTACAGACTTCCTCTATTTTCTAGGGTTCACTATTTTTGTTGGCAGAGGAATCTCATTTTCTTGATGTCTCGGCGAAGAGTTGCTTTAGCTTTGTGTTTTCTCAATCCGAGGACATCTCTCTGTTGATTTGGTCTGATTTTCTGTATTCAGTTCAGCAACACAGTAATTTCTGTGCCTTTTGTTTTCAGCAGCTTTGGTTCTCTGTTTTTGTCGGACACCGGGTTAGCAAACCCAGATCCTCTGTGATTCCACCGCACTATTCCCTGGATCAGTAGATAGTGCTCACAGATACATTACTGTATATCAAAAACATATAATGCGGAAGCGTAAATAATACAGTAATACTTACTCATGGGCCGATTGGGCCGAAAACAAGGAAATGCAGCAGCGGAAACTTCACACAGATGGGACCCTCAGGACTTGCCCACAGGCAGCCAACTGGGGTGCGCTACCTAGTCCATGGCCTCTTCTTCTTCTAGCTCTGTCGACCACTTTTTAGCGTCGTAGGGCTTGACATTCCTGTTCTTTCTGACTGAATGAAGGTAATTAAGCAAAAGTGAGTACAACCGTACTCAGTAAGCCACCACACAGGATGCAAATAATAATATATGCAAAGCTGTCAAGAGAGGCTTGAGGTTCTTTTATTTGCTAAAAGAGTTGTTCTGGTATTACAATAAGTAAGAAAAATCCTGAGACTTAGCAATTTTAACTAAAATAGATTTTATGAAATTGATTGCGAGAATACAATAATAATAGAAGTGTAGGTTACATCCACCTTTTACAGTGCATGGTGACCCCCACCTATGCTAGTTTTCACCACTGGAGTACTTCCCTCTAGGAAAAATTCAAAACTCAGAGTACGTCCCTCTGACTGGTTTTTATCCCACCCACAAATGTTTTTGGAAATAGAACTAACTCGAGTAAGTTCCCGTGTCCACCCTTGACCGTGGGTACGGCTATTCGAATAGTTTTCAACTCTGCAGAGGTTGTACACTTTCACCACAAGAGATAAGTTATCTTAATAGCCAACATGCTTCCTTAGGCATGAGACCCAGATAATTTATCACAAAGCCTTTACCTTACTCAGATCTAGCTAGACATCACCCGCTGAGGTTTCACCACTAAAGGGTTAAATCCAACACAGTTAGAAGCCCCCTCTTGCGCCGTGCGGGTACAGTATATCCCTGTGCTTCACTGTGAGTGAACCAGTATACCCTGGCACCCACTTACCACTGGTGATATCTGAATTAGACCCTAGCAAGTTAGTCAGCTAGGTCGTATCCATATAGACTAAAATACTGTTTTACACAAGGAGATCATCACAAGATTCAGTCCTTAATTTGTCCAGGTGGTTCTTACCACAAACCACGGGTTCTCGTGCGACATCGGCACCATCCACTCTCACCAACCACCCAAACAGGTATAGCATGTTTTGAGGGTTTTGAGAAGCATAAAACAATCGTATCAAAATACTCAGCCATGTACATCCCATGACTGTCCCAAACAAGTACTTTTTTAAAGATTGATGATCAAGGCAACTAGCGCCCTGGACTTGACCGGACTAGCATAGCATTTTAATGTATTCTATAGCTAGTAAAGATTATCATTAATATCTCTGGTGACAAGGATTAAGTGATTCAAGTGTCAAGGAATGACATATTAAATTTAATACAACAACAAGTGGGCATGTAGCTACCTTAAGCTTTGACATACATTTGCATATTAAATTAGGCATGCAAGTTGATAATTTAAAGGAACATAAATTTGCATAAGATGTAGGATCAATATGATCAAAGTGATGACTTGCCTTGCTTGGTTTACCATGGCCTTGATTGCTCTAATTCAAAGCCTGCTTAGTCAATAACCTTACTTCCTAGTCCTTGCTTTTACCCAAGTATTGATCATGTTCGAATCCGTCGCTTCGTCGAGTCTTCAATTCTAATACGTGGCAAGGAAAAGAAAGACCAAATAAATCCCAATACTTTAAACACCCAATTAAATTTGGTTTATAAATTTATTACAATTTTGAGAATAAGGAGATGATTCGAGTTAATGCGCCGCAAGCACAGCCATAGCTGGATTTGAGTGAGAGCTTGTGTTATCTGAATAGCTTTACCGCGAGGGAAAATTTTAGAGTAGCGAGGGGTCAGAAGTGAAGATGCATCTTCAGGAATTATCTGCGTAGCCGATTGGGAAAAGGTGAAGCTCGACCTTTTATTTGATGACTTGATCTTAATTGATTTCCATTTATCAAGGAAGTTCCATGAGTCGGACAAGACTTAGGGACAGATAAAAGGGAGTATCGATGATAGTATAGAGAAACATGATTTTATGATTTTAGGATACAGATACGTAAGGTGAGTATAATTAAATATGTGGTGTAACTTTGTTATTTCATGTGGCAAAACTTATCTGGGAAAGCAACGGCCAGTTCAATGAATCATCGCTTTTAACAACTTAATTAGGATATGAAATCTAATTGCCTAACCAATTATTATTATGCACAAGATTGATTATTTTATTAGCTAACCAATCTTATTACTAACGGTCTGCCTTTCATTGAATGAGTGATTCATGGTTGATATTTTATGTGGCAAAATCTGGTTAAATTGGTTTACTTAGTTCGTACTAATGGATTGGATCGAGAGAGAGGGAAGATACCATTTAGACCATTTGAGTATTTGATAGAATGTGATATTTAATCTTCAATTTGTTTGATGTCAAATTTGCGAGTATTGAACTTATCTTTATAAAGGTTTAAACATGCTACTTTAATTATTTAGGATTACCTTAAATTCATAACAGATGATCTTCCACTTAGTTTCACCTTTTGATTTCTAACATCAATATCCATGGAAGCCATGTCGATAACTAGCCATATGAAAATAAACCACGCATAACGTGTTTTAATTTTTACATGAGTATTAATATATTAATCTCACTTGGAAAATATAGTTAACTCATGTTAAGTTTTTAACTTAATTGCGTAAATCTTTTCATTATGAATTCAAAAATAATTCCTTATTCTTACTCTTATGCACAATGTGTCTTTTCATGCAATTAACCAAACTTAGATTTTTGATTTCCCTTCATACCCTTTTTAGATTAATCACACAATCAAATTTTTATTCCATTTTCATTTACAATCCATATTCTAAGATTGCTCCTTGAAGTAAAATAAGAGGGGGCAGGTGATACCCATTAGCTAGTTTGTAATCTGCAGTGGGCCCACATGTCATAATAGGGACACAAAGAGGAGGAAGGCACTGCCTTCGGCTGAGCTGACAGAGGGGGAGCAGAAGCAGGGAAAAACAGGGGAGGCGCAGGGGAGGCACGCGGCCGGGGGGAAGGGGCGGTGGCGCCGGCGAAGGGCGGTCGAGGAGGCGGCGATGGCCACAAAAATGGAATCCCTGAACGTCGAGGAGGCTCCAGGGGTACTGGCGCCGGCCGGGGAGAAGCCACGGCAAGCTGGCGGCGGTGCCAGGCAGCCGACGGTGAGGGAGAAAGGGGCACCGGCGGCCGGGTGCGAGGGGGAAGGAAAGGAGGTGCGCCGGAGCACGAGCGGAGGCACAGGAGCTTACCCGAGCTATTAGGGTGGCCGGAGGAAGACCGGGAAGGGCCGGCGTCGTGCACTAGCGGTGGTGCGGCCGGGTCGCCGTGGCGGGGTCGCAGCGGTGGAGGAGAGCGCAAGCCGGTGGTCGGAGAAGCTTCGGCGCACCGAGAGGAAGCCCTTGGCGCGAGGAATCGGCCTCAGGTTGACCCAGGGGGAAGCGGCGGTGAAAGCGGCGGCGGCCGGCCAAAAAGGGGAAAAACGTGCATACGGCCGGCTCGTGCAGTGATTCTCTAATTCCTCTCGTGGGGAGGCATCTCAGTGAGGAAGAAGGGGGGAGGAGGTGAGCCTAGGCTTCTTTTATAGCCAAGGGAGGCGGCAGCGACACGGCACCGGCCTGGGCAGCAGCAATGACGACGGGGCGAGGCGTAGGGGTGTGGTGGAGGAGCTAGGGCTAAGCAGCGCCAATGTGGGACTTCAATGCGGCATCAATGCGAGGCAACGGGGGAGAAAAACCGGGTGTGGGGTTGGCTTACCACGGCGGGAAGGATGGAGGAGACGACGCGCGGCCGAGCTAGGGAAGACAGGGGCAGTGCTAGGCCGGTGGTAGGGGAGTGAAGGCGTGTACGGAGGCGAAGTGGCCGGCGGCTGTAGCTAGTGGGCTGACCAGCGAGAAGAGCGGTGGCGCGAGGCGGTGGGCCGACTTGGCGCAACGGAAGGACAGGGAGGAGGATGGGGGAAGAAGAAGGAAGAAGGAGGAGGCTGCAGTCGGGCCAGAGGAAAGAAGGAGCGGCCGAACAGGCTAGGAAAAAGAGAGGGGAAGTGGGCCAGGAAAAAGGCAACGGCCGAAAAAGAAATGGGGCTAAGCCCAAGAAGAATTCTGGAGGTTTTATGATTTTATGATTTTTGTGATTTTAGGATTGGGTTTCGAAGAGCATATTTTAAATTTTGAAGCTTGGCTCAATCTCTGAGTTTCACATTTTTATTTTTAAGATTGCTCGAGTTTTGAGAAATACTTCTTAATTTTCTGAATGTAACTTTTTAGATATGAAATTTGGATGGAAGGATTTTTATATTAATTTTCAAATTCCAATCCTGGTTTTAATTATCCATATTTTGATTTAAACTTGCAATTAAAGCTTCCAAGTAAATTTGCATTTTCTCAGTTGTATTTTCAGCCGTGGTTCTTAATTCCAAGGTTTCTATTCTTATTAATCGGGCTTTTGACAAGAAACCGACTCGAGAAAAATTTGAATAATGCCAAATACTTTTTGAGAAACTCGGGAGAAACAATTAAAATATTTTATGATTTTCGCAAATACAGTAGTTCCCTTTTTGGGATGTTATAGTTTTCCTGCAAAGTTGTTCTTTTGATCTGAACTTTCTCTCCCTGAAGTCAGTCAGATGTTTAGGTTGAAGTCCTTGTTTAGTTGATCTGAGAAGCCAGCAACCATTCAATCATTTTTCTGTTCTCGCCTCTTCTTCAGTATTTACTGTTCATCTTGTTTTCAGTTGCTCAATTTCTTTGCTCCAGTTGGTGTTCGTCTAAGTGACTCTGTTCCCGGTCAGATTGAAAACACTTTAGCGGTCCGACCGCTCTCCCTTTGGCGGTCAGACCAGCCCTGCTTCGGCGGTCAGACCACTAATATTCTTGCGGTCAGACTAGCTTTGCTTCGGCGGTCAGACCGCTAACACTCTTGCGGTCAGACCGGCCTCATTACTTGCATTCGGTTGCTTGCTCTCTGGACTGCTTCATTTTTTCTTGTCTCATTTTTCCTTGCTATTTTCTGCTCTTTTTAGTTTCCAAGTGAGCATTTATCTTCGTGCTTCATAGATATTATAGCTATCGGAGAAGAAATTCGTGTGAATACTTGGGGTGGTTTGAATGCACCATTCACCCCCCTCTGTTGCCATTTTGGTCCTACAAGTGGTATCAGAGCCGGTTAGCTCTTCCCTGTAGATCTTAACCGGTCTATTGAGCCATGGCGACAGACAAGTATTCCACCAAGCCCCCTATCTTCGATGGGATCGACTATCCCTTCTGGAAGAGTAGGATGGAGACCTACATACAGGCTCAGGGCTATGCCATCTGGAGAAAGGTCAAGACCTGATATGTGGTTCCTGCCAATGAGAACATCACAGTGGCAAACATGCCGGATGTTGAGGCGAATGCTAAGGTGAGGAACATCATAATCCAAGGTCTGAGCCGAAGTGAATTCGATCGCATCTCTTATCTCACATCGCCCTTCGATATTTGGGTGACCCTCGATGCTTACCATGAGGGAACTACTCAAATTAAGACGGTATGACAGGACCTGTACAAGTGAGATTATAACAAATTTGAAATGCTTGCTGGAGAGTCCCTTGATCAGTGTTTTGCGAGGTTTCACAAAATTCTGAGCAACCTCCGAGCGGTCGGTCTCACGTACCCCGACTAGAACAACGCTCGACAGATGCTTTCGGCCTTGGATTTGCAGGTTTGGGAGATGAAGGTGACCACAATCAAGGATACGACCGATCTTTCGACCTTGAGTCTTGACGCGTTGTACTCACGCCTTAAGACTCATGAGATTGACATAGTCTCTCACAAGTCGAAGTCGCAGTCGATGGCACTGGTCACCGATCCCAGTACGACTTCTGGAGTTCCTTCTGATGTTATCTCTGGTTTTTCTTTGGCTGCCCTTTGTGAGATAAGTGACGATCAGATAGAACAGATTCCAGAAAACCAATTAGCCATCCTAGCCAGAAAGTTCTCCCATGCATACAAGAGAGTGATGGACAGAAAGAGGGGTGGGCCGGTGATTTGCTTTGAGTGTGGTGGCCCCAACCACATTCGGACAAATTGCCCCAAGCTGGAGAAGGGCAAGAACGACTACAGCGGTGTGAGCAAGAACAACTCCATCAATAAGAACCACAACAAGAAGCCCCCAGCTCATGCCCAAGGCAAAGAGAAGAAGTATCGCAACCTTGGCAAAACCAAGAGGCTTTTTCACCACGTCCTCATCGCCTTCGACGATATCAAATTTAGGGACATGGAAGGATGGAATGATGACGATGGCAAGGATGATCAAGACCCCAAGGACGGCGACGACTTCAACGGCATGTGTTTCATGGCCAACGAGACCAACGTCAGCGATGACAATCTCTACACCGACTCCGATGAGGTAGGTCCCTCCTACGACCAGCTCAATGATGCTTTTCTCAAGCTAGGGAAATTTTATACTAGATCTAGAACTAGGGTTTGTGATCTAGAGAAGGAAGTAGAAAGCTTGTCACGGGAGCTTACTTCACTTAGATCTGCTCCCTCCCGTGATGAATGTGATGTATGTTCTTCTTTGTTGGAGATATGGAGAAGCTAAGGACCTTTCATCATAGTGTGATTTCTGAGCTCGACATGTTTAAGGTGGAGAATGTTAGTCTGCTTGCTGAACTAAAGATGACTAGGGTAGCTTCTCTTTCATCTACTGTTGAGACTATTTCTTGCACCTCATGTGAGGATAAGGACAATGCTTTTAGAGGTCTTTACACTATGCTTCTTGATCTGCCTAAAACATGTGAAAGCTGCAATAACTTGAAAATGAACTTAAAGAAGGCAGATCATAAAATTGCTGAACTACAAGCTTTCGTACTAAAGCCCATTGCCTCCTGCATAAATTATCCCAAATTGACTGCTAAACTTGAATATGTCTCAAAACAGTTTCAAGAAATGATTGACCACAACAACAAAATGACTCAATATGCGTCTAAGGACCCTGTTAGCTCACCATGCAATAACTATGAAAAACTAAAACTGGAACTCATTGCATTGGATGAAAAATGTGTGAAGCTAACTAAGGACCTTTTAGAGAAGCCACAATCTGGTTGTGATGTGAGTGCTATGGTGGGGGAGACGTCTAAGGAAATGGTAGAGACGCTTAGGCACGAGGACCAAATGGCTAGAAGTAGGACTATCCCTCTTGTATCTTGCGAAGCCCTCAAAGTTGAGGTGGTTGTGCATAAGGAGAGACATGCACATGCTATTCGTTCTTCTGCTGTTGGTTCCTCTTCCTCTCCTTCTACTGTCACTTCTTCCCCCTGCTCTTCTTGCATCTCTCTCTTTCAGGAGTGTCAGTATCTTATGAACACTCTTGAGAGATTTATAGGAGGTAAGAAGAAGCTGAATCTTATTCTAGACAAGTCCAAAATTTGCAAGTTCAATCAAGGTCTAGGATACGATTTTCTTGAGGATGTTAGGAAGCATCCACCTGTTGTTCTTAGATCCATAGCAGTAGGTATGATCAAAGTCAAGCCCAGAACCAAAAAGGTTGAGTTCAAGTCCGTGGGCTTTTTCCAAGGGATCTCTGATAGTAAGGTGGTAACACCTGTTTCTTCAACCTCCCAGAAGATGAAGTTTCATTGTACCTTTTATCAGAAGGATGGACACAGGATCGAGAAATGCTTCAAGCGCACCAAGATCGCACGGAGAGATCGTGTTCATTCTCTTAGGCGTATTCAGGGTCAGCCCTCAGACTTGAGTGCTCCTAAGACCAACACAAGGTCAAGGGTTGATCAGTTTGAGGTATTTAGACAGCATCGAAGACTTGGCTTTTTTGGTTTCTCTTATTTTCGTCCTGGATTTGCCTCTGGTCATGATATCCGCCGTCTTAAGGGTAGATCTCATTTTTCCCGTTGAAATAGCTACCTGCGGCAAGATCAGCACGTTGCTGGTGTTCTGACTCGCTCTTCCATAGCAGTCAAGCCCAGCAACAGCTTCAGGTCTGCACATAGACTTTCTGGCTTTCTAAGCGACGGAGAGCGTAGGGTAGTTAGAGGTCAGTCGTGTGTGACTACTTCTTCTGCTCGTCATATGACTCAGTATTGGGTTCCAAAGTCTCTTTTGATTTATCCTAGTACTGAGCCATCCTTCTCTTGTTGACTCAGGTTCGCCAGGCTGGGAAGGGAGAGGTATGGCTTGTGGACTTCGACTGTTCTCGACTTCTTCGCAGGCGTATAGGGTCTAGAACTGCGAGTCTAGCAACATGGTAGAGACCTGTGAGGTGACTTTCGATGAGGCTAGTCCGGGGACTAGGCCTGATATCTCAGGTTCAGTAGAGCAGTCCGAGACCATCTTTGTGGATGATGAGGAGGATGGAGATGAAGGTTGCTTACCTGATCCAGTTCCTCCTCCCCTTTAGGTGCCTACTTCTTCCACCGCACCTCGAGGAGATCAGCCCATTCCTTCACATCTTCTGCAGCTAGTGGCTCTGATCCTACCTCGTCAGCTCATGAGGTAGAGGCCACATCTTCTTCTCATTCAGGACCTCCTCGACATATCCTAAATCATCATCCTTCAGAGCAGATGATAGGAGATCTCTTCGAGCGCGTTACACGCTCAAAATCTGGCTTGTCTCACTTCTGCCTCCATTCTGCTTTTGTTGCCAACTTTGAGCCCAAAGATGTATGTCATGCTATTTCTGATGAGTCTTGGGTCAATGCCATGCATGAGGAGTTATAAAACTTTGAGAGAAACAATGTTTGGTCGTTTGTTGAGCCCCCTAGAGGTCATAATGTCATAGGTACCAAGTGGGTGTTCAAAAACAAGCAGAGTGAGGATGGGGTAGTCATTCGAAACAAGGCTAGATTGGTAGCTTAGAGTTCCTCCTAGGTTGAGGGTTTAGATTTTGAGGAACCTTTGTCCCTATAGCTAGGCTAGAGGCCATTAGGATCTTGCTTGCATTCACGGCGTCTAAGGGCTTCAAGCTTTATCAGATGGATGTCAAGAGTGCCTTCCTCAATGGGTATATTGAGGAAGAGATCTATGTTAGGCAGCCTCCAGGTTTCGAGAACCCCAAATACCCAAACCATGTCTACAAGCTTTCCAAAGCCTTGTATGGACTTAAGCAAGCCCCTAGAGCTTGGTATGAGAGGCTTAAGTCCTATCTGTTGAGTGATAGGTTTGAGATAGGTAAGGTAGACAAGACCTTGTTCATTCGCAGGCATGGCAATGACCTTCTACTCGTCCAGATTTATGTGGATGACATCATCATTGGCGGCTCCTCTCATGCTCTTGTTTCCCAGTTCTCTGATGTCATGAGAATAGAGTTTGAGATGAGCATGATGGGCGAGTTGAGCTTCTTCATTAGATTTCAGATCAAGCAGACTTGGGAGGGTACTTTCTTGCATCAGGGCAAGTACACACAAGACCTCCTGAGACGCTTTGATATGAGTGATGGTAAGCCAGTGTCAACTCCAATGGCATCATCAGCTTCACTCGATCTAGATGAGGATGGCGAGCCAGTTGATCAAAAGGAGTACAGAAGTATGATTGGCTCACTCATGTACCTCACAGCCTCGAGACCAGACATACACTTCTGTGTGTCTGCGTGCTCGATTCCAGGCCTCTCCTCGTGTATCTCACCGCCAGGCGGTGAAGCGCATCTTTCAGTACCTTCAAGGTTCCCTAGATTATGGTATCTGGTACTCTTCATCGTCCTGTCTTTCCCTCAAAGCCTATTCCGACGCAGACTTTGCTAGCTGTAGGATAGATAGGAAGAGCACTTCTGGTACTTGCCAATTTATTGGCACTTCCCTTGTTTCTTGGTCTTCTAGGAAGCATTCTAGTGTTGCACAGTCCACCACAGAGGCCGAATACGTTGTTGCCGCTAGTTGTTGCAGTGAGGTGCTTTGGATGGTCTCGACCTTGTGGGACTTTGGGTTAGTCATAGAAAGTGTTCCACTCTTTTGTCATAACACGTCTGCCATTAATATTGCCAAGAACCCAGTGCAACACTCCAGGACCAAGCACATTGATATCAGATATCACTTCCTCAGAGACCGTGTGGAGAAGGGTGACATAGTGCTCCAGTTTGTGGAGACTCAGGACCAGTTGGCTGATATCTTTACTAAGCCTTTAGATAGCTCGATGTTTTCAACTTTGCGGGGAGAACTTGGGGTGGTCTGTTCGTATGGATTGTTGTGAGGGGGAGCTTTGTGCTTTATGTTTTATCTTGTTTATATGCTTCTGTCTCTTTTTGTCGCATTGCATAAGGGTGCATTCGGGTTAGTCCTTCTAGCATAGATTAGAGTGATTCACTCGCTTAGTTGCTTAGACTTTTTTTCTCTCATCTTATGATTCTAGGATGCTGCTTATTAGTTGTGTGCTTCTCACTAGGTTGAGTTCACTCACTTCTTATAGGTCTAGCGAGGATTGGCCACCCTTGGGTAGACAGGAAACATGTTTATTCCCTAGTTTGTTAGAAGACTAGCTGATAGTCCTGGAGTCATATATGGTAGATGAGAGTCAGTTTGAGTCATAGTATTCTCTATATCTTAAGGACTATCTTTTCTGATTTCTTTGCCAGCTTCTCGTAGTTATTTCTTTGGCTCAGGGGAGTTCATTTGAAATTTGCTAGAACTTAATATTGACATAACTCAACTTGAACTAAAAGTGCATCTTATGCTAAGGGGGAGCTAGATTTTCTTGCATTTCATGTCTTTACAGCATCCAGCATTGTAATATAACTACATAGAGCTTTGATTATTATCCTTTTATGACATAATTAAACTGCATTACATCTTGCCATGATGTTGGATCAAAAATGGCGACAGAGGGGGGTGAATGGAGCTCTTTAAAAATTACCCCGAGTATTTGCATGATTTTTCTACTCTCCGATAGCTAGGTAAGCTATGAAGAAAGATAATCTATGCTCGCTAAAGATCTAAAGCCAACTCGAGACAAAACTCAAAACAGAGAAAAGAAATTCAAGGAACTTGACAAAAGAAAACTAAGCATAAACTGTGATAAGCAGTGAAACCAATTTTGATAAGCAGTGTATCCTTGCTCTAACCGAAAATAGAAACTGCTGCACAGAGGTTATCGATTTTGTCAAAATGAGTACTAAGCATGCAGCCAAAGTAGCCGAATGAGACCTGGACAAATACAGCAAAAAGGGACAGCAAAATGCATGCAGATTTCAGCAAGAGATAAACAACAGCTTGACAGAAGAAACACTACCTACTGCAATCAGAAAAGAGTGCTTGACATAACCAAAACTGAACACAAACCAGCTCCTAAAAACTAAAAGCAAAAGATGAAAGAAAAAGGGAGACAAAGCTGAAACTAGCAGCCAATGAGTGCAGTCTTTGCTGCTGAAACAAAGCTGCCGAGATCAAGTGATCTTGCTGGAACTAGCTACTAAAGAGTGCAGATTTTCGGGCTAAGCAAGTAGCAGCAAACTGCAAAGAAAAAGAACAGACTTGAGCTTGAAAACAAGAGCCAAAATGCTGCCAATCAGATATCCTTCAATCTGCCATAAAGAACCGAGCGGCTGGCCAACATGAGAAAGGAAGTCTGATTGCACAGTTGAAAATCTCTCTAGGCAAAAACTGAGCTTCGGTCAGAGCTGCTTTTCTGCAGATTACAACCAGCTAACCAAAAAAACAAAACGAAAAAAAACCAACCAAAAAGAAGACAGCTGAGAACCGAAAGTAGTAAAGCATGGAGCCATACTAGAGATTATCCCGGGTAGAGAAAAATCTCAGTCTGCACCTGGCCGACTTTGCATGGATGGTCAGAACCGCATGATATTCTTTAGAAAGCAAAATCAGTTCTCCTTTAAGTTGGCCGCAAGAATTAAACACTGTATACCTTGAATCCAAAACTCTAGGCAAGGATCTGCAGCTTGAAAAGAAGTCGACTCAAAGATGCAAGAAACTAAGAGTAACAGTGTGCAGAGAAGAAAGAGATAAAAGCATGAAAGGATAAACTTGAGGCCATAACATCTCAAACAAAGATTTCACAAATTGAGACAAAGAGAGATGAATGATTAAACAAGAGGAATGATTACATCAGTTCTCCCCATCTCACAACTCAAGAAGAACACCCAAAATAAAACACAAGAGCTGCCCTAAACCTTTTCAACTCATGGAAGGAGAGAACCAAATAAAACCCTAACTCTTATACCTACTCTCTCAACCCTCTCCACTAGAGAGCATCCTCTATTTATAGCCTCCACTAATGGGTTTACAACACACTTTACCCATTAGCTCTCAACAACTCATGGCGCTTTATCCACAATCCACTTCCTTTAGTGCAGCTTTACGTATTCACCAAAACGCCCCTCGCGCACCTTCCAGGAAGCTTCCTCATTCCTTGCCCTCCAAGCCACGCAGCCACCTCGAGTCCTCGCCGTCTTTGGCACACCTCGACCGTTCTGACCTCGGCACCGCCCGCGCCTAGTCCGGTCATCCCGTGCCTCGCCACGACTCCACCTCGACGTCCTGCAGCTATCACAAACACGAAACAAATCACATAGCACCGCTTGAAATATTGTAACCATACATTAACATCAAAAGCAATACTCAAAGCCCAAACCGATCGAAACGAAAAATAAACGACTTAAGCACGTTTGACCTAGTTTGACCAAGTCCGACCGAAACCGATTCACCGCGCAACGACATGGCCCAAACCACACAAACCAAACTCAACTTTCCTAAACAGATGTCAATTACTTATCACACACACGGGGTCATCTCCACATGGTCTATCACATGATCTATGTTAAGGTGCTTGATTTATCATGATTTTATATGTGCAAACGAGTCTTTGCCATGATAGGTTGATTAAACATGCACAACTTGAATTAAACCGTGTCAAGTTAGAACTTGTGCTTAGTCTGTCTATAGTTATCCTTTTATGATTCATGCCATGTCAAATAGGCTGAGTTGAGTGTTGAATCTATATTGAGCTTTAGATTGAGCTATGCTAGTTTCTTAGTGAAGCATGAGTTAGTACAAATTTTCTATGCTTGAAAATGTAAAAAGATCTCTTTTGTGCAAAAAAACTGATCTCACCAATTCTTTCTCATGAGACTGCTTGCCATTGCACTAGGCATGAACTTTGGGGAGTTTTGATTGACTAAGATCACTTCCTTAAGCTTTTGGCTTGGAGTGGTCGCATAAGGCTTGAGATCTAGCACATGACTAAACAAAAAATGGTTGAAAAAAACCATATATGTCTCAAAGAAAAATCATGTCAAACGTGCTAAATTTGCTAAAATTACAAAACTGCCAAGTACTTGAACAAATGCCTCGCTCTTGAACTAATAGCACTCTAAATCAACTCAATGTTAGCTTCTTGAATCCACTTAGAATATTGACATGGCCTGCATCATCCTTGGATACCTTTAGCTAGACTATAATCTTGGATCACATGACATGCTAAGAAATTTGACTAATTTTCAGATTATAACTTATTTGGTTTAACTTGTCTATACATGCACTATCATGATCTAGATAGCATTCTATTGTGTTATGGCTTGGTGTAATACTCAAATAATCATTTTGGATAATCTTCAAGGCTCCTAATTCTTAAAATGAATAAGATACAGTCATTTCAATCAAATCATGCTCCATTTTCTTCCTTGCATCTTGATGATTTTATTGCCAAAAGGGGGAGAATAATAGAGAAAAGCCATTTCAAGAGAACTTTCTAGAGCTTTGAAGAAAAATTTGCTCTTTCTATTTCTGCTCCAGTGTTCTCTTTTGTCAACATGGTCTTGACTCTTTCTGTTTTTCCCTTCAGACCATGTGTGACTCTCTTGGTTAAAACAATAATTCAAACTCAACTTTATGCTTTTTCTGTGTTTGTCAATATACTCATCAAGGGGGAGATTGAGAGACTATATGGAGGTGACCTCATGTTTGTGATAAGTAATTGACACTTGTTCTGGAAAGTTTGAGTTTGATTTGTGTGTTTTGTGCCAAGTCGTAGCGTAGTTCAGTCGGTTGCGGTCGGTCCTGGTCGAACGCGGTCGGACGTGCTTGGGTCGCTTGTTCTACTATTTCGACCGGTCGTAGGGTTATCTCGTGCTTGAGTACTTTTTACTGATGCAAATGTATAATTACAGTGAATCGAGCGGTGCTATGTGATGTTTTCTTGTCTGTGATGGTTGCAGGACTTTGAGACTAAGTCGTGGCGAGGCATGGGATGGCCGGACTAAGCACAGGCGGTGCTGAGGTCAAAGCGGTCGGGAGATACCGAAGACGGCGAGGGATCAAGGTGGTTGCAAGGCTTGGACAACAAGGCAAGAGGAGGAAGCTTCTAGGAAGAAGCGTGAGGGGCAATTTGGTAAAATTGACTCAGGCTTGAGGCTCCAAATTCAACCATTCAAATTTCTAAATTTGTCTAAAATCATAAACTATCTAAATATGTGCTCTGTTTGAATTTTTGAATTTTATTTGATTTTTGGTTGTATTTATTTATTTTGTTTGCTTCGTCTTTTCGCGCGTAGATTGCACCGTTGCCGAAGATCTCTCCACTCCGCAGCAAGAAGACCCGGAGAGCGTGCAAGAAGGCAAGTCTCCTTTGATCATTTTGAACCTATGTTTGAGAAATGTTTTTAATTATTTTAAATTTATGTGCATTGCTATTTACTTAGAACTCTAGTTTTGGTATTACGGCATTAGTTAATCCAACCTTGTTATGCCCTCAACTGAACTTGAATGCCATGTACCCTTGTAACCCTAGTATCACCTTTGTCTTGATAATGAGAATTACGTATTCCTTTGGTAATATTACAGCGGTAGTAAAATGCTTAGTCATGCTATTTAATTCTTTTGTAACTATGGAATGGGAAATCATATTTCATTCAACTGGTATTTGTATTTAGAAATAAGTGGTGATAGGTGTTGCCACTATGCTTTTAAAAATAAATAAAATGTGAAAGTTGGTTTAGACTGGGGCGGATGGTTGGTTTGGGTTGGTGCGGCAAGCACGAGACCTTGTAAAGTGTATGTTCCGCCCTACTCAATTAAGGACCGACGCTTGTGATTGTCCAAACTGAGCACTACCGTACAACCCCGAGTCTATATGGGTACGACCTAGCTGATTAAACCATGATAGTTTAGTTTAGGTGCCACCAGTGGAAAGTGGGTGCCAGGGATTTACTGGTTATCCACAGTGAGGGACAGGGATTTACTGTACTCATATGGCGCAAGAGGGGGCTTCGGACTGGGTGGATTTAACCCTTCTGCGGTGAAACCTCAGGGGTGGTGTCTAGCTAGACTAGAGTGAGGAAAAGGCTTTGTGATATTTTATATGCGTCTCATGCCAAATGAAGCGTGGTGACTATTAAGATAATTTATCTCTTGGGGGTAAAGTTGTACAACCTCTGTAGAGTGTCAAACTATTCGAATAGCCGTGCCCACAATCAAGGGCGGGCAAGGAATGCATTCACATGGTAGATCTTTGGTTTCCTTTTTAAAAACAAAGTTTTGGTATTCCGAGAGTGGAGGGAACTCTCGGAAGGGATCCTGGCGGTTGGAGCCAGTGCGGGTGGATGTAACCCGCAGTTTTAAACTTTATCGGTTAGGGCTGGTTATGTAGTGTTGGTGGATAGAACCTTCACTATAAAATGTTTACTAATTTCAGTTAATCAATTTACTTTGTTAAATTAATGCCTTCGAAAATACTTCGTAGTAATTGAAATAAAATATTGCTTTGTGCAAAAGAACCATATAACCCTCCTTTGTTAAGCCTTGCATCTACTGCATTTTTCCCAAGACTTGCAGAGTACTTTATGTACTCACATGCTGCACTTAAAATAAACTCAGAAGAATATGAAGCTCAAGAGGGAGACTACGACTACTTCGCTTGCGGATTTGACGAAGGATTCCCGAGTACTAGGTCGCGCTTCCCCAGTCAATTGCCTGTGGCGTATTGATGGGTCTTCGCCGGATTTATCTTTTGCTTCCACTGTGTTTCGTGTGTGCGAGGTCTTGAAACCTCATTTGTAATAATGAGACCTTTCGGTCAGTACTCTATTATTGTAATAAAGCGTACTTGGTGATGTAATCATTTCTATTTGACTGTGTGCACTAGCTTTGATCTGGGACTAGTGCTGTAATACACAGAGGGTCCGGGTTCATAAATTCGGGGTCCCGACACATGATCAAAAGATGCAAGATCTCAAGTTATGCAGAAATCAAACGTTCTGGTCTTCAACAGTTTTACTACAGACTTCCTCTGTTTCTAGTGTTCACTGTTTTCGTTGGTAGAGGAATCTCGTTTTCTTGATGTCTCGGCGAAGAGTTGCTTTAGCTTTGTGTTTTCTCGATCTGATGACATCTCTCTGTTGATTTGGTCTCATTTTCTGTATTCGGTTCAACAACACGGTAATTTCTGTGCCTTTTGTTTTCAGCAGCTTTGGTTCTCTGTTTTCCTGCAAAGTTGTTCTTTTGATCTGAACTTTCTCTCCCTGAAGTCAGTCAGATGTTTAGGTTGAAGTCATGTTTAGTTGATCTGAGAAGCACAGCAACCATTCAATCATTTTTCTGTTCTCGCCTCTTCTTCAGTATTTACTGTTCATCTTGTTTTCAGTTGCTCAGTTTCTTTGCTCCAGTTAGTGTTTGTCCAAGTGACTCTGTTCCCGGTCAGATCGAAAACACTTCGATGGTCTAATCGCTCTCCCTTTGGCGGTCAGACCGGCCTTGCTTCGGCGATCAGACCGCTAATACTCTTGCGGTCAGACCGGCTTTGCTTCGGCGGTCAGACCGCTAACACTCTTGCGGTCAGACCAGCCTCATTACTTGCATTCGGTTGCTTGCTCTCTGGAATGCTTCATTTTTTCTTGTCTCATTTTTCCTTGCTGTTTTCTGCTCTTTTCAGTTTCCAAGTGAGCATTTATCTTCTTGCTTCATAGCTATTATAGCCATCGGAGAATAAGTTTGTGTGAATACTTGGGGCGGTTTGAAGGCACCATTCACCCCCACCCTCTGTTGCCATTTCGGTCCTACAAATCATTCCCTCTCCATCGGTCCTAAAAATCATTCCCTCTCCATCATGTGCAGGAGGATAATGAAGATCCGGCCTAAATAGGACACTAAGTGGAGGATGATGTTTGCTAGGGCTAACATTTGTGGAGAGTGGAGTCTAGCTGCGTTAATCTATGGCGGATATCCTACACAAATTATGGGACCTTCTTCATGAGGGATAAGCCCATATGGGTGAGATGCTAGGGGGCAAGGTATTGTAAAGGCCTCATGATAATCTCTCATTTACGTGACTAAGGAAACACGTAGGCCCCTTGAGTTGATTGTCTCTTGTGGATAAAGATGTATAATCTCTGCAGAGTATAAACTAATCAAACACCTATGCCTACGGTCAAGGGCAGACATGGGATCTTACTCGAGTTAGTTCTATTTCAAAAACCTTTGTGGGTGGGAAGAAAACTGTCAAGTAGATGTAAACCTAACTTCAAAATTTTCCTGGAGAGACGTACTCCAGCGTTGTCAATAAGGTGGAAGTAACCTAGTGATCAAAATCTAACACCGGTGGATGGAACCATGTAATCAGTGGATGGAACCTACACCGCTGTGATACTGCACAATTTCAAACTCTTTAAAGCATGTTGTAAAAAGCTAAGTCATACAAATTTTAGTTATGGTTATTGCAAATGTTGTTCTAAGCAAATAAAAGAATCTGAGCCATCCTTGTTTAGCCTTGCATCTATAATTATGTTCATTTTGTGTGTTGGCTAGCGGAGCATAGTTGGTTGTGCTCACCCTCGCTCTTCACCCCCTTTAGAGTCTATGAACCAAGGCCACTATGTCTACTATGAGGACCATGGCGATGAAGATGGTGAAGATGGTGGAAACTAGAGTAGCCTTTAGTAGTCTTGCCTCTCACCTCAATCTAGCCGACCAGGCTAACTTATGGGTGGTTCCAATATTAGTTAGGTCTCTAGCTAATATTGGTGCACCTAAGTTGTCTCAGTCGCTTGCCTGTGGTGGTTGTGCCCTACCACGTTTGTCTACGCTTCCGCTTCCACACTTTATGTAATGTAAACATTTGGTCTGATGGCCCTATTGTAAAATCGACCCGATGCAGTCTATTTGGACTCTAGTACTGTAATGATATGATATTTGTCATATATGAAATGATCCAATAATATACCTATAAACACTATCTACTTATCTACTTATCATAGACGATTTCGAGTGGATAAAACCCGGGGTCCGACACACATGTACTGCGGGATCGAGGCTGGTCGGCGATAACACCGGTGTGACTTGCACAGGCCAACGGCAATACCAACAACCATGCCAGTACACAAATCGGTGGCCACGTTTGGTGTGGAGACAGCGCATGTGGCCATGCCCCCAATCCCGATCCAAACGTGCGATTAGCAATCAACAAGATTAGTAATTCAAGTCTAGAACCGTAATGAGAGATTAACAATCTAATCTAGGGATAGTAGCAATTAATCTATCTATTACCAATTAATCTGCAAGATTAATCTATAGAACATATGATGGGAAAAGGGGGAAATCCCAATCGCAGACCAGTTCTGTCGTGTACAGCAATCTGATCTACTGGACAGAGGGATTGGAAAATAACTGATATAATCATGGCATTGTAGTAATTAGAATGTCAATATATGGGATTGCAATGCATAATAGATTGGTCTGAGGTTTGCATACCTTGCACCTTGTAGAGCGATTGATGCTGATAACATGTTGAGAAATAATGACAATACAATCAACAGAGAATTGACAAAGAATAATTGAGAGGGAACACTAGGGAATGGAAGTCTTTATTTGTCTCAGATCTCTTTCTCTTTGTACATAGACTTGTCTATTTATAATCAAAACCTCTCAGAGATAGTTTCGGTATTTGCAAATCAACGCAACCTCCTAGTTTCGTAACACTATTCAGATTTCATGGTGACATGGGCCACATGGTGGTTTGAAACGGAAGAAATAGAGGATCGTTGCTGTGAGTCATTCCTGTGGGCTGCATGGCTGGCTATGTGGGCTGTTGGCCGTAGGGTGGGGGCACATGCTATATGCCGTACGCACATTCACGGGTCATTTGTGTTGGTAGGGGAGGGAGCAGTTTCCCTTGGTCCATATTGTGTAGGCCTTGTTGAGATTATCAAAATAACTATGGACATCCATCTAGAGATGAAAACGGAATGAATCGTAGTCAAATCATGTCTGCATCTATTTTTTTCTTCGATACAAATCAGATAAACATTTAATATGAATACGGACTAGACAATCGTCGGATACAAATTCGGATCAGATTATACCCAAAATTGGATAGGATTCGAATATTTTTGGGTTCTAATAATTATTCATGACCTTTCTTGTTTAAAACATGGCACCGAATTGTTTTAACATTTTAAATTAATAAATAGCTAACGCTAACATATAACCACACATTAAATATTGTTGGTAACAAATGAATCATTCATCTCACGTATATGTATAATGTAGCTTTGAAGACATCTTCATATTTGTATAATGCATCTAACTGAAAAAAAAAGTATGGGAAAGAATGTATGGTGCATGGAAACTTTACTTGAATAACCTGAGTGATCTTTACTAACCTAAGTGATGAAAACCAAAAAAAATATTCATATGGTTGTTTGAATAGCCTACACTCACTAATAATATTAAAAAAAAAGGCTCACCACTAAGATTCTATGACAGAACCAAGTCATCCAAACATTATGCAAACTGGATGAGACACATAATTATATTGTCTTTAACAAAACAACAACCAAATAAATTTAGGAAATTTTTTGACAAAAGAACTAAATAACCATTAGCTTCAACTTGCATTGATGCATCCAAACAATTTATCATCTAAACAATATCTGCCACCGAGACCAACAAAAACAGCTCTTGTACTTTCAACTTGTAAGCACTCGCAAAATAAAAATTGTAATTAAAATTGTAATTTCAATATGAGTAAGCTAAAAAATGATTCTTCTTGACATACCTCTAGCTCTAGCTCTAATTCCCTGTTGTCTTCATCATTTAGAGTAAGGCCTTCTAGGTCATGCACAATTGATGCAATATCAATTTGTCCTATAAAATTAAGACAATGAGTAGACTAATACATAAAGAGATATACAATTCATCTTTCTTTCACAAATTTACCTCTTCTAGATGCCATTGTCTAATCCTTAGTGCAAATCAAAGCCCCGACCACATCGGGGCCAAAGCGGCTATGATATTTATCGATTACTCATCCTCCAACACTAAAAGTAGACTCAAATGCAACTATTGACATGGGAATAGCTGAAACATCATGTGCTATTAGAGAAAGGATAGGGTACTTCACGCGTTGTGTCTTCCACCATGCCAATATTCCAATATGAATATGACAATATGAACTCCTCCCATTGCAAAGTTGAGCCCTTAACCATTAATACAGTAGAGCGAATATTCTCTATAGTTTTTGCAATTATTTTTATGCCATCTCGAGCAATACAGTTTACAATGTGGGTAGCACAGCGAACATGAAACAATTTGCCATGACAAATAAGCGAGTCATTTTTCATTAAGAGTCAAAGCTACACAAACTTTATTTGAAGATGCATTGTCTAAATTCAAAGCAAATAGCTTCTGTGAAATATTGCAACCCATCATCTTTTTAACAAATATGGTGCTTAGATTCAATCCTGTGTGCCTTCCTTCCAAATGCATAAAGTTTATGATTCATTTTTGAATTTTTCACTCATCATCAATGAAATGGCAAGTAACATAGAGATATTCCTTGTTTTGAATAGTTGTCCATAGGTCCCTCATGCAACTCACTTGGCATTTAACTAATGTGAGCATATCAAACACCTTTTTTTCTCTTCTTTAAAAATATTCATGATCTTTTTCTAATTGTGATGCGGGACTTGATAGGAAATGTAGGGTACAAAGACAATAAAGTCATTAGTGTACTCAAGCTCTGAGAAATTGAAAGGGTACTCATGCATGATAATTGCAAGATGGTATTTGTAGAGACTAATGTCTTCATTGTACTTCCAAGCTGCAAGTTTACTTCCTCTCCTATTTTTGTAAAATTAAGAACACTTTGTTCCTTAGATTTAGCATGTTGTGATTCCTTAGATGTGCTGTACCAAGCTTACTATCACCAAAAAACATCACCTTGAAATAGTTACACTTTGCCATCTTCTTGACCACAAATTACCATCCACTTGGCTTTCAACTTGAACTACAGTAAATTGTTTCCAAACATTTGAGTTAGCTTCTTTGATTTTTTTTTTGCTTCTTGTTTTGTTAACATCCAATGTACCTGCATTAGTTGTTGCCACAATGTTCTCACAAACAATGCTATCAGCATTGCCACTTACTGTTGCTGGGGCAGTGGTGCCAACACTTCTAGATGATTTGTTTACACTTCCATATCATATAGTTAACTACATGGACAAGAAAACATGTGCAAAAAAAATTAGATATTTGCTTACACTTCCAGATTGTTATCTCCTAAAGTTATCACAATTCACAATTACCTATTTGGACTTTCCATTAGTGCTTCCCTTGCTTAATCCAGTTCCCGATTCCACATAAGGCTACATGAACATCAAGTATAGATTGATATAAAAACTTAAATTAGCTGGACCAATTAGTGAACATAAAGTCCTAAAAGATATCTACCTCTCTTCCTTTGTTAGTGGCCATGCTTAAATGTAAGCTTCAAAACCCATGCACTTTGTGTATCTACCTCTCTTCCTAAAAGATAAAGTCCTAAAAGATATCTACCTCTCTTCCTCACGATATCACTTTGTGTATTCTTTGGTTTGACAAATGGAAGACTTTGGAACCGAGAGGGAGGAGAGGGTGGTCAGGCCCAAGGCAATGGAGGAGCACAAGGAGGAGGGTAACCATATTTGCTACCATGTTAATGAAGAATAAGAAGCTCAAAACCCATGCAGATGGAAAGGAGAAAGCCAAGCAGCTCATGCGGCCGATCAAGGAGGAAAGAAAGCCCATACGATGGGAGTGCAAAAGGGGAGAGGTTCAAGAACTTAAAGCCCAAGTTTTGGATTAGATTTTAAAGCCCAATTCATAATTTCCTCAAGCCCAACCAAAATCAAACTCGGAATTAACTCAAAACTCAATTCGAATTCAGTTCAGGATAGCCCAATAGGTCTATAATAAAAAGGCCATAATTGTCACAAACATAGTCCGATTCAGGTGTTCTTAGGCTTGTTGGAAAGCTTATTTCAAAGCCTATCCAATCAATAAGGCCCTAGCTTCATTAACTTTCTAGTCACATTGCAATATCCAAAACTATGTGATAGTGGAAAAAATCAGGGTTTCCTTTTTGTGTGAGTTTGAGTCTAATACAATATAGGGTTGAGCTGTGCTTTGTTTAGAGACGTTGTGGACATTCGAAATGGCTATATAAGCCTTGTATTAGCAGCCTTTATTTTTCGGTTTTGTTTAGATCAGTTTAGCCCGTGCATGCAAACTACATATTGTTTCTTGTGTTGATTAGACCAACAGATTCGTGTTACAGAACCATAACTATCTTTGTGTGACTTTTATATCTAGCGATTTTTATATTGCTCTTTACTTGAATTCTTGCTTGTTCTTCGATTACTTTTAGGAATTGATCTTCATGACAACCGTTGTTCTTGACGAGATTGATAACGACAAGAGTGTGGTGTAACGATTGTTGGATAGCTTGATCATGTTTCGGTCAAGTAGCCTTGTCATCAACGTCATTCTGTACCAATCAAATTATCATCCACCGAAAGATCGGGACCAATCCTACATCAGGATATATAGTCAGTGGAGACCAGAAATGGGCAACAAGAAGTCTGCTAGCAAGCAACGGTGCCCTCCTTGTTCCTTTTTTCAACTACAAGGAAGGCGCATACGTACACACACCACAACGCATGCACACAATATGTACACACACACATGAGTGCACCTCCTTAGCACACGTCTAGACAAACAGAGACTGAGGATAAATCTATAACCTCACAAAATTTCCACTTATACACACTCGCGTGTGCGATTGCAAGGAAGATGCCCTCCTTGTTGTTTCATTGCAATCCATGAAATTGTTTGATTGCCCACAAGCTAGTTTGTTCTAGCAGATTTGTCAATGAATGTACCGAAGCTTTTACAAAAATATTGTAATTAAGATTACTTTTTAAAAAATATTGTAATTAACATGGCTTCAATTTAGATGATTTGATGATGAATGTACGGAGATTAGGAAAGCTGTAATTATTTAGAGGCTTTTTAAAAGAAATATTTCCCATGACTTCAGCTATTAATCATGTTGTAATAATCGTTCCTCTTGGGTGTGTTCCCTGTTCATACATGAAAATAAAGTTTCTTTAGTGTAAAAATGATATTTGTACGTTAATCACTACTACAGAAAGCCTCATAGTAGACGTCTCATCACAGATGGTTTTGTGAAACCGTCTCTGATTAACACTATTATAGACGGTTGTAATTTGGAGGCCGTCTGTGGTATTTGTGGTGGGAAAAAGGATTATCACAGACGGTCGGTCTATATTAAGAACCGTCTGTGATAATCTCAGATTATCACAGACGGTTTTTAATTAAAAACCGTCTGTGATAATGACTCTAAGGCATTTATTGCGCTGCTTGATCCAGATCTAGCCACTGCTGCGCACTTTTTCACTCGGGAGGAAGCTAGGCGATTTCAGGCCAGTTAATTTGGTGGGAAGAGGCAGAGATTGAGCTTTGAAGATTCAGACTTTCCTGGTTGCTCTAGATATGGTTAGTAGTGAAATTTATTTATTTTTTAATTGAATTACAATTTAGGTCTAAGTTATCCATGAGTGTTATTGAAGATGGTTAATTTGCAAAATTGTTGGTTATATAATAGCTATTGTGTTTATAATATGAATTGAGCTAACAAATTAAGTCTCAATATAATAAATGCGGCCGGTATATATGTAGTAATTATAATTAGTTAATCTAGATTTTAATACTAAGTTGTTATATATGTACGTAACGTAGGACCGAAGCTGGATGTATGCCGCGAGCCGTGTGAGTGAAGAGTACATTAATGGCGTGTCTACTTTTATAAGAGCCGCCGAGAAGGATATGTTGAATAAGGGGGTGGAATATATGTGTTGTCCATGCACTGATTGCGAGAATTTGAAGATGTTTAAGAACCGAGTGCAAATTGAAGTGCACTTGATTCGGAGGGGTTTCAAAAAGGATTATACGTGTTGGACCAGTCATGGCAAAATGAATGATCATATGCTACCGGATGACATCGCCGGTTAAGTGAATGATATGCCGCCGGATGACATCGCCGGTGAAGTGAATGACATGCCGCCGGCTGATGTCGATTGTGGTTCGGATTCGGATAGGTTGCATGATGATAATCTAGATCAGATGCTTCACGATGTAGAAGAGAACTATGATGAGAGAGAGTATGTTAAATTCCGCGGCTTGATGGAGGACTAGGAGAAACCTTTGTACACGAGCTGCAAGTACACGAGGTTGTCGGCCGTGCTTGAACTGTTGAAATTGAAGGCAAGCAATGGTTGGTCCGACAAGAGTTTCACGGCGCTGCTAGGTCTTTTAGCGGACATGCTTCTGGAGGCAAATGAGTTGCCTAAAACGACGTATAAAGCCAAGAAGGTTCTTTGTCCGTTGGGAATGGAAGTAGAAAGAATACATGCATGCCCGAATGACTGTATCCTCTACCGTAAAGAGTATGCAAACATGCATGTATGTCCGGTGTGCAACGCATCCCGATACAAACGTAACAATCAATCAGATGATGGCGAGGGAACAGAGGCGAAGAAAGGACCTCCTGCTAAGGTGGCATGGTATTTTCCTATAATTCCCCATTTGAAAAGGTTTTTTGCAAATCCAAAGGAGGCAAAACTGCTGCGTTGGCACTCGGAGGAGCGCAAGAAGGATGGAATGCTAAGACACCTTGCTGATTCCGCGATGGAGAAACATCGATAGGAGTTTTGCGAGTTCGATGCAGAACCAAGGAATATAAGGTTTGGACTAAATACAGATGGAATAAATCCTTTCATAGCATGAGCGGCCGACATAGCATATGGCGTGACTCTCTGCATCTATAACCTTCCTCCTTGGTTGTGTATGAAGCGAAAGTACATTTTTTGTCGATACTTATCCAAGGGCCAAAACAACACAGGAATGATATCGATGTGTTCCTAGCACCGTTGGTGGAAGATCTAAAAATCTTGTGGAGCGAAGGGTACAGGTATGGGATGCATACAAGCGAGAGAACTTCACTCTGCGCTCCTTATTGTTACGCACCATAAATGATTATCACGCCCTTGGTAACCTATCGGGCCATAGTACAAAAGGTGCCAAAGCTTGTACTCACTGTTTAGATGGTACCGAGAGTGTGTGGTGAGACACTCACATAAAACCGTCTACATGCATCACCGTCGGTTCCTTGGAGGGCTCACCCATACCGCAAGATGAAGAAACAATTTGTGGAGAGAAGGAAGACGGTTCAGCTCCAAGGCATTTAAGGGGACACAAGGTTTATGATATGGTTAAGGATCTAGATGTTGTCCTCGGAAAGGGCGTAAATTGAGGGCTCATGAGAAGAACACCTGAAGAAGAGATCAATATTTTGGGACTTACCTTATTGGGAGTACCTAGATGTTCGACATCTGCATCGACGTCATGCACGTAGAAAAGAATGTATCGGCGGCTTGATTGGTCTCTTCTGAACATCCGTGATAAAACAAAGGGCGGCGTCAACGCGCGGCTTGACTTGGCCGACATGGACATCGGGCTTGAGTTAGCACCGACACGCACTGATAATGGACGAACGTACCTTCCCCTGCGTGTTACACTCTGTCCAAGGCTGAGAAAACAGAACTGTGCCAGTGCTTGCATGGTGTCAAAGTTCCGTCTGGTTACTCCGGCAACGTGAATAAACTTGTTTCGATGCAAGATTTGAAGTTAAATGGCATGAATTCTCATGATTGTCATGTGCTGATGACACAGATGCTCCCTATTGCAATTAGAAATATTTTGCCGATCAAAGTCCGAGAGACAATCATGAGGCTATGTTATTTCTTTAACACAATTGCTCAGAAGGTCATCGATCTCAAAGGACTAGATGCTCTGCAGGACGAGGTGGTGATGACTCTATGTCACCTTGAAATGTATTTCTCTCCTTCGTTTTTTGATATCATGGTCCATCTCATTGTTCACGTTGTGTGGGAGATAAAAATGTGCGGGCCCGTATTCCTGCGTAGCATGTACCCATTTGAGAGGTTCATGGGAATTCTCAAGTCCTACGTACGGAATCGCTCTCGGCCGGAGGGCAGCATCGTCGAAGGTTATGCAAGCGAATAGGTCATTGAGTTTTGTGTCGATTATATGGCTCGACTATGTGGTTTTCAAGATCCCCTTATGTCGCTGCCGTTGGATGCATCTCCCACAGGTGAAGGTTGACAAGTACGGTGTCACGACCGTGGACCTCCAACGTGTCGGGTACAAAGACGAACCATTCATACTCGCCAATCAAGTTGTTCAAGTTTTCTATGTAACCGACCCGGCAAATAAGAAACGCCATGTAGTTCTTCATGGAAAAAAGAGAATTGTCGGAGTGGAGAATGTAGTGGACGAGGAGGAATACAATCAATTTGACGAGTTACCTCCTTTTGGAAATGGCATAAGGGTCAACGATGAACAACGTGATGAAACTAGTTACGTACGCATTGATCATGATGAAGGGCTAATTTTTAAAGGAAATAAGCAAGTACAATAAGAATGTATATGTGAAAATGTGTGACAATTTTGAGATGTATATGTGAAAATATGTGATGTAGTCAATTTTGAGATGTATATGTTAAAATGTGTGACAAAATGTATATGTGTATTGGCATTTATGTATATGTGATGTATATGTGTGATGTACATGTGAATTGGGCCGTATTTATGTATAGAGCTGGTTGGTGTTGTATATGAATGAAGCTGTTTGGTGGTTGATATGAATGCAGCTATGTAGTTATTGGTGTTGTCTTAATAACAACAGTCGGCAAAAAACTTAGAACCGTCTGTGATAGTAAACTATCACAGACGGTTATAAACTTAGAACCGTCTGTGATAACCTCCCTATATATACCCTCTCGCTAGGGTTTTTCGTGTGCGCTGCAGTTATTCGATCTAGATCTAAATCCTGAGCCCGTCGTCGCCGCCGCCTCCCTGAGCCCTCGCCGGCCGCCTCCCCGGACGAAGACGTCGCCACAGCCTCCTCCTCCATCGCCGCCTCCCCGAGCCCGTCGCCGCCGCCTCCTCCTGCGTCGCTGCCTCCTCCTCCGTCGCCGCCGCCTCCTCCTCCTCCATCGCCGCCGCCTCCTCCTCCTGCGTCGTCGCCCCCTCCTCCTCCTCCATCGCCGCCGCCTCCTCCTCCGTCGTCGCCACCTCCTCCTCCGTCACCAAAACCCTAAGGTCATCAAAACCCTCCCCGAGCTTCATGCTTCTTGTTAGGGTTTAGGGTTGATGCTTGATGCTGTTAGTATATGCTTCTTTGTTAGTTGCTTACTGTTATGTATATGCTTACTGTTAGTTGCTTACTGTCATGTATATGCTTACTGTTAGTTGCTTACTGTCATGTATATGCTTATCGTTAGTTGCTTACTTCCATATCTTGAGATTGCTGTGGGATTTCTGATTGCTCGATGATGATAAATTCATATCTTGAGATTGGTTCATTCGGTCTTTGAGCTCTAATAGCTGTCGGTTCATGCAGTTTTCAGGTTATAGCATGTTATTAAATTGATCTGTTAGGATTTAATCTTGACAAGTTAAAAGACTGAATTATTGGGCAAAGTTAACTTGTATGGTCTTGATCTGTATGAATCTGCTGTCATGAATATATGGATGCTGAATATATCTTGATCTTGAGATTGTAGAGTTTGTATCTAGAGCTCAAAATACTGAATTCATTATTTGGCATAACCAATCAAAGAAGAGTATATGATTTAGTAGCGGGACGGCCAAGATTAATCTTGTGCAACCCTACAATTTGAGAGCACAAATTAATCAATTAAAACTTGAGCTTGTTGCTAGTCTTAATTGATACATGCCTTTTACATTATATATGTATATATGTAGGTATAAATATGTATATGTATGTATATACACATATATACGTATTCTAATCGCCTATATTGAGAGAAATAGATAGATATTGCATTTTCTTATCTTATGGTACGACACTTTCTCATCTTATCCTAATAGATCGACAAAATGAGAAACATGTCACCCGCGCATTCTTCAACATCATCGCCGGAGGCGTCCGCTCCAACATCAAGACACCAAGGAAGAGGGCTATCGAAGAAGCCTGAGGGCCGACAGACCATCACAGCGGTAAACGCATCTGGGTCCCTATCCTTCCTCAAAAAGCGGTAAACGCATTGCGAAGCATGGTCAGAATAGTTGCACAAGAACTAATTGAGATCACATACAATTCGTGGAAGAACGTGCCTGACACTCGGAAACATGAGCTGTGGACCGAAATTTTGGCATCGTCCGAGTTCCCAGAAGAACACCTATACGCTGTGCAACAACAAACCTACCTAGCGGCGTGCAAAGCATGGAAGAACTTCAAGAGCATGCTTGTCAGGAAATACGTGGAGACGGACGAAACGCCTTTTCATAAATACCCATTCCTGGAACCATAATGGGAAGAGTTCAAGGCGATGAAGACGTCCGAAGATTTCAAAAGTACAAGTACGGCGCACAAGGCCCTCCGAGCAAAAACACACACCCCACAGACTTGGCACGGTGGGTATGCGGGTAAAATCCATGATGGAGGAAGGAGGATGACACGCAGCTACGGGACATCGCCCGCCGTTTTCCAATATCCCGGATGACCGCGCTCGAAATTGGATTAGAGCAAGGTCATCTACAACGACATCGGGGGACGTCTCCTTCCAAAACCCTGCAGACCAGCAAGTGTCCCAGCGCCTGGTAAGATATCGATAGAACTACGTAGCTTGTAATTACTCCACAACTTCGTACAAATTGAAATGACATTTCGTGCTCTTGCAGGAAGAGCTGAGTTTTGAATCTACCCTGGGATCATTCCAGGGAACAAGGGAGAATGATATGCTCTCCGTGGCCTTGGGAAACAAGGAGCACTCAGGTCGTACGAGAGGCCTTGGGCTTTACGTTCCTTGGAAACATGGTTTCCAAGATGACTCCGGAATGTATCGGCGTAGGAAGAGAAACAAAGCCGAGCGTGACACACAGCTACGAGAAGAGATCATGGAATCTCTTAGAGAGGAGCTAATAGGTGAGCTGGCGGGTGTAATCAGAGATGAGGTGCGGAAACAAACAGAAAGTCGCGAGCCGCTACGCGCTCTGTGCTAGCTAGCCCGCACAACCGTCCAAGTAGTGCGCGCCCAATCCAACGCAAACCCGGCCAAATTTCTTGTGGGCGACATCCGGTAATAATTATTACCTCTCGAATGCTTGCTCCATTGATAGGCCTATTCGAGTAGCTAATTTTGTATCGTTATGTAGGAGCCTACGAGTGCGGGCTCCAAGTGAGATATGGCTCTATTCCCTTGTACGTTGCTTGGGGCGGGCATATTAAATGCAGTATCGGGGCCATGGTGCACAATCCAGCTTTAGCGCCGAGCCGCAAAGTTAATGTGGATGGTGTGCATGTCAATTTTGAGGTGGTCCCGCACAAAGCCCCCAACGACGAGATCGTGACTCTAGGACGAGCCATTGGAACATTCATCCGGTGGCCCAAAGCGACATCTCCTGGAGGCTTCTTCACCGTGGCGGGACGAGCAACATGCACGCTGCCATCTCCATTACAAGACGATCGGTTCCACCACGGATCTTGCACGGTGCTATCTCCACGGTCATACTCGCCGAGCAACATGCATCGGTGCTATCTCCATTACAAGACCGATCGGTTCCACCACGGATCTTGCACGGTGCTATCTCCACGGGTCCTATTCTCGCCAGAGCAACTTGCACCGCTGCTACCTTCAAAGTCGACTGCCGTGAAGTCGACCTATAGCCGAGGCAGCAAGGCCAGCAAGGGCAAAGCAAAGAAGACCAATGATGATATACCGTACCTACCTTTGGCCCGCAAATTCGTGCTTGGCGAGCCGTTGCTCGAGCAAAAAGACCTCCAAAAGCTACCATATAGTTGCATGCAATTGCACACGTGGTATGTGCAGCAGTCCAATAAGCTAGAGGGAGAACGGACTTCAAGTATCACTGTCAAATTCACGTCGGATGATTTATACCACAGTCTTCAAGAGTGTATGTTCGTGGTCACCTTTGAGGATTTATTCGATCTGTTCACGCTCAACGCTCTTGACGTCTCAATCATTCGATCTTTGGGCCATTTGTAAGTGTGTACAATCACAGACTCCATTAATGTCATACTGATAAATGCCATATCTAATTTGTTACTTTCGTGTGTATATATATAGACACATGCTGACTAGAGCTAGATTATCCAACTCATCAGCTGGTTTCTTGGACCCACACTTGGTCGCCAAGGATACCATCGATCGGGATACACCCCTCGTCGAGAGGTACATTGCATCAGGACTGCTGGGTTGCCGCAATAAGGAATATGTACTTATGCCCTTCCATCAGAACTTTCATTGGATTTTAATAGTAATTGTACCAAAATGGAACAAGGTATATTACCTTGATTCCCTAAGTAAGAATCAAATGGACTTCACGATTGTCACCAAGTAATCGATAGGTAAGCACATATTCCCCATACATATCTACATTGTACTCTTTCTTTCCTTCCGAATGACTAAGGTTAACTTTTTCGAATTACGTAGGGTGTTCGCGATGTACATTGAAAAGGGAGGTGACTCAAAGCGCGGGGCCAAAGGCCTGCTGACACATGTTCAAGATTTTAAGGTATTTGCTATTTCATATTAATTAATCCTATGCAACAGTTGGTACTAATGCCTCTTGAACTAACACATTCCATTTTTTGCAGTGCCATCGTGGCGGTGGGTAACACATGTGGATACTACGTTTGCCAACATATGGAACTACTACTCGATTCCTCGAGGCTCACCAATCACAAGGTTTGTCACTCTTCCCATAATTACTTTATACTTATCACGTTACATATATACGCACATTGATTTTTCTATCGACAGGCTGCGTACATGTCATCAACTGCATTGAAACAGTCGATCTTGGAGGATTCGAGGAGAGTTGGCGTACTTTTGCGACTCAAGTCATAAAGCCGGGAGGGCGGTTCCACTGCGCACCATGATTTCTTATTGGTCTTATCACTAAGTGCAAATGCAGTGTAGATCTTTTATGCTTGTGCATTTGTTAATGGATATTTCATTTCAATTCAATTAATTGATTTGCGAAATGGATGCATGCTTTATGTTTGTGAAATGAAGTGTGATGTCAATTGGATGTTTTATGTCTGTGAAATATATCTGAAAGGAAATGAGAGGTGTGAATTATATGTTTTTTGTCTGTGATTATCTGCTTGTTTCAGAGGGCATGGCTAGCATTTCCTGAGGCTAGCCAATAAATAGAAATAGATTTTGATTTAGGAGGAACGAATATCACAGACGGTTTTTACTTAAAAACCATCTGTGATATGTATCACAGACGGTTTTTCATTAAAAACCGTATGTGATTATGAGATATCACAGACGGTTTTTATTTAAAAACCGTCTGTGATATCTGATAATCACAGATAGTTTTAATGAAAAACCGTCTGTGATATCTCATAATCACGAGCGGTTGAAAAATGCGTGATAACTTCGATTATCACTGATCCATAAAAACAGACGGTTCACAAAACCGTCTGTGATGACGTTTTCGAACCGTCTGTGATGACCTTTTCTGTAGTAGTGAATGTTAGTTTGAGCTAACGTTGGTTTGTTGATTACTTGATTTCCTCGAGATAGTTTAGTATAATCACATGTTTTGCACGTAAGTTCACTGAACTATCTTGTATAATGCAAATGCTAAAAATTATATTCGCAAGTCGTTCGATATGTTAGCTTCTAGGTTGGTGTGTGTGAATGCCCAACAACTGACATGGCTTTTTGTGAAGCACAAGCTCGGTAGGTGTTAATAAGCATTAGAAATCAATGCAAACTAAAATGGCAATTTCTATCATTCGAATATGAGATCTACAGTTATGGAATGGATCTAGACAAAGGACAAATTCAGACAACAAAAAGACAAATCACTTACCTTCTCCAACTCTGGTGGTGAGATTTCCGATGAGGGCTCATGCGTGTTAGGGTTAGGATTCACCTTGTTTGAGGAGGGGGTTCACCAAGACCCCCAACTATAGAATTAGGGTGGACAATAATAGCCAACGGTGGCGGCGGTGGCACCGCTGACAGTGGGATCGAGTGAGGGTGGTGGGCAGCGGCAGTGGGTGGCACAATATGAAGACTGAGAGAATATTAGGATGGGCAGAGTTGGTGTGGTGGAGGTGGAGAAGGGGGAAATGTGGTGAGGCGGTGCCACCAGCCATGGGTGGTGCTTGCCCGGGGCGAGGGTGATGATAGAAGAAGCGGCAGCGGAAGGGGGGTTGGGGGACGATCATGTACATAGAGCTTGGCTTGGCGGTGATAGCGTTAGGATCTGGCATGGGCAATGGAGTGAAGAGGGGGGTTCGAGAGGAAGGAGTGTGGAGTTTGAAGAAAAAGGAAATGTGCGAATGGATAAGGTAGGCTGGTTGGGTCATAGAGTCATAGTTGGGTTGGGGCTTCAATCCTAGTTATGGATTGAAGCTTTGATAGATAGAGGCCCCAACTAAAATTTAAGATGACTGAGTTGCTATGATTGATCTTTTGTAATTTACATCTGTTGTTTCTAGAAAATTCCTAACAGCAGCACCGTGTCCCTATTGAGGGTGCTCTCTGGCAGTGTATGCAACATGCCAGCTAATTTTGTAGCAAATTGGCAAAGTCAATGATGGATAAACCAAAGCAAAAGCTAATCCTGGATAAAACATCGATGCAAAGCAATAACGAATACCAATGAATATTGAAATAGGGGATAGATGTAACTCACAAATTGATCAACATGTTGATGCAAAGCTATATTGATCAAAGTTGAATTATAGAGGTAATATTATACTAACTACAACCTACTCCTAAGGTACACGTAAAGGTAGATGCAAAAAGGTAGTAAAGGTTGCTGTGTGCGCATTTTTCCGTCAACCAGTATAGGGTATTTATAGTCCAAAATAAGTGACTCAATGTTGGATTATGTTTTATATCCCCCACTTCATGTCAGCTCAAACTTTCCTTAGATGGAGTCTTTTCTGCCTACAAATCTTCTTGCTTCTAATCTCCTATTGACTATTTCCTTTTTGCATATACCATTGCTTAGTCGGCATCTTCTAGAGGCTTATAGTGTGGAAGATGCTTAACTCTGATTTTGGCATTCCCCAATCTTTCCTTATAATTATGTAAAATGCCAAAAATACTTTTGCTAACTATTTTGCCAACCAAAATGTGGTAGCAACACATGCCCCTCCCCCTATTTTTGTGAAGGTGAAACCTTTACAAAATGTTAATAATCACTCATTTGCAGCAAAGCCAACTTTCTTAAAATCAGCTATCCCAAGAAATACTAGCAATGTTAACTCAATAAAGCCCTAGTGAATATTTTGTTAGAAAATATTTTATACCTTCTGCTGCAAAACCTCATTTTCTAAGTTGATGAGTCTATAAATGTTGGACTAATCCTCCGATAGACAACCATCTTTACTTCACTTAGTCCTCAGTTCTCGTCATTGACTTTCGACAATGGACTATCATGTGTCTCCCTATTCTTCATTTTTTCCATCTCTTAATCAACCTAATCTTTACCATTTTTGCTAGGATCTTCCTTAGCATCTATAATATAATCAAAGACCGGTCTTGTGAAGAAGTGGTTGCTAATAATCGAGTTGTTTCATATCTCTATTCCACTTATCCAAATTTTTGTAATAAGAGGATCATACCAATATTGAGGCATCTCAACCATATCATTGATCCTTTAGAAAAGTATGCTATTGCATGCCAAAAACATCACCTTCATCACCGCTGATCTAATCTAATGTATGTTGGAATTACATCGATTTGCAGTGTGAAGAGAACTTCTACTAATCCTATGTTGATGGTTTACTAGAAGAAATTTTATCTCTCCCACATCTTTGAACTGAAATCAACCTTCTTCAGGTTGATTTAGCTACACACAATACTTCACCAGAAACCACAAGCACAATTGGCATATCGAGAATCGTCCAAAAAGAAGAGTAACTCTAGCTTGCAAAAATAAGCACAAGCACAATTATCTCAAAGTAATGAAGCACCATAAGTTTGACTGTGAATTATCTCAAAGGGTCATCACAGACGGTTTTCTAAACAGTCTGAATTTAAGGATCAGTGATAATCGGAGGCTATTATAGATGAATTTGTGAGCCGTCTGTGATAATCACAACATAAACAGTTTGTAACTAGAACCATTTGTAAAGAACACTATCATAGACGGCTTTAACCAAAAACCATTCATGATACCAACACATCATAAACGGTTCTAGCTACCAGCCGTTTGTGATAGGTGAGTATCACAGACGGTTGGTATATAGAACTATCCAACCATCTGTGATACTTTCCCATCATAAACGGTTGGCAGATAGAATCATATATGATGTGCTAGTATCATAGATGGATTTTGGTTCGAGCCATCTGTGATAATCCTTCACAGATGGTTTATGTCACAAAACCATCTGTGATAGTTCATTCTATACCTAAATTTTTTTTATTTTTTTCACTGGCCTCAGGAAATATTAACTATGCCCTTTAAAAACAAGCAAGTCAACAACAAACACAGTAGCACGATCCATTTCCATTAAGATTAGAGTCCACCATTACAACATCCCAAGTTGCCCATCTAGCTAACACAACAAGAACATGTAAAGAATACACCTCCTAATCCTATGAATCTAACTCTTAAACATGGCAAAAACAGAGAAAAACCAAAGATGCTAGTAGATAGTAGAAGTTCAACCACACCAATGAGGCCTGTATGCCTAGGCCCTCTCACCTCTGATGCAGTGCACGAGCTGGATGTCTTTGACGCCTGCCATTACCAGCGCCGACTTGAGCATTGCCTTGGCAGCCAGTTACTTCTGCGGCGCCTTGTCTCCTATAGACTTGCACGTTGTCTGCTTCGTGCGGGCTATTAGGGTAAGGGTCGAGGAGGAGGAAGGTGAGAAGGCTGGGTTTAGGTAAGTATTTATATGGAAGGGAGAGGCGAGAGTGCGAAAATTTTTGGTGTGGGACGGAGAGGTGGAGCTATGATCCGTGGGGTAGGGTTTGGTGGGTTTCTATTGGATAGGATTGGGTTGGGGAGGATCGATGGCCCAGTGGTCAGATTATCACAGACAGTTCTATATACAAACAACCTATGATACTCTTCCATTACAGACAGTTGGTAGCTAGAACTGTCTAAGATGTACGAGTATCATAGACAGTTCTATACACCAACCATCTCCAAAGATAAAATAGCAAAGCTTTATATGGCCTATATATTCTCATTTGAAAGGTTTCAATGAGATCTACAACTTTGCAGTTGAGGCAAACCCCAAATTCTGCAGGGAAGATCGAAAATTTTGGCAAAAAACAGAAACAAAAAACTTGCAACATAATTTAGGACTAAAGATGGTTGATTTTAGGGATCTTAGAGGCAACTAGTGCAAGTAGATTGTTTTTTTATTAGGCTCGTCGTTAGCATTCCAACGAGTGCAAGAACATATAAAATAGACACTATATGCTAAAGTTATACCCATTTACTAAAGGTTTCTCGGAACAGAATCCTACTCGGATTCAGGTGGGTGATTATAAAATTTTAGGGGATTGTGAGGCGGAAAACATATCACAGATGGTTTTTATTATGAACTGTCTATGATAACTTCATTATCACAGACAGTTTGTAATGAAAACCGTATATGAAGTATCATAGACAGTTTAAATAAAAACCGTATGTGATATTTGGTAATTTCACAGACGATTCTTGGTAAAAACCGTCTGTGAAGTATCACAGATGGTTATTACCAAGAACTGTTTGTGATATTATCCTTCATAGATGGTTTTTAGCGCTAGTAACAACACAGACGGTCTCTAAACCTAAACCATCTGTGATTGCATTTAACACTAACAGTTTTGGTCAATCGTCTATGATGAGGTGTGTTAAAAAAAATTCTTATCCTTGACGCCGCTCCTCCTACTAGAACCAGCGCTGGGATGCTGCTGTCGTGATGAAACCTGCTAGAGAGATGCGTGATCGCCGAGACAGCCAAAAAAGGAAGACCAAACTAGAAAATACGACGACTCATAACACAATGCAGACTCTTTATTTCTTTTTCCTTCTCTAATCCGCTGCTTGCTTGCAGCATCTTCTTGCCTCTCCTAACTTGCACTGCTCCCCTCTGTCTCTCACGTTCTGCTACTCTTACATTGCTTGCATGGTCCTTTTAAAGCATGAAGACACGACTTACAAACGGAATCACAAATCGACTCGGACGCCAACTAGTAGAGCTCGCGCCGAAATCAACTCGTATCCGGACATGGTGAGAAAACCGAAAGCTAAACAAGATTAGACTCTAACAAGGTGTCTATAATAAGCCTTTTTTAGTAGTGATGACTCTTAATTTTTTTTTCACGGTTCCTCTACTTTACAAGTAACAAGAGAAGCCTCTTGATCCCAGCAAGTGCTATTCTCTAAAAAACAAACATACTGCTCTTCTTCCTCATTGCTTTTCTTCTTCTTCACAAGAACATCCTCCTGAGAATGGTGCCTTTCTTGCTAGCGATCATTCTTTCCATCCTTTCCCCTATCTATTCTGAGCTTTTTGACCACAACCTTACACAAGCAGCTGACAATTATCGCTTGGAGAAGCCTTTTCAGTTGTGGGCAGCTCTTCTCCCTCAAATGATCATTATCACGATCTAAAAACTTGACCTGATCTTCTATCATCAATGGAGGATGCTCGTCGCTGCCCAGGAAAGAAAGTTGGATTTGAACCTTGTCCTTCTTTTTACTATACGTAAGGCTAAAGAAGCTATGGAGGCAATGGAGAGTCATGTGAATGCCCATGATGGCCTATCCAAACAGGCCATGATGGCCGATTCCGACCAGGCGAGAGGAAACCTCCTCTTGGAGGTGTTGGTCACGACTCACGAAATTGCCCAACCAGAAGTTGAAGTCAAAGTGGCAAGGAGAGTCTTGAAAGTATTTGAAGATACAACCGCTCATGCTTCCACACCGAAGGCTGACGAAGACGCCTATGGAGCCCAAAAATGAAGATTTGGGATTGTATTTTTCCTCTAACTTTGGCATGAAACCCAAAGTTCTTTTGTGAAAATAACTGCCCATGTTATTCAACCAATCATGAATGAAATAGGCTTTCTTTGAACCTTTTCCACATAATTTTAAATTTCTGTTTATATGGGCAAATGTTAGCCACATACTCACATAACTCAAATTATTCCATGGACTCAAATTATTACATAATTTTAAATTTCTGTTTATACGCGGTAATAGCGTATTCGTTTATCGTTCGTTGGTTTCATGAGACGAAGTATTGCTGTCGGCCAAATCTAGATAAACATGATTCTTTATCTCGACTTTTTCAATGGGCTGCTCAATAACCATGAAAATTCACTCATGCCTGTTTCATCTCTTGATTCAACACGTTGCCTTCCACTTTCACACGGCAATCGAATTATTCAAAGGAAAAGAATGCATTGAAAGTGTAACATTCTGATCGGCGTCCAGAGGTTTCGATGAATAAAATCGAGAATTATATCGAGGATTAAAGAGGTAATTTCTAGAGGTTTCAAAGGGGTATTGAATTCTAAATCTTTGATGATAAAAAAGGGGATTAAAATTGTAACAACCCACGTCGTTAATTAACCCTAATTAGCGAATTAGGACGTTAAGTAGGATTAATTACATCAATGATAATATAAAAATACGAGGGAATTTAAACTTTTCTACGTAGTCGTATAAATTGAAACCAACGAACGATAAACGAATACGCTATTACCGCAATTCCATTGACGAGGACGCAGACCAAATTGTAACGACTAGAGCCAGATAGCATACGATTGCACGACAATTAGAAATTTTTAAGTCAATTAGAATATATATAACTGTCCGTAGTACAACAGTAATTAATTACAATCCGTATATGGTAGAGTCGATAACATTCATTGAGCAACAATTAGAACTTATATCAGGTCAAATAAAAATGCTACAATTTGTATTACATAATCAGGACAATAGTATTTACAACAAAAATACAATTTCATCTCCCAACCAAATAACCACTTCAAAGACTAAGTAATTGTAATACAACCGTGTTTAGTCAGGAAGTGTGTGATGTGATTTACACCCAAGCCCATCTCATACATAAATATTACATTTGGGAATTAAAGAATAAAAATTACAATATTTGGTACATCAATATTAAGAGCAAGCTCTATTACACTTAGACCATTTCATACATTGGAGTCCATCGTTAAAGTGTCACCATACCGATATTTTCTTGTGAGCGAATCAATAATTTTAATACCGAAAAAGACCAAACAAAAGAACGAATAAAATAAATAAAAGAAAGAAGAAAGAATTGCCGTCAGAGCCCTAGCGATTAACTTCGGGCGGGGTAATCCGTTCACGGAGATACCTGATTGTCCCGACCGGTCGGCACCTCTTTCACAGAGATACCTAACTGTTCCGGGGGACAATCGGCACCTCTCACAACTAGAGGGTCATCACTCGGCCAAAATAACAAACCTGTTTAATATTGTAGAAAATCTATTCAGATAAGACCAGGGATCCCGAGCATTTCAGAGGTGAGTCCCAACCAACAGAGAAGGCAACCAACCGAGCAAACCACAGCTGACCAAGAGCCAACCGAGAGCCAATCTCAACCGAGCCACGGCCAACCGAGGCAGGGAGCAACCAAGAGCATAAGCCCACCACAGAGACCACAGTAGCATCCCAAAAATATCCCAGCGTAAGCACACAAAAGGGAAAAGGGGATCGGAGAAACACCACCCCAGTCCACTGCTGTCCACATTCCAAGCCAACCAGAGAGACCGGAGGCAACCAGGGGCAGGACCCGGGCGACGAAGGCCGGGCGAGCTGGCCGGGAGCAAGGCGACGGCAACCGTAGGAGGCCAAACCGCAAGCCGGGAGCCATCAACCTTAGGAGGTCACCATCAAGCCACAGTTCCACCACCGAGAAGGCAACACCCACCAGCAAACCCTAACCTTTCCCTCTCACAAATCAAATGGCAACCCGTGAAGGTAAGCCACAGAGTACTTCTATCCTAGTATTCATTTTGCAGTAACAAGCATTGCATAGCTAGAGCTAGGAAACCACCGTTAGTTGTCACAAGCATTTCTAGTGCAACAAAGAACCATCACAGAGGATGTTCACTGGAAGTGGAAGAGGAGCATATCTCCATGCCTTCTAGCATAATAGCAAATCTCAGTGAATCAAAGCAAAATAGCCCATAAATCACCTTTAGCAAACCTCAGATTTGGGGGGGATGAGAAGCCAGGCGTCAGATCTGGGCCTAGGCCACAGATCTGGTCGTTGATCCCGTATGGCGTCAAGAGGCAGGCGGCGGGGCGGTCGAGCCACCGTCGCGGCGCCACCGAGGGGCGGCGCTTGAGGCGGCGAGACCGGGCGAGGCGGCGAGACCGGCGTCGAGGCGCCGAGACCGGGCGGCGGCGCTGGGACCCGGCGCGGAGGAGATGAGGCACGGCGGCACGGCAACGAGCGGCGGCGCAGCAGCGGCGGCAGGGAGCGAGTGCGATGGCGCGGCCGGGTGAGGAGAGCGACCGAGCGAGAGAGAGAGAGAGAGAGAGAGAGAGAGAACCGAGAGAAGGGAGAGGAGCCAAGGCGCGTCGGGGAGCCAGAGGAAGGGAGCGGAGGAGACGCTGAGGCGGTGGTGGGGAAAAGAAAGAAGAAGACCAGGGGCGGTGGCCGAAGACCAGGAAAAGGGGATCGGGCGGAAGAAAGAAAAGAAAGGAAAAGAAGAAGAGGAAAAGAAAGAAAGAAAGATAAGGAAAAAATGAAGAAAAATAGGAAATGTGGAAAGGAGAGATTTACCAAAAATTTGGAATCTTCACAAGCATGCAGTGTCACCACCCTGCTTTAGCCAATTGTTCCAAATTAAGAGAATTAACTGCCTATAGTTAAGAATCTGGCAATTGACTATTAGCCGTACCAACACGATAGGGGTTCTTTTGAAAATTAAACAAAAACCTAGAACCCTGCGATCACATTTTGTAGAATTCGCTTAATTAATTAAGCCATAGTATCGCTTCAACGTCATGGAATAAAGCATATACATGAACATATGAAAATTTGGGTAGCTTCATTTAGACCATCCCGTGGCATATTTAGTTACTCCGAATATGTTGTTGTTAGCATTTAAATCATAGAAATCTATGTCGATTAAACTTGTACGTGTATAGATTGAATTAAGGTATTGTAGTCTTAGCCCAGTTTGTGGTGAGTTTAAATAATCAAATAATTTAGTTAAATTCATCTTAATCGGTAAAAGACCAGTAATCAATATTTACAATGACTAGAATGAATTAAGCACCTTCAATAGATTAAAGTATAGCTTGTACCGATTAAATTAGTATGTTGTTGTTGTAGCCATGACTAGTGTATTAAATTACCAAAAACCTTGCTAGTAAATAATTATGTCTAATACTCACAAATTAGGTAGAGAGGTATGAAGTAAATTATTAGAATATCCTTTAGGTTGCTCGGTCACGCAGTTAAATACCCAGATAGTATATTCAAGCTCATCTAAGCAGTAGAAAACCATTAATTAGTATTTACAATGATTAGAATGGGTGACAACTAAAACATAGCGTGCACCGATTTAACCGATTCAGTGCTAATTAAACCATACGGGATTATAACCAAATACCCAATTAATCTAGATAGTATTAAATCATATAATGGTCTTAGTAAATATTCGTAGTGGGGAAAGATAAGTCAATGGATGCCGTAGGCTGGAATTTGCACGCATGCGAAGCAAATGATCATAATATCATTTAGATCATTATATTGCGCATTTAAAAGCCCAACTAAATTTTGTTAGTCGAATATAAACTATGGGAAATCCACTAATAACTATTCTAAATTGTTAGAATAATTTAGTAGCCATTAGAAGATTTAGAATTGGTCATGACGACTAGATTAACCTGTACCAAGTTAAAATAATAAGTCATGACTCAAAAGTTGTGCCCGCCAATTAAACTGATACATAGTAATTTAAATAGCATAAGCCGTAACAACCCGCAGCTAACTAAAATAAAACATGGCGACCGTGCAAGGAAGCTTTAGTATAATTCAATTAATAATTACTTAAGAATTAATTTCGTTGGTGTAGATAATTAATCACACGCGTATTAGTTACAAGAAGGACCGGTACCAAAGAAAAAGAATCTATTTAAATAAACATAAGACCTAAAATAAATTAGAAAGGTGAATATATACATACGCACATATAAGGAATCAAAGTGGTATAAATAATTGCACACGCGAAGCTTGATTAGGATTAATAATGGCAGTTATCATCATATAGGATTAATATGAGCTGTAATACTTATTCACACCTCTAGTAAATCCCGTATAATCGGAAAAATTGTTAGGAATTAATAAAACGCTAGGCATACCTAATAAATCAACCATATCTCATGATGTTAGGGCGATAATGTCGAACGACGAATAGTGTATCGAAATTAACCTCGACTACTGCGATTAGATTAAATGGAGTGACGTCTTACCTTAGGAGCACAAGCACCTCGACACATCGTATGTTATTATGTTCTCGTAAATTAAGTCGTAGCCAACGTATTTAATTGTAGGCAACAATCCAAGCTACGGGAACGACTTCACCTGATCCTACTTGAATCCGAAAACATGGTTGAAATCCAGGCAAGCATTCCTTTGAACACCTCTGCGGAGTATATTCGTAAAACAAGTATTTTGTATTAATCTAGTATCACTTGCATGAAAGAAATAAAAAGGGTTTTAAATCAAGCAATGGCTATATGTGAATGAAAAGGGTTAGATGGCAACTGATGGAGCAGTTGGCCACTAAAGTTAAGTAAAAAGGTGGGCAGAGGTTGCCAGGGGAGGCAGTGAGTGGGCAAGGGAGGGACCTCTGCATAAGAATAGAATATAAGGGACTACAAACTTCATCCGTATGGACAGACCGTACCAACCGTATCAACCATCGTTCCGTTTTCACGGGTAGTCGATACTCTAGTGAGGTGTTATATTCTCCACAGGAGTGATTTTACTTAGGGCATAGGCCCAAAGACCGGTGAGAGACCGGTTCGTAAGAACCCACAGGCGGGTTACGCTTTAGCGTTATATTACGCTAGAAGGGGGCTGGGGAAAGGTTGGATACCCTACCAGCCAACGGTTATGTCACTTCGGTGGAGTGCGTGGCTCAGTGCGATTGTGAGTAACCGGGTGGAGATACAATTACTGAGCTAGAGATAATTGTACTGTACCCTGGTCTGGGCGCCGCTTCAAAGGAATTGCGGATTAACCCAAGAGCCAACACGATCAGAGTGATGATGGGTAAAGTGATACAAGCTTGCGCAATGCTATCAAAATCATGAATTCATGCCTGTCTCTGGGAAAGGAGAATTACGGAAACTTATGGGGTTTTTGCTGTTCATGCGTATGTTCAGTAGTTTTCTAAATTAATAATTTCTAATTATTTCAAAACCAACAAACCTTATTTTCTATAAGTCTTGGAAAGGAAAGTGAGTAAAGAAAAGAGTATAAAAATGAGCAAGATTTGAGGATAGGAATTGAGATTCCTAAACGTGTAAAGGATAAGCATGTTGTGCATTTTGCTAATAACGCTTGCTGAGTACTTCTGTACTCACCCTTGCTATAATCCTTCCTTTGCTTAGGAGCATGTTAAAGCGAGAGAATGTAAGATCAGGAGGAAGTTACCTGGATGGAGTACCGTGGACTCGGATTACAGTGGGTACAAGGTGGACATCCCGTGTAGAGTTGTGTGAATAGGAAGTAGTTAGAATATTTTGTCTAAAGATTGTAATATTTAAGCCCTTGAGGCTTTGTAATAAATTTTTGCCCTGCGTGGCGATATTCTTGTAATATCGTATTTTGTCTCTAATTATTGTTCCGCTGCAACACTCTGATGGCTTATTATTTGTTAGAGCGATGTTTTATCGGCTAAAACGAATAATAATCCGTTGACTGGCGTTATTACCCCATGGTAATAATGCGGGTCGTCACAAAAATGCTGAAATATAGGTGGGGTTTGGCCTTGAACCCCTGGCCCAATTGGGTTCAGCCCATGAGGGAGGCAACCAGCCACCTCCCCCCTAAACCCAACCCTAGCCACCCCAATCCCCCCACCAGCCATACCCCCCTCACTATTCCCCCTGCCTTCCCACCTCCCCCACGCATCCACCTCCCACTGCACCTCCTCCCCAAACTGCAGCACCTTGTTCCCTTGGCAACCAAAGAGCAGAGAGGAAGAAAGAGGGAAGAAAGAAGAGGAAGAGAAGGAAGAGACGAAGAAAGAGGAAGGAGAGGAGGGAACGAGAAAGAAAGGTGGATTTGCTGGAGTTTCAGATGTTCTTGCTGTGATCTCCAAGGGTGACAAACAATTTTCTACCCTTTTATTCTCAGCAATTTCCTGATCGACATACATTTTGGTTATTCATTTAGTCCGTGAAGTCTGTTGTGATCTGCGATTTAGGGTTCTTTAGGAGCAAAATCTGAGAAACATGTCTCCTAGAGAGTTGTAGAGGACTTCATTATGTTTCGTTATAGTATTCATTCATGTTTATCTAATGAATGGTTTGGGAGATATGAATTTTACCATGCTACTATTTGTTATGTCTGTCAAGTTTCGGTAGACGGTATTAAACAACAGATTAAAACTAGAAGATGAACCTAACTGGAAATTTGGTCAGCATGAATAATGTACGTAATTTTTAAGGTTTCCATAGAGTCTAATAACACGAATTTTAGATGGGTGGTTTAGAAGTTATGAAATTTTAAGTACTACTGTTCAATACCAGGTGACACTGAACCAGCTAGAGAAAAATGATGAATTGACAAAGTAAAATGCTGAACTACAAAATAAGCGGTAACTATAAAGTGATGGGAAATTTCCTGTAGATTTTAGAAATATCAACATTTAGTATGTTTACCTTTGTAGAATAAAAGATATGAAATTAACAAGTCTGTTGTCTGGAGGATGATAATTCTGTCTTCCGAGCCATTGAAAATGTGGGTAATTTTGTGTAGATTTCAGTGAGTCTATGATTTGTTGTGTTAAGATGAACAAATTGAAAGTTGTGGCATTTTTGGTACTTGGACAACACGGAGGCTGTCCGATATCAAGAGGAAAAGGGTTAAGGTTTTGGGAGCATCTAAGGGTGTCACCATTTAATTGTGTTTTGTGCTGTTTTGGGCTTGTTCTTGAGGTTGAATAACCTACTATAGGAGGAGTAATGATCAGGACATCCCGAAGGCACCAACTAGACCGATTACAGGAGCACAAGCTAAAAAGATTAATCAACAGGTGAACTCGCATCAAATTGAATTTGGTTTTAATTTAAGAGAGAATTGGATATTACCTCATGCAAATGTTCTGTGCATGCTTAGGTTTGAACGATGTGAAGCTTTTGGAATTGAAAACATGGAGGCAAAGCTAACAGAGAAGAAGTACATGGAGCCAAGTAAGGGAAGGCATATTCAAGTCCTCATTACCATGTCGAATCATCCACAAGTTCAATCAAACTCACAAAGATGCTCCGGACATTCAAATGATTTCAACTGGTATTAAAAACTACCTTCGGATCGATCTGATCAACCTCATATATGTTTAGGACTATCCAATCTACATCGGGTGCTCGCAAGACCTTCAAAATGTTCGGACTAGTTCGAATGGTTTCGACTATTCGAACCGTCCAATCAGCGTTGGACGCTCAGATGCTTTAGAGAAGTTTGGACCGCTCCGAATGATCATGCCGTCCAATATTCCACAGATCGCTCGATCACCTTGGAAACATTCGAGCCACTCTAAATGAGTCATACCAACCAATCTTCAACGGACCGCCTGATCGCCTTGGAGACATTTGGGCCACTCTGAACGTTCGTTCATTCCGTGACATTCGATCGGTTTTGGATGGTCGATATTGATGGTAATGTCTAGACCAGGCTGAATGATCCTACCGTTGGATTGGCTGGACACGCTTATAGCTGTTCAATTGACTTGGAGGTGTTCAAAATAGTATGACCGTATCTCTGACCATATACCTGCCATATAAAGGCAATAACTTTCACATACGAGGTCCGATGAAGGTAATCTTGGATTCGTTTGAAAGCTTATTTCATGAGCTACATAATGGAGGAGGATTTATCTTAAAAGTGTCATGGATTTTTATTTTTATTTCCTTCTTGTGAGAGTCCGAGTCTAAAATACTTAGGAATTGTGTAGGAGACCTTGCGGCCTCCCAAGGGTTATATAAGCCTTGTAATATGTAACTTTTTGGCAGATCACGATGTAGTATCAAGAATAATCGACTAGAGGGGGTGAATAGGAGGTTTAAAATTTTTCTTGCCTTCTAAATAATTTCTAACATTTTAATATGGCAGAAATTTAAAGCAATTGAAACCTACACAATTCTAGTAAGTTTAGGGTACTACAAGTATAAATCGTTACAAGAGGCTCTAGCACAAGTAGATAATCGCAATATACTAAATATACATGGGCTGAAAAAGAGACAGTGATAAGCAATGAACACACGATGTTTTTACCGTGGTGATCAGAAACTTGCCAGTTCCCCTAGTCCATGTTGAGGAAAGCCCAAGTGACTTGGATTAACTCCACAAATTAAGCCTCAGCTCCTCAATCCACTAGTGGTTGTCCTTCCTTCACTCCGAAGATGGTGGAGACCAAACCACTCACAAGTCGATGCTGGGCTTCTTCACAACCTTCTTGAAGAAGTCACCATGCAAACTCCCACCAAGTCGTCCAGGTACCGGCAAGCACCAAGAGTAAAAGATCACAAGCTTCGCTTGACGACAATCAAGTGCCAAAAGATCAATCTAAAGATGAAATACACTTGTTTGGCTCAACCACCTCAATTAATGCACAATGAGAAAATGAGGTGTGGAGTGAATGCTCAATGCTCAAAGATGTTCAATAGGGTGTCTTTTTGCTGCCCTTGAGCAGGTGGATGGGTATTTATACTCTCACCAATCAAAACTAGCCATTACAAGAAAATTCCTAAAAAATTCAGGGCGAACAGAAGTACCGTAGTGCAACATCCGGTACTTCCGCACCTATTCTAACATAACAGTAACAACTATTTCAATGCTTCTGAACTAGCTGTTGAAAGTCACGCAGAACTACCACCGTTATAAATTCGGTAGTTCTGATCATCGGAAGTTCCAAAAACATCGATGCGGTACTTCCATTTGATCTAAGGCCGAGAGTTGGCGCTCTTTGGAAAAAAATGTTCCACCCACGTTATTCGGAGCTTCCATGCGTCGGAAGTACCGTTTAAGGCAACGGTACTACCACTCTATGGTAGTTCCACCGTTGAAACTCGGTACTTCCATTTGCCGCAGACATAAAATCTTCCCAAGGGTGCACTCTGGAAAGAAGGTTCCACTCGGTTTTGATGGGGCTTCCGGGAAGCGGAAGTACCACAGTTTGCACGCTGGTACTTCTGGTTGTTGGATAGAGCACCAATCGATTCCGAGGGTGCTCTCTGGAAAAAGGCTCTGCTCAGTTTTTCAGAGCTTTCGAGCACCAGAATTACCATTTAAGGTTGCGGTACTACCGCTCTATGGTAGTTCTGCCATTGAATCTCTGGTACTTCCGTTTTTCTAGACAGAGCACAAATTTGGCTATTAATTTTAGTTTTGAATGAATGCATGATTCTAAATTGATCCAAATGGCACAAGCATATGCTATCAAGCTACTGGCCATGATCCCTCTTAATTGTACGACATTTATCCTATAATCTAGTCTTCCAACCTTTTAAGATCGATAAAAATAAAAAAGGATGCTAGTCTATATATACCTTTGCCTTGAGCCACTTTGATCTCCATGTTGATCCTTAGCATGCGTCTCATCATCATTTTGGGGACTACGACTTTTAAACACTTAATAAACATGTCAGTCCCATATTCATATAAATTCATTAATTACCAAAAAGGGGTCTAGATGCTTTCAATCTCCCCCTTTTTGGTAATTGATGACAATACAAACTTTATGTGAGGTGAATAAAGTGTTGAATATACCACTTATTTGAAAACCAGTTGTATATTCTTTTGTGACTTTGAAAGTAAATACTCTTGCAATGATCTTACATAAGCTTCAGAGAATTAGTTCCTTTTTAAAGTCAAAATAGGGAAAGCTCCCTCTAAACATGTGCATATAAATGAGAATTTATTTTAAGCACAAGAAATGTAGTAATTGAGCGCAAGATGCACACACCTTCAAATTTATCATTGACAAGGCATAAACATAGCATTGAGTGCACAAGTTCCTTTCATGCAAAAGTTCATTACACCATAAAGACATTACATAAAAGTTCATTACCTAAATATATAGATAGATATATTTGGGCTTCTTTTCTTCTTCTTCCTTATGCTGCTCCCTTTCAAGCCTCTCCCCCTTTCACATCTTCTCCCCTTTTGGCATCAAATGACCAAAAAAGCTACTCCTGTGGTCCCTGAGGAGAAGGGTCACATCGACGACGGTGACCATATCGGACAGGAGATGGAGGATGAGCCAGTGCATGCTCAATAGACGTGACTCTCCCATTAATAGAGTCCATTCGGAAGGAAAGGGAGGCGAACACCTCAGCCTAGGAGTTACGAGGCTGAAGGATGGCTGAATAAATCTGAGAAAGGGAAACTTTGCCTTTTTCTTCTTGCTGAGCTGCTGCAAGTTCTTCCTGTTGAGGAACTCAAGGACAGGCAGCTGGAGGAATTGGAGGATCAGCTCTAGGCTTATAAGCCTTATGGACACCGCCCAAACCTCGACGGAACTCAATCTTCTTAAGGATCAAAGCCATAATATATGGAGCATAATTAATCCACTTGATCCTATCATTCTTGGAGGAACCAATTTCCTAGATGATGAGATCGACCACATCAAACTTGCGGCCTTGCATAACATAGTTGATGAGATTGCATGGCCTCTGATCACTTCATAATTTTCACTCTTTGGAAGAATGGTGTGGTTGATGATCTAGTTGACCAGGCTTGGGATGGGAAGAAGTCCAACAAGCTTGCTTAGAGTAAACCTCGAGTTTGATCATAATACTCTGATAGGGCAGGGAGTTGAAGTGCTGGTCTATCATATAATTTGTCATATGCACTTGACTCCATCCTCAGAGCCAGCTCAAACTCATGCTTATTAGAGTCAAGACATTGGCAGCCTATCATCCAAGAGAGGTGATAGAAATTAGAAGATATGTAGAGAGTAGCATATAACTACCTGATGATATCCCCATTGTAGTCTAATTTCAAAATAACAAGGCTCTACATGCCAACCCTCTGAAATAGTCTATAGGTTCCATCATACTTATCAATCGAGTTCAACTGGTCCCAATTGATGTATTTGTGATTAGCAAACAATCTTGATGGACCATACAGCTGTTCATAAACTTGCTCCTGAAACTTTGTATGGAACCTTGGGTTGACAGAGTTGCAAGGAAGTATGAATTGATTTCTATGCTGCATCGTAGCATACTCATCAACTGTGATCTTTCTAAGGTCGATCTAAGGTTCTTCGCGATCAGGTACTTCCTCATCAGATTGCTCCAAAGGTGAGCTCTCCTATTGTTCTCACTCTGTCTCAGACTCAGAAGCGATAGCCTTTCCTCTGTCCTCTTGGGCTTTCTCTGAGTTGCAAAGGTGTAGGAGAAAGAACATTTGCTGCAGGAGTTTCTTATGATTGCCCCGAAGCCGTAGATGAAGAGTATACCCTGTGGCCAGGATTTCTTGTTCTAGGCATCTAAGAACAAGGGAAAAAGATATTAGATAATATGGAGAGATTAAATAGGAAGGATTGAAAATAAATGGAATGAGATTGTTGTTTTATTAGGGAAATCGAATGTACCGCCGTTCAGGCTACGGTAGTACCGCGCTCATCGAGCGGTAGTTCCGATTTTCTTAACCGTTTCTAGGGCAAGCAAATGTGTGAATTTTTTGGTGTTTTTCTTGGATTAAATCCATGGAATAGATGTGCAAACATCATTAGACACCAAAACTAGTAATTTGCCCGAAACAAATAGCCCTAAATCGTTGGCATTTCCAATCAACCCGAGACCTAGACCTAGGGTTCTAGAACAAGGTGAAAAAGAGGATTTGATCTAGATTACCTTGTGGATTGGAGGAGGTGAACCCTTAGGATGCAAGAAATCACCAAAAACCAAAGAAATCTTGGACGGATTTGGAGATCTAAGGAGCAGTTTTGCAGTTTTTGGTGGAGAGGAGAGAGAGGGAGTGCACAATCACAGGCGGAAGTGCAGTCGGAGCTTCCGGAGGAAAGGAGGGCCCCACGGGTTAAAACCCTTTGATTTTTGATGGTTACTGCCCATATGAATGTGGAAGCACCGCAATTATACAGTCGGTAGTTCCGGATGTGGAAGTACCGCAAAGACAACATCGGTAGTTCTGGAATGCAGAAGTACCACAAAAACAACAGCGATAGTTCCGATAATTTTGGAACTTCAGGAATAGGACTTGGATTAAAAAATATGCAAATGATCCCTAGTTTTGCACTCAACTAAAATCATTTAGGATCATTATGCATTAAATATAATCTTTGAAATTAGCAATATAGACATAGAGATTTTGGCAAAGATAGGAGAAAATTTCTTTTTCACAAAAGCGTCAACCTACCCCAATTGAGCATGAAATACATGAGCCATGAGTTCGAACAATTTTAGAGTAGTCTATGATATTTAATTCATTCCTCAATTTGCAAAAGCGGCTTTCATCTAGAGGCTTGGTGAAAATATCTGCTAATTAGTCTTTGGTCCGGATGTGGCTAATTTTGATATCTCCTTTGCTCACATGATCTCTCAAGAAATCATGGCGTATATCTATATGTTTGGTTCTTGAGTGTTGGACAAGACTATTTGATATTTTAACTATACTATTGTTGGATCTCGGAGCAACAACGCTGAAACCCTCTGTGTAAATCGCACTAGTCGAGAATTAGATAGTGCACACAGTGATAATAGGAACACAAATCAAGCACGATGACAAACTTTATTTAACTAAATATGGGCCTGATGTTCAAGGTTTACATCCACGGCATATAAGCCAAATTTAAACATAGCAGTGGAAGAAAAACACCGAACCAGAAGAAACCCACTGAGCCTGCCCACAGGCAAATGACAGTAAGACATGGCCTACTCGTCCAAGTCTTCACCATAGTCAAAGTTGTCTTCCTCTGTCTGAAGATAGCAAGGTGAGTACAAACTTGTACTCCGCAAGTCACACGGAGAATGCAACATAATGATAAAGGCAACAAAGGAAGGCTTATAGGGTTAGTTCGAGCATAAAACAACATTTAAAGAAATACAGTAAATAGATTAAAATTGCTGAATTTAATACAATAAGTAAAAATAGTAATTGTAAACGAAATTAATACTGTTAGTGCAGGCTCCGACCAAACACTAACCTAACCACGGGCATCCCACCCGGACCATCTTTTCCAAAATATCTCATATGGATTCTATCCATCCATATGTTTTCAATCTCTCATGGATTACATCCATCCACAAGCATTCAAAAAACATTTTTAAAAACAAAGCCTAATATGTAAAAAAAGTTTACTCGGCATGCCCATGACCGTGGGCATGGCTATCCAGGCTAGATTATACACTCTGCAGAGGTTGCACAGCTTTACCCACAAGACATGATCATCCCGTATTGCCACCGGATTAACACACTGCCTTAGGTGTGTGGCGAGGAGATCATGACAAGGCCTTTACAATGCAAAGCCTTCAACTTGGCCAAGCCAACACTAAGATTTCACCCCAGTAAGGAACCCACCAGACCAAGACCTCCTCTTGAGCCGAGTGAGACTTCTCATGGCCTACGCCACACTCACTTTCAACATATGACATGACTCAGGTTGGGACCCGAAACTTATTTAGCCAAGACTATTCCATACCAGCCTTGTGGTAGTACAATAGGGCTTTGCAATAGTAGCTCACAGACTGGTCCTTAATTGATTTAGGCTCAACCACATACTCCCTGTGCTCGACAATCAACACTGTGTCACCGAACAACAGTGCATGCCTGCACCCACCACCTGACCATTAGCCTAAATGTAAACCAGATTTCATATTTTGTTTCAAAATATTTCATAATCCTTCTTAACTCAAAGAAGTCAAGAATACATTTCAAAAGCTTATCATTTTATGTGAAAAGGTTATCCTAAAACAAAGATTGTGTCTAAGCAGGTCTAAGCATTTGATGTAAAACTCTCTAGCCAATACTAGTGTACTAACAGGAGTTTGATTCTAGGGTGACAAGGTATAATGTTACACAAGGTCAAAGGTGTCAATAACAATTGGGAATTAACTAAGTTAAAAACTGGAGTTGGAATACTTGAATAAACATATGCATGCAATACAATTTAAATCAACATAATTTTATTTGCAAACTAGAATCAACATGATCAAGGCGTGTAACTTGCCTTGCTCTAAGTCTGGTGTGAGTCGTCGTCAAATTCTTTTGAATCGTCGCAGTCTAAATTCAAATAAAATCCAAAAATTATAAAATATATATTGAGCAATATATTATGATTTTGAATAAAATCAAATAAAATCCAAAATTATAAAATATATATTGAGCGATATATTATGATTTTAAATAAATTTGGAAGAAAGAATCAATGGATTGGTAGTTTGTATGAGGGAGAACGAATATCTAGAAGTTTTGGATATCACATGAAATGATAACAAAATCCAAGAATTACTTTTTGAATAGTACAGTATCAGTTGGCTGCGAGGTGGCTAGGGAATAGGCAAAATGGAACCCCGGTGACGAGGCGAAGGTGGTGACGTGGGTACGGCAGCAAGGAACAGCGACAATCACCGGCGGTGAGAGAAAAACGGCAGTGACGGCGTGGTAGCGACAACGACAGGTTGGAGAGAGAGTACCTAGGTATGGAACGTGGAGATGTGAGGTGAGCACGGGGTAGAACATGGTATGGTGAAGCTAGAAAATTATTGGCTAAGCCAAAAATTCATCGGAAACGATACAGTCGACGTTTGAATGATAACGGTAGAGAAAAAGAAGAAACTTGATATCCTGGTGCTCGGTGAAGCGAATCTAAAACCACTTGGAAGGTAACTAACTACCTAGGATGGTTTGGCACATTTTGACATGAAAGAATTGGAGAAAGCATCACCGGATAGATGGGAACGTGAGATGGCTTAGGCGGCCACGACTAGGTGCCGGAGGCAAAAATTTATGAATGGTTTTTGGAGCAAAGGAGGGAAGCACAGCATAGAATGCGATGAGACAAGTCTGACAGAGGTGACGGCATAGACTAAAACTCAACGGAAAGCTCAATTTCTGCCAATTGGCTCCACAAAAAATTAAATAAAAATGGCAGATAAATTGCTTAGAGGCTAGGACACAATATGACATAAACAAAAATCAAATAGCTCACCAAAAAAGTGGTACGCGAAGACACGATTTTAGTGTCGTGGCTCGACAAGGTCGACAAGGACTCGGGGATCTTGAGGTGATGGCGATGGAAGCACGACGTAGAACGCGTTGAGGCGAACTCAATGGTATAGACAACTCGGCCAAAGGACATCGGATGGTGGCGGAACATGGTAGAGAAGACCTTCGGCAACCGGTGAGTTAGCGGGTGAGGTTTGTGGCAAAACGAAGATGAGAATACGGGGAACGCAATGCTCACCCTGGTTGTGGTGGAACAAGCACGGTCGGCCGACGATGATAAGAGACATGACAGTGTGATTTGGCCACGGTGCTCCGACGATGCTCCGACGAACGTCCGATGAAGGTGAGGGAAGCACCATGTAGAATGTGCGAAGGCGAAGCCGATGATGTGTCAAAGGTGGCGGAACTCTAGGCACAAACAACCGAGGAATGCCGTTCGGTTGGCGAGAGAAAAATGCCGATTGCGGCGAGATGGAAGGGAGGGAGGACTTGAGATTTTTGGGGGTGAATGAGGATGAGGAGGGGCACTAGATGAGGAGATCAATTCGGCATGTCTTTCGGTGGCATGGCATATTCCGACAAAATGTGCGCATAAAATTGGGGGTTAAGGCCGGGAATGGAAGTCTTGATAAGAAGGTTTGAATGCCTTTAATTGTGCAAGAAATCATGGAGGAAATCGCGAGTTTGAAAGCTTCAAAAACGTGTTCATGGCGGCGGCTGCGTTCGGCTCTTAGAACGTTTCGAAGAAGAAGCAAGCGAGGAGAGAGAAAATGAAAAAAAAAATATTTTTTCCAAAATAAAATAAATTGCAAAATTCAAGAAAATTCCAAAAAAATCCTTGGTATCTGAAAAGATCAAATAAAATAACTTTTGATTTAATTAAAGTTTATTTTATCCATTTAAAATATTTTTATTTGCTAAGCGCTATCTTAATCCAAATAAATTAAAAAAGACTCCAAAAATTTGCAAAGATGATAGAAATGGATAGAGTGGAATTTTTTAAGAATTTAGAAATTTGAACGGGCTCAATCGGAGCTAGCATGAAGGAGAACGGGCTTCTGGAAGTTTGAAACTAAATAAAAATGAAAAGTAGATTTTCTGAATTATTTTTATACTGAAAAAGAAAGATTATGACGTCAGCAAGGAATTGAATTATTTTTCTTTGGGAAAAGGGACTTATGACGCCAGGACAACGTCAGTAAGCAAATTGATTTTCCACCGTTTTATTTTTCAAAAGGAAATGGATTATATTTGGCTAACAGGTGGCTTTTACGGACTGGGTCTATGGTGAAATGGGTTCATGGACCAGGGATGGAATCAAATCGGGCGGCGCAAATTGCATCCAGGCCGTCGGCTGGAAATAGAGTGGGTTAAGTGAAGATGGAGAGCCGATATTTAATCGGGTGCAGAAGATTGGATCTGAGTGTGACACTTGTTAGCCCGAGAAGACAGAGGGTTTAAAATTAAATTTAGATTTTCACGAACATTCAAAAACACATAGAAAATAGGAAATAAAGTCTAAAAATTCCAAAAAAAAATTCATACAAATTTCTGGAGCTATTTTAGACTTACAAAAAATATTTCCAACTTAAAGTTGATCTTTAAATTTTACAAAAATACTTTTTAGTATTGAAATTGATTTTTAAAATCCAGAAAAACACTGAAAATCCAGATAAAAGTCAAATAAATCCAAATAATTAATTTGAAATAATATTTTTATATAAAATCAAAATATTAGTTTATTTAATAATATTTTTATGTTTTACCTAAATTACTTTTCAAATCTAGCATTTTTAAAAGCAGAAAAATCAGGGCAAATCAAAAATAAAATTTAGGCAACCAAAACACTTGTTTTTATTTTAAATTATTTTTACTATTATTATTTTTTATGAAAACCTAGTCTGTTACAACTATCATTATAACTCAAAAGAGGCATTTTAACAAATTTAATTCCATAATTTATCAAAGTTTGCTTCATCCAAAGCAATTGAGCACAATAACTTCTGGAGGAAACATATTCAGCTTCGGCGGTGGAAAGTGCTACTGAATTTTGTTTCTTAGAGGACTGTGGAACTAATGACTTCCCTAGCAATTGACAACTTTCCAAGGTGCTTTTTCTTTCCACGTTGTAACCTGCATAATCGGAATTCGAATACCTAATTAATTCAAATTTAGTACTTTTAGAATATCAAAGCCCTATGCTAGAGGAATGCTTTAAATATCTTAGAATTTTTTTACGGCCATTAAATGACACTCTTTTGGAGAAACTTGAAAGCGCGCATACATGCAAACACTAAACATAATATCGGGTCTAGATGTGGTAAGATAAAGTAAACTATCAATCATTGATCTATAAAGCTTTTGTATCTATTGACTTACCTCCTTCGTTGAGGTCAAGATGCCCATTTGTTGCCATAGGTGTCTTGATGGGTTTTGCATCTTCCATACCAAATTTCTTGAATAGAACTTTCACGTACTTTGTTTGGCTTATAAAAGTCTCATCTTTATATTGCTTGATTTGAAGTCTAAGAAAATAGCTCAATTCTCCTATCATAGACATCTCAAGTTCCCTAGACATCATTTCACTAAATTCTTTGCAAAAATCTTAGTTAGTAGAACCACATATGATGTCATCAACATAAATTTGACACACAAAGAATTCATCACTAATAATTTTTGTGAATAGAGTTGTATCGACTTTTTCAATTTTAAATCTTTTAGAAAGAAGAAAATCTTAAAGACGCTTATACCATACTCTAGGAGTTTGTTTTAAGCCATATAGCGCCTTTGAGAGTTTATAAACATTGTTAGGATATTTAGAATCTTTGAACCCTAGAGGTTGTTCAACATAAACTAGTTCGGAAATTGTTCTATTTAAAAATGCACTTTTGACATCCATTTGAAATAGTTTGATATCAAACTAGATGTAAAGGCAAGTAGAATATGAATTGACTCAAGTCTAGCTACGGGTGCAGAGGTTTCATAATAATATAAACCCTCAACTTGAGTATAACCTTGAGCAACTAACCTTACCTTGTTTCTTACCACAACTCCATTCTCATATCGCTTGTTGCGGATGACCCATTTTATACCAATTACATTATGCTCCTTGGGTCTTTCCATTAATGTCCAAACATTATTTTAGGCAAAGTTGTTTAGTTCTTCATGCATTTCATTTACCCAATCCGGATCATCTAGTGCTTCATCTACAAATTTTGACTCAAGAGAAAATACAAAAGAATAGTGATCACAAAATGAAGCTACTCTAGATCTAGTTTGAACACCCTTACTCACGTCACCCAATATTTGATCTATTGGATGATCTTTGGCGATTGTGTTGTGGATCTTTAGTGGTAGAGGTTGTTATTTCTTTGCTTCATCATCTAGAACTTGTATATTGTTTGTTGTGGAGGAAGTGGGGGCTTCAACTTGCTTTGATAAAGGAGGTGAACGTGTATCATCCTTTGGCTTCATGTCTCCAATTTGCATGTTCTCCATTGCTCGCCTTAGTCCTTCATTACCTATATCATCCAAGTTCTCTTGCTCTTCTTGAGAGCCGTTAGTTTTATCAAATTGAACATCACAAGATTCTTCAACTAAACCAGAATTTTTGATGAAGACTCTATAAGCTTTACTATTTGAAGAGTAACCGAGTAAAAATCATTCATCACTCTAACATTGAAATTTAGAAAGCCAACACCCTTTCTCAAGATATAACATTTGCAACCAAATACTCTAAAGTAGGATATGCTTGGTTTTATTCCAATGAGAAACTCATAGGAAATCTTTTTCAAAAGACGATATAAATAAAGGCGATTTATGGCATGACAAGCGATGTTAATAGCTTCTACCTAAAATTTATCGAAAGTATTATATTCATCAAGCATTGTCCTAGCCATTTGAATTAATGCTCGATTTTTCCTTTCTACAACTCTATTTTGCTCGGGAGTGTAGGTGGTAGAAAGTTCATGCTTTATTCTAAGTTTATCACAAAAATCATCAATTTTAGTGTTTTTCAACTCAGAACCATTATCACTTCTAATTTTCTTTATTTTGAAATCAAATTCATTTTGGGCCCTTTTTGAAATCAAATTCATTTTATCATTTCTAATTTTCTTCGCTCTTGTTATTTAAGAAAAATACACATGTATATCTCGAGAATCATCTGCGATGACTAAACAATAACTATTGCCCCTGATGCTCTTATAGGCTGTTGGCCCAAACGAATCCATATGTAAGAGCTCTAATTGTTTAGAGGTTGACATGATACTTTGGAAGGATGAGAGTTTGCAACTTACTCTCGGCTTGGCAAGTGCTACATAATCTATTTTTCTCAAACTTCACATCTTTCAAGCCAACAATTAAGTCATGGTTGAAACGTTTTTTAAGTTAAATCATACCCACATGACCTAGCCTTTTGTGCCACAACCAATCCAAAAAAGTTTTTGCCATTAATCAAGTTTTTAAGCATGAATCACTGGAAGAAAAATCAACTAATAAAGATTTCCAAATCTAAAACCTTTGAAAACAAGTCATTCCTGTTTTCTTTTCAAATGGTTACTTTTTCTTTAGTAAAGGAGCAAATTAAGTCTAAATCACATAATTGAGCAACGAATAGCAAATTAAAAATTAATGTTTCTACTAGAGATACATTTGAAATGAAAATGTCATTAGAGATGGTAATTTTACCCAATCCAAGTACCTTTCCTTTGCTATTGTCCCCAAATGTGATTTTTTTCATTGCTCCCACTTTCGAATGTGGTGAACATCTTCTGGTCTCTAGTCATGTGTTGAGTGCACTCACTATCAAGCACCGAATGTTGTCCACCGGTCTTATACTTCACCTACAAAAAGAAATCAAGTTCTTTTAGATACCCAAATTTATTTGGGTTCTTGAAGATTAGTGACCAAGGCTTTGGGTACCCAAATGACATTCTTTTTAGCACCTAAATTGAAGTGCCAATAAATTTCACAATAACATTACCATTCTTAGATTTTTTTTTAAGCATGTAACATGAATCAAATAAGCCAATAAATTTGATAAACTGGCTTTATCCTAAAAAAGATATAAGATCTTCCCTTGATTAAGCCTTACATGTAGATACACACACACTTGCATTCTAATATAAGAACTTGCTAAGTACTTTTGTACTCATTATTGCTTAATATGTGGTTTTATATCATGGAAATTATGGCCCGGTATATGGATATGTCTATGCCTTTGGCTATAACATGGAAAAAGAAGGCCAGGACTATAGTTATAGCCCCGGTTGTTTGCCTATGGCAGATCATAGAGGCCCTTTTGGTTTATTTACTATTCCATTGATTTGTTATGAATAATCTTATTTGGTCTGTCGGCTCGTTATGTAAACTTGATCATAATAAATATTTATGCTTATCTATGTAATATTAAGTACTTCTTTTATTGTTACACATGTATGAATGTGATATTTGCCGATATTATATTATGTGAGCTTAGCTCAGAATATATAGAAGATTCGAATTGGCAAATCTGGATCCCGACAGCTCTTCCCTGTCAACCCACAACAGGTAGCTAGAGGGAAAAAATAATTAAAAGATGCAATTGTGGATTTCTGGGGAGCGCATGGAGGATTCCGGTGTCGGCTCCCTCCTAAATCCCCATCAACCAAACACATTCGTGGGGGCCTAATCAAGAACAGCATCTTTGCCATCTGGGCGGAAGTGGCCAGCCTGCAGCGCACGAGATGATGGAGCACTCGATGGCCTTCCCTTCCTAAGGTTACATCCTTCCAGCAACGAGGCTATATTAATTCGAAATTTTTGTACGAATAATCTATATTTTATTTCAAATTACAAAAATATACCCGTAGAAAATTTTTTACAAAAATACGCTCCAGTCGCCCCCCATTGGGCGACTGGAGCCTATCGCCCAACCGAGAGGCGACACGTAGGAAATATGTCAACGGTTGGGCAAATTATTGCTGTCTCCCGAGCGTTGGGCGACTGCATTGCAGTGGTTGTACGGTTGGGCGACTGTAATTGCAGTCGCCCAACGCCAGGGTGACAAGGGGGCCTTAAGGCAGCTCACTCGGCCGCCGCCACTGCTTACACATTTTTCACTCATTCTATGCGCAGAGAAGAAAGGAGAGAAGAAGAGAAAAGAAGAGGAGAGGAAGGAGGGGAAGAAAAGGAGGAGGACAAGAGCAGAGGGAGAAAAGGAGAGGGAGAAGAGGAGAGGGAGAAGAGGGAGAGGAGGAGAGGGAGAGGCTCGTGATAACAACCGCACGAAGATAACAACCAATCCATGTCATGCCTAACAATATTGCACATTATTTCGATCAACACTTGTACATACTACAGTACAACAATACACCTCGTTGCCTATATGCCAAACGAGCCTCGTGGCACCCACATGGAGAATTGTTGAGGGGGACGCCTCAGACGCGGTTGGCCATCGTTGTAGTGGCACGTAGATATGCAACTAGAGTTTGCACAACAACATGCGCAGTGACATGACAAAAGAGCACAGCTTTGCTCAGTGAGATGACAAAATGGGGCAGCTTTGCTCAGTGAGATGACAAAGGAGGTCAGCTTTGCACAGTGACATGACAAAAGAGGCCAGCTTTGCGTAGTGACATGACAAAACAGGCCAGCTTTGCTCAGTGAGATGACAAAAGAGTGCAGCTTTGCGCAGTGACATCACAAAAGAGCCTAGCTTTGCTCAGTGAGATGACGAAAGAGGTCAGCTTTGCGCAGTGACATGACAAAAGAGTGCAGCTTTGCGCAGTGAGATGACAAAACAGGGCAGCTTTGCTCAGTGAGATGACAAAAGAGGCCAGCTTTGCGCAGTGACATGACAAAACGGGCCAGCTTTGCTAAGTGAGATGACAAAAGAGTGCAGCTTTGTGCAGTGACATGACAAAACGGGGCAGCTTTGCTCAGTGAGATGACAAAACGGGGCCAGCTTTACTCAGTCACATGGCATGATGACGCAATCTTTTTGCAGTGACATGGCAACACGCCCAACTTTACTCAGTGCTATGACCACGCAGACCAGCTTTATACGTAGGAGTAGAGAGAAAACGGACCCTATAAATTGGTGTACATTCCATTTCGCAAGGAACACTGGACTTCCAAACCCCACACTACACCACACTTCTTTCACCCCACCGGGATGGACAAAAGCCAGAAGAAGCAATGGGACAAGATGGTGAAGGAATGAGAGGAGACCCGTGACCTAGCATGGTCAGCTGCCGCCCGCGATGAGAAATAAGGGCTATTGTGGCCCAGGCAGAACAAGCTCAGTGTGCTACGAGGTCAGCTCCCCGCAATGAGCGGCCGCGTAGCAACAACCCTATCCCGAATGTTCCCACCGAGCGTTCGCTGCAACTCCCACCTGAGGGGGAGACACCCCCCTTTGTTGGTGTGGCGACGCGTGCAAGTTCTTCAAGTCTAAGCACCGCATCAACCTAGGTATGTATTACTGGGGTTGCGCAAACTACTCCAGTGACTACCCTGACTGTCGTCTTGACATCACAACGTATCGGCAGCCGGTAAGGACCACATGCACCATTTTCCCCTACCTTTTCTCCTTCACAGCACGCACTAACAATCTCTCCCCTGTATTTACAGTCTCCGGAACCCCTATGTGCCTGCCGCAAATGGATCGATCTTGAGATCCACCCTGGGGACCAATGGACTCTCGACTTCGAGGAGTGGAATGTCACACGGGACAAGGAGTTGCGGGAGGAGGAGCGCCGCAAGAACGAGCAAACCCTGCGTATACAACGCGAGATGCAAGCTCATCTCGAAGTGTGCACGCGTAGGGAGCGGGAGGCTCGCGAGAGGGAGCACGAGAGAAAGAGGGAAATGGCGGCTAAGACAAAAGAGGTCGCGAAGGAGTTCAACGCCGAGCGGGCAAGGAAGGAAAAGTGGCCCCGATCCACACAATACGTCATACGAGCAGCTGGGTGGGTTAGTCGCATATCATGCTATATATTATGCATGTAATAAAAAGTACGCGGCATGTTACTCCCAACTGTATTATGAAATTTATGTCTATTCAGATAAGCTTATTATCGCGTCTGTTCGCATTCAATGTTTTACATAGCAAGTCATTTAACAATATTAACATACCGGTTCTCTCCGTACACGAATTCTCAGTAACATCAAAATATCACTTACCACTGTATATATCGATCGTTCTATGGTCAATCGTTCTTAAAAAAAATTTCCCAAAATTTTTTATGCACCTACAACATACAGTGAGCATAAACTTTTATTACAACTACACCAGATTTTTTTTCCAGTTTAAAACTACAAAATTGACAAAACTTAAAAAAAACCACAGGGAACTGAGTGCAATCGCCCCATTGGCGCATCTGACCGCAAGTCACCAATGGGGAGGCGATCGTTTCATCACACGAGAGTAGGCGACAAATTATGTCGGCCCCCGGTTGGGTGATTAGCTCCAATCGCCCCCCCCCCCCCCCAATTGGGCGACTGAAGCCTATTTTTGTAAAAAAATTCGCGGGTATATTTATGTAATTTTGAATAAAAATAGATTATTCGTACAAAAAATTCATATTAATTCCTTGATACTGTAATTGTATTGTTTTTGTTAATGTTTTTTAGTCTCTTATGTTTTCTTTTTTTTGGGGTTCCTGATTTGAAAAAAGGCATGAGCAAACCTTGTTGTACTCTCTCATCTGACCAATTTGGTCAAGTAATTAGTTGTACTTTTTCTTCTTCTATTAATGAAATGACATACAAGTCTTTTACGTGTTCTCAAAAAAATTCCTTGGTTTGGGATTATTTGTAGTATGAGCATATATATATTGGGTGGGACTAGCTAGCTAGTAAAGTATTGCATTTTATGTATGTATGTTGGCGTTTAAATGTATTCTGCGTATTATTATCTGGAGTTCATCATTCATTGCCTCTCCCCCAGTGACCACACTAGCTAGCATTCATGGACCCAGTTAATGAATGAGTTTCGTCTGGGTTTTGATGAATTGTTGCAATGATGGGTGCAGATGCATGCATGCTCATGAGATTAGTTAATGTGCCTTTTGTTTGTTGATGGGATAAGAACCGCATGAGAAATAAGAATTAGTGCGCCATCTTCACAACACGCACACGAATTCTAGGGACCTTATTGCAGGATATATGTGAGCACATGCAGAACTTGAACCAAAATGGAGCGATGGCCAATCTCTAATACAACATACCTAGGAATAGGATCTTCGTAAGCGGTGATAAGTTCAGCATTTAGTCAGAAACTAAGTAGGCAGAGTTAGGCTGTTGGGTTTAGCTGTCCTGGGTAGGCTGTTTAAGGAGCACCAAGAGTGCAGAGTTCCATTTATGTTCCTCCTATCTTTTCATTCTTTGTAACCTAAACTAAAGCTCTCCTTTATTAATAGAACAGGCAGGTCTCCTGCCGGTTTCCGTTTCAAAAGAAAAGAAACTAAGTAGTGAAAAACAATATTCTCTTTGCAGCTAATGAAGCCTGCCACCGGATGTAAACAATGTAATCGAAGTCATTTGATTTGGTACAGATCATGCGTGTAGTAGCTTGGATTCAGCTAACAGGGGTGACCGATTAGTTAGCTCTAGTAAGTAGTATCTAGTTACTTCTTTCGTCGAGAAATATAACGTATATAGTTTGAATGGCCCTGTTGAGAAATACAAGGTTTGTATGTAGATTTAATGAGGTATTTTCTATTATATCCTTATTTATTATCTCTTAACCATGTGCATTTATTCATTATCATCCACACATAAAGAGTTCTCTTTCATCTTTTTTAAGATAATTATGAAGGGTATCTAAGTCGTTTTATCTTATACATTTCTCAATTTCATCGCCACCTTAATTCTTATGCAAAGTCAAAATATATCTTAATATTTCTCAACGGGGAGTACCTCTCTAATCGGTCAAGACTAGGAGACAGAAATCAACTATTTCTCGAAAACTTGAGTTCGAAATTATATTTTACAAATTTGTGAACAATAGGAAGCGACAAGTACCAAACTGCCGTTAGGCAACTTGTAAGAACCAGCCGGGTAAAGGATTTGATTCGAGCCTTGCACTCGAATTTGTTAAGGAACTATTACTGGTGACCAATCCGATCGATTTCTCTGCTTATAACAAATCGAATCAATCACAAAAGACAGAATAATAGATTGAACACACAGAGAGAGGTAGAGAGAACTTCTGATCTTTAGATCTTTCTTTATTGCTTTCAATTGCATGTGTACAAAATATGCCGGTACGGCTCCCTATTTATAGTCTCCGGTGATGTGCCCACCATGGGCCAGGGCTGCTGGCCCAGGCTCAGGTTTCTTAACACTCCTCCTTGGGCACTCATCTGACATGCTCGTGCCTCGTTAAAACTCTACAAAAATCCAGTGGGAAAATTTTGGAGAAAGAGTACATGATGCATATTATGCTGCGATACATGAATTGCCTCATTAAAAACCTTGGTCGAGAAACTTCAGAAAAACTCATCAAGGAAAAAAATGCTGGTAGATGCTATAAAACAATCCAAGGTCCTTGCTTCCTTGGAGGTATCGGAAGATGTCCTTTATGTCCTGCCAATACCTTTTGCTAGGTTCTGCATTATACCTTGCTAACAGGATCACGGCAAATGCAATATCCGGTCTAGTGCAGTTTGCTAAATACATGAGTGCTCCCACTGTACTCAAGTATGGGAATTCCGGTCCTAGGACTTCCTCCCCTTCTTCCCTAGGTCGGAAAGGATCTTTTTTTTGCTGTAAAGACCTCCCGATCATCGGTACTTTCGATGGGAATGCCTTCTCAAAGCCAAACCTTCTAACACCTTCTGGGTGTAGGCCGACTGATGTACCAAGATTCCTTCAGGGACATACTCAAGCTGCAGGTATAAGCAGAATTTGGTCTTACTCAAATCTTTCATTTCAAATTCTGACTCCAAGTAGGAGCTTGTTTCTTTTATGTCTTCCACTGTCCCGATGATGTTCAGATCATCTACATACACTGAGATTATACAGAATCCATTTTGGGATCGCCGTACAAACACACATGGATAGTTTTCATTGTTCGTATAGCCTTTCTTGCAGAGAAAATTGCTTAAGCGATTATACCACATTCTTCCATATGGCTTCAGTCCATACAGTGACTTTCTGAGTTTCACACTATACATATTTCTATTTGCTCTGTCTTGGTTCGGGAGAGAGATTCCTTCAGGACTTTCATACAAATTTCTGAATCCAAGTTACTATAAAAGTATGCAGTCACCACATCCATCAATTTCATTTCTAAATTCAAGTTCACTGCCATTGAGATCAAATATCTAAAGGTAATTCCACTCATGACTGGGGAGTAGGTTTCTTCATAATCAACTCCAGGACATTGATTGAAACCTTGTGCTACCAGCCTTGCTTTGTATCTTACTACTTCGTTTCTCTCATTTTTCTTTCGAACAAATACCCACTTGTGCCCTACAGGGTGCACATGGGGAGGTGTGCGGCATACGGGCCCAAACACCTCTCTTTTGTTCAGAGATAGCAATTCAGTTGCTATTGTCTTCTTCCAATCCTCTCAATCTGATCTTTTCTTACATTCAGCGAGCGATGCAGGCTCAGGATCAAGATTGATGATTGTGGTAATTTTCTTTGTGAATTAGATATCGATATTGGCTATTGTCCTATTCATGGATTCTCCCGTGTGCACATAATTTATAGCTATTTCTTTATGAGTTGCTAATTCTGGAGCAATTGCTTCTTCTGGAGTTTCACCTTGCACATCGCTTCTTCCAATTGCGATTGCAAGTCCCTTTAGTTTTTTGGCTCCGATGTGTGCGCACACATCTATGCCGGTTGCAAGTCCCTTTAGTTTTTCGGCTTCAATGATCGGCTGTGATAAGTTCTTCTTATCCTTTTTTTGCCGGGTGTCCCCGATTACTTGGTATTCGAGGAGCCGGAGTTCTCGTCCTTTTATTCTGAGGCCTCTGGACAAGATTAGGGATACCTTCAATTTTCTTTGGTATTTCAACTCTCACCGGTGCATTGCGTGCAGGCACATGCGACTTAGTCACGCTCTTTAAATCACTAAAGTGATTAGGCATTTGGTTTGCTAATGCTTGTAAATCGGTGATCTTCTAGACCTCTTTCTTTGTTTCACTAGTGCACGGGTCATGTGCATGAATTCCCATGGCTTCCCACGTAATTTCCCGATATTTTTTATCAAGGGGTTGATTTCCTCCCCCTAATGTTGGGAAATTATCCTCATCAAAAATGCAATCAGCGAAGCGGGCGGTATGCAAACCTCCCGACATGGGTTCCAAATACCTGATTATGGATGCAGTCTCATAACCAACATATATCCCAGCATTGCGGAGTGGGCCCATTGCAATACGCTACGGAGAGGGTATAGGTACATAAACCTTGCATCCAAACCTCCTGAGATTATAGATTTTCGGTGGTGACCCTTGCGCTAGTTGCATAGGTGAATGGATGTTGTAGGCCGAAGGTCTAAAGTTGATGAGATTTTCTTCATGTAGGACTACATGTCCCCAACATGTAGCTGGCAAATTACAATTATGCAAAAGGGGTCGAGAAATAAACTTAATTCTCTTGATTAAAGTCTCTGCCAAACCATTCTGGGTATGGACATGCGGTACCGAGTGCTCAACTGCAATCCCCATCGCCATGCAATAGTCATCAAATTCCTTTGAAATAAATTCTCCGGTGTTATCTATTCTGATGGACTTGATGTGATGATCAAGAAACACATTTCTGATGCGAATGATCTGCGAGATCAATTTTGCGAAAGCATGGTTTCTTGTGGATAATAAACCCACATATGACCACTTCAAGGAAGTATCAATGAGCATCATGAAATACTTAAATGGCCCTAAGATAGGCTGAATGGGACCGCGATGTCTCTTTGGATGCGTTCCAAGAATGCAGGGACTTCATCCTTCACTTTCAGAGTGGAGGGTCTAGTAATTAATTTCCCGGTGGTACATGCAAGGCACACCAAATCTTTGTGATTCGAGAAATTCTTCACATTAATATTATGTCCTTGGGAATTGTTGATTATATTTCTCATCATCCTAAAACCTGGGTGGCCTAAATTGTCATACCAGAGACAGAATAGTTCAGAGCTTGCAGGTGCCTTAATGTTGGTATAATATAGCCTAGTTTCTAGTGAATGAAGTTTTTTAATACCCTTTTGCCATTCTCTTCACGCTTCGTGATGAGCAGGTATTTCTTATTGTACTCTTCTTCAGTCTCAACGTGGAAACCATTGGCGCGAATATCCTTAAAACTTAGGAGAGTTCTCGTCGATTCTGGGTACAATAAGGCTTCTTCAATGACCAAAGTTGTGCCCATTGGGAGTATAATCGTGGCTCTTCCAGAACTAATTATACATGCATCACTTTCGACGATTGTCGTAAGGCTGCCAGTGCTCTTACAAATCGACTGAAAATACTTAGTCTCTCTTAAGATGGTATTCGTTGTGCCACTGTCGGCAAGGCACACTTCCTCCATAGGGCGCCACACGTGTTCTAATATAAGATATTTTATTAATATGTAATAGAAGGCATTCAACACATAAATAAAAATACACTAATATCAGAACATATCATGCCATCATAAACTGAATAAATGAATGAATTATTCCAAAATCATCCAACCATCACGAGAAAACAAAACTAAAGTACCATCCATGCAAGTTCTAACTTGTTCTTTTAACACAAAATAAAGGAAAACTAAAGTCTAATGCATTCTGTGCATCAGACTGAATCAACTAGAAAATCAAAGACTTCTTCGGCTATCTTCTCAGGAGTGATCTTCTCTTCGAGAGAGATCATGGCGGTGGCTGCCTCTAGGTCATAAGGGGGTGCTGCTGCTGGGATGGACTCAACCTCCATCAACTCCGGCAGCTGCTCAGGATGCTTCCCCTCAACTGCTGCAAAGTGGGCTTTAGGTTGCCCTTTGCCATCCTTCTTCTTCTGAGCTTGGTGGGCATCGATGACATGTTGCGGTTCTTTACATATCCGCGACCAATACCCCCACTTGCCACACTTGTAGTAACCTTGGTTCTGCTGGCCATAGGTCTTGCCACTCTTCTTAGCCTTTTTGTCACTTGGAGCATCTGACTTGCCTTTCTGGGCAACGGCCTTACCCTTCTTCCCCCTTCTGTTCATCAAGGGCTTTCGCACCTTGTAGCTCCCAACGTTGGCTTCACGGCCAGCGGAGCTGCCTGGTGGCTGAGTGACGTAATTCTTATGGAGAAGTTCGTCCTGAGCCTCCGCAACCTACATCATATCAATCAATTCGGCGTACTCCTTGTAGCCGTCTTGATGATAGTTGCGGGTGGATTGTACAACATTGGGGTGAAAGGTGAACAGAGTCTTCTCGATCTTCTGCTCATCTGTGATCTACGTGCCACAGAGTTGAAGATTGGTACAAATCCTATGCAAGGCAGAATTGTACTCCCCGACCATCTTAAAATCGGCAAACCTCAGTCTGATCCACTCCTGCTTTGCTTGAGGAAGAATGGTGTATTTTAGCCTCTCAAATCGCTTCTTGAGTAAGGTCCAGAGTGCTAGCGCGCTTTTCTCCGCCATATTCTCATTCTTGATAGTGAGGCAGACATGGTGCCTGAGAAAATGAAGTGCCTGATCATTCTCCTCAGGTGTGGGTTGGGTGTCATTCAATCCACCAATCCCAATAGTCGTGCAGAGCTTCTTGGCTCCAAGCACTATCTCGACATCGGATGCCCACGTCAGATAGTTTTGGCCATGCTGGGCCAGCACCTCGAACTCCCGGTTCGTGATGCCAGTCATCTACATGTGTATGGACAGAATAAATAAGTTTACTGCTGGTAAACATGCATGGAATAATTTACTGTGGGTAAATAAATGGTACAATAGTTTCTCGTAATGTTTCATAATTTTCTACGCATATTCTATAAATTTTACTGCTAATTTCAGTGATTAAAAGCAATTTAAACAATTACAATTAACCAAAACAGTAAATAAATACAGAAAATAATAATGGCAGAAATAAATAAGCTTCAAATGCTAAAAATAATTCAAAATTTGGATTCCCGAGGCCCTTTTATGCTAGAATATGAATTTTCAATGAATTCTGCAATTCATACGCAAATTTTCAGTTCAGAGAAAAATATGCGCAAGTTTCTGATTTTCCGATGGGTTTTCTGCAAGATTCGGGACCCGTTCGTAAATCTGAGGACTTATTCATAATTTTTAGAATTACCGAGGCCTCACTGCAAAATTCTGGACCCATATTAAGGATTTAAGGGCCGATCGGTAATATCCATAAAGTAATGGGGCTTCTCTGCAAAATTCACTGGTGCCTCCCTCGGCCGGGCCATATTTCGGCCTATTTCCTTCTAACTGAATGGCCTGCTCAGCCCATCAATCCCGCCGGCCTGCCCGACCTGCCTTTTAGGGTTTCCCTTCCTCACTTCACTCATGGCGGCGACGACAGTGCGGCAAGTGGGCTACGCCATACGGGGCGGCAAGCGGGCGCCATGCGGAGCGGCTAGCGGGTGGAGGAGCCGAGTCTGGCGGCGGCGGCACCATGTGGGGCGCGGGCAAAGGAGCCGAGGCCGGTGCGCATGCGGGCGCGTGCACGGGTGATGAAGACGAGGCAGCCGGGAGGTGGTCCGAGCGGCAGGCCATCGGTGCGCACTTCGGGCGATGTTGGGCGCGGGGATCGAGGCGGTCGGCCGGCCGGCGGCGGTCGGCCAAGTGGCGCGTTGTGCATGGCGGGCGCGGCGGCGCGCGGCGGGCACGGCGGGGCGGCTTCGCAGCCGCACCAAGGCGCCGAGAGGCGCTACGGCCGAGGCGGCCAGGACGGCACACATACAGGCGGTGAACCCGAGGCCCCCGAGGGCGGCGGCTCCATGCGACGACCAAGGCGGCCGCATGCACTTCGGCCGGCTGTTGGCTGGCGGCCGGTGGTGCACATGCGGGTGCAGCGGCGCCTCGTGCGGGAGGCGGCGGTCGATCGGCGGCAAGCCGGCGGCCAGCACCCGATCCCCTTTTTTTCTCTTCCCCGTGCAGTAGCCGATGCAAAACCGATGGGTGCAGTATTTTTCCTTTTTTTTCTTTTTCTAATCTACAGTGCAATCTGTGATTCAATCTATTGATCAACATTGTGCCGGCGACTTCAGGTCTGCTCGCGGTAGATTAGGGTGGATTTGCACCGTAGAGATTCAATCTAGAACGCGAAAACTTCGAATTTAAAGCAATCTAGACAATTCAATCTATTAGGGCTTTGATGATTACCTTCGATTCACCGGAGCGATCTCGTGCTGATAACGTGTTGAGGAACCGTCGCTGGCGACTAGTCCGATCGATTCCTCTGTTTAGAACAAATCGAATCAATCACAGAAGACAGATTAATAGATTGAACACACAAAGAGAGGTAGAGAGAACTCCTGGTCTTTCTTTATTGCTTTCAATTGCATGTGTACAAAATATACCGGTACGGCTCCCTGTTTATAGTCTCTGGTGATGTGCCCACTATGGGCCAAGGCTGTTGGCCCAGGCCCAGGTTTCCTAACAGAATTGTCCAAAATCCAAAAACGACACCGCTAGTTTGTTACCATTTCCCGACAAGGACGGACCAAACATACAAATGGAGTTTGTTACCACTTCCCGACAAGGACGGACCAAAAATACAAATGGAAGGTTGATTTGAATAGAAGTATTGAATTTGAACCCTCCTTGCAACAGCTCATCTAGCTAGCCATCGCTCATCACTCCCTTAGGTTGTTAATGGCTGCCAAATGGGCCCCACATCCTCTTTATCTAAGGATGAAGATGGAGCCCTCCATGATTCCTTCTCCTGCTTACTACGGTACTACTCCCTTTCATACTCGCGGTGGTAATCTTCAGAGCCATCACGACACATGTACAGGCCCTGGTCCCTGCCTGCATACACGAAATGGCCAGCCCCTGGGCCTGGCGATCTCTGAATCTGATACAGTGCGAACCAGATGTACTTATGGTGCTACCAATGCAATGCATAGGCCCTGAAATTGATGAAGGAAAAGAAAGATGCCCTCAAAAATCATTGTGTAGAAATTATTGTTTCACCTCGGGTATTTATATTAACTGCGGTAGATGGATTTTGGCTGAAAATAAATAGAGGGTGTTTGTATTGGCTGTAGCTGATGATTTTTTGCTGCGGCTAGTGGCTTTTGGCTGAAACAAACAATAGTAGCTGAAAGAAGTGGCTTTTAGAAAAAAGCGCGAGCAATGGGAAAAGTGAGGGAGAGATGTGTGTGCGAGACGGGAGAGGGAGGAGTTTGGTGCGTGATGAGCCCATGACCCCCTGCTTTATCTTCAGAGCGAGACAAGAGTGAGATGAGTAAATAAGCTACTTTTAGAAGCCGGGTGTTCATATTGGCTTGAAGTCCGAAGCAGAAACCAATATAAACACCCTTATAGTGGTTTTTAGAAGGAATAGATGAGCGGTGGAAAAGTAAGAGAGAGATGCATGCGCATGATGGGAGCGAGAGCAGTGGAATACGTGATGCATCTGTAATTCTTTGTCTTATCCTCGGAGTGAGACAGAGCAAGAAGTGAAAAGGTCGTTTTGAGAAACCAGATGTTTATATGAACTTCTGACGCAAAACTCAATATAAACGCACCTAATCCATGGCAATCATCAGGACCCAAGCTTCCATTGAGCAGCTACTAATCTCTGTAATCAATTAATCAGCACATGGGCGCCCCGACGATGGCGGTTAAGCTACATCCTGTCGGAACATGGGAGTAAAACGATGCTTAATTGGTTAATTATGATAGTGTTGGATGGTACGTACTTCTTTGTCTTAGGATGTACATACATGTGGATAGGTTCGGATGGAGTTCTTTCTTTGGCCCCCAGGAAATCGACTGCAATCCCGTTATGAATGATGTTTTACCTGTTGGACGACAAACTGATTTTGTTTTTACTATTTATTACTACTGAAAATTGACTTTAAAGCATTTATTTACCTATGATAGGTTTTTTTAAGCTACAGAGGAGGAAGAATGAAGGAAAATGAAAAAGGAGAAGACGCTGATGTAAAGACTTCAGACTGAGCAAACGTGTATTATGGTTTGATGTAATGGTTAATGATAGCTAAGAAACTTGTAATTGCGCATGCTATACTGAACTGAAACCGTTGAAAACTCAGTTTCAATAAAGTTGGGGCTGGGGCACCGTTGGTGATGCCCTGTCCATCTAAAAAAAAATGATAGGTTTTTTTAGATTCTGTTTGGGAGGGCTGAGATTAAGCTTAAGGGATTGTTCTTTTTTGGGCTATGACTTATGATTTATAGTTTAAATTTTGAATTCTATCAATTTGCGAGAGAAAGCATGGAAATAGAGATATTCATGTGCGATTTTGATCGGTATAACTGAAGTCGGTATAATATCTACTACAATCGACTTACAGACCCCGTCTTAAAAAGATATTCTGTTTGAAAGATAGTTATTGTGTTATAAATCACAAACTAGAAGTTGAAACGAACGATGCCTAAAGCTATAAGAAGGACAGACCTTCCTAAATGGAATGCAACTAGAGGAGCTTTTGCCGGAGGCTCAAAGCCTATTTGGTGTAAGAACGTAAAGTACATCTCTATCAGCATCTTTGGTAAACCAACATCTCGCACGAATTGAACCCTCGTATAGGGCCAAAGTCGAGCCTGCTTTCAAGGGCTGAAGGGGGGGGGGGGGGTAAAGGACAGAAAAGGAACTGCAGCAATCAGATCAACATTATGGATGACACGGCAAGGCTGCTTTCATCGAGTAGGATCAGCGTTATAGTGATGATTTACAGGAATCAGCATCATGTATATGCCACATGAGACATTTGAGAGCTGCATTATTAACCTACCTCACGCAGGTTCAGGCTTTGTGGCACGAGTGAAGAGTGAAAGGCTTTAAATATCAATATAGCTGCTGTCAAGTTTACACATCCTGTGTGGTCCAGAGTCCAGACCTAGCTAGCAACCCGTCCCCATCCATCCATCTTCTTACGTCTCCAATAGTGAATTTTTGTACGGATAATCCATTTTTTATTCGAAATTACATAAATATACCTGCGGGAAAATTTTTTACAAAAATAGGCTCCAGTCGCCTAATGGTTGGGCGATCGAGCCTTCGCCCAACCAGATCGCGCATACTGGAAAGTCTACCAACCGTTTGGCGATTAATTGCGCCGCCTACCGTTGGCGCTTTCGCTGAAGTCGCCGAACCGATCGAGATCAATCGCCCAACGGTTCGGCGACTACAGTGGTATATAAAGCGCTGGCGGCGACGCGCCGAGCGCGCCGCGACTGCTTGCATTCCTCCGTTCGGCCAAGCAAGAGAGAAGAGGGGAAAGGAGAGGAGGGAGAGGAGAAGAGGAGGGGAGAGAAAGAGAGGAGAGGAGGAGAAGAGGAGAGGGAGTGCGCGATTTTCAGGTAATTTTGTTGTATTATATTGTTTGTTAGTGTAGAAAATTAGTTTTGAAAATGTAGTTTAGAAAATTAGTATAGAAAATTAGTTTAGAAAATTAGTTTAGAAAATGTAGTGTAGAAAATTAGTTTAGAAAATTAGTTTAGAAAATGTAGTGTAGAAAATTAGTTTAGAAAATTAGTTCAGAAAATTAATTTAGAAAATATAGTTTAGAAATTTAGTTTACAAATTAATTTTAGAAATCTAATTTAGAAATTTAATTTTCAAATTTTGTTTAGTAAATATAGTTGAGCACTGGAGGAGGGCCAAGCGAGGCCGTATGGGAGGACGCGGGCGCGGTGACGGGGCACACCAGGGTGACGAGTGAGGCGTGCTGCAGATGCTATATATGTTATGCATGTAATGAAAAAACATGCGGCATGTTACTCTCAGTTATATTACAAAGTTTATTTAAATTTACATAGTCTATCATCTCTCTCCGCATATAAACTATCTCACTTAACAGTGTATGTATCGATCGTTCTCTACTCAATCTTTCATAAAAAAAATTAAAAAACTTTTTACACACCTACAATATACAATGAACATAAACTTTTATTACAACTTCACCGTATTTTTTACCGGTTCAACGTTACAAAATTCACAAAATCTAAAACAATCACGGGGGCTACATGCAGTCGCCTAACGGTATGGCGACTGCATGCTAGTCGCCTAACGGGACGGCGACTACACTTAAGTCGCCGAACGGAAGAGCGACATAATACAGTCACTCTACTGTGCAGCGAGATATATTGTGTCGCGGTCTGGTTGGGCGAAAGGCTCCAGTCGCCCAACCATTAGGCGACTGGAGTCTATTTTTGTAAAAAAAATTTCCTGCGGGTATATTTATGTAATTTTGAATAAAAAATGGATTATCCGTACAAAAAATTCTCCAATAGTAAAGGCTTGTTTCGGCACAGTTTAAAAAACTTAATTCCTCTTTTGATGTTGTTTTTTGGGGAAAGAAATTGCTCTGTTGTTGAATAAGAATGCAATATAACTTCTAGAATGTTGGCAAGTATTTTTTTCCCCAAACTATGAACTTATAAAATAAAGGAAAAAACATAGGGATGACATTTAATTCTCTCTTCTCATTCACGCCTTTCCATTAAAAATAGAAAAAGGAATAAAAAGTTGAAATAACCCTAACTCTTAATTAACGTTAACACTACAACAAAATTTAATTAACAATAATTAAAGAGAGAATAAAGTAATTACAACATGGTGAATTACCAAAAAAACATAGACATGGCTCTTGCAAGCCAAATAAAATTATTGCAATGCTTGCATAATTACAAGAATTCATTGTGCATCTAGAAATAAATAAATTACAAGTATTGCAATAAAATAGAAGATAATAAAATTACATCTGCATCATTTTAGAACCTTGCATTTTCCTTCGCATTGCTCGGTGAATAGTAGCCTGGCAAAGCCAACCCAAAACCCGGCCTTTTCTTTTGTGATTTAAAAGCGAAGGATAAAAACAATCCAAGAGAAAATAAAAGAAATAAAAATATTTTACCATTAGAACCTGTTCGGCTTTAGAATGCTGAATCTGTTAGTGCTTATCGAGATACCTGGACCGTCCAAGGCCAGCCGGCACCTCTCACTTAAGCAAGTTTGATAAAAAACTTAGCCCAACATCGCTGTAATTTTACAGACTTACCTTCCACATTAGAAAAACCAAATAATAGTGTCACAATCCCCATGGACCAAAGGTCCTTGGATTTTACCCCCTTGCACAGTCAGCCAAGAGTGCAATGCGAATAAGGCAAGGTAGCTAGGTCTTTGCACAGCCAAAGGAGAGAGAAGTCAACCACCCTCCAGCCCTTCATAAGCAAAGACAACACAAGTCCCTCCTCTTCTCACTTCACTTAATTCACTTCCCAACCGAGAGCCAGCCAAGGCAAAGCCCACTCCACCATTGCATTGCCCAACCAACAACAGAGACAAGCCAAGCACCATTTCCACACCACCCAAATCCATGACCACCTCTCCAAGATAGGGAAGAAGAGAAGGAGAGCTTGGAGGAGAGGAACACAAGATGTAGGGGAAGACGAAGGAGAAGCTGATGACCACAATAAGTAGAGCCACCGATGCCCATCAGGACCACCTTCAGCCGACCACGACAACAAGAGTACAGCAAGACGACCCTATAGGTAGGGACAAAAGAAGGCCGACCACATCACTGAGCAAGTGAGAACACAGTCACAACCGCCACAAACCCCATTACCATCTATCCCCGTTTATAGCCTGGCAAACAAGTAGTTCCCTATTTCCTAACCCTTTTACCCTATGTCCACAGCATGGCATAGTAGCATAGCGCACACAAACACCACCGTACCACACCACAACTAGCATAGACTGGCAAAGCGAGGTGGCATGAGGAGAAGGGAGACCACCCTACCTCGGCCGATGTGGCCGCAATGCGACGGCAATGAGTCAGTAGAAGCAACCGTCGTGAGCCCTTGGAAGGTGACATGCTCCCAAGTACTGACACAGTGGCACGGTCACTGACTTTCCCCAGCCATGTGTATTTAAGAATTAGAGCAAGCTAAAAGCAATGACTAAAATCAAAATACATAAAGTAGGGGAATAGTAAATAGTCTCGGGTAGGGGGAGGAGGAAAGTGAAATCATCGGAGCCGATGCCAAGGTAGGCCAGGAGGAGGCTCAGTAGAGCCAAAGCCGTAGTAAGCCGTTAGAGAACCAAGGAGCCGTAGGGGGATGGGAGCCGGATTTATGGCTCTTGGCCATGGCCAAGCTGAGCCATGGAAGCCAAATCGATGACACCAAAGCTGAGAATCATAGGAAAATGAAGGGGAAAGCTGTAGGAGGTCGAGTTGGAGCCACCGGTAGCAAGCTGATGGTCGGCATGGCCGGCACATGGGAACCCTAGCTGAAGCCCAGTGGAGTCAAGCAGGTGGAGTAGAGAGAGGGTAGAGGAGCAGCGTGTGGAGATCCAGTGGAGGAGCCACTGGTAGCAGCCTTGAAGATGGCAGCATGCTTAGGCCGACATGCCAGAGCACCCACAGCAACGGCGACCGAATTGCATAAGGGGAGAGAGGAGCCATGAGAGGATAAGGAGAGGGGTGCGAACATGTGTGTGGCTAAGTGTTGTGTTTGTGTGCATGGGTGTGGGTGTGGCCGTGCGTGCGTGTGTGGTGTTTGGCTGTGTGTAGATGAGTTGGTGTTAAGGGATTTGGGATCCGGTGTGGGGTCCAGTGTTGTGTGTTTTGGGGGTATTTGGTGTTTGTTGTCGGGATTTGGTGTGGAGAGTAGTGTGTAGTTTTTTACGGTGTTGGGTATTTTGTGTGCATTGTATTGCATACGAGCATGAGTTAGAGAATGCCCACATAAGTAGATGACTACTCCTGCAGAGCTAACCGTGTAGGAGAGATAACAGCGGGGTTAGTGAGGGTTTAAATTAGCGATCTAAAATTTAACCGCAGACCAACAAATTTCTAATTAATTAAAACCCAATAAAATTCATTGAGAACCTAGCTATATGAAGTGAAGAATTGTCCAAATTATTAAGTAGTTTAAATGGTAAGTCTACCTTATAATGTAGAAGGCGAACCGACATAGACAGAGATCGCAGATCCGGTCTCAATTGATGCCGTGATTTTAGGGTGTGTTTGGTTGCTGGGATGGAGTAGGATGGGATGGGATGGGGATAGGATGAGATGGTTCCACAAAAAAAGTGGAACCACATGGTCTAGCATCTAAGAAAAATATTCTCTAAATTTGCACAGGCTCATCCCACTTTGGACCATTCCATCCCACCCCATCCCTCAAACCAAACACATGGATAGGCTTGGTCAAAGGAACCATCTCATTCCATCCCACTCCATCCCAGCAACCAAACACACCCTTATATGACTGTAAAGGCACACTTATTTCTTCATCATACACCTAGTTACATTAAATTGAAAAAAATTATATTCTTGTATCATATAATATTTATGTGCATCAAAAATATATTTCAAAATCAAATCAGATGTAAAGATGAAAGAAAGAGTAAGAGAAAAGAGAAGCTCAGCTGAGAGGAGCAGCTAGGTTGTATGAGTAAATACTAGGATGGTTAAGGATGCACTGGTCAGAAAAAAGAGGGAAAGTGGGACTCTTTACATATGGTTAGAATATAAGGATCAACAAACTTTTTCTCGGAAAGGGGATGTACTCAAGTGTCAACCATATTCCCGTTTTTGACCGGCAGAAAATGCTATCCTGTTATGTTAATAATTCTCTCCACAATGGGTAAGAAGTATAATTTAGTGAAGGAACTCAGGACTGGTAGAGAGTCTGGAAGTGGGGGATCCAAGACATATATATTAGCTCAGGGTGGGGTGTTGAGTGAAGGAATAACTAACCCAACCAACATTTAGTTGAGATCAATGGGTGCTGGTTGAGGATGAAAAACCGCCCTGGGTCACCGACGAAAAATACTTGGGTGAAGATTTAATAACGTAACATGGCAAAACATTACGTACTCTGAACTTGGCACTACATCAACGGAAATATAGGATACCTAGTTTCAAGAGAGCTCAGAATAGATATGGTACAGTGGTACAAGCCTGCGCAATGCAAAATAAAATCATGAATTCATACCTGCCTCCTGAATTGGAGGCTACGAACGTCTCTAGGGGTCTTTCTTCTCACCGAGTGACTAGTATCCTTTTTAATAACTAAAATTTGTAACTTAATTTGCTAAACTAGTTTCAAGAAAAGAGATGAACTCTTATGATAAAGACAAAGAGAAGAATCATACAATACATCTTTACTATTAATGCTTACTAAGTGCACTAGTACACATTCTTACTATTATTTTCTTTTGTTAGACCCTAGTCCGATTGGAGAATATCTTGAGTGGGACACGGGATACGTAGGCGCCGATGAGAACACATGCGACGAGGGCAATCACACCGAGGACAAGAGCGACACGGATGCCCTATACAATAGCTGGGATGAGTAGACAGTCGACGGAGCCGATTCTTCAAGAGATGGGGTATATATATTCGTATCTCCTTGGTATTTAAATAATTGTAATTAAGATGATAGCCCTATGTGGCTAACTACTATATTAAGACATAATATCTAATTATAGTTCAGCTACGTAAATATGATAAAACTTATTATTTATTGGCTCGGTATTTTATTGAATAAATAAATAATAATATGTTATCTGAGTGTTATTATCCGGACGGTGACACCTAGGCGTCTCAAAAGTATTCATGTTCACCTGGCCCATGACGAAAACTTTATGACGTGATGCTGCGACGGCATCAGCATCATAGTCTGTGTCAAGCGCATGGAAAAGATTGCACATAGGCAGCACTGCAACAGCAGTAGCATACAGAAAGAAAGGTTGCTTGCACCAAGGCAGACGTGCAAGCTTGCACAAAGTTAAATTGCACCACCACCGGAACAAGAAGGGGTGAACATGAGCGATCAACACGGTGACATGGCCAGGCGTCCAAATCCAAACCCAATCATGCACTGCCGTGCCAACTACCACTGGCGTGCGCTCCAAAGGCTGCATCACCTGGCCTAGCCTGGCCTAGCTGCTCCCGCTCAAAGATGCTGGACCAGCCAGACCCTCGCACCGCATGCGCGATGCCAAGCGTGGTGCAAAGCAAGTGGCGGACAGGGCGATTGCTGCCAGATAATTCCTAACAGGAGAGCACCGTGTTCCTATGAATGGTGCTTTTTAGCGATATATATATATATATATATATATATGGGAACGTATCCAGTGCTAATGCACTATTCGGTGCTAACATGTGAACTCCGGATTTGGACCATCGGATGTACCTCAAACGGCCTGGATCCTTGAAGGTGGAAGCACCCAAGCCACTTATACGTTTTTGCAAAAACCCCCCCTACCGGTTCGCACTTTTTTCCGCCCCCGTCTCAACTTCCATCTCCCCGCGTCGTTTGGCCTCCTGCCTCCCCTCACTCCCTTGAATCCTGGATCTCGCTGCCGCAACACCAGCCGCTGCCCCACCGCCACCGAGCCGGACCCTTCCGCCACTCCCCCTAGTATCTCCCTTCTCTCTCCTCTAGCACCACCATCGCCCACCTCGAGCGCCTTCGCCTGCTCCGTCCGCCTTCCCCTGGCCTCCCAGTGCGCCGCCTCCCTCCCGGCCACCCCGAGTGCCTCCTTCTCCCCGAGCGTCACTGACCACCCTGGGCTCTAGGGTTAGGGTTAGGCGAACCCGCCCCCTTGGAGCTCCTCCTCGAGCATCACCGACCTCCCCGGGCTCCTCCACCGCGTGGCTCTAGGGTTAGGCAAACCCGCCCCCATGGAGCACCTCCTCGAGTGCCACCGACCTCCCCAGGTTCCTCCCCCACGCGAACCCGCCCCGTTGGAGCGCCACCGCCTACCTCCCGGGCTCTTCCCCCTACAACCCTGGCCGTTGCACGTCCTCCATCACCAGCGCCGCGCCGCGCCGCCACAGCCTTGGCGGAGGGACGTCTCCAGCTCCGGTGGCCTCCCTCACAATGATTGCATTTTGAGATTACTAGTTGAGGTTGCGTATGTGTATTGAGGTTTTTGATTGTATACTGAGATTGAATGTTTGGGTGCAATGTGTATTCAGATTCTGAATGTGTACTGTGAAAATCTAGACTGCGAATGTGTATTCAGATTCTGAATGAATTTGCAATTGTGAAATTGTTTGTTGAATGAATTTGTTGATGAAACCTGAGAATTCTTTGTTGTGAAAGCCTGAGACTGATTCTTTGTTGAATTCTTTGTTGAATGAATCAAGTTGAACCAATGGATAATCCATCGCAGGGAACTTCATTGTTGATGAGCTTCATTTGGAACAAGACTGCTCTGCAATTCGGATGGTGCAAAGTCGAATGGGAGAAACTGGGAGAACATATGTATCAACGTATGGCGGCGAGAATACATGTTGTGAGAACATGTGTTAGGTGCATCCTGAAGTAGCAGAATTTGTGTCCAAATACCTAGCCCACCTTGCTCTTTGGGTAAACACACATCGTGCCATTTTACTGTGTGGTATTTCTTAATCACGTGATCTTCTTGCCAAGGAAATCTAGTTATGAAATAATCCATTTTCTTCCTTACGCCCAACAGTGTAGTCCATAGAATGACATCATATATAAAGGTGCTGCTGCTCAAATAGGAATTAATTAGGATAAACCTCTCCCCTACAGGATGTTAGTTTACCACCCAAAGAACTTAACTTACCTTCCATTTTGTTTTGTATTCTTCCATTCACTATTTCTCGGTCTTTTCCGATTCAGAGGAATTCCTGATACTTCATTGGTTGAGTCCCAACATTACAAGTAAAGATCTCATTGCAGAGATTCTACTTATGCAAGTATGCACAAAGACCTCCTGGACAATATATTTCACTTTTATGGAAGTTTATTTTTAAGCTAAACATTTGCTCAAAGAGGCAAAGGATAAATTTCAATCTCATGATCGACAGAGTAAGGGCCATTTTATTTTATTTAAAATGGACTCAAATACATGAAGATAGCATGCACGCTGATACATCACTGACTGCAAACCCAATTGGTAAACTGGTAAACTGGTTTCAAACTGAAGATGGCATGCATGCTTGATTTCAGCTATTTGTAAACTGGTAAACACACACAAACTGAAGATATCAGGTCTGCTGGTTCATCAATCTAAAAAAATAGTAGCCATTTTCATTCAATACATTCTCATATTCATTCAACAAACAAACTCATTCTCAGATTCATTCTCAGGTTGAATCTCAGGTCTCCCAGTGGTTCATCAACAAACAAACTGATACATTCAGAGGAGCATACACAATAAACAAAAATTGTAGTAAACAAAAACAAGCCCTAGGTCGCCTCTGTTCATGGTTTCCTTCGTGTTGTTCCTCTGCGCAGCTCGGGAGGAGCGGCGGTGGTGGAGGCGGCGTCGCGGCTCGGGAGGCGGGGAAAGGACGGGCGGCCGGCGGCGGGGTCTTGAGGAGGTGCTCCATGGGGGCGGGTTTGCCTAACCCTAGAGCCACGCAGTGGAGGAGCCCGGGGAGGTCGGTGATGCTCAAGGAGGAGCTCCAAAGGGGCGGGTTCGCCTAACCCTAACCCTAGAGCCAGGGAGGTCGGTGGACGCGGGAAGAAGGAGGCGCTCGGGGTGGCGGGAGGAGGCGCGCACCGGGAGGCTGGGGAAGGCGGACGGAGCGAGGCGCTCGAGGTGGGCGATGGTGGTGCTAGAGAGAGAGAAGGAGATACTAG